>JAWWEU010000158.1:57336372-57487760 GCA_035583155.1 Acropternis orthonyx | reverse complement strand
TACTTAAATTTACGTTATTAAAAAAATATTTTTTTTTTTTTTATTTTTTTAAAGTAAAAAAAAAAAAAAAAAAAAAGAAATAGCTTCTAAAAGCCAGGTGTTGCAGCATCTAAATAAGATGAGGTGGCATCAATACTGCAACTCAGCATTTGGTGTAGTAGGGTGTGGGGCCAGAGGCAGGTCAGCCCCAAGGGAGTCCGAAGGGCTTAGCTGGGAGGTGTCTCCCACCTGCTGTCAGAGCCTGTAGAGAAATACTGAGGGCTTTGGTGCCTAAGTAGTTTTTTGGATCTGCCTCTTGGCAAAACTGCTGCTTATTTTAGAGCAGTTGGGGATTCATCTGCACTTTTCATTGGTTTCCATTTTGGGCTTCTGCCTTCACCCTGCAATGGGCAGGTGAAACGGCTGAACTGTAACCATCTGGACTGGGATTTTGTAGGAGTCTCTCATGAAACAAGTTCCTCCTTACACGCTATTCAGACCTTCCAGCAATGATGTCCTAGGCACATCTTCAGACACACAGGTTCTTACATGGGTATTGTACCACCAATCTAGAAACTCCCCAGGAGCTGCTGTACCCTCGGCAGCTTGTCCCTTGTTTATTCCTCAAATAAACCCTTTCATTTACCAGCTGACATTTCAGCCAAGCTGTCTTTCCTTGGGGCTTGGCAGGAACTGAGCTAGAAACTTGTTTAGCTCGGTGGAAGGGCTCTGCAGTTAGAGAAGTCTGGCACTGCTGAAGGGTGCTGGGGCTTCTCAGTTCCCATTTGCAGGTAAGGAAACCCTCAAAAGACATCAGCCTGCTCCTAACCCTCCCGATGGTCGTCTGCTGAGAGTTCAGCCTCTTCACTGGGCAAATGGGAGTAATTTAGTCATTATTTCCAGCAGCAAATTGACTCCATTAGAGTTCAGCTGACCGATACTCCAGCTGCTAAAGGGGTGGGAGTGGTGCTGTCTGACTGCTACAAATTAAATATCATCATCTGGGGTCCTGGTTTGCATTTATTGTGCTACCTTCCCTCTCTGCATCCCTTCCAACTTAGTTCTTGGTGTGATTATTTTTTTAACCTCTCCTCAAATGCTTGGTGTCCTTTTCATTCCCATGAGCAATGCAATGCTGGCAGTTTGTTAGCTTTGCCATGGTATGCTGTGCCCCCGAGCCCTCTCTATCTGAGGTGCTCTCCTTTCAGGCAGAGTGTGACACTGATGGTGCTGGCATCTGCCTCACCGGGCCCTCGCTGACTTGTACCGTGCAGCTCCCCTTTCCCACCCTCCACCTTTGGTTCACAACAAGGGGTGAGTCTGAGGGAGCAAAAACTCCCCTCCCTTTATGGCAAATTCATGCATGGGCATGCTATGCCCAGGCTTTGTGTCCAGGAGCAGAAACTCTAGTGACCCTTTTGTGTTATACTGACCATTTGTTAGATCTTTAAACTCCATCTGTTTAGACTGAAATCCTTTTAATGACTGGACATGAACGATTTAGCATTGCTTTTTCGAGAGCAAATTGTCTCAGTTTGAACTTTGGTGACCATTGCTCCATCTGGTAAAGTGTGGACTCTGGTTTGGTGACATGCACACAACTTTGCCAGGGAGCGTTAAGGGCTGGTGGCCAGCACTATCAGGAGAATACAATAGATGTGATTTTCTTATCTCTGGGGCCCCAAGGCTCTCCTTCCCCACCTTTCTTCTCCCTGTATTGGGAAAGATGCTGTTTTTTCTGCTGGTTGTTTTGTTAGGAGACTGACAATTCTGTTGGTCAATACCTGTATTTTGCCATTTCCTCTCCTAACGTTCATCCATGTTTATTGTTTTGGCTCCGTCAAGTTTTTTCTAGCCATTTTTTTCTAAACTGCTGCTCCTCCATAGCATATGTTGATGCCCCAAAGGGTCAGAGTCACAGGGAACTGCATCTTTGAGGTGGAAGGGTTCAAATCCAATGGCCCTCAAACACTTGGCTCTGAATGAGTTCTGAACAGCGTGTGGGTTCAGGAGTGAAAGAGAAACAAGAAATCATTCCAACTGTAAGACAAAACCAACTATATGACCTGCTAGAGCTAAACATTTTTATGCAGGCTAACTGGGGGAAAAGAGGCCCCCACATTTCACTCTGAATCTGCAAGGTACAAGTGCCAGCAAACAGGAATGTGGCAGAAGGTGACCTGATTTTGATAGCAGCTTTTTCTCAAGCATTTGATGTGTTCACTAGTTTGGTTTTTTTTTTTTTTTTTTTTTTTGTTTTGTTTTGTTTTGTTTTGTTTTTGTTGTTTTTTTCAGGGGGGCAAAGATGAAGCAGTGCACAGGAATTTAAGGAGATCTGGAGTTTATGGCAGATCTAGTACTGGTCAGGGACAGAAGGATTAGGTCTTTTGAGATCCTCACTGTATTTATGACTGAGGCATGGGCCAAAAATAACTTAAAATATATTAAACAGTGAAAATCAGCATTTGACAAGCAAAGGAAGTTATCCAGCCTGAAATGAAATGTATAAAGCACACAGAAATCCAGAACTCTGTAGGAAAGGAGGCCTAGAAAGGAAAGGGATGTTCAAAGTGATGTTCCACAAAAAGTGACACATTAAGCTGAACGTGCTGTGGATTCATAGAACTATCCTACTAGAAGAAGATTAGCAAAGCCTGAGATGAGTCATGTCACATCTATTTCCAGCAGTCATATTAGCTCTGACAGTGATCCAGAGTTTTGTGGCATAAATTTAAGCAGTTTGCAGTGAGTGCATATTGCCACTAATTTCAATTATCTGTAGTTCAGTGGAGTGAAGGGGACCAACATCAGTCCTATAAGTGATCTGCTGAGGATCTTACGGGAGGAGTTTCTGGCCTGGCTGTAGTTTGGTGAGGCACCACTGGTGCAGCTCGAGCTGTTGCCTGCTGAAAACAGGAATGTTAAACACTGCAAGTTAGTGGCATCTGTATAAAGTGCCAGGTATAGTAAAGGAGATAAAGCTCCACATTACACTCAGTGTAGAGCCCTGCACATGGCCAGCACTTTGTGAGAATGAAGCTTCAAGTGTCTGAAATAGGAAACAATAGCTGCAAACAGCAGCAGTGTTATGAAAACTGTTCTGGGTGCTGTTGTCATTTAGAAAGGCACACAGAGTAATGGGAAGCATCTCTGAATCCCAGAAAGAGTGGTGAAAAAGGGCACTGAGAAAGTGTCAAATCCAACAGCCATAACAAGCTGAAATGGCTGAAGCTCAGGCATGACTTGGGCAGAACTGATGGATTTACTGCTGCTGGGAAACACTTGTGCTGGTACTTCAGGGTGATGCATGGGTACATGCTAGAGGTGCCAGAGAGACTCATTTAATGTTGGCTGAGGAAGGCAGCATAGAGATGTCTTTTTGAGTGTCTCTTTGCCCTCCAGAGCTATTTACAAGCCTATGTTGTGCTCAGCCTTTTGCTACACAGAGCTGATGAGTCTGTGACACTGAGGATGCCACGGTCAGCAGATGGCACAGCTTTCAGTGATTCTCTCCCTTTTCTGTGCTGGATCAGTTCTCACCAATGATACAGACATCACCACTTGAGAAATCACCTCAGGAATAGCACTTTGGGAATGAGTTTGGACTTCAAGTGGTGGCTGGTAGGTGTTATTTTTGTAAAACAGCAGCAGCAAAGGACTATTTGGTGCTTATTTTCTGACAGAACTTATATCCTTGCTCTCCACCATTGTGTCATCCTATAGTCTGCTCAGCTGAATGAAAAGACGTCTTTATATCACATTAAGATATTAAGGTCTTTAAAAGCAGTATTCAGTTGGGTCTTGTATTCCTCTGTCGAGATACTCACTGCAGTGGTGTCCTGGCAATATGTGATAAGGTGAGCTTTTTCCTGAATCTGTTTTAAAGGAAAAAAATAAGTGAATATGTTGCAGTAGTTCAGGTTTTAGTGTCCTCCTCTGGAAAGGTGCATTCAGTCACCATATCTACTTTGAATACAACCTCTGGAGGGAAATGGCAACTTCTTTATTTCTCCTTTACCGTCAACTTTGGCTGTTTAAGGCTTCTGACATGTCAGCAAAGGAGAGGTAATACCTGTGGATTTGGAAGCGGTTATGCATTTCAGTAGGCCCTGGACACATGTTTGAGAAAGGTGTGCCCAACCAGGGTGCTTCAGGGTTTTTCCTGGGAAAGGAAGGACTGGATTACCCTGAAATGAAAAATGAGTCAGAGATCCTTCTCTGTATCAGAAATTGGTTGCTGACCAGTAATTTCTGATGTTCACATTATGGGTTTCATGCCACAAAATGAAAACCTCACAGTCTGTTCTGAGCATCCCCTACACACCTTTCTGCTACATTTCCTCAGCTTTCATTAAACTTCATTAAGGAAACCAAACATCCAGTGTTTCTATAAACAGGGACATTTTCATCATTGTTGAAGAGGTGAAATACAATCATTTGTTGCCATTCACACTTCTAGACGGGCCATCCACAACTTCTCCTGGGCAACCAGGAGTTCCACTGTCTCACCACCCACTTAATTAAGAAAATAGATTAAGATATAGGAAGATACTTGATGAAAAAGAAGGGCACTGTGAAAAAAATATGCCTTTCTTTCCTTCCTGCCATATCTCATACATTCTTATGCCTCTTTTGAGCATCTCTGTATCTTCTGTTCAGTCACATCCACCTCCCTCAAGCTGAAGTCCCCTCTTCCCTGCTGTAAGCACTACTCTCACCTTGAAATTGCTATTCCAGAGTCCAGAAGGAAAGAGTTTATCCTCAAGTTCTCTTTGCTCCTTGCCTTTGTCAGCTCTTCTTCACTTACAGGATTTGCTTTCATGTTTCAAGTGAGAGACCTCTGCTTTTTTAAGTGTGAAGACACTGGCAAAGCTGGACACATCAATCCTCTGTTTATTTACAGGTCAGGTACAGGACAGGCAACAGCAATCTGAGATTTCCCGTGCTTTACACATCACTGACCTCTGCAATGACCCAAACTTTTATGGAGGATAAGAGGTAGTTCAAACTCTGCATCAGCTCAGCCCTTAGCCCACAGCATATCATGTGGGATGGCTCAAATATGCCAAATTGTGTGTTGTGATTAAGTGGAATGGTCCATGATCTATTAAAATATGAGCAAATTACAGCCACATTAATTAAACATAGACTCTCTGGTTGAGCCTAAGCCACAGATGGCATCCCACAGATGGAATGCCACTCTTGATATTCACAGAGCCAATCAGCCCTTTAAGTTCAGCTTGTGCTGATTAGTAGAGCAATTTATTTTAGGTGCAGCTATTGGCCTCTGCTGAGGAGAGTGCTCTTAAATGGATATCACTGCCAAGGGCCCAGCATACAGGAAAAAAGGTGCGATGGGGAGCAGGGATAGTGGAAGCCCAAAAAGTTATCACTTGTTCTTCCATCCTGGCCTTTCAAAGTAGTAGGAAGGGAATTGGGCACTGAGTTCCCACTGATGTTCAGGAGCTTTGGCTATTCTATTACTCTTAAGTGCGGTTTTTTGACTGACTTGTAGCAGTGATCTGGTGGAGGATCTTTTGATTAGGTCTCCTAATACTGAATGTGGAGCTCTTTCATAACAGAAACATTTACCCTTTGATGCTGAGTCCTAAAATCATCCTTGTCTCTCCCTCCAGAAGGCTCAAGTTATGGCTCACTAGGTTTTGTGTTGTGTTTTTGGCAGTGCTTGTGGGAAAGGTGCATAGCAGGGTTTATTTAGCAGGAATGGCTACTGGTGATAACCTAGAGTGGGGCCCCATTCTGTTAAGCATTGTGCATCCTCTGTGCCAAAGAGGGGAAGGATTATTCAAAATAAAATTTCTTACATCCGGCCATGTGGAAACTGATGCATGGATATGAAATGACTTTTCCAAGGTCATACAAAAAATCTGTGGCAAAGCTAAGACCTAGCACAAGACAGCCTGAGTTCTAGGCCAGCACAATAATGTCAATTATAATTATTAATGTCAAAGAAGGAGGAGGGGAGAATAGAGGAATATTTCTTCAAGGAAGAGGATGGCGGGGAATTATTTAACACTTTAAGGCACCCTGACACTGTGTGTAAAGATAAGTATGGGATTCTAAAATCCAAATAGATTTCTTTTAAATGCACCATCTCATTTCTAACATTAATTTTTAGTTAGAGAGGTGGGAGGGAATTTGCTATTACTGTCTTTGAAAGGAGCCAGCCTGTTACATCGTAATTAAGAGCAGTGCTGGAAAGGCTTGCAAGCTTTTCCTTCATCTGCTTCAGGGCCTCTATTTTAACTGCAGGTGGCCAGGCTTGCCTGAAAATACAGTGTTTGTCCTGATAAAGGTTCATCTTCAGTAATAAGTTGAAGGTAATCTGGAGGTTCTGGTGCAGGTCCTGGCTGGCTGACTTATGGGTCAGACCTGGCTTGTGTCTTCCAGCCTGTGTTACTAAAGGCAGCATTGGCCAACAACTACCACCATGTACTGCCACAGCTCCTGGAAGAGTGGGGAGCATATTAGTACAAAGCCCTGGAAAACCTGGAAGCTCACCTTTTGGAAGAAAAAGGAGAAGAGCAACTCAGTGCTTTTGCAACTGTGATGTGGATATCTCTGTCTCCCCACAGCCAGCACTGAGGCATGAAATACTCAAGGACAACTTGCCCACATCTCATGAAAGAGACATTAACTTAATGTTTGGGGCAATGCATAGACTACAGAGGTTGGAGGGCAGGACACTGGAAAGACAGTGCTTTCTTCTGGTCCCTTCACTTCACTGACATCTCTAAGGGACCATCTGCACCCTGTAATAGGAGGTTAAGACCCACCAGTTTAGAGCTGTGACGAACTAAGGGCAATTAGTTTTGGACCTTTGTCCTCTTCAGCTGAAACGTATTTAAGTTCTTTCATGTGGGCAGTGGTTGTCCTGGGAGTGCTTTCTCCATAAACAGCTGTGAGGAGCACTGGCTTTCTTTAGTGTAGCATCTGCAGTTGCTCCTTGCTTGGCCAATAATAGAAGGCTGTGGCTGTGCATTTTCGTCATCATGTGCTGGCTCCAAGCCATTCCCAGAGCACATCTTTGGCCAGGACTGCTCACACTTTGCTCCTTAGCAGTAAAGTCTGTGGTAAACCTATTGCCCTCTTTCATTTTTCAGTGGACTTGACTGAAGCATAGATAAAGTTGTCTTGTGCAGGGGCTTCACATGCAGCCTAATGAGAGGTTCCTCCAGAGCACTGAATTTAATAGCAACAGTACCAGAGTGCAGAGCTGCGTCGGGGCCAGAGGCTGCAGACCCGAATATTGAGATGGAAGAAAGAATCTCTAGTTTCATTGTGGCTGATGTCTTGATACCAGTGGACAACTTAGCTCTACCTCAATTTTCTGGCTGTTTGGAGGATTTATTGGAGTCAGGGCTATGAACTTCTGCAGCTGGTTTGGAGGGGGGAAAAAAAAAGGAAAAATATGTTTCAGAAAAAAAAGAATTAAAATATTTTTCTTTCTACAGGAAACTAAGATTTCAAGTTTTCATTCATACTCTGAATAAAAACTGTGAAATGTTTGAATTCCCAGTGGTGGGAAATACCAAGTTAACACCAGTTCTGAGTGGAACTGCACTTTACTTTTCCACTTTGGCCTTGTCCTCCTAGTTAATTCTCATTTTTGTCTGGAATTTTTTAGCTCAGAGCTAGCTGACCAGGTGATTTTTCCCTGCTTTACTGGATGCCTGCAGGCTTCTGGGGATCCATTAATCCCATGTCTTTGGAAAGATTGGTTTTCTGTCAGTATGTTTCTTCAGTCTGATAAGCTGTTGGGGTGCTCTGCTGTGCTCAGTGTTCTCAGATAGTGAGTCCTTGATCTCGGTCAACCTGAAGTTCTACCAGGAAAGTCAAGTTATTCAGACAGTGTTAATTAGCTAGAGGAGTTTCACCCTGAGATATAGTGAAGTCTGTGGAAGACTTCTCTTGGTTTTATGGTTTATATAATTAGAATTAATCTCATGTGGTTATTTTCAAAATACGGAATAACCCTAAATTTTTTTTTTCTCTCCATGATTTCTGTATATACAGTTTTCAACACAAGTGTCAGCAAAATTTACTTCAGACTGTATTGGTTTTGCTATCAGGAGCATTTTATATAAATTCTGAAAATAGAGATTCCAATAGAACATTTAGCAATCTTTTCTTTTGGAAAGCATTTTTCTGTGCTTTCTTCCCCAGCTTGATAGTGTTGGTCGATCTCTGCCTTCCCAATAGTGTGTTGTTGGTATAACTGGCTTTTACTGGCAATTACAGCCCCCTTTGGGTTGTATTCTGCAAGAACCATGACTGATTCTGTGGATAGGGAGTGGTGAAACTGAGAATGCTGAAAATTTTCTTTCAAAAATATTATTGTGTTTGAAAGTTTTCACTATCTTCTTGCTTTGATATGATGAAGGCCAGTGCAAGGCCAGTGGTAAAATACCCCAGTTTATTCAGAAGGAGGAAATAATGGTATGAATGGGAGAGTTAGTCCTTCCAGTATCTCATCAGAAAGCTCCTGAAAACTGGGGGAAATCAAAGTCTACCTCCTTTTTATTTTGAAGTAACCGTTTTCATTAAAAAACACCTAGTCTATCCCAGCTTTCTTGATGGCAAAGCTTATTGATCATTTTCCTGTATTCATGGTGCCCTTCCTGACCCTACTTAATTTAATCCTATGTGGGCACTTATCTTTGTGGTCACTGTGGTTTAATGTTAGTGACTGAAAATTGATGCACAGATCCTGGAGTATTCTTCATGGGCTCACAGCCTCAGAAGCCATTAGGCCTTATCATCTTTGGTCACGTTTTCTTCCATCCTGTCTCAGGGTGGATAAGCTTCCTATTGATACGATGATATCTGACCACATATTATTATGTTGTTGGAAAGAAACTTTGCACGTTTATGCCTGTGGGCACACAGTGACAGGACAAGGGGTAATGTCTTTAAACTAAAAGAGGTGTAGGTTAGATACTAGGAAGAAAGTGTTCAAGGCCAAGTTGGATGGGGCCCTGAGAAACAATGCGCTGGGTGGCATCCCTGCTCACGGCAGCGGGGTTGGAACTAGATGCACTTTAAGGTCCCTTCCAACCAAAACCACTCCAGGATTCTGTGTTCCTATGATGTGATGAAACACAGGGCTCCTTCATCACCGGTGCCAACATCTGCGGGGTGTTTTTCTCTTCTTTCAGCATGGTGCTGCAGCAGCCGTGTTTACTTTGTGGGACCGCAGCGAGTCAGCTCAACTCCACACACAAAGGTCCTATGCATGCAGCTCTGGTCTGAAGGAGGATAAAGCCCCGAATTGTGCTACCCGTGCTCAAAGGCACTGAAGCGGAGCTGGGAGTCCAGGGGAGCCGCGGATTTGTTTAATGGTGGTGGATTTGGCCAGCATGCTGGCAGGAAGCAAGCCTGAGGCGCGGGCTGCCCGTGCAGGATGCGGTGCCGAGGAGAACAAGGGCACTGTTATAAAGTGGGGCCCGGCAGAGAAAAGGTAGAGCCGAGAGACTTCAGAGAGGACGTTGTTTCACCGGAGAAGCCGGTCTGTGGCAATGAGCCCCGGGAGGCTGAATGCACCCTTAAAGAAGGAATGAAGTAAGCTGCTGAATGAAGCAGCTCAGAGGCCACACAGTTGTTGGTTTGGAAGTATCCCCTATAATGCAGGTCTCCCCAGGAGTGTGTGTGCCCAGAGGGGCTATACAGCCCTCAGCAATACCTTGGCTGGATGCTGTTAAATAAGGTTTTAAGAATCAGAAGACAAAGCATTATAGACTGGAGGGGCTGGGACTGCGAGACTCTGCGGCAAAGGACTCTTTCTTCCCCTGTCTGCAGGCTGCCGAGCGCAGCAGGGGCCCCGGTCCATCATTAGAGCTTACTCGGCGCCACTTCAGCCCAAATCACCAATACGATGGTTGACTGGCAGGAGCTTTGGAGAGGGAAAACGGCAATTACAAACTAAATGGAAGGGAGGAAATAATGGAAAAATGGAAGTTATAGAACAGAACTGACCACAGAGTGGAAAAGGGACTTTGTGGAAACCTAATAAAGCATCATTACCTTTACTAGAAGAACACGAAGAACTGCAGCAATAGAATGTGAATCAAAAAAAATGATGTCTGCCCAATGCCAGCTGTAGCCCTTGGATCAGACTGTGCTGGCCTTTTCTATCAATCTTTTTTGTGTGCTTTCACAAAAGAAAACAGGTGGCACTGAGGGGAACTTGTTGCTGTTCCCGTATTCTGCTAGTTCCCCCTCTTCCACTTGATACCAGCAGCACACAAATATGCCTAATTCAATTTTTCTACCATTTCCTGAAAGGTAGTCTCTATCAACTCTGAATCCCCCGGGGCTGCCAGAGGGTTGGGGAGAGGGGGCAAAGTTAATACATTTTCAGTTCTCACTAGATATTTTTTTTAATTTCATTTTTCCTTAGGAATATGTATTCAATGACCCTTCTTGCTTTTCCACCACAGATGTAGCAGTTGTAGCAGTTCAACATAGTTTTCCATGGGTATTTACCAACCTGTAAGAACTAGAGATTGAAATAAATCTACCTTAAACTACTTCAGCTGAAAGCATGTATAGAAGACATTATTTACTGTGAAATTACACTAGGATAGACACTTGTTTACAATCCCTGGCATAAAGCCAACAAACGTGTTTCATTACTATGGCTAGAAAGAAAAACATCCTCTATAAATTTTTTTTTTTTACCAAACTAAAAGAATTCAAAGAAGTGCAATGACCTGACTTCTTGTATTAGACTAAAAACTGAAAGCAGGCAAAATAGGATGATTTGGTTAAAAAAAAGATCTTGGGTCATGTTCACAAAATCCTTTCTCAACAAACATGAACTTGTTCCATGTACCTGCATTTTTACTGAATATTTGAGAAGAAAAGCTTGAAATGCCAACAATTATTCCTTTAAAAAAAGAGAAAAGAAAGAAGAAATGAGGAAGCCATTAACTAACTGCTGTGTGTCAGCTGGTGAGCCTGATCAGCGGTGCGTTTTATAGGGTTGTGCACTGTCATTATAGTAGTTGATTGTCCCTCAGAAATAAAATATTAGCATGCATCTGACTGCAGAAGTTCAATAATAATAGCCCATCGTGGTAATACATTGCAACCAGGGACAGTCAGCAGCAGTAGCAAAGTACTGACTAATTGGCTGTTTGAAGTCCATTTTGTCTCTCTTAATTTAGCCAGATGCCATGAATTGCTTTTATATTCTATTCCAGATTCTGAGTTTGGGTAGCTCCTCTGACTTGTGCCACCCTGTCCATGTCTTCCTTAGCACAGATAATAATGTCTTTCTTTGAACTCTACTCAAGGAAGTCCTGCCCACTCTACAAACTAGTTATTTGAAAGCAACTGGTAAGCCATGGGTCTTGCTTTTTACACGGGCACAGGCTAAACAAACTAAAAAAGAAATCATTGTTTTAATCTAGGATGCTGCTAATGGGATGACCCTCTACTGTGGCTCTAAGTGCCTGATGTACAGCTGTGCTGTGAACTCAGAATAGAGATTATTATTTGCTTGTGTGTTTGTGGGGTGTGGGATTCCTATATTGAAACAAAACCAAATGAACAGCGATAGTGCAGGGTGTGCCAGCAAATGATCAGTATCCTGAAATTATAGAATCATAGAAAAGTTTGTGTTGGAAGGGACCTTAGGGATCATCTAGTTCCAACCCCCCCACCATAGGCAGGAACATCTTCCACAAGCGCAGGTTGCTCTGGAAATGTGAACTGTAGGTCTCTGATTGGCGTCCTGCTTACTTTTCCTTTTACTTGCCCATACATTCTTGGTCTCCCTCGCCCCTGGTCTTGTATTTTTTCACTCTTTTGGGGGTTGGCAGGGCAGCTGGGCTCAGGGATGCAGGTTAACTTTGCCACTCTCTCATCCAGACAGACATCAGCTTCCTCCTTTTCAAAACCCCTGTAACGGGGTGAGCCCTGCTGCGAGACAGGACTCATTATCACCGGCGCAGTGTGTGCTAATGAGTCTAAATAGCTTCTAGAGGAAGCTCTTGGCTTTCCAGCACACAGAGTGGGTGAAGTGCCGTCTCTCATGGTATCAGTGTCTCCTTTGCTGGGTCTGGTTTGCTGAAGAGCACGTTTCAGTGGGAAAGGGAAGAAAAATGGATGGATTTCTAATTTCTTGCCTGTTCCTTCCACAAACAACCCTTCCCTTGAGCCTGCAGATTTATCACAGCTGAGAGGGAAATCTGTGGCACCTCCTTATTAAAATATTGGCAGCCTATTACTGCTCCTTAATAATGATGCAGATGGATCACCGATTGTAACAGTGCTGAAAGGCAGCTCTGTCTGAGGTGAAACGGGCTTTGTCCATCACTGCTACCTGCACTTTTCCTCACTGGAAAGCAGACTCTGAATTGTTTTTTATTTATTTTATTTTATACATTGCCTACCTCAGCAAATCAAGATCCTGAAAGTTATTTCAGAGGCTCTCTTATCTTTTAACAAATATCTATGGTCTGTAGCTGTCCTGACCTTGAATTGGTTACCCGTGCATTTCTCACATCAAGATTAGATTATTGCGACTGCCTCCTGACAGCCTGGCCTGATAAGACCCTGTACAATTTCCAGCTGGTGCTGAATGCTGCTGCCAGGCTCCTGTAATAGAGAGATGAGCTCCACATTTCACCTCTGTCCAAAGCGCTGTGTTATGTGCCAGTTAAGCAATATATCGACTTGAAGAGTTCCCTGTTAAAGATGAACTGCACTTTTTATCCACACTTACGGGCGTGTGTGCTTTGAAAAGCGAGATGAAAGCACCGGTGGGTGCTGACTGCCCCGTGTAATGATGATAGGAAGGGCACTTGGCACCTGACCACATCACCTGCGTTATTGACAGATTATTTGCAGCTCACTTCTAAACAGGACGGCATGAGTCCGGCCTGTTTTCTCCTGTATCTTTTTAATTTCCTCACCTACCAGTGAAAACCTGAATTGGTATCAGCTGTGTCTGTAAGGTGCTGTCTGCCCTACCGTGCTGACTGGTATCTACTGTGTTTCACAGAATTGGACGCAGGAGCTGCTGCCATTGGGGCTGGAAGCAGGAGATGCTCTGTGGCCAAATGCAGCAGTTCTCTACCCTGAACTTCAGAGCTCAGCTCACACACAGCCTGCTGCAGCAGATGTGTGTGGATCAGGAGGCATCACATGCCATCACCACTGAGTGTTACTACAAACATCTTGAGGCTGCAGGAAACTACAAGGTGCCAACTGAAAAATGAGTGGCAGGGGGGGCTTTACAGGACAAAGAGGTGCAGGGAATGGTTAAAATGTGTTATTGTGTGTGATCTAATGAAAAAAAAATGGTGGATGAAGGACTTCTTAGCCCTTAGATAATCCTTCTTTTCTTCTGTCTTTCAAAATACTTTTAGCTTCTCCCATTGGATGGAAAAAGGAAACTGTATTTTTGTAATAAAGCTGTTGATGTTCTTGCTGCATTCGTTTTTTCCCCCCTTAGAACTATAAATTTTAATATCCTAGATATTTGGGGCATACTGAGGGAGAGGAGGAACTGCATGCTTTCACAAATAATTATCCTCCTTACCTCCTCCAGGCTATTCTCCAGATAGGATAAATGAGCCTCTCTCCCCTAAATGGAGGGATTAACCCCTCTTCCAGTCTGTCAAGAGGATGGCGGATTTTCCATCACCACAAGCTTTCAAATCTTTTCTTGAAAGACAAGTTCTGGATTAAGTAAATGTTTGTTTGTTTTTGTGTGTGTTTTGCCTTCCACCCCCACCCCCCCCCAACAGTGGTCAGACTTAAAGGCAAAAGTGGATCCTCCAGGCTTTTCCATCTTTGATAACAATAAAATACCAGTGATTGAGACAAGGTGAATGCTTCTTTCGTGTCCCTCACTGGATCCAGAGGACACCCAGCCTTGATAGCACTGAGCTAGAGGCTATGTTAGATTCAGTATTGAATGATTGTACAGATACAGGTAGAAAGAGTCTTCACTGAGAAGGAATTTTGCTGTCATATGCAAGAGTGGTTTTATGCTTATAACTAACTTTATTTATTTTAAGTGGGAGCTTATTATGTGCCATTAGCTGTAAAGGTAAAAGTGAAATACCACAGGCTTCATGAAGTCACTTCTTCCTCTTCAAAGTAATAATTCTGCAAGGGAGGAAGGATTTTTGTGTTACTTTTGTTGTTTGAACCTCAAGAGTGGAGAAGGTCTTCAGTGTGATAAAGATGTGTGTCATTGGTGAGACTCTTGGGATTGCATCAGTGAGCAACAATGTGATAAGAATGAGTTAGTAAAAATTATGTGGAAGTCCTTTGCATTAACTTCCTTTGCCCATCTTTTGCCAATTTGTGTTGCTTTCACAACCCAAAGATTTCTCTGAAATATAAAAAAATGCAGAAAAAAGAAATGCTTCTAAGCAGATGAGCTCAGTCTGTTTCAAGAAATATCATGTTCATCAAGCATATGCACAGGACTCAAAATAGCTAATTTCTTTTTAGCAGTGATAGCTCTAGAATGCCCTTGACCTTCTAAAGAGGAGAAATTTGTACTACTGCGGTATATAGGATTTTAATATTAGAAGAAGTTAAATAGCAGAAAGTGAAAAGCTCTTTGCTTTGTCTTTGGTAAGAAGTAAGCTAATGCCAGCAATTTCCATGGCAACTACAAACAGACTGTCCTGTTCACTTCCATGTTATAAATAAAACAAAAATATTCTCTAAATAACATGCTGTGCCTACATGTATTTGCTATCACCATGTTCAGCAGACACTAGGAAATATTTTGGTACATATTTGTAAGAAAAGACTACAAGATATATGCAAACTACACAGCCTTGGTGGGCTATATTCCTTTGAGGAAATAATAAAAATAACCTCAAAACAATGCCACCCTTTTTACTGCTGATACTCTCTGAGTTCTGCAAATAATTACAAGTCCAAAACCTATACATAACCAGCAGCTGGTGTAAACAATAATAAACACGCAAAAGCGTAATTTTAAACAGGAGCAAAAATAATTTTAAAAGGGGTAGGTGATGATTTGGACTTTTACCTTTATATTTCTGATGGGGTGCACACAATGGCTGGAAGGACAGTTGTTTCGTGGTTTAATTCTGCACAGATTCCAGTAGACCAGACCTACTTTGTGTGCTCTCACTGCATCTTGTATTCTGTTCTGTTTTCTAACACTAAAGTACAGCTATTTGAGCTCACAGCAATTCTTTAGGTGTGAGTAAGTCTTCATCCTGCCCTTCTGTAGGTCCGGGAAGTGTCTTTCCCATGTGTATAGCTACAGGGGTCAGAGAGGGCTTTGGAGCAAGGGATAAAGGAAAAGAGCTTCTTGTGCAAGAGCGGCTCAAGAAGTTTTCTTCGGATTCCTCAGCCCCAGCTGGCATTCAGGCAGAGGTCAGGGCCTGCAGAGCACTAGGGCTTCACTCACTGCCCTGGGAGTGGAGATCTATTTTTTCACTGTGGGATGACCATCCCATAAGCCCGTTCCCAGCTATAAGAGGAGGACTGGGAGATGTGAGAAGAGCTTTCTGAGACAGCTGCTGTCATTAACCCTCGTCAAGGCTGAGGTGACCTTGGAGGAATAATCAGTACTGCTTAAAGCAGAAAGGTGCATTAGGCTGAACCTCTCACTCTCTTCAGGGTTTTTGCCCTGTCCTTTTGCTCCTTGTTCCGAATTCAGCAACACAATTGTTCACTGAACAGAGCTATTGCCATCCTGTTGTGCTTCCTGTCTGCTGGATGAGCGTGGATAAGCAGATCACTTGACATTACAAGTTTTTAAAGCACTTTTGAGTACTGGCCTTGCCTCTTTTCACACCTGAGTTCTCGGGCTATATTACATCATCATCAACCGTGGTCACATTTGTATGTTGAGTTAGTGGGAGATGTAAATGCTCCAGAGGAGACTGGTTTTCAGTAGAGCTATTGAATTATGTCTATCTGCTAACTTCAACTAGAAAATCCTAATAATTGGCCTGTCGTATTGCTGTCAGGCAGAAATCTCTAAAAATATATCATTCTTCCTGGGCAAGTGAATGTTTCTTGTTTTTTTCAGTTTCTTTATTACAGGAAGATGTTAAGTCAAGTTTGGTTGCTGAGGTTAGTTGCCTTTTACTGTGCTTGTGTATGTGTAAAGGGCACAGGTAGGTATAGATTTATTTTGGTGTCATGTATTTTCATTCTTGTTAAAGCTTCCAAAGGTTGAACAGAGATTGTAAATACAGCATAATAAACACCTTGGCACAGCAGTGAGAATATAATAGATTCTGTTTATTAGAGATTAATTTTTTTTTAAATAAAATTGCAGGCAAGGTCTCTAATTACGGTACAAATTATTTCAAGTGTATTTCGCTCTGTTGAAAATCCGTGTAGGGGACAGTATGACACTTGAATCAGAGCTGGGAATCCAGCCAGGAATGTGACCCCTTTGATCCCTCTATTCGGATATGTTTAAAAGCACAATTGAGGGTGAGGTGGAGGAGGAAATGTCTCCATTTTCGGCTATTTGAGTGTTGAATTCCACCTCATCCCAGGCTTGACTCAGCCACCTCAGTTTCCACCTTCCCCTTGCTTACACTGGAGATCCCTGCTATTTATACTTCAGATCCCTGCAGTGCTCTTGAAATTATGCTGAGGAGTTTAACTGTTTTTGTAGTGTCAGACGTACCATATGCTAGTCTATGAGTTTACACTGATTTTTAACATTAAAGGAATAGGAAGATGGTGAGGACCTCTGCTAGTACTGTACCTTTGGTAGGGAAGGACCTTTCTGTGTTGCTTACCTGGGCCACATGAAGCAGAGGTGCCATGGTAAGGATGCTCGTTTTTTGGCCAAACTGGGGTCACTTTTTGGGGTCCTTTAGGGATTCCAGTCCTGTGCTTCTGTGCACAATGTGCTCTGTGGCACCAGTCTCAGTGGTTTGTATGAGGTGGGTGCTCTCCTGTTGTCCCAAGCTACCTGTGAAGCGGTAGAAGAGGGAACAATCTGACCTGGATGCTGCTGCAGGGTGTTATCCAGCAGAGAGGTGTGTGTGGGAGAAGAAATTTCAAATATTGTCCATACTCCATTTTATTGCTGGCAAGCCCATTGTCAGGGCCGTGAGGGCATTACTGAGCCTTAATGGCTCTGATCAGCCTCACCTGGAAATCACATCCCTGCCAGAGACTCCATTTAAGCTCAAACCTGCACCTTCAGTCTCTGTCTGAGCTATGCTGTGGGTAAACCCTGCTCCTTGGTGTCGTGTTTTAGGGGTCTGTTCTCATGGTTGGACATTCTGAATGTACCCTGTAGATTTTCTCTAGGCCTGTATTTGGTTTTCTTTCTGGATGGATGTTGGACCTGTGTTGTTGCCCTGTTTCCAGCCCTTCCTATGGCTCTGTGTCCATTTATTCCTGATTAGACTCCCTGGTTGGCCCCTGGAACTGGTGCACCACCTGCCTGGGCTTGTTACAGACTATTTAGAGCCACCAGCAGCTGTCTCTGCCCACCATGCTCAGACTCTTTGGGACTGTGCTTGTTGGTGAGAGCATTGCCAAGGCTGGGTCACCTTTGGCTCCTGGGATGTTCCTGCCTGAGAGAGCAGTCATCTCTCGCTGCTCCCTGGCACTGCCTCTACAGAGGTCTCTGCTCCCAGGATCTTCTGCCTCTCTGTATGCCGTAATGACTAGCAGTGCTGTGATAGCTGCATCGAACTTACTCTGGACCTTGGTGGGAATGGATGGCAATGTGGTAGCCAAGGAAATGGTGAACCAGATGTCTCTGGTATACAAATATGACTGTAAGCCAATTATATTACTCCATAAATAGTGGACAGCTCAGGGCTCCTTGATCTCCCCTTGAGAAGGGACACCTCTCTCGGTTACTCCTTGAGGTTCCTTGCCACAGCAGATTCTTGGTAAGTGATTAATAGCATGCTAAACTTCGAATTCTTAGCTGAATGTTATAAAGGATCGATTGTGCACATATAATGCTTTAAACTTAAACCATGGACAAAGTCTAGGTCTAAGTCTGGATCAAGTTTCACTGAACTCCCTTCTAAGAAGTTGTTTAGAGCACAAGCGGGTCCTTTTTGAACCTCATGACGTAATGGGAGGGTTTTCCTGACAGCTTTATTTCCTCTATGCAGTAAATACTCAAGTGTACCTTGCCATCAAACCTTGTCAATCCACATTTATTATCAAATTTGGTTAAATTGCTGCTTATACAAATAGACATATTGCTACTGCTCCCCTGGGAGTAAAGTGTGGCACTCCATGCATGACACTTGTCCATCGCTTCCCAGTGTCCACGTCTTTACCAAAGCACTGTTCCTCCCAGCTTTGAGTTACGTCTCCTGATGGATATCTACCATAAACCAAGACCTTTGTGTTTAACTGCCCAGACCATCTCCACCACAGTTAGAGGGAGTATGAATCTCAGATCTCAGCACATTGTTTCTCCTTTCTCTCCCAGCACTGTCACTTCTCATACAAGACTGAGCACCTGTAGGTATCACTTGCCCTGGAGTCAGTGCCACCGGACAGAAGGATACAGACTGGGTTGTTCCTGCTTTGCCAGGTAACAATTAACACCAGTTAACCCTTCCATGGAGTTATCTTCTTTGTGCTATGTGGTTGGGGAGAATGGAGAGAACATCTGGTCCTTTATTTGGGGAGATTTAAATAATTGACGTGACTCAGTGGATATCAGAGGGGGGGAAAAAAATCCTTCAAGCCTCCCTTGTTGCTAAGAGACGAATGCTGCAACTTTGAAACCCTCCATGCATGCAGGGGATATTATCCTGGCAAATTGGACTTTCAAATCTGGCAGCAAGGGAAAAAAGGTGATGCCCAAAAAACAGAGGTCATTTAGGTGATTTGATTTCAAAGACATCTGTTCTCCTTCACTTGGAGGGCAGGGGGCTGCTCCAGTTAGTGAACATATGTGACCACATTATGTATCATAAGGTTACTTATGAGTGTTTTGGTCCTGTGCTCACAGCTTGGCCAGGTGACCCCCTTTCTCTTCTTTCCAGCACAGTTAATTTTTAGTTCATCCTTTGTGTACAAAGCTTGATTGCATAGTCAGACCATGTGTAGCACTTGCGTTGAAACCCAGAACAGGTTTGTATGCAGATGGAGTGTATGATCAAGTAGCAGTTTCAAGTTTTATACCCATGGGACCTGCAAGTCTGCTGTGCAAGATCCCTGCACTGACTGGCATAGGAGAGTGAAGCAGAGCCTGCTCATCTGTAGCATTCCTGTCGTAGAATAGCAGCTGCCTCACTTCATGGCTTCTCTGGCCTTGTAACTCTTCAAAAGCACTGCTGTTGATTGCCTGCCAAGTGAAGCTTTAGGGAGGATGCTGTAAAGGCTGTGACCTCTTCTCTTTTCAAAATTTAGACACTCTGCATCACGTGATGACAGGGGAGTAAATGCCAACACTACTTCACTGCTCCTGTCACCAGCCCTGGGTTGCTCATGTCACTGTTTGCAGGGGGATGCAGGCAAAAGCTCTGAGTCCCCTGTGCTCTTCTCAGTCTGTAAAATGGGCCAGGATGTTTTGGTGTGTGCTCCAGACTGATGCTGGTCATGGTACTCTCGTTGCCATTTCTGTGCTGCAGAGTGTCCTACTTGCATGATACTTCGCTGTTGCACCCTGGGCTTGTGTTTGCAGAGCAATGAGGAGGAGGATTGGGAAATCCGGGGCTTCTGAGTCCTGCATTGCCCTGGTGCAAGGCTTTTGTTGCCCTGTGGTTTTTGTGTGCTCTGAGAAATGATGCCCTTTCAGAGACAGACATTTAGAGCTGTAGCTGCTGGTGCTTGGACACAAAGCATTGGCAGTACCATCTGGTTATTTGGTAAACAGGGGCTTCAGTCTCAGTTCACTGAGGGATGCACCTGAGTGTGGTGTGCTTAATTTGAAAGTATGGAAAAGACCCAGTGTCTCAGAGAGGTCAGTGTGAATTCTGCCACTTGTGCAATGTTAAACACCTACATCAGGTATAGGTTTTGAGCTCAAGGACTTTCCCTCATGGAGTTCTGGCTCAAACAGTCACCATCAGACTTTTTCTTAAAGGCATGGGAAATGACAAACTTAAATGTACTTGCAGTAAAAAATATAAAGAATATAAGAATCATAGAGTCCTAGAAATGTTAAGGTTGGAAAAGATTTTTAAGATCACCAAGTCCAATCGTCAACCCAGCACCACCATCATGTTCGCCGTTAAATCATACCTTCAAGTGCCATGTCCACATGTTTTTTTGAACACTTCCAGGGGTGGTGACTCCACCACTTCCCTTAGCAGTCCATTCCAATGCTTAACAGTCCATTTAATTAAGGAATTTTTCTTATCATCTAGTCTAAACCTCTCGTGGTGCAACTTGAGGCCATGTCCTCTCATCCTGTCACTTTTTACCTGAGAGAAGAGACTGACCACCCACCTGGCTACAACCTCCTTTCAGATAATTATAGAAAGTGATCATATCACCCCTGAGCCTCCCTTCCTCCATGGTGAACACCCCCAGCTCCTCAGCTGCTCCTCATAAGACTTGTGTTTCAGACCCTTTACCATGTCCCCAAGTGCCACATCTACATGTCTTAAATACCGTCAGGGATGATGACTCCACCACTTCTCTAGGCAGCCTGTTCCAATCCTTGAGTGAAGAAATTTCTCCTGATGTCCAACCTGAACCTCCCCTGGTACAACTTTTACTGAATTTTTGAGATGTTGGCTGCATCTCACAAAATCACAGTAGCTTTGGAGAATGACCAGTATTGGCCATCTAAACTAGATTGTTTCTGTTTTATCTGCTAAAAGGAACACAAAAGAAAAGGTAGAACATACATTAAAAGTAAAAGGAGGAGATGCATGAAAAGAGGGAATAGTAAGGGGGGTTTTGATCTTTAGCCAGTGTTTATGAATAAAGTTGAATGTGAGAGCTAATGTCAGAGGCTTTTCCTGGGACAGTTTCCTTTCAAGATCAGGACAAAAGGTCAACCTTGTCATCGTGAACCACGGACTAAAACGAGGAGATGAACATCATAGGCGGTGTGTTAGAGTTCATGCTTGTCAGGTCACCTGTCCTCATGGGACTTGTGTCAGATAGTGGTGACAGACCCATCCTGTTGCTATTTTGCTCGCTGGTTTCCAGCATACCCAGTTTGGGTTTGTCACACTGGTCCCTGCCCTTCCTGTTTACCAGGTGTGATCCAAACTCGGCTGTCTCTGAGCAGAGTCCCTGACCTTCCTGTTTAGGTGAATTAAATCAGTCAATAAGTTTCATTGACTTTTCTGGGCAAAATCACACGAGGCTGATTTTCATTTCTGTTGGAAATAGTGCATGGTCACGTGTCCAGTATCACTCTTGATGCTGTTGTTACTGTGCAAAGAGCTCTTCATTTTCACCTGGAGAAAAACCAGCCCAAAGCATTCTAGTTTTCCAGGAAATAAAGACTCAGAGCCAAACTCTTGCAGTTTCTTTTCCAGCCTTTTTACTTCTTTTTTTTTCTTTCCTCTGCTGCCTAATTGGAATCTCCTGTCTGTATGCATTCCCAATAGACTTTTCTTAACACAGCTCCTGAACCCTACATGGTCATGTAAAACCATTGCTCTGTGCTGTCTGTAACAGATGGGAAATGTAATCTTCTGGGTCCTGTGACAGGGCCTGCTCATTATTATATGAACAATGAGAGGAGAAACATAAAGGGTGCAATGAACGTTTATTTCCTGACACCTTGTTTAAAAGGCAACAGACCTGATTCTTACTCCCTGTAAGAGCTGCTGGGAGCACTTGGGTTTAAGAGACCTCCAACTCAAAAGGAGAATTGTTTAATATGACTTAGATTTTTTTTTTATACTCTAAATTTCTCTCACCTTCCACCTCTTAATCTAGCTTGTCATTCAGGCAACTTTGACTATTGTCATGCATTTATCAAAGAGTGGGTGGCAAGGTGATTCCTACAATTAAGTGAATCTCAGGACATTTTTTTTCAGAATCTCTTTAGCTTCTGTCTCAGACCTGAAGAAGAGCTCTGGGGTGTTTTCCAGCTGCATCTGTGTGAGTGTGAGATTTATTTATTGAATTTTATTTTTCAAAGACTTGTCTTCCTGAAAACTTGCCTCGTGCTCGCACCTCTGAGGCTGTACCAGGAGAAGACCTATAAAGAATGCTTTTACTAGGGGAAATGTCTTCAGTCTCCGTGTTTTGACTGAGAGTCTGGAATCTGTTGGGGATGCAAACAACCTTCTGATGAAAGTGGATTGTGTACTGCTTCTTTGAGACAGTTTGTGTGCAGTTATCACAGAAGCTCAGAATCATCAAGGTTGGAAGTGACCTTCAAGGTCATCTAGTCATCAATCATACCGGGTCTATGGTGTTAAAAGCACTGGGGATACAGACAAGCAAGACTTGCTCAATATCAAGCAAAGTAGCCTTACCTGAAGATAGACTGACCAGACAACTAAAACAGTGGTGGTACCTTTTCTTTTGCCTTCTGAAGGTAGCTTGAATGACAGTCTTCAGAGAACTGAATGAAGCCAAGTAGTGCATTTACCTGTAGGACAATACCTTCCCTCTTCTCCTTCAGAGTGTCCTTCTCTGCCTCTGACCTGTCTGCTGGCAGCAGGCCAGCTGTAAAGTCCCTGATATCCGATCTTCTGCTATTCTCTTACCTTCCCTGCCTCAGCATGCAGATCCCTGTGCTATCTGACCCTGTTTGAAGTTCCAGTGTGATGGCCTCTGTTTCCCTATCAGCCCTGTCAGTCTAGCTGGTTTCAGCATTTCAGCAGTCTTCTGTGTGGGTTGGTGCATTACCTGTAAGGAGTGGAGTTTCATGCTGGAATTATTATGCCCTACTTATTTTTAATCCCTCTCTGCCATCAGCACCTTTGCCAAGAAGTGGAGTCGAGTTTTGCAAGCATTGCTTTGATCTTGCTTGTACCTTGGGTAACATCTGTATCAGCATTTGCATATTGATTCCTGGTGGAGGGGTTCACAAGCCAGGTTTCCTTTAAAAAGCAAAGAACTGTTTTCTAATAATAATTCCTTTGTCTAGTAATAAGCACACAGACACACACACAGACACACCTGGGTTTTGGACATGCTTACAGCAGTTCCCCCCAATCCTGTTGTGTGTCCTTGTTTTAAGGGTAAAAGAATGAGACTGGATTCTGATCAGAAGGTAATTCATCCCAGTTTTATTTGAAGATCTTTTTAAAAACAAACATGGCTAATTTGAAAGCCTCAGTGTTTCAGCTATCAAAAGTGTTTGACTCATCATATTTCTTAGTCTCAGCCAAATCCCACATAATAAAGGTGCTGCATAGGTATTACCCTTTCTCTTTGCTTTTTCACCCACGATGAAGCCATAAACATTTTTCTTTTGACTCCTGTTTTCAGAGGGATGTAACATCTATTGTGAAAACTGCTCTTTTAGGGTGGTGCTGGCTGGAGACAGATGTGTATTACAGTGCCATCACAGCTGTGCTGTGACATGTCACATTATCTACTGGTAATTAAGGAGTAGGATTCTGGGTCACCTTGGTACAGTAAATCCACAAATAAGTTTTCCTTAAGAGGGTTTGGCAGCTGCCAGCTACCAACTACCAGATACAGAAATCAGCAGATCATTTTTAAAGTCTTCCCATACCCCATTTCCTCATGTTGGTGAATATTTATTTCTAGTTACTAATGTAGGAGTGTTGGGCAGGAAGGGAGGGAGAACACCGTAAAATCCTGGCTGTTTGTATTTCATAGATCTAATTACTGTATCTTGACATGGAAATGTATACAGGCATGTGAATGTATATTAGAATTAGGCAAATACAGCACAAATATATCTGTGTATGTCCTTCCAAATGAGCTAAACCACCTGAAATATCAATGATTGATTTTCTAGTGTATGCAATTGCAGCCTGGCTTATTAGTTTATTTGTGAACAGATGAGCAAGTGAGGTTTTATCTCTCCATAATTTCTGCAGAAAGCAGAAATTGTAGAAAATATACAGTAAATAATTATCCATGAGGGTGTTTCTACAAAAAATGATCCTATGGCCTTTCTGAAATTTACTTGTAACATAGAGAGTCCATAAGGAAAGAGTGAGAACATGGATCTACCAATGGGCAGTGACAAAGTTGGGACCGTGCACTGTCCCTCACCTGTGACAGTGTGTTATTTCTACTGCTCTAACAGAGAAACAATAACCTTTTCCATTCAAGAGTCTGAAACATTTCCTAAGACATTTTGTGGTCTAATCTGTTCTCCTTCCTGCTTGGGTAGTGGGTGTATCAAAACTCAGTGTCTTCTCATGTAACATGATGTGAAGCTGAGGAACTCCTTGCTCTGGGCTGTTCTAGTTGCTTGGAGTTCATATGAGTTTATGGGGAGAGTGAACAACTTAATGGAAAAGAAATCCATGCGGAGTTAGTAAACACCAACGAAGCACCTCAAGCACTTCTGCTGTGAGGCGTCTGAGACTCAGTCTGGTGGTGATGTGGGTTATCAGTTCCTGAAGTGTTGCAATGCCCTGTTTTAGAGTTCTTCCCTATATATCCACTGTAAGCCATTGATGGAGATAGGTTACCACTCTCCCCTGTACAACCTTTCCATTTTTGGACCCCGTGAGGGGTTTGTGAGGTCTGTTAGTGGAGCTGGATGAGTGTGCTGTTGTGTCCAGCCACTGTGCCTGGGTCACTACGCAAGGAAATAGTTTAAATCTTGTGTAAGCCCTTCTGGGGACAGTTTTAAGTTCTCTCTTGGATCAAGGCAGACATGAACAGGCTACTTGTGAGCTGGTTACAAAATATAGTTTGCATTCCTAAACTGATCCATTGCACATTTAAGAAAAATAGAATAAAAGTGATGAAAATCACTGCCTTGACTGTTAATTTGTGATCAGACAAAAGGTTAAGATCTTGGAATGATGACTTGTTCATCCAGCTGCAGTACATATGCAGACACACATGAAAATGCCAATGAATATTTTATGCATATTAAGATATCAACAAACTCCATGTGTTGCACAGATAACAGCAGGGACCAATGTGCCAAACAGAGATGCCTTGTCGTCACTCTTTTAAGTTTGATTCTGTCCCATTCAAAGCAATAAGAATATTGCTACTGATTCTGGCAGAAACCAGGATTTTCATCCTGAAGTGTCTAACTCCAGGAATTTAAGCACCTATCTTTACATGGTCCAGATTGGAAACAGAATGTTTCTTTTAGTGATATACAGAGGTGATACATTCCTACTGGCTCATCAGCTTAAATTTCCTCTCACGTACTGTAACAGCAAGGAAAAAAAAAAAAGAACAATGGAGCAAAAGTAGTATGTTGAATTAATAATACAATTTATACACTTAAAGGAATTAAAAAAATATCTTTCCATAGAAATTACTTCAGAAATACATCAGAGGCACAAATTAGGCCCTCTGAGGTATGAGTAAATGTGAGGATGTAACACATGGTAATCAAATCATGTCATTTCATAGACATAGAGGTGATCAAAGCATTAATAAAAACTGCAAGGTCACCTTGAATCAAGGATTCAGTTTTGAGTGTTAAATGCTTCTTTCAAACACTTATTTTTGGCTTATGAGACTTACAATGACTTGGGAAAATTTTGTCCCTGTTAGTAAGTCACCACTAGTTCAGGGAAATACAAGGCTAAGGATGTACCTCTGCATCCCATTTGATGGAGCTGACCTGGCCTACATGAAGCTCTGAGCAACCCCATTCGAAAGGATAACAAGGCACAGTGTAGGGATGGGTTGAGTTGATCCTACAGGATTCTCAGCCCAATTCTTTTCCTGCATCAGACATAGAGGATGCCAAATACAGACAGCTAAACCCCCAGGGTTTCTAGGTGGCAGAAAACTGTGTGTTTTTTTTTTTTCCCTCTCTGTCTAAAACAAGCCTTCCTCTTTACTTCACATGAACCAGAAAACCTAAGAAAAGGCTGTTTTAGACACGTCAATACACAGTGTTTCCAAAATGAAATATATTCCCCAGATGCCTCAGCTTCTGAGGGAAATCGATGATCTTGTCAGTTCTGCTGCTGGTAGCAGCTGCTCATGTCTCAGGGTTTGTGGCTGGACTGGTGCCAGTGCTGCTCAGCCTTTCACAGTCCCAGCTCTCCGGCAGACTAGGGCTTCTGCTCTGGTGCCACAGGACCACCAACTTCGGGGCAACCAGCAGAAGGGATCTTTGCCCAAAGGCTGGGCTAAGCAGCCTGTGAGACCATTTGAAACCTCTGGCTCTGAAGGTTCCAAGTCCCATCCCATGGCCATGACTTGGAGATCAAGGCTCTTCTGCCCTTGAGTGATGTGCTGGGTGTCATGCCCCAGAGCCAGAGCCTCAGGAAACCCCATCTCCTTAACTCTGACAAAGCCCATCTCATGAGTCAGTCCTAAACCTGGAAGTGCGCACTGGTTGCAGCTCCCCAAACTTGGGTGGGATTTCCCCAGCTCTGAGGACACAAGGCCTCCACTGCATCAGAGTCCTTGGTTTCTGCAGTGGATTGTTGATGCAAAGGTATTTTTGATGAAATGTGAGGAGCTCCATCAGACATAGTTTTACAACCTCCTGGCTACGATGTGGTTCCTGATTTATGTGGGGAAGAGTGAGACAAACAAGGACCTTGTGGTGGCCTGAAATGCTTGAGTAGACCTAATCAGGAAATCTTTGGTTTTTTGTTGCAAGATTTGTGGAAAGTAGTAAATGTAACTTTTATAGACATAATTTAAGGAAGAACTTTTCCTGTGAAGTTGTAAGTACTTTTTTTTGGTTTTGAAGCTTTGGTTTTTTTGAGGCAAACCTCTTGAAAATATCGAATCAAAATCTGCTCTGGGAAAACTGATTTAAAATCAGAAGACTTTCTGAAGCGATCTATTTTCCTTGAAGAGATTTTAAGCTTAGTAGAAAATCCAATTTTCTGTTGAGAGAAAAATATTTTCAATTGTTCTGGATTTTGGTGAAGCTCTTCAGTTCCCCTGGGGTGGAATAGTATAAAGTAATCTTAATGGCTATTTGAAAAATGAATGGAGACTTTCCCAAGGACCAGGAGGTCACCTGGCCAAGAAATTAGGACAGAAGGCCTGCTGAATCCTGGCTGGAAAGATGGTGTCTCAGAGGCTGTTTTTGTTGCTTGTGTTACGTTCTGTGTGGTAAAACTCTGGGCTGATGAATTGCAACTTAAATATGCCTCCAGTGGATGATTATGAACTGTGAAACCAGTATTTATATTTTCCAAATAATTTCAAATGAAACAACCCCTGGCTAATGAAAAGAAAAATTCGCCACCAAATCCCTCCAGTCCCGTTAAGTGTTCCTGCTTGAGGAGTATCATGATCTGCACAAGAGCATGGCCCTTGTGAGAAACAGAATAAAGTGCCTGTGTGCTGCTAGTGACCTCAGTTGGAATTCCTGGTTGCTGGAGAAATATTGGTCTGTGCCTACAGGGGAAGCTGTTATGTGCCCAGCCCGCTCTTCTGACACAGGACAAATGGTTGTTTGTAAACACTTCCAGCCTTGGTGACATAGAGGATGCAGAACCATGTCAGATATTAATTACACTATGAATAAATACAGAGATAGAAACTCTGTTTTTATCACTATCTAGGTAGTGGATATTTACTCTGCTTTCCTCGGTACTGCTTTTCATCTTGGTTTCATTGCATCAAGAAGTGCTTTCATTAAGTGATTTTCCAGCCTCCTCGCAGGCTGAACTCTCTTCTAAGATGCAGCCACTGTTGTACCTTATAAACCAAGCATATAAAGTAGATATTCTGTATAAAAGAACATTTGGGGCATCACTTCGTTCCTGAAGACTTTCCAGAATTCATCCTTGCCCTCACATGGATTATGTGTGTGGATGAAATGAAACATGATTCTATACTGCTGCACACATAACATGCATATTCACACCTACTTTATGGCATAGATTTTTATAGCTGTTAAATTTCCTTTTCATTATATTTGATTTGCTAAGATGAAGGCTTGTTTTATCAAAACTAATTACATGGTATGTATTTAATGTTCTGTCCCTAAGGTTTTCATAGTAATAAAATTGATTGCTACTGATTAAAATGGTTCTATTACATCAGCTTAATGTCACTTGAGGTGAATGCGGTATTAGAAAAAAGGCCATTAAAAATGTTGAATAGGAAACACAGAGGCAAGGATTAAAGAAAGAGAAGAGATTCTTTGAATGGGTACTTAAAAAAAATATGATCGGGAATTTTAAAACCTTTGACTTGGCAGCAAGAGATATTTTAGATGTATACAAAATCTTAGTGTTGTTAGTGCTTTCATGCAATTCATTGGATTACCATTCTCCAGCCCATAGGTAAATATTTGATATACAACATTAAAAAACAGACTTTATTTTAATTTCTTGTGTCGTTACAGGCCTGCCAAATAAAGATAAAATTGTCCATAGGGTGAAGCCAACACTTGCCTAATAATGACTATCCTTTATTTCTCTATCAAAGTAAACATAGAAAGTCATTAAGGTTTATTAAAGGGTAAGGGAGGTTAAGGGCACAGCCACAGACCCTACCACAGTTGGTGGGAAGGTGTGGCAGTGGCAGTGGGAGATGTCCATTGCTCCAAAGGCTGGGACCCTGGACAGCCAGGCGTGGAGCAAAGCATCACTTTTGAAGTTGGAGAGAGACCCCTGAGAAAGAAACAAAGACATTAAGAAAGGAAGAGTCAAAAGAGGGGATTAATAATCTTGAAAGAAAGAGGACACCTGAAAGAACAAGTGATTTTTAAGGAAAGAAGGTCAAACTCTGAAGCTTTCTCCACTCTTTTTTTAGGTTAGAAAATACAGACATTATAACAATTCTTATTCCTTCATTGCTGTTATAGTGTAGCTCTTTCAGAGCTTTGTGTGGATGCACTTCCAGTGAATCATGGAATCACCGAATCATAGAATGGTTCCCAAACCATTGATCATCTAGTTTCAACTTCCCCCCACCCATGGGAAGGGATATCACCCACTAGATCAGGTTGGTCAGGGCACCATCCAACCTACACTTGAGTCAGTACCCTCATGATTTGCCACAATATCTAATATTTTTCCTTAAATCACAACTTCCTGGAGACATGTGACCAACCAGGAGTCTGATTTCTTTCTCTCACAACCTGGAAATGTGACCAGTATTTAACTACACAAAAGACAAGTAGGAGAAATTAAAAGGGTGTAATTTTATAAAATTTGCATTTTTTTTTACACTACTCCTATAGATCAGTATCTCACTTCAGAGCAGCTACCTAAATCTTTCCCTATCCTCTCCAGTGATTTTTAACAAACTGAGAACTCTCTGACTATCATCCATGCCTCTTCTTTCCCTGGTCTCTGACAATTTTATTGATAATTTCATATTCCTCTTTTTTCAATGCACCTGCTGAATGGTAGTATTTGACGTCATTTGCAGCTGCCTGTCTTGCAAGAAGGCCAAAATGTCCCACTTTCCTTTGATTTAAATTAAACACCTCCAGAAGAGCTAAATTCAGTTGTATGGTTAAAATTAAATTTTGTTTTCCTTTAGTTTGAGGCTTAGAAACATGTCAGAGGAAGAATGTGTTGTGCAAATCACAACTGGGAAGCAGCATGATGCAAAACTAGAAGAAAAATCTGGGAGGTCTGTGGGAGGAAGAGGGGGGAAGGGAAAGTCCTGAAAACTGGCAGCTTACAGAGGAAATAAATAAGGAGTACCAATGAAACTGTAAGAACGAAAGTGGACAGTGCATCTTTTAGATTTCAGTGACATTTTCCTAGGAGAAGTAAATTCATCCATCCATAAACTACTTGGGAAACACTCCAGACAAAAGTTATTTTTGAGATAAAATGGCATTTTCCTGCGCTTAAAAGCTCTATAGGAGATGATGACCAAAGACTGGGGAGTCAGAGCCTTAACCCCAATATTGTGAAATGACAACTGCTGTACAGTATACACAAGGAAGGAATAAATTTCATCTAAGGGAAGACGAATCTTTTCCTATAGAGCTATACTTTTCAAAACTTCTAAGTAGTGTGTGCACTTTTATTTCTTTTCTCAGTCAGTTTTAATCCATCCTTCGCATTCCTTTAAGTTGAAAATATTGTTTAATTACCAGAAAGGAGAGATTTGTATCCATGGAGAGAATGATTCTTGTTATTTGCCAAGAAAGAGTGACTGGATATTAGGCCCTTGAGGGTAGGAAGGTAGAAGAGGAAACAAGGAAACAGGAGAATCTGAGGCATCACAGATTGTAAAGTGTGTGTGCAAAGAGAAATTATTGCACCTTTCCTGTAACAAGGTCACAGCCAGTCTCAGTAAAGTAGGTACTTTTATACTGCAGCTTACATGTGACTTTGTTCTGTATTTCGATCAGTCAAGAATGTAAAAAAGCTATGAAAAGGTGACAGAATAAGATTTTTGGCATTCTCTGTGTTAAATCAACTCATCTTCTGAAGAGCATCTGGCTGGGTCCTAGAGGAACTTTTTTCTTCAAAGCAGTCCTTAGAGGACCAGTAATTGGTAGGAAATCTGCTGTGTTTGACCACAGTTTAAGGAGGATGTTTTGGGACACACATGTGTGTACTTTTCACAGACATCCAAACTAGAGTGGGATGTTTGTCATTAAAACATCCTGTTTATTTACTGAAAAAGGAAAATTTGAGGAAACTGGACATGTTTGTCAGTCAAAAATGCCTTTGGTCTCTTATACTTTCGAATTAAAAAGGAGTCAGCGAACTCTTTCTGAGTTAAAATGCTTAATTTTTAAGTTAAACCTCTGAACATTGTGAGTTACAGTGGTATCTTGTGGTAAATTGTAGCAAAACGTAAATTTTAAACAACATTGGAAAGAAATCCTTTGTTTCAGGCTAAAAGAAATGTTTTAAATAGGCTATTTTACTGAGACATTCAAACACTTTCATTTCAGATCAGTGTGAAACCACTGCAATTTGACCAGGAAATGTGAAGTCTGTGATTTATGTGATTCCACCCAAAACACAGCTTTGGTACTGGGCAGCATAACTCGATGCTTGACATCTGTACGAATTTCAAGGTCTTCGTATTTTAGGAGAACCCTGGACAAAGCAAAATTCCTCACTTTGCCTGATTCATGTCAGGTGAGAAAAAGGGATCGGGGTGGGGGGGAAATAGAACTTACAGGTATTTTGAGAAATATTAATACCATTTTAGACTTCTAATATAGGTACCTAATTGATGAGCCTAGACAGGTTATATATTTTCTGGGGAGAGATAAACTCCTAATTTAGCTCTTAGATCATCTCTGAAGTCTCCACTGACAGTGAAGCAGCCTAAGCAAAGCACTGAGATTGAGCACCCAGAAGCAGGAAGTTATGGTTGCGTTCCCTGCATTCCTCAAAAGACCATATTTGGGTGTTTCAGAGAATATTTTCAATGTTTAACAAGCAGTGGCTCCCCTAGAATCTGGGAGGAACCAGCATGCTGTTTTCCAACAACACCTGGCAGTGCAACCTGTGGGAGGACTGCAGTGTCTTGTGCACGTTTCACAGTTTACTGAGTTTAAGAAAGTTGTAGCATTCAAACCTGGGATACACACGTAATATCCAGTGAAATGATAGTTATTCTTGTGTTTACAGATTTAGGGAAAACAGAAAGGAAGAAGGAGCTGGGAAGTGGGAAGGCTGGCTGCTGGCAGTAATTGCCAGCTGTGTGCGTGCAGGAAAGGGCAAGAACTTTGTGCCTATATGAAAACCTGTGTTTAGAGCTGTTAAATAAGGAGGAGAGGCAGGAAGGGGAAGGAGTGGCTCCAGCAATTCCTAGCTGGATGTTTATAGCAAAGAAAGGGTAATTGTAACCACAGATTGAACTGCAGCAAAATGGAGCTAATTATAGTCCGCTGCCAGTCTATCTCTTCCATTTGTGATATACCCATTACAGTAGGTAGTTGGGGATGTAAGAGCAGAGTGTATCTCCTTTTCTTCTCTTTACATAGAATTTCCACTAATGAAGATGCTGTAGAAGAGTCTGCTTAAAAGTGAAATGTTAGCGCTTCAGCTGATGTAAATCACTGTAATCCCATTGAAGTCAACACCAAAGATTTAACATCATGCTAATTGAAGTCAGTGGAGCTGAGCTGATATATACCAGCTGAGGTGAATTCCCCAGTGCGTTCTTCCCAGCTCTGAGGAGCGTTTGGAGGCTGTGCTGTGGTTTGAGTCACAGAGAGACCCCAGCTGTGCAGTTCAAACCAGGCTCCTAATTTAGAGCTGACCTTTCCTAAATTTCAGTTATGGTGTTGAGACTGGTGGTTTCAATCCAGGTTCATCCCTACACTTAATTTGCAGGATTTTTTTCATCTTTCTGGCTCTTGTGGTAGCATTCCCTTGTGTTTGCAGTTTTTTGCTTTTTGGCCTGTGTTATCTAATTAAGCCTGATATATTTAGCTGTCACACAGTACAACAATCTGTAGCTAGGCTTCTGTTATTATTGATGGTAATATTGTATGGAAGGATCCCCAGATGGTGTTAAACATAGTCTTGTGAGCTCCTTTTCTGGTGTGTAAGCAAATGCTCAGTCTTCGGAAGACCTGCTGTCTGATTTGGTCTTTCTCTTCATTATGCAGTGATCTCTGAGGAAAAGATGTAACAAATTGTGGATGCTCTTTTCTGATTCTCTATAGCCAATGGCAATTCATGGGGCACAATATTTTTGAAGGAAGGGGAATTGGAGTTTAGGGTCAGATTGAGAAACTGCTTCAGAATACTCGTGGTGGTCTTCCTTCCAGGAGTGTGTTATATGTCCAGATAATTCAAGCTAGCTAGCTTTCTGATTTTTCTACAAGTGAGATGCCAATGTCAGAGACCCTTACCCTCCTGTGTTTTGGGAAAAATGCCATTACCTGCAGCTGAAGCAAAAGCTAGATTACATGTATTTTGTTCTGTGTCTCAATTAGAGTGCGTGAAGTAGTATGGATGAATTGCTTTAAAACAACAACAAAGCCAGCTTCTAGTGTGGCAGAGGTATAATCTGAGCATTAAAGGGTCTCTTTGCAGATGGTATGAATGATGTCAGTGATGGAAGGGCCTCTCTGTCAGAGCTCTTTGTGCTTCCTGGCTTGCTTTTAGGTTGGTTCCGTCATTCTTGTGAGTTCTGGCAAAATAAGTAAGATGTAAATAGCTCCACCAGGAAGAGACACTAGCCTAGCAGAAAAGAGATGCATTTAGGGAAGAGAGGAACGGAACTTGTACTCTTGGGTTATAGAGAATCTCAAACCTAGATGTTCTCTTCTGAAGTGAATACTTTTATATTTGAAAAACATATGATTTGCAGTGACTGTATCCATCTTTGACCCTTTTTGAAGAAGCCAACATGAAGACAGAGACTCCAGTGAAATCTTTGGCTAAAATAAGGAGTTGCAGAGTGACTTCGGGACTGGGTAGAAAGGACACCCAAGTCACAGTTTTAGACGAATCCAGAAATTAGCCACTCGATGTAGACACCTGAAGTCTCTGTTGTATTTGGCTTTCAATAGAATCATAGAATGCTTTGGGTTGGAAGGGACCTTAAAGATTATCTAGTTTCAACCCCCTCACCCCCCTGCTTCCTTACACTGGAAAGAAGATTTTTAATCTTTGAATGCTGTGGAAATAGTTGAACTTTCAACACCCTGTGAAGTGGTGTGTGAGTTAAGAACAGTTTTGAGGGTTGCATGTGCTCTCAAATGCGTAGAAATGCAATTGGCCATAACATAGATTTGGGTTTCTTCCTTTTTATGCAGCAGGTGAGACTATTGCCGTGGATTTTAGAGTCACATGCAGGAAGTGTTCTGTGTCACTGCTGCCTGTATTTTTACACTTTCTTTCAGGACATAAGTACTAATGACGTCACAACAACTGATGCACAGAGCCCCTGCTGGGAAGTGCCTTGAACTGCTAATGAGACCCTATGTGATCTCTTATCGCTGGAGGGGCTGCCAGATGCCACTAGGAAGAGGCCCAGAGAACGGTGAGGAACATAAGGTTTGTGAGAAGCAGTTTGCTGAGAACAGTAGCTCCACAAAAAACTTTGGAGTTACCAGTCTCTGCTAGTTACTTCCAGACAGGCAATACCTCTGTGAGCAGCTGCAGATGAAATCTTCGAAGTGAATGAGTAAGGTGTAGATGAGGGGAAGGGAAGAGAAAATTCTGCAAGCTGCTAAGACAATGAGAAGTCAGTCATTAAAGTCATGTAATGGTTGAAAGAATGGTGAGAGTGCTCCTGCCTAAAAATGTGAGAAATGTTTTCTTCCTTGCTACTTGGGGGAATTCCTGCTCTGCTGCATCCTGACATTTCTTCTCTCTTCAGGGCATGGTAGTCATCCTGCAAATACATTCTGTTCTTGCTGCTGCTTTTGGTGCTACTGGAGGGCCTGATTTTGTTTGCTGAAATCTTTTGGAAAGCTCCCATGGCCTCCCACCAGCATAGGATCAACTCCTGAAAATGGTATTCCAGAGTAGAAAGCTGGTAGGTGTTTTCCTGAGAATTGAGTTTTGCTAGGCTAAGCACAAGTTACCTGAAAGCCCAAGAATTTACCTGGGCTTTAATTCCTGATGTTAAATGGGTTTTAGCTATTCCATTTTATGTGGGAGTATTTTACCAGCAGCAAAGACTGTCTGTTTGACAGCCATGGGTGTGTAGAAGAGGACTGCATTGCATAAAACCCTCTGTGACTGAAGGGGTTACTATTTTCCCACTGGAGACTTGCAGTCAGTTTTGCCTCTGACAGGGTAAAATGAGGAGCAATAAGCAGACGGCTGCTCTGTGGACTCAAGGCCCTTGGAAGCCACTAGGGTTTATCTCTGCCACAGCACTGTGCAGATACCAACCCCGCCTGTGACTGAGAACAACACAGCACAGTGCAGCTTAGGGATGCCATCCTGTCAGTGTGAGGGGCTGTGTTAATCAGCCTGACCAACAGCTCATCGTTGCAAATAGGTGTTGATAAATAACATGCAGCTGATCACTACTTTTTGCAGAACACTGAACTCCAGAGCCTTCTCTGTTTCCTGTGGGATTATGACTTTATGAAGCCTCCTGCACAATGCTGCAGGCCAACAGTGGGCAAATTCATAGATATCTCAGAACCTTTGAGTTGAACTGGTACCACCTGGAGGAGATCCTGAGGCTCTGTGTCCTGGGCTGGCACATAAGGGAGGCATATAAAGGCTTCCAATAAGGGCGTCTGCCTACATTTATATGCTTTTACTTTTCAGTGTGTAAAGCCTCTCACAGGGACTGTGCAGGCCTTAAAGACAGCCAGTTCTGAGGTTTACCCAGCAGGACTAGGAGAGACTGATAGTGTTGGAAAGATAATTTGCCTCCCTGGCACAGTCGGTGCCTGACAAAACCCTGACTAGCCAATCTAGCATGCAACAATATGAAAGTTTCCCCTGTGTTGGCCTATTTGGAAAAAAGAGACAACATCCAGTCTCTTCCTTTGTAACCATGTATATTGTGGGCAAAAGAGAAGTGCCTGCACAGTATGTTCTGTTTGCTGTAGGTTTTTCCTCACCCTGTGTTGTGACAGCCTGGCTTGGAGACAGACTCTAGTTTTATTACAGAGAGTCTGAAGTTTTCTTTGAGAGGCTGGAGTAGAGTTCTGTATTGAAGCAATTCAAAGCTCCCAGCTGGAAGAAATATGTCCAAGGCTGTGCTTTGCTACAGACCTTTCTGCTTCTGTCCCTGCTTTTACAGTCCACAAATAAATGTAGGTAAGCAAGTTATGTGTGTGGTATAACTAGGAGAGCTGTCTGAAATGGTTGGCCTTGTTCCCTTCAGCAGAAACAAAATAAAATATATTAATGTGTGTTGCCCTGTTGTAAAATTTTCACATCAGTTGTGATTTTACTCTGACCTTTCTCTGGTACAATCTGTACTAAGAAAAGTGTCTAGTTACAGAACACCTGAGTGGATGTCAAGTGCCCATTACCCACCGAACCTGAATGCTTCTCCCCCTTTCTTCTTTAGCTGATTTGAAAATAAAAGAAAGGACTTGGCATCTGTCTGATTTCTGGAGCAGCAGTTAGGAAAAATGAATGTTGAAAATATCGATCTCCAGCATAGAGCAGGCCTCCATGCTCTTGTCTTGCCTGGTGTGGCAAGACATGGGTTTCTTGAATTGCTGAGCTACTCAGATGAGCAAAGGCAGTATTTAACCCAGCATGGGCCTTGCTTTCAGAACAGATTAATTTTGTTGATGGTGCTCTGCTCTCTAGAATCATTAGAGAAACCTTTAGCATTCTGACCATTTAGGTCTGCTGAGGTTTTTTTGCTCAGGCTCTGGCAGAGCCTGGCTGATACAAGGGCTCTCTGTGGCTCCAGCAGCATTGGACTGTGGCTAACATGTCCTCTTTAGCAGAGACAAAAGTTGTCTGGGTCCATATGGGCTCTACTGAAGGGTCTCCCCTCACCCAGGTGAGCACTGTCACCCCCTGAAAACATTCCTAAGGAGAGATGATGAAAACATCTTTTCTCCATCTTGACTAGTCCAGAGAGGTGCCATGTTTCCCTAGAGATGAAACCACCTCAAAGTCTCTGCTTCTGTTTTCCATGCATACTGGATATGATAGATTAGAGACAGGTGAAAAATGCTCTCAGTTCTCCCTTGTGCATTCAGTCCCATGCTCAGGCACAACCAAGATCTGTGCCAAGAAGGCAATTCAGGTTAGGAAAAGGATATGCCATTTTTCTCTACCTCTGCTTCTTGTCACATTTTGTTAAACGCGGTCATGTAGCATGTAATGAAGACATCTGTTCATTTTGTAGGAAACTGTGAAAAAGTGCATGCGTTTGCCTTGTGCCATCTGTTGCCATTCTGATAAACAGTTGAAAGCTCTGGCAAACATAAACAAAAACAGTGGATTTGGTGCTCACTGCACCATTTTCTTCCTTGGTGCTCTGTGTTTGAACCTTTCCTTGCGGTGCATTAAATACTGGGGGCTCTGGTCTGCTGTAAGGAAATCCGATGCTCAGCAAACACTGCAGTTCAGCCTCTGTCCATGTCCCTCCCCTGAACTTGAGGCAGTGAGGAGAAGCAGGAGCTCCAGAGCTGCTGGAATGATGTGAAATGCTGTCTGTGCCCCTTGGACAGCTCAACTTTCCCCCTCCAAATTTTGTGCCTCTGAGTGGAAACTTGGCTCAATATAGGATATTATTCGGGAATATACTACTGATCAGGAGGGATTTAGATGTATTATACAGGATTATTATTTTTCCAGAAGTCTGTCTTGTGTGAGCAAAGGTTCTGTGTTACAGAATGTGTTGAAAATAAGTAGCTTATAATGGATTTCTGTGAAGATGAAGAAATATTATGGAAAGACAAAAAAAAGAGCATTTTTTTGTGAGGTTCATGCTGTCAGAGAAACACAAATAGGACAATGCTGGAGAGGGCGTGGCCAGCTAAAAGCAGACAGTGGGGAAAGAACATGTACCAAACTTTTGATTGTGGCTTTCAATGCAAGAGCATACAGCATATCTCAAATATTAATACATAAATGTCTTTTTTTTTTTTTCTTTTAAAAAGCATACCGGAGGTGCTTGCAGAGAAGTCTTTAGCGTGTGTTACTTTGCATACACCAGATTGAGTCTACAGAAATAGTTTCTGTGAAGGGGAAAAAAGACCTCTGTTAACTCCTTCTACTGCATACTTACTAAATACAGTGTTTTATAGTGACAGTGCATTTTTTCTGGAATATATAGACTGTGCCAGTTAACAACTAAATTACCTTTTGTAATTTTCTCCCTGAGTTGCATATAAAGTAAGCTATGCTGCAGGTTAAAAACAAAATGTACTTGTTCTAACAATTATTAAAATTAATTTCTTATAAAGTACTTTATGCACAGAAGTTTCATGCAGAATGTCTAAGCCTCTATTGCAGTCTTGGGACTGTTCTGACAAGGAAAACAGTATGAATACATGGTGGTAAAAATATAAAGAAGCTAGGAAAGGATCATAGGAGAAATACCAGATCTTCTTTTGAGACAAGCCACAGAAATGTGAAATTAAGAAGTGCTCTAATGCATACTGACAGGGAGCAGAAGCACAACTCACATTGCAACTATGGCTGCTCATAAGCCAAGCATGGTTATTTTTAGGCTGATTTCTTTAGGAAAGCGGGCTTATGAGTGCATGGGGGTATATCTGTGTGTGTGTATGCATGCACCTGCCTGTGCACTGTCATGAGTTCTAAATCTACTGGTCTCTTCTTGCTGAGTTTGACAGAGATGGTAGTTTGCATCCTGATAGGTTTCCTCAGAGCCTACGAGGAGGGAAGGTAGTTTGACTCCATCTCTTGTTAGACGTGAAGGAATTCACATGACCAGAGACTAGAGTAAAACCCCCGTACACAGCAAAACCTTGAGAGGGAAGGTCTAGCACCTTGTTAGGCACAAGAGAATCTGGCTGCAGGGCAGCAAATCATAGGAAAACAGGTTTAAACACTTCTACTGCTTATGGAGCAACTTCCGAGGAGATGGGACTTCTGGCAAAAGCTTCTTTTTGGCAACTTCAGCAGACTATCCTCTGTGGACAAGACAGAGAAGAGAACATGAAACACAGGCACAGCACTGGGTTACACCAGCTCTTGGGAGTAGAGCTGCCAGGGCCTGTAATTTCTGTTTCAGAGAAGATGTTTTAGCTTTTAAAATTTAGCTTCACAGTGGTTTTTAAGTACGTGAAAAAAATGCTGAACTTTCATTCTGACAAACATTTTGAGAGTCAAAATGCCACTGAAATTATTTTCTTCAGAAAAAAAATTCAGTAGAATTGTATGTTCCTCCAAAAGGTTAAATTTTACAAAACAACATTTTTTTTTTGTTAAAAAAAAAAGAACCTTGTCAGAAAGAGTTTATTGCTTGGAGTCTAACCAATTTCAGTATCAAATGATAAATCAATGTGTACAATTACAGCTCTAATGGGGATTAGGTCACAGTAAAGCTTGTGAGTACTCAAGACTTAATTAGCTCACTGGAATCAGTGTGACTCTATATTGACTCAGTAAGTCTTGACTCAAACTCTGAAGGCTTGATGAGCAGAAGGACTCAGTGTTGCGGTGCCTAAATTTCAATGACATCTCTCCAGCTCACTGTCAGGACTCTCACCTGGAGTCTGGGAGGGTCAGCTGCTGTTCTCTAAGCAGTAATTAAAGGTGCTATTTACTTCTATTTTTTTCTTCCCCCATCCCCCCTTTTTGTAACAATTTTAGGACCTTGGTCTGAAGTATTATTCAAATCATCCCTCTACCTGGGGGATGGGGGACCCTCATTTCCCACTTGAACCACTAGGGTTGGAGATTCTTCTAAGACAGGAGGTAGTGGGCTCCTTCTCTTAGATAGCTTTGTTTTGCTTGGGGGAATAATTAGATTGTCATAGAGAGTTACTCTTGAGACTTGTGGTCAGGGTACTGTAGGACTGTAATGTCTTTTGTAGACTCTTTGACAAACTGGTTAACAACACCTTGGTGAGATGCAGGAACTCCTGGCTTTGGCTGCATTCCAGCCTTGTTCCCTCTCTTTTGTCATGGTCCTACTTGAGGGACCAAGCAAAAGTATGTGAGGTTTCCATGCTTCCAGCTGGGTCCAAGAGACTTTATTCTTTCTTGTTGTCTGACCTTGTCCATGAACAGACGGCCCTGCTGCATGTCTGCCTATTTAGTAGGTGAAGGAGATATGAGTTGCAAGCTGTGTTGCTGTATTTCTGTAACTGAGCTTTGATAAGAGATTCTTGGAGAGAGATAGAAGAAGTCCAGCCTCTGGGAAAGAAGGAGAATTCAAATCCTGTCTTCTTACATTCCAGTGAAAGACATTTATCACTAGGCTAGAAGTTAAAACTGGAAAGCTTGAACCTTCATGTTTTAGCCAGGACCTAGTGCAGGTCTGTTCTTCCTTCACTTCTCAAGTGTTTATTGCAACTGAAGAATTCCTTCATACAATTAAACCCCCCCTGTAATTACATTCACAAATTTTTTACGCTAGTTATCTAACTGGGGTTTTATTTGCCCCCTTTTTGCTGTGCCCTGTTCAGGCATGTGGGATCTTCTAGCTGGCTTTGCTCAGTGACTTTTCAAGCCCTCTTCTGATGTGTTATATGCTGCTGCCAGTCTGTGTCTCTCTGGCTGAGAAACACAGCTGCAGGACCATTGGGCTCTACAGGTGTGAGTTAGGCTAGGAAACATCTGGATTGTGAATTGCAGTAGGGCAAATGAGATGGTGTCAATCTGCTCAACAACATAAAGATTTGGACAGTTCTAATAATGCCCCAAAGTGCTAACTTTATATCCCTAAAGTTAAACTAACTTTATTAGCAAATATATAGGCACCCTGGGACCTGAGGTGCCCAAGGGTTAAGTTGCAGCACTCTGGGAGTGTTTAACCTAAAGTATTTTTTTAAAAAATAAAAATGACAGCTAGAGACTTTAAACAAGAACAAGCTCCTAATCATTTTGGCAGTGAGAGAGTATCCCTACCTTGAAGAGATGACTGTCTTACTAGGCAGCGAATGAAAAACTATTGAGTACAGGGAGTGAGGGGAAGTAATTGGTGTGTCATATTTTTCAGTGGAGATGGGATTCATGAAGCCTCTGCCTTGTGCTCTTGCCCCTGCTCCTTAAGGGCCATTTCACGTCAGGATCAATGTCTGGATATGCTGGTTACTGCTGTTTGTCTCTGTGATCAAATGAGGTTCTTGGGTCAGTTTGCCACATCCATAACTTGCTGTTAGCCATACAATAACTGTAGAGGAGGGGTCAGTTACTTGAGTGGCCATGAAAACAGGATGATTTTTCTCCCCAGCTCTTTATTGTGTTTTATGTTGTTGGTGAGGAGATATTTATCTTTGGGTCTCTACCTTATGTATGAGAGGATAAGTCTGTAGAAATAACCATCTGTCCCCTTATTAAAGACCTTGAGGTACTGATTGCTTACAAGAAGAGGAATTGGAAGTAAGACAAGGTCATCATCTAAGGTAGTGGGATCCCTTATGATCTCCTAATCCAGTTAATATTCAGACAAAGAGTTTACAGGTGATTGCAGCTGACTTTGAACTCATAAGTTTTGGATGTACAAATGCTCTTCCTTTTTACTTTGTTTCACCTCTATTTGCATTTCCTCAGTTTGCCCATATAAGTAGTGGAGCCTCAGTGTGGGTTTTTTCCATGATGAAGTATGTTTATTTATTGTAGAAAGATACTTCTTGAACATTCTGTGTGAAAATGATTATACTCTACACATGAGAACAAAAATAGGCTGCTTGCTTATCTCCTGATTCTGGCTAAAGTGATCACACCTCAGGTTAGGAAAACAAAACTGAACAGGAGGATTGGCTGGCTGATAGGGATTATTTCCTCTCTCATGGCCAGACAGAAACCTGCTGGGTGTTACACACTAATTTAACACTCCCCTCAAGAGGGTAGTGGATGCTGTAGCCAGGCTGAGGGTCCTCTTCTGGATTCCAGTTGATGTTTAGTGGGTGGCAGTCCTCTACTTTCCAAAATCATTCTGTAGTCATATTCTGCCCATCAGTTTTCCCTGGTTTTGTTTGAAATCTCTATTGTACAAAAAGAGCAGAGATGGTGGACTTTATCTCCAGCTACTTTAAAAAACAAGAAAGTCTATACTGGTCGAAACCTTAAGTAAACTCCATGAATATGTAAAATGTTGAGCACGCAATTAAGTAGCACCTATGTGTATAAAATTAACGTTGGCTGTATTAATGGTTTTATTGGACTGGAAAGGGGCACACAGGACATAATTTCTGCTGTTTATGGGAGTGAAAGCCATTTGAGATGGTGGCAGTGGAGGGTGGGAGCTCACAACACCTTGGGACCAGCAGCTCAGGCAGTTTTCTGTCCACCTCACAGTCTGTTTGTATAGTCTGTACTTTATCAATTTCTCTATGAAAATTTAATGGCAGACAGTGTCAAAAGCCCTAGTGAAGTCAGAATAATCAACCTCCACTGCTCTTCCCACATCCGTCTTGCCTATCATCTCCTCATAGATGGCTGTCTGGTGGGTTTGACGTGATTTCCCCTTAAATCCATGCTGACTACTGCAAATCACCTTCTTGTCCTTCATATACTTGGAAATGATTTCCAGGAGGATTTGCTCCAACACCTTCTCAGGGATCAAGAAAGACTGTACCTGCCTGGAACCTCTTCCTTGCCCTTCTTGAAGATAGGAGCAACATTTGCTTTCACCCAGTCCACAGGAATCTCCCGTCTTCCCATGACTACTGAGAGCATTCTCACAGTGAGGCCACCTCCCCAGCATTCATGGATGCATTCCATTAAGCCCCAGGAGTTTTTTTAGTCCAGTTTGTTTAAATGTTCCCTAAATTGATCATCCTCTATAGGGGGTAATTCTTGCTCCAAACTTTCCTTCTGGCCTCGGGAGATTCCTCAAGACCACACTTTGCAGTAAAACCCAAGTGAAGAAGGCATCAGTTTTCCCAGGCTGGGATTCCATGTTCCCACTGCTGGGATCCTATATTCCCACCTACGTGAGCTCTATGTCTTTGCTGCTGATGGGAAATAGAATGGAGGTTAGTTCTGTACCTTAAAAGAAGGTGTTTAACTGCAGGAAAATAGGTCATGCTCTTTTGATCTTTTTTTCCTTCCTTTTTTTTGGTAAATGTGAACTCTTTCATGTTGTGTTGCTGACACTTGTGAGCACAAGTGACAGGAGACCAAAATGTCTGTTAGCCTACTTATGTCTTACATCCAGAAAAGCAGCTATTAACACAAAAGAGAAACAGGACCCCCCACGATCTGTCTTTTGCATTCAGTTATTCGCCCCAGCAAACAATACGGGAAAGTTTTACCAGGTAACTCTGTTTCTGAGGCAACAATTCACAGCAAGTAGATTGATCATGAGTTAGCAACTAGGGAGAGAGAGGGGGAGAAAAACAACACCCTTCAGCTATAATGTTTTCTAAAGTTAACACGTCGCATAGGAGGTGTAAATGATATGAGGTCTGAGGGCTGCTGAATTTTCAAATGCTTTGCTGCAATATCTTGGGCTGGCAATTAATCAATTTTCTGTACCTTTCAGAGTTTTCTTCTGAACAATGTTCTTCCTCTGAAGCTCATTAGCCATCAAAACCTGTCATGTCTACACATGTTTTTCTTGCACCTCATTAAGAGATTATTGATTGTTGGCTTCTACCTCTTTCAGAATTTGCTTCAGAAAATTAATTTCAATCACGAGTGCAACTTAACTGAATGCTTTTGTCAATGCTTGATAATGACTTGCTTTGTTTAAAATAATTTCAAAGTTTTCATCATATTTATTTTGTCCCTGCAAAATCATCTTCAGCAGAAGCAAAAGATGTACCTTGAAAAAAATGTATAATATTGTCTGAAGTTAGATTGAAGCCTGAAGCAGTTTCAGAAATGCTAGAAAACTTCATAATTGCTATTGATCAATTTGTAACAAGTCTATCTTGTGGCCACCGGATTTCTTTTGCTATATGAGATTTGTCAATATAGTCATTCCATTGAGGGAGGAACATAGGCCAAGCAATTAACAATTTTTTCAGGATTGCTTTGGTAATTAGGACCAATTTTTCACTCGTAGGTTATTAATTATTCAGGTCTCATGGGGTTTTTTTAATAGGAAACTTTGGCAAGTTCTTTCTGCAGTCATGAACAAACTTCTCCTGAGTCATCAGCCAGTGAAGTCAGTCAGACATTGTTTTGCTCAGGAAGAAGGAATGAGAAAAAAGGCTTTTTACAGGTAACATATCCTTGATGTTGCCTTCCTTCTGGTTAATGCAGGGGATAGGTTCATCTTTTACAGCTGCTGAGGCAGGCAAAGCAATGGTACTCATTTTACAGGGAAACAGATAAGTAGAGGTGAAGGACCAGATTTGTCCAAGGTTTCTGACTGCTCTTGGGGACTTATGATCACCTCATGGGGGTCTCAGAAGGGCCCTTCTAATGGGATACATTAAGTTGCTGTTGTTTCTGTGCTGAAATCAAGTAAAAGTGGGGTATCATTCTGTGTACTTTTGACACTGCAATGAGATGATTACAGCACCTCATCCTGGAAGATGTAGCACTAAGGGTCTTCTTTCCAAGAGACTCTCTCTTGACTGTCAAAGCTGTGTTAAGATGTTTTCCTTGTTTACCCAGCCTCAGTGCTGTCTGTGTGTTCCTGCCTTCTGCTTTTATCACACAGGTTTTATAGACTCCCTTAGTCATGTAAAAATTGTCTTTTGTGAAATACGGGAAAATGGACAGATGAACTGGTGTGACTCAAAATCAGCCCACAAGAACGGTACTGTACAGCTAGACAGCAGTTGTTTCTGAAAGAGAATCATGGGGTCATTGAGGCTGGAAGGAACCTCTGGAAACTGTCTCGGTCAAGTCCCTTGCTCAAAGCTGTGTCAGCTAGAGGAGTTTTCTCAGTGCCATGTCCATTCAGGTTTCAATACCTTCAAGAATGGAGACTCCACAATTACTCTGGGCAACCAGTTCTGACATTCAGTTACCCTCACAGTTAATTCTTGGGTTTTGGTGAGTTTTGTGTGGTTTATTTTGTGTCTTTTGTCCCTTTACATTGAGATTTATCTGTCTCTGTTATCTTTGTTATTTACTGATAGGTATTTATAGACATTGGCAAGATTGTCCTTTCTCCTGAGTCTTTTTTGGGGGGCTAGGCTAAGCAATCTTGGCTTTCTCAACCTCACCTCATATGCAGGTGAGCAATAGTGAATCTGGCTTCACTGTCAAGAGTAAGCTTGTGAAAAGTCACTCTAAGAATGTCTGGTAATGGGAGCATTGGCTTCTGGTTCCCCAGAGCATTCTGTTCAAGCCTTGCTGGTAGTTTCTGAACTTTCATCCCTCTAGGTAGAAAGACTAATAGTGGACCTAACTACATGGGCCCTTCTGATCCTCAAAGCCTCTGATGGAGAAGTTTTCCTCTTCAGGATGTTGGTTGAGATACGCTCCATGCTTTATGTGGTTTCCTCCAACCAGCCTCCCACAGTTAATGGTAGCCCTCCACTGTCTTGGCAAAAATGGCTGGGTTGACCCATCTGTCTCACTTAACTAATTAGGCATTGGTTGGGTGAGATTCAGACTTTCAGTTTATTTTAAACAAGGCAGGTTAACCTGCAATCTGTGGTGTCCCATAGTATGCTGAAAAGCAACATTTTAAATTTCAAGTAAACAATGCAAATTCATTCAACCACCAATAATAATAAAACAAAACCTACAGATGTGTTTGCTGTGGTAATTGTTCTGCTTGTCACTGGAGAAGAGACATTTAAATAGCTTTCCATTAGGAAATACATTATCTATATAGTTTACACGGTTTTAAAGACATTTTAAAGGAAAATCAACTTAAAAAAAATAACATGTGGGAAAATGTTTCATTTCATGGAACAGACGGGCCAGTTAGTCACCTGATTTTGTATTCTAACCCCTTGCATGATGAGCTTCTCCCACTAATTCCTGCACACAAGTATCTTGCCATGGGACTGTCTACTCAGGGAGTTGCAGCCCATTGCCTAATCCTGGGTACATTTGCCTGAGCATAACTAATCATCCGTTGTGGTCTTGAAGTGGTCTGTGACTTGACAGAGTACTCTTGAAGCGGGATCAGTAGCCAGCAGCTGCTCCCTCCTATTAGTTCTGTTCTGGCCATCCTGGCTTCTGTTCAGCTCATACCACTGTGCTTAATCAAATTACCACCTGTCATTTCTCAATTTCTGGGCTGCACAGTCCAGCATGAGACAGCCAAGATCAATCCCAGTCTTACAGCAGCCTATGGCAAAGCTACCATCAACCTTAGGGGAGATAAGATATTCCCTCGCTATTTGATGAGGTGCTGTACAATTATGGAGATACCTGTCTATCAGGTGCTGGGTAGGCAGCACAATGTGTTGCATGGAAAGTCAGGTTGGACTCTTTCCAGTCTTTGGCAGTTTGTATGCTCCATTGAGAAGCTCAGAGGCCTTGATGGGTGACAATGACTGGATTTTTACTGCTGCTGTATAAAGTGAAATACATGGACAAGGACGGTGGGTGAAATCCCCCTTCCTTGTGCAAGTGCCAGGCTTGCAAAAGCGTTCAGGGTGCATACTTCTTACTGCAGCTGGTGGGGTTCTGGTACCATAAACACCTTTATGGATCAAGGCCACTGCTAGCAGTCTCTGCAGAATAAGATATACTCAGTGCTGTGGCCAGGTTAGATGTAAAGTACTTACTGTTATGACCACAAATAGCTATAGACCAGTGTTCTCTGCCTTGAGACACTCTGTTCCCAAGTCCAGACACCGGTCTCTAAGCTCTTCATTAGGTATTGAATTCTACCTTAAAAGCAGCTGAACTTACTTTGCTCTGCTGTTCCCATTGGCAGGCTGTTTCAGACCCTAATTGCTGTGGTGGTTAGGAACCTTCTTTTAATTTCCAAACTAAATGTATTCATGGCCAATTTATATTCATTTGTTCTTGAGCCAGTATTGGCCATTAAGTCAAATAGTTCTTTTGTCTTCTGGTGTTTATCCTCAAGATAGATTTGTAGAGAGCAGTCTTCCCCCTACCACCAGCTATTTTGCCAGCCTAAACAAGTTGAACCCTTTTAGTCTCCTCTTGTAAAACTGGTTCTTCACCCTGACTGATCTTTCTTCTCGCGTTTGAAGTCAGCGGTACTCACACAGACACAAAGCCAGAAATCTTTCCTACCTCTGGTGGTTATATCATCTTCCTGACTTAAGTAAGTGGATTTGCTCAATGGATTCATTGGCTGAGCATTGTCATTCTCCTCATGTATCCCTGTTCTTCATATTTCTCTAGGCAGAAGATAGCTGAATAATCCAGTTCCATCATTAGAAAGATTTGTGAAGGACACCAGCTGTATATCCTGCTGCAGTAAAACTGCTGTATTTCATTTGTGTTGAACTATGGCTTATACTGAGACTTTGCTTTAGGCTGGTTTTTCTCATGTGGCGTTCTTGATCTCTCCCTCCTGTCTCCTCTCCTATTTTTTTTGGCAGGGGGAAACCCTTAAGAGGGTAGTCCATGGGATGGTGTGTGAGAGCAAGCCCTGCTTTCTTCCTGACTTTTCTTTTTGTCTGCCAGCACAGTTGTGTTCAGCTGGAGGATCATACTGAATATTTCCAGCTGCTCTGACATCTCTTTGCTTTTCAGAAGTCTGAATTTCCTCTTTGCTGGCACAGATTTAAATGCCTTTCATTAGGCCTTGGTCTATCATCACACGAAATATCAGTGGTACATTCAGTTTTCATGATGAAGAGTGATCCTACTGGGAGAACATCAGTGAACTTCTGAGCTCAAACTGGTAAGCTTTGAGGGTTTTGTTCACTGGTGTTGGCAAGACTGGAACAGTTCCCTGCAGGTCTAATTATTTTCACTAGACAAACTCTCATTACAATGAATGGGAAGTTTGGACTGTATGATGATTTCCATGGACTTTATGTTGTAAGACTGTCATGTCGGAATAATTCATAATATACCATGAGAAGGGACTCTCATGGTACTGTGAGAGGAACATGCTTGCTGGCTGTCTCATATAAGCAGGGCTGTGCTCTAGCAATAGTTCAAGATTATGTTTTGACTGTGTATATTGTTTTAATTTGCAGTGTCTTGTCAGTGCAAACACTCAAATTTGCTAGTGTTTGAAAAGAACAAGGGAAATTAAATATGCAAGAGCATTAGACTACGATTCAGCATTTGACATAAACCCACAAAATTAAAGCAATCCAGACATACGCCTGCTTCTCTGCCTGTTGTTTGCATCAACATGCCCCTCAGCTTCAGCTCTATCACACCTACCAATTTGAAGGGACAGTTCTGTGAGTTTATGATGACTAAGAATAATTTAAAAGTGCTGCACAAATGGGCTGTGGCAACAGTATTATGCTTCAAACTTGTTTCTTCTCTTTTTCTTTTTTGCTTTCAAAATCCTCCTTTACATTGGAGCCATGGGTAGGTCTGGCTTCATTCACAGAGCCTGTCTTACAGGAGGTCCATGTGTCTATGGGGGTCAGGGCTAATATAGTAGAGACTGGGATAGTCTACGGTTCTGATAGTGGGTTTTCCTTATTAGCCTTGAGCAAATTGTTTCTGTTCCTTATGCCTCTCTGTCCCTCGCACTTGTTTTTTTCCAGGTAAGGATGCACAGAAAAGAGCTGTTCCCAAAATATTGCCTGCCATTTGGTAGTCCATGCAAAAGTTGGTATGTTTGTGTTACAAGTACTCCTGCTTGCTTATCTTTTCTGGGAGCTCATCTTTGAAAAAGTCTCTTTTTCTCATCCTTCCAAAATGTACTATAGAACAGGTTAGCATTGTTTGTGTTTTCTGAGAGCTGGTACGGAAGAGAATTTCAATTTCTATGCTGTTAACTTTTCATTGAAATCTCCTAAATTTCTGTGTTCACAAAGAAGTTCTTTGTGAAGTTGTTCAGATCAGGATGTTTTTCACCTCAAAAACTTAGGGAAGAAGATGTTTAACCATCTCTCCAATATAGTCTTGTTGGAGCCAGTGTAAGATAAAAGCAAGGTTCAAAAGGCTTGTGGGAAGAACCACTTCATGTCCCTGATCCATATTCTTGGAGGTGGTATGCTCCTTCCTTGGAGTAAGACCTGAAGTGTGTTACAGCAACCCAGCACTCTCCTGTTGCCACCTAAGCTGTGGGTCAAGGATGACATTTGATCTTTAGAGCTGTGTCTCATCTGCTGTTATTGAAGGGTGGACTATCTTGGTGCCGAGCCTAGAGAAGGAAGCATAAGAGAAATGCTGAAATGCTGCAAGTCAGAACTGGCCACATCTTTTTCTGCCTTAAACTCCCTATTTAGAGAATTGGGCAAAGTAACACTCCTTTTCTTTCAACCTGAGTCTGTGCTGTCTGTTTGGATTGCAGGATCTTTGGAACTCCTGTTATTCTTGTACATAGACTGGCATTATGGAGCCACAGCAGTCGCAGGAGGGCCAAGATGTGATGACAATAAAATATCGAATGATGATAGTAGAGAAATTGTTTGTAAAAGTAAGAGTCCTTGGCACAGCTCTTAGAGTACAATTTGATCCAGACAGTAGAGATTCAACTGTCCATTATCATTCAGACACCGTGCTGGTAGTCCAAGCACAAGGTGTCCCAATTCTGGTGATCAGTGAAAGATTTATAAACAGAATAACAAAACACAAGACCTCAGAGGCTGTATCAGGGGAGTACTTTAGAGGAGTGAAAGGTTTCTCTATGCTTTTGTTTCTGTGGGCGCCCTCCAGTTATTTTTATAAAGCTGAGATTATTAGCTCAATAATTAATTCATTGATTTACAAACAAAGTGTGTAACGCATCAGGGTGCATTTTTTTATGTGGGAAAATGCTACATTGTAGCTTTCAGGTTACTTACTCTCTAAGTGTACAAAGTTAAAGTGGTTTCACTTTGGTCTGTCAGTCAATAACTTCAATGAGCAGAGGCTGTAGAGAGGAGAAAGCAAACTAAAACAAAACTTCCTACTGTCTGATCCTCTGCTTCTGAGTTGCACTTGCAAAAGCCAAAGGAGGATAGTCTGCTCACAGAGAGGGCATCTAACAGAGCTGTTGAAAAGCAGGATCGTGAGAAAATAGAAACGGGTTGTTTTAATCAATGCAGAAGGAGAGGTAATTGATTTTAGGGATAGCAAGGGGTTACTCAGCCAATAATTAACGACCTTATCAAAGTTATCTGGTAAAACCATGGATTATGTTGGACTCAGAATCCTGGCTCTTTGAGGAGAGTTCAGATCTGGATTTTCCTTTTCCCCAGTGCTCTTTGCTGCTGACATGCTGCCACAGTCAGTGCCCTTTGTTCTTTTTCACAGGCAAAAGGATTCTCTTCCCCTACAGCATCAGTGCAGAAGATCTGGGAAGAGCTGCCATGTCAGTGTGTGACAGGAGAGTCAGAGCTGTCCAGCAAATGTTTGTGCTGAGTCTCTTTACACAAAGTTTAAAAGGAAGCAGAGAGATTACAAGGTGAGTGTAGGAAGATTATCAACCACTTCTACATTCTACCATCCTCCCTATCTTTGCTTGTCCTCTAGTCTTTCAAGAATGCTTAAAGGTTCCATGTTAAAGGAGATGGTACCCCCTTCTCAAGGCAGAAATACTCAGTGGTGCAATTGTTACTGAGACATTTGGCGTAACAAAGCAGGTGGAAATCCTGCTGCCATAGTTTTAGGTGCTCTGGAGCATTGTCCTGTGTTTAGCTTGAGCCTTTTCTGCAAGCATTTGACCATCCAGCTCAGAGTGCAAAACAATTTGTGGGATGCCCTATCTTCTTAATTTCTGACCACTGCCATTTCTGACTCATTAGAGTGTCTAAGCAGAGGACTGTATTTAGAAATGATGTTTTGTTTCCTAGGGTAATGAGCCCATTCTTTTCTACCAATGCTCTAAATGAGATTAATCTCTACTGGGATCACAATTCGTTTTTGCCGTGCAGAGCCCTCAGAAAAGACCAAGGCCGTTTCAGACTTTGATAAACCCAGATAATGAGAAAGTTCCTTCTCTGTTTAGGGGTGACTGAACATTTTTTATCAGTCTGTTTTCAGCAAAAAGTATTTTTGCCAAACTGAATATGTATGTGGAAAAACCTACTGAAGAGAGGGATGCTCTACATTTGCGAGAAAGAAAATCTTGTTTTACAACAGGTGGACTCAAATATGACAGGACTAAATGAACCATTCAGTATCTCTTAGTAGGTCTGTGGGAGAGTTAGGATCTCAATTTTGCTGCTCTAAGCCCTAATTCCAGAGTTTTAAACACAGAATCACCTTGTTCCTTCTTTATGCCTTTAAGCTTAGTTAAGTCCTACTATTTCCATGGACTCTGTGTAATGGGTGAACAGCCACAAGAATGTTAATAGTATCCCTGGCTTTCCTGTAAGCTGATGAATATCACTCAAGCTTTGTGCCTTGGTTTCCTCAATTATAAGATAAAGGTAATGATGCCATCTTAGGTTTGCATTGTTCCTGAAGTAGTACGTGCTGTTACTTTGCTTGTTGAACTCTTGGGGCCAAAACCTGCACTCATTACTTGACATTGTTAAAATCAATGGGTTATTTGCATGGTAATGAATTACAGTTGTGGGGGAAAGGCAGTGCCACCTGTGAAGACCTACAGGAGCTGTGGTAAGGTCCTGCCCTAGCAGTTTTTACATCCTGCTTCTTTTGCCTTCAGAGAAGTTCTTCTTTTGCACAGTGTTTGGCACGTGCTGAAATATCTCAATTTGTTGGAAGGCAAGAACAGTGGATGCAATGCCAAGTTTTTCTTGTGTGCCTTGTGATACTCTCTTTGAGGGTTGCACAAGAAATTGTGGACAATAACATGAAGATACAGGGAAGATGTGTTTGGAATTCTAATTCTGTTGTTTACGCTCAGACAAGTCAAGCTGTTCTCAAGGTGTTTCAGTATAAAGCATAAAACTTTCTAATTAAACTTATAAATCAAGAACACATGCACTGAAATATTTCCCACTGCTGGATGTGAAGAGTGTTTATGTGATGTGTCAAAGAGCAAAAGGTGCTGTAGAAGATGCAAGTAGTTGTTGCAGATTGCATTTTGAAATACCGATGGTGTACAAGGCAGCTCATAAAAATAATCTTGTCCATATTGATAAGCCTGGTCACAGGCATGTATTTATTTTTACGTATAATTTCAGAGTGCATGTGTGCATAAGTGTGTCTCTGCAAAATATAAGGACTCTTTATATCAGGTATCTCTGCTCAATTATTCAGTATCCTTGTACTGGAAAAAAAAAAATTGCTGTTGAGCTGAAATTCAAAAGTCACCATTCTCAGTCAAAAAACAGAGAGGGAGTAATCAGTCTAATTTGGCTCAATGTGTATGTAATCCCCAATCATCTTCCTTGATTCAGGTTGAGATACAGGCTGTCAGATTTTGTTATGTTGTATTAAAACATTTTATTGGGAATCAGACTAGAATCAGAGCAGGGACTAAGCAGTACCATACAAGTTCTTTGTTGCTGTTCTGAATTTGAAAAAGAGATGGTACTGCAGCCAGGTCTAATCCCTGCAGATTTCCTTATAGGACTAATTAATGTCCCTGGAGCAAGTGTCCAATGTGCACGGGAGGATCACACTGATATAATGTGTTTGGGGATTTTTGGTGTTGTTTTGTTGGGGTTTTTGGTGGATTGTAGTTTGTTTCTTTATGGGGTTTGTTTGTTTGTTTGTTTCAAATCAGAAGGATGCTATTTGACTGGCTGGTTGGTGGACCCTGTTGCTAGGAGTAAATCTGACCATTAATGATTAGTGCCTGAGATCTTCGTTTGGCCTCCAGCTCTGTGAGGAAAGGTTAAAGTGTTGTGATGCTATTCAAAATCCATTAACCAAACAGAGTCTTAAGGAGCCTTTGGACTTCTTGAACTCATCCAGTCTCTAGCAAACACATTCTCTAAGCTAATCAATGAAACAGAGTAACTTTGTGGTCTTTACATCCACCTACTCTTTAGTGTTTTCAACCCAAAGCGCTAAGGGAACAATTTCCTTCTGTTGTTAACATAAAGGCTGATAACTCTCTGAGCTGTGTTTCGTGCATTTTGCTAGGAACCCATTCTCCCAGACATTATTTTTAAGACTACGGGGAGATGCAGTTCTCTTAGTAGGCGCTGCTAGACCTGACAAACACATTCAGCTATTTGGAGCCTAAAAGTACTTGACTGGCCCAGCAGTCGGTGAGATTTTCCCCTGCGCAGCACGCGCCATCTTCTTGCGAATGCATAAGCAAAGGGGACATGAATTATGTGTAAATACTGATAGGCTTGAAGCCCAAGAGAAGGGATGAGCAAGTCCTATCTCTGCTATAGATGCAGACATAATGAAAAATCTCAGGTTTCTTGGGGACACACGGAAGATCCCAGTGATCTTTGCATTACAAGGAGGCCCATCAAGCAGCATTAGCAGACTAATTAAATGTGCAGCTTAAACTTAATTTTCCTGGTAGCATTAAGATGGATTAAACATTATTCGTTTTGTGATGTCCTTGGTTCTCTGTATTTTTCCGTCCTCTTCCCACCTTGTCATTTTGTTTCAATCAGTAATATTACTGGGTTTGGTTTAGGAAATGCGCCTGAGCAGGATTTGAAAATAGGATTTTCTGAGCAAATCTTCATAACTTACAGCACCTGGGTTCCCATTTCTCATAAGAAAAATACTCCTTCTTTTAAAGAAATAGGTTAATTATGCAAAGTGTGAACATAGAGGCTAAGTGGAGAAAATCTGCTAATCTGTAAATGAGGAGGAGGATCTGTTTTATAAATTGCACTTTCTGTATTTCTCTGTTTCTTTTTATGCCATGTCAACTAGGTGAGACTGTGTATCAGCACCAGTGTGAAACTGTGGAATGCCATGTGTTTAGATTAGATATAAGGAAGAAATTCTTCACTAGCAGGGTGGTTACACACAGACACAGCTTTTCCAGAGAAGCTGTGGATGCCCCATTCCTGGAAGTGTTCAAGGCCAGGTTGGATGGGGCTCTGAGCAACCTGGTCTAGTGGAAGGTGTCCCTCCCATGACAGGGAGGTTGGAACAGGATAATCTTTAAGGTCCCTTCCAACCCAAACCATTAAATGGATCCATGATAAGTATACTGATTTGAGTTTCTGCTTTGTTTTCTGACACATCTATCCAGTTGCAGTACAAATACCCAGCATAGTCTTACACAGAATGGGAGCTGCAGCCTTGTGCTTTGGTTCCTAATACTTTTTTATTTATTTATTTTTAATTAATTTTTTAAAGAATTTTTTTTTCTTTCTGGGAAGACATCTTTGATTTTTGTAATTATTTAAGAAACTTTGATGCTGAATCTTGCTCCACAGGTAAACTCAGGTCCTGCAAATAGATGTCCAGCTGCTGACTGCAGAGATGAGCTAAGAGTTTGACTGATACGTCTATTAAAAGATTATATGGGATGTGTTCTTTTGGACTTGAATTCTAGCATTCTGTCCCAAAGATTTGGTGGTTTCTTCAGTCTATCAGGAAAACTTCTGGACATCATACTAGAACTTGTGTGTTCAGTGACAGAAAGAGTTCAGGTTTTGATTTCTGGGCATCTGCACGCTGATATGATCTTTAATCACATTATCATGTACTGCCTTTCCATCTAAGTCTCTGGGTAGATTAGCTACCATAAAATCTCTGAAAGAGAACAATTATAGAGTGACCTGAAAAAGATGTGATTTATTTCATTTTATGAAATGAATGCTCTGAGATACAGGGTAGGATACTAGGGCACCTCCAAGCTTAAGTAATAGGCTACTTTTTAATTCTTTTTATGTGTCCTTGAAATCTGCCATTAGTCTTTACTGCACCAGGAATCCCCAAATGTATCTTTCTCTGACCTACTGAATATAGCCAGCAGAATCTTCTGGAAGATGATATGTTCAGCTGGGCTTGTTGCTGAAAGGTTGCTTTCCTGTTTCTGCTACTCCTTCATTGCTGTAATCACACTGTAATAATACAGAGGGAGTTGGTCAAGAGAAGCATCAGACAATTTCTGTGATTGCTGTTTTTGCCTTATTTACACTGAAATACTATTTCTTAGTGGAAACACTCAGTGGTGCTTTGTTCTTTTTAGTTGTAGAGGAAGAGACAATTCCAGCTTGAAGAAACACACAGCCTGTTAGGTGAAGCAGGAAACAGGAATGAACAGAAGTATTTTTCTCCAAATCAATGAAATTCATAAAGATCATCAGAACAAGAGGGTTTTTTAACCATCCTGTGGCATAGAATAGGTGCAGGCTTGCAGCTGTGGTCACACAAGAAGGACGGAGTAATTAGAGGTGGTTATAAGGTCTTTCTCCATGGGTTTGGTTACAGCAGCCTGTTCACTTGCACTCATTTGATACTTTGCTTTGTAACTCGAGGGACCATGAATGGGGAGAAGATGAATGCTGGCAAAGAGGTGGTGATTGATGCAGGTGTGCAGCTGGACTTGCACTAGTCGTTTGAAGCTCTTGGACTGTTTTTACCTTTAAAACCTTGCTCCTGTAGTGACAGTGTGACAAATGGAAACTTTCCTAGTACCCCTGCCTTTTAATGTTCGCAAATGCTATTCACAAGCCTGAAAGTAGTAAGGTAATCTGTCTGATTTCAAAAAGATGGACAACTTAATTGGTATATAAATTTAGAGCTAATAATGCATACTTTTTTTTTATTTTGGTAATATATTCGGTATACTTTGTATGTTAGCTGGGTAATTTGTTTCTGCCTTCTACCTTAGGAAGCAGTGGGATGGTGCTATTTATCTTATTTCTTGTGGGAGACTTTTGTAAAGTTTATACTGGGCTGCTGATTGAGTGCATAACAAAACAGTCATTGCAATTTTTACTAATCTGAAGCTATTTTCTTCAAGAAGCAGAGAATTGTCTTGAATGGGTAAAGTACATTTAGTTTGGAACCGGTGTATGAATTTTCCAAAAAGAATAGCTAATCAAAGAGTGATGTTTATGGAATAATAATGTGATTGGAACTGTCTGATTTATTTACTGATACAAGTAATGTTGAAAAATGGATTTTGAGAAGCAAATTGTCTGTGGATGAAATTCTTCTTCCACATGGCTGAAGTATAACTTGTATGTTTGGAATTGTAAGGACTTTGAGGGGGATTAATAGGTAAAAAACAACTATATGGCCCATTAGATGGAGAAGATTGTGATCCCAACGGGAGGGAACAGACAACAGAGAAGATGTGGTTTGAATCCCTCTTCTTGCCCCAAAAACAAAGGGACCACTATGAAACTCATTTTCCCTTCCCCGAGTGTCAAACATGTTTCTTTGGTTTTGGCCCCTCATGCATGCACATGTACTTGCATATGTTTGTATGCAAACAAAACCAAATTGCTTATCACTAGGAGACTCTCTGCTCTGCCTGCTGAGAGAACAGTTTATCTGTGTGACAAGTCATGTCATTTGAAGTACTGGTGTAACATGCTCATTTCCTCTCGTTCAGCACAGGACCACAAACTGATGGAGGACAAGTTTGTGTCTGACACAGCTTTGCTTTTCTGCACTGTGTTTTCTACCTTCTTGGACAAACAAAAATTTGTGGAATATTACTATTACCATTGCTTTTTACTTTGTTAAATGGATTTCTAGTGTCTTCCTCTGTGCAATGCAGCATAGCTGTGTCAGTACAGCAAATTATTAAGTTGTTTATCATTTATTATGTGTTAAATGCTGACAATATGATGTGCAAAGGATGTAGACCGAAAAAGAGGCATTTACGCAGATGTGATTTATGCTTTCTGCAAGCTGCTTTTGTAAGAATTCTGAGCTTTCATATTTGCAAATCTCAGGTTGGTGGGTTTTACAGGCTATTCAGTTAATTCAGACCCATCTTCAAACATCTGTCGCCTCTGAAAAGTTCTCAGTGTAAAGAGGAAACTGTTATTTATAAGAAGAATCTGTCAAAGATCAGCTATGTTCAACACTAAAGCATCGCTTACGTACATCAGCACTAAACTATGCTCATTTGGATAGCATGAATGACTAATTTTAGCTTAAAATTGGAAGCAATTATGGGTTCAGGAAGAAAAGTAGGGCTGTATGTCATTAGTAATTGATTTCTTTTGTGGAAGTGCTTGAAATGAACATCTAAAAAAAAAAAACATTGTTAAGTGATGTAGTCTGTGGCATGCAATACACAGATGTTTCCCAGATATGTGTGTATGTGTCTCAGGTGGATGGATACTTCTGTTGTCATTCTGCCTCCTCCCTCTAGCTCCTTAAAAAATTCCACTTTCCCACCCTGCATTTTTAGCTTCTCTGAAACTCTGAAGCTGATGATAGCTCACACTGGGAACACTGTGCAACTCATGTACAAAGAGGAGAGTGGTGTGCCATGGTATAGGAAGCTGTGAGTTGCTTGGTAAGATATCGTTGGTAGTCAACACCTCAGTCTTACAAGCAAATAATTGTCCCACTTGTGCTTCTTAGGGTGAGCTACAGCAGGTGAGTCTAACAGAACAATGATGTTCTGTACACCCATAAGAGAGCCTTAGAAGCTCACGTACAATGTCTGTAGGGATAGAACTGAATGTGGTAATGTACTCCTGCTGTTTTTTCCCTTTCCTCCTTCTTGGAATAGTTTGTGATCTTTCTAGGGAGTGGTCCTTGGCAATCTAGGAAATAGCTACTGGGTCAGGAATCCTGACCTCTCTCAAATGAGTCAGGTCAAAGAAATTGCCTTGCACTTATTTTTCCCTGAAGCTCTTCTGCCTTCTGTGGCAAGGAGTTACCAGAATGACCAGACCAGTTGCTGGAATGGAGTTGTCATTCTTTCTGCTGCCAGTGCTGTAGTCTCCTTAGTGAATTTAAGGTCTAGGAAAAGGAGTATTGCCCACAGAAATGATGGCCTTCACTGGCCATGAGCTCTAGGAATACTTTGGGCTAGCAAAATAAAGCATATTTGCCTCAGTGAAGCCAGCAAGTAGGGAGAGGAATGATGAAATGATTATTGTGTCTGGAAACCAGAATTTCAAGAGACACTGTTGGATCTCTTTTCTGGCAAGGGTTGAGTTTACATGGTCTTTTGCAAACAAATGTGATCTGTGAGTCTGGGTTTGTGAGTTTAAACCCTGTGTTGTGCTAATATGATAATGTGGCTTTTGGATTAGGCTAGATCATGTCCAGTTATTTTGGTGTGTGGATGAAGTGAGTATCTGCACAAAATCACATCTACCTGCCAGGTGGGATCCAGTTCCTCAAGCATTATATAATCTGAGGCCATTTGTGGTGTGTGAGGATATCCAAGGCATCCAGTTATGGGCTGGCAGCAATAACACAGAACCTACATCTGACCCATGCCAGAGCAGCCAAACAGGATTCCTGGGAACATCTCAGAAGGGCTGAACACCAATGTGAACCACATGCCTGCTTTGCTGCCCAGAGGGTTGAGGAGCAGACCTGCAACAAGTGCCCCATTTTTCATGTTTGCCTGGGACAGACGACCTGTCCTCCAAGGACCAGGCTGAAATAGGATTTGCTGTCCCCTTTTCTAAGAAAATTCCATCTAGAAAATGGCAGGTCTGCATGTGGCCAGGAAACTTAAAGCCAGAGGTGTTTTATGGAGTTCTACTGTAAAAGACAAATACATGCAGGGAAGTTGGCTGAAAAAAAGAAAGTTTTCTAGTTTTCTGAATCCTTTTTTATTTGATTTGGCTTCAAAGCTGGCAGGATTGCTAATTTCATGAGCAGCTAAGGGATGAAAAGACCCTGACTTCAAATCTTGGGAGGATATCTGCCAAGTACATCTGCCTTGGGACTAGCATACTTTGCTAGCCAAGACAGCAGAACTGTAAGGAATCCCGGGTTCACTCAAGTGTCTTTTGTGGATTAGGTCAACATTTGTCAAGACATTTTTTTGAACCAAAATTTTTTAACTCAGCAAGCCATTTTTGATGACCTTGTTTCAGCCAAAAATTTCTAAGAATCTGTGCTTGCAGGGTCTGAACCACACAGAGAATACATTTGGCATGACTAGCTCTTTCCTTAGGACTCTTTATGGCAAGAAAAATTAGATAAAGATTCCATTTATCTCATTTTTGAAATTCATATATAAGACTTATGAATGCCTCTGGCAGATTGTAGGCTGATCTCTAATAACTATAGCTCATTTTCCTAAAGACAGAAAAGATCTGTGCGCAATTCTTACGGAGGAACAAAATGCACCTTTGTAATTAGCCACTCAATAGCTTTCTCTAAGTTAAAACTTACTCTTAAGACTCAGTTCTATCAAACTTAGCCAGTTTGGTGTCCCAGTCTCTCACGACTTTCTGGCTAACTGTATGGTATTTGGTGTATTTCTGTAGTGTACAGCTTCTGACCACACCTAATCAGACTAAAATTTAGACTTAGTTTATTTTTATAGGTTTAAAGTTATTATTGCAAAATACTTAGGGTAAAAAAAAAAAATAAATCTAACTTCACTTGTTATTGTTTTTTTCTCCTGGAGCCTTATTACTCTGAGGACCCCACACCTGAATGGTAGGCAATTCTTGTTTTCAGCATTGCTGGATTAAAGAAAAAAACCTCCATTCCCTTCTATTCTGGTTTCCGAGGGAAATGAGATTTATGATTTTATTCTGCCTGCCTGTCAGTCAGTGTCTTAATAACTTTTGAGTCCATCGGCTCGTTTCAGCCACCTTTGACACGGAGTAGCCACCTCTCAGATATTACATTCCTACACATTTTGTGTAAATCCACACCTATGTCAAGGAGAAAGACTTTATTAGAAATCCCTCCAAGGGGATGAATGACAGGGATGTCTCTTACCGCTCCCACAGGTTAGCAGCCACAGACCAGTCAGCAAGTTGATGTGGACCCAGTTCTAGGTTAGCTGCCACACCTGGCTGTGGCACTGGGGGACCTGGAAATGTGAATCCAGAGTGGATGTGGGAAAGCCTGGAATTGTGGAACAGGGAGAGACAGATAGAATCACATGGGTTAGAAAACATAGAACCATAGAACAGTTTGTGTTGAAAGGGACCTTAAATATCACCTAGTTCCAACCTCCCTGCCATGGCCAGGGACACCTCCCAGTATACCAGGTTACTCAGTGCCCTGGAGCAGACTGAGATGATGGAGTGCCCTTGATGAATCCACACCAAAGAAGGTGACCTTATTGTAAGAATGTGCCTGAAATGAGGATGTTAAAGCCAAATCAATAAGGATATTTTGCTCAGTATCAATAAGGAACCAGGCTTAGTCCAATGCACAGAGGGGAAGGTGAGATGTATTTACAGTTCTGTTTGTGTCTTTTGTAGTCCAGCTACTTGGTGGGTGACTGATTACTGAGTGTTTGACAATGATGTGTTTAATATTACTACAGAGTGAATATATATTTAACATCTTGATTTTTGTATGGAACAATATTGTGGCATTTGGTTGTATAGAGTACTTTCTAACATCTTATTAACTAAAAATAAACCACAGAGTACTTTTAACAATGAGTGATTTGTTTGGCTGCATTAATATCAATTCAAATTCTTTTTATTGTCACTACATACATATAAACCATCTCTTTCAGAAAGCCAGATTTATTCTCTTTGTGAGAAAAATCTTAACAGAAAATCCCATTACCCAGCATAGTCCTTTACCTGAGAAAATGTCTAAATTTCAGCCAGTTTGCAGTAAACAAATGCAGCTCTTGGAATATTTCATAGTGTGTTATGGACCTGACTTGCCAGGCTTTCAAATTCTTTGCAACAATTCAAAGAATGATTAGGTGTTTTGCTTATGTTCTTAGTGCTTCAGGGAAGGAATATTTGCAAGGATTTACTGAAAGACAGCACCAAACTGGGTGTGATTTTGGTTTGGAAATGCTATCATTATGCTCTGTTTATCTGTTTTGTGGCAAGAGGATCTGCAGGCAGAATAAAACTGAGAGCATGAGACAGATCAACCAGCAACTGCTATTTGACACACTGTCCACTGGCCTGGTTTATTAAACCTGGAATGAAACAAGCAAAGCACTAGTGATGAATATGTCTCAGTTTTCCACAAAATGAACTCCTGGGTTTTGCTTGGTAGTGGCTGTTGGTTTTCATATGAAATTAGTAGAGTGTCTCATTAAATGAAAGGCAATTATATGTATTAACAATAATGATAGAATCATACAAAAAAAGAAGTCAACCAAAGAAATACCCCCTATGGATGTAATTTTAGAAATGCATTATGCAAGGGGTTAATTTGCGAGCTGGGTTTTTTTTTTTCCCTACGTTTTGAAAGCTTTGCTGTAATTTTGTATGAAATTTGAGATCAGTGAGTCTATAATATCTAATGAATAATTTACAATGCCAACAGTCTTTCTGTGGAAGAATACTAAATTAATTAAGGCCTGGAGGAATTTCCATGTGTTTAAGCCACATTATATCTTCAAGGTTTTACTGCTTCAAAGTCACTGAGATGAACTCCTGGCTTTTCAGGTGTTAACAGTCCCAGGAAAGAAGATCGGTACCCTTGCTTTAGCCTAGAAAAACTAAAGGGCTTGAGCATGTGTGTTTTGTGTGAACCTATTAAAATAATACCTTGCACTCACTCTGTTCCCTTATTTTCCTGGGATGTTGTATTTATAGGAACTGCCCTACCATCTCCCTCAGTCAGAGGTATTTTCCTGGGTTGGATGGCACACTCGGGTCCATGAGCCAGCTCTTTAGGGTGGCTCTTTTCTCTGAGTTAAAGGAGGTGGGGGACCATCTCCTAGCATGACAAGCAAGCTGTAGCTGAGCTTACCCCTGCTCTGAAAAGCACAAAACTTCTAACCGCAGAAAGGGATTTTCTTTGGATCTATTGGTCAACCATCAGAAAATTGATCAGAAACCTTTTATTTTTGTGAGTCTCAAGCTGTAAACGTCTGTCACAGCTGATAGTACAGCAAAGGCTGGGTATGGTGGGAACGCCAACCTGCCACACACACATTGTTTATTTAAACAGGACAAAATAGCAGCTTTCCAGCTGCTTTCGATGCCCTTGAGTTGAAATGCAAATATTAGAAAAAACATGTGCCACTATAACCAGATGACAGCCGTTCCCCTTCCCTGGAAACCAGTCAGGCACAGCAGAGAGGAAATCAGTCCCTCTCTCCCATGGCTAACAACCCTCATCACCCTCTCCTCGCTTCCAGCTGCTGACCAACTACCCCAGACAAGAAATTTTACTCTCTGTGAGAAACCTTTCAGAGGTCCCTCATTTAGGCTTTCATTTGGTACACAGTTTATTGAACCAGCCAAGTACTTACATATGTCCAGGTGTCTGGCCTCACAGGTACTTTGCTCTTCTTTTCACACCATTTCTGTGCTATCCCCACTTCAGGGTTAATGAACTGGGGTGCAGAGGGTACTTTGACAAAGGTTCATTAGACATTTTTGTCACATTATGGCACAGAATTTTTTCAGTCATGTCAGCATATTCCTCATCTCACACCTAAACCCTGCCCCTCCTGATATTCAAAATGTATACACATTGCTTTGTGCCTATTGTGAAGCAAACTAAGCAGTTTTCTGGCTGGGAAACCCTGGGTGTAGTGTCCTGGACTCCTCTACCTATGTATGGTTGGACTTGGTGATCTCTGAGGTCTCTTCCAACCTAGCTGATTCTATGATTCTATGGTATAGAATAGTCCACCAAATGGGTCTGTCCCAAGAGTTGTAGCATGATGGCACTTGAAGTGGGAAACAACCCTAGCAAGGAAAGCAGAAACTCAACTGCATTCTCTTGGGTAAGCATAAGTCTGAACTCACTTCAAGACCAGGTGTGTCCATTACCCTTCTTCCAAACACATTTTCTTGTGGGCTTGGTATCTATGAGAGGGCCCAGCTCCTTCCCAAGTGGTTTGGCTGAATTAGGCATCATCGGTGTGAGTGGGTTATGTCTCAAACTTGGCCCCTTCCAAACACTGGATGGACTGTTTGAACCTTGAGTCCTGCTGCTGCTGCAGAGCTGGTGGGCCACGAAGAGTGTTGTGCCTAGACCTTCTCCTAGCTCCACAATGGATTTTGGGGAGTCTGGTTCCTCCTCAGTACAGAGCTCTGTTTCTTTCTTAAAGGCATGTGCCTAGCACTTTGCTGAATCAGGACCTCTGTGGCACCATGACCAGATTGTACATACAGTAAATCAGAAAGTAACTGGGACAAAGACTCAGGATGCAGAAAGCTGCAGAGTTTGATTAAACGTGGTCAAATTACTGACTGTGTATGTTCAGGCTACTTGAACAAATTAAAAGTGGGGGCTGGAGGAAGGATAGTCAATGAGGCCTGTATGATTGTAGAAGGTGGGGGGACGTCAGGCTAGGGGTGCTCAGCAATACCCAAATTGTCCTGTTTGCCAATATCTAGAGATAATTTACACATCAAAAGGAGAGGGCGGAAATGGACATGAAAAGTGACAGCGATTGCCAAGTTAAATAAAAGCCCCTCAGTGAACATGAAGAGCAATAAGAGCTGTTCGGAAAGTTGGCTGGAGAAGAAGAGGTTATGTGAGAGCTTATACCCGACCGCCTTCTTGGCCCCTTGGGAACCAATACAGACATGGAATTCACTTGACCCGCAGGGCTGAGCAAAATATGGCCACACATCAGTAAAGCCTGATGCTTAAGTCATAGGAAACAAAAGCAGGACTGTGCCAGATGCCAGACGAGTGGGATCAGGTAGCAGGAACCACAGCCTGACTTCAAAACGCCTGAGTAAATCTGGGCTGCTAAATTTCCACTGGACTGAATCTGAAGAAAATAAAGGGGAAGAAAAATGGTGTTTTTTAATTTTTCAGCCGGATACTAGCAGATGAATAAAGGTTGAGTTTGAATAAGCAAGAGGCAATATTTCTAAGACAGGGTGCTTTTTGAAATATGAGGCTTTGTAGGTTTGGCATTAAAGCAATTTCTCTTCTTGTCATGAATCATTGAAGGACAGACATTGTATTTAGGTGGGATATGAACACCCAAATCTTTCCTTGCCTCTATGTCCTTGATTATACTTTTTTTAATCTCCTTTGCTTTGAGCAAATTCAGAAACAGTCTTGATTTTCCCCATCACATCCCAGTCTCACTTTCTACTGCTGTATAGCTGCTTAAGATACATTGTCGAACAGTGTCATCCTAGCTCAACTTTGCTAAGAGAGGGTGCAAATGATCCAGGGTTTCCAGTGCAAGCACAAGGAGAGCAAAACTAATTGCTGCCTCAAGCAAGAATCTTCCGATGAGAAGCTGATCTATTTTACACAAGTCCAAACCTGAAAGACATCAGTGCAATCACTCTAGATATGCAAGAGAGGCAAATTTGCCCTCAAGTCCTCTGTCTTCTTTCCCGGGGGAGGGCAGCCTGGCTCAGGAGTCAGGGAGGGGGGAGACTGCCTGCAAGGATTGCTGCCTTTTTATACAATCTGCATCGGTTTTGTGATCAAAGGCTAAAAGTGACCAGAATAGGCAGAGTCCTGGGCTTTCCCATTCACAGGCTTAACCCTGCCTGCTTAATGCTGGGACTCGGGGCTTTGATGCGAGGAGTCACGTGCATCTCCACTGCTGTGACTCTTTGTTCCAGACAGTGCTGTGCCTTTGGGGGGTGAAGAGGCAGAGGGTGTTTAAAACCTTGGACATTTTGGATACATTAAGGCTTGAGTTGGTCCAGAGTGCAGGGGGTCTATGCCCGCATCCCCTGGTGCTGTGATGTGACGAAGCCTGCAGCTGCCAGGGCCCTCTGCTCTCTAGAGACGAGCCAAATACCTCACAGGGTGACTCTATCTTTGGCTGCCTTACGGCAGGGATTGGATTACAAGCAGCTTCATGCTGACAAGGCTTTGGAGGAATAATAATATCTTGAATATTATGGAATTTGAGTAATAATAATATTGGCGGGATAATAACATTCTCTAGGGAATGAGGTTGTCTCTCTCTCTTACAGCCCTGGCACAGAGAGGTTATAGCTTCTTATATGTAGTGAGAATTTGCTGTTTCTTCAAGACATACGTGCCAGTTCCAGTTAAAATGTTCCCAGCATGTGTTCTGGCACTGCAGATGGGATGGGAATCTCCCTACAAAATAAAACAACTGGGGCTTCCAGAGCTGCTTGAAATCACTCTACTTCCTCTGCCTGGGAGGCAATAGCATTTCCCTTGGCACCTGCTCCTCCTTTCTCCTTCCAAACACTTAGGGGCCAGGTAGGGTTTTGCTCCATTGTATTCTCTTTAAGACTCAGACTCCTATTTTCCTGTCCTTGTGCATAACTCCATCAGTTCAATGGAGCTATGCCACTCTAATCCATCTGATCAAGTATTACACCATAAAGATGGTTTGGGATACTGTCCTGAATTCAGAATTCAGAATTCAGGAAAATGATGCTGAAAATAAATAACCTGATTTGTTTTTTCTTGCTAGAATATGCCACATTTCTGATGTAACTAATTTGCATTGCCTTCACAAACCCTCTTCACTAGCATCAGATTTAATACCTGAGGCGAAAGGAGAGAGGTTATTTTTAACAGTGAAGGGACATTGCAGCAACTTGTCACGAGGATGCAGGTTTCTAAAGCTTTCTAACAAGGTGAGGAAAGTTCCTGTTGTGAAAACCCTACTGCGTACCAGAGGAGTATGTGTGCGTTTCAGCATTGTGTTCTGGCTGGTGAGCCCTCCTTGGCTGGCAGAGGTTGACCAGGTTGCCAGCACTGGGCTGGTATGAGAGCAGCAATTGTATGTACACTGTGAGGTCAAAGAGCTGCACCCCCAGGAAGGGCTGAGCCCTGGGACAGCATGCCTGCTGTCACATGCTGTCACTGATCCACTGCATCTCCACAGCCTGCTCACCTTTCCTGCCAGCTCCAAACAGGAAGATGCCACCAATTCAAGAGGGAGAAAAACTCAGCGAAGTGCAATGCAGCTCCGTCCTGGCTGGCCCTGCAGAACAGCAGGGGGATTTGCTGCATAGTCTAGAGGGATCTGTGGGCTCAGAGAGCTCCTGAGCCTAAGACTAGTTCAAGGAAAGAGCAGGGCAGACAGGCAGAGGCACGTCCAAGCTCTCAGCAGCAGTATACAGCATGCATTGTAGCTTCAGTACTGTCTGCTGGCATCTTCCTCCATCGGCACCGGCAGTGTCTCCAAAACAGCTGCTTGCCTGCCTTCTCTGACACCCAGCAAGGTGCACTGATGGCAGCTGTTCCTCACAGAGAGCCTCTGAGGAAGGGCAACCACATCTGAAGGGACTTGTGCTGGGAAGGGCAGGCCTTGGGCTGTGCACATGCCAGTCAGCTCTGGCAAAGCACCATCTGCTGAGAGGGGACTGATGCAGAGGAGGAAGCAAGGACAGGGATTGCTTCTCAGAGTCAGAGATGCAGACAGACTGGCACTTATTTATTTTTCTTAGTTCTGCTGGATTGTTAAGAAAAAAATTAAACTGTAGTCCAAAATCACATCTGTGTCAACTACAGACATGCACACCTAATATGTAAAAGCAAATGGGGAACAGTGACCAAATGAATTTGATAATCTAATGAGCTGCAGAAAAAGAAACAAACCCAAAAGTGCGAAACCAAGCCATACTGCCCAGGTCTCTTTGTCACAGGTCTTAGGAGAAGGGAGAAAAATCAAATCAAACTTGGTGGGCTTTTAGCTGCCTTCAGAAGGAGTTTCTGCCTGACATGAAAGCCACAGCCATGTCAGGAGCTTGGAAGTGCCTTTCAGATTATTGCATTAGCTGTGGCTCCAGGTGTCCAAGGCAGACAGTTGACGATTACACTTTTTGTTTTCTTTTTCATGTTTGACAGCCAGATGCCTTTTTGATCTGCAGTGTGTGCATGTATGTGTACGTGTATCTTTATATATAACCTCAGATCTATCACTTTGACAGCATCACAAATGACTTACCTGAGCATTTAGACAAATATAGGGAAGATTTACACACCAGAGTATTAAATGGAAGGGTTCCCTTTAAGCACTTGTGGTCCCCTGCAGTTTTATAAAACATATTCTTTCTTGCGACACAAAAATTATAAGGTTGTTGTGCAGATTTTACTGAAGAAAAGCCAGTCCTGTGGCTGGTTTTCTGAATATGAAGGAGTTACATGGCAAAACTTTATAGCTGGATTGTGGGGCTTAGCATCTCACAGCAAGGCTTGGTGTGACAGCATGCATGTTGTGTATGATGCCTATCTAGAAAGGAGAGATGGTTCAGGAGCTGAGGGATCTCAGGGATGGAAAAGCAAAAGACTAAGCAAAGTCATAGAGTAGGAGCTCTTTCTGCAGCTCTGGAAGTCAAACAAACTAAATGGCTCCTGTTGACTGCAGGTTACACAGTCAGAGCCAGAAACACGAAGAAAATGTTTGCATTAGTTCAGGTATTGTGAATTACTTTTCTTGCCAAAGAAGAGTTAAAACTCAACACCCCCAGTTCCCTCTCTTTCCTGTGTGTTTACTACTGGCCACTGTGGGAGACAGGGTATTGGCTTGGAAGGCCTCTTATTGACCTTATTACATTCTTATAAAAAGCAAGTTGTTTTCTGGTTTAGAGCAGAGATTTTCTACTCAGAGAAAAAAAAATAAATCTTTGCTGGTTATTTCTGGCTCTGGAGCCAACCCCACTGCAGGAGCTCTGCCCTCACAGGTAATGGTACGGTCTGCGGGAGACCATTAAGTGGTATTCTGAGAGACGAAGTGGGCACTTCCAGGCTTGAGTTACGATAGAGGATTTTAAAACCATGGTGCTCACCACAGTATTCACAGCCTGCCATCAGAATTGCTTCAGAATAAGGCAGCAAAAACATGTGAGAAAACAGTTGTTGTGAACAAGAAAAACGTCTGACTGAAGAAGGGGATTGGACTAATTAATGTGTGACCTTATGGTTCAAGCCAAGACTAAGACTTGCACAGACTGCAAAATTGTGGACTGTCATTATGTAAAAGAAGATTTGTTCCAGCAATCCTTCTCTTTCCAGGGACTACTGGCTGTGGAATGAAAAGCCTGGGGGGGGAAATTTATTTGCTTCATGGACTGATATGTGTGGTGAGGGGAGGAGCTGCAAAAAAAGGATTTTTAATAGATTTTTTTTTTTTGCTATTGGAGTATGATGTATTGGAGAAGAAAAAAGAGTAAAATTAATGATAAAGTGCTGTCCCTGACAATGGAAGGTAAGTCCTAGATGCCTCATGGATACCAGGTAGTAAAGAGCTCTTCTAGTCACAAAATATCTGAGGATACATGATTCTGCAGAGGAGCCAAAGAGAAAGCCAAGGGCTTGTGTTTCATAATGCTCTGAGAGCTGATCTACCCTTGGAGGGAAGTAAGACTGGCAGTTCTCAGGGTGCCATATATCCCTGCTCACCTTCATGATTCTGCCTCTGCAGTCTCTGCCCATGCAGGATGTGAACGAAATAAAGTGGGAGACTGTGGTGTATGGGATACATGAAATCTCCAAGGAAGAGTGAACTAATGCTCCTGCCTCACTGTATTGTGAGTGCAGTAAGTTCCTCATTTAACATTTATTACATGCAGGATTCATACGAAATCACTTTAAGTTGTAGTTTTAATTGAAGTTGACCCTGTAAACCAGTTGATCAAATCTTGGGTCAAGGTGACATGACATATGCAAATCATAAGCAAAGCTCATGTACAGCTGCATGTGCAAAGATCACACTCCACCATGAGGAAACCTCCACTGACTTCAATTAAAGTTTTGCCCAAGTCAGCTTGAGCTCTGTACATAGAGCTGTATGTGGGCTTAGCACATGATTTGCATATGTCATGTAATGTACAATGTGGTATTTTGTACTACCTGTCTCTCCCTAATTAATACATGATAGAAAAACTCTTAGAGAATAATGATTAAGAAAAAAATTGTGCATAAGGAAATAGCTTGCAAATGACCACACTGGTGGCAGTAATATTACAGTCCCATTTATTTTCTGTTAGGTTTAATCACCACTAATAATTCAGTTGAGGGTAATTAATCTTTGCTGATCAAAGTACAGGAAAGGGCTGAAGTACTGTAGCTGCATCATAATGACATGTAATGCTGATGCCGCACAATTGCCTGTTTGCAGAGAGATGTGAAGATGTTCTCATTGGCATACAGTCAATGAATGGGAGTTCATTATCCCTCACTACAGGAGAGAGGCTCAAATACTAAGGGAAAAAGCCCAAAAGTACATACGTAGGGAGGTGCTTGCAACTAGAGCTCAGCTCATCCCCTGCACTGGAGGAAGGTGTGCAGGGAAGCTGTGGTCGAGACCAGTGAGAGAAGAGACATTCAATATTGATTTTTTTTAATCACTTCATCAGGATAAAGCCCAGCTTATGCTGCACTGAAGAAAAAAGGAAGTTTCAATCCCCAAACCTTCAGATTCCCCTGCAGAGAGTAATTTTCTCAAGTTCCTTGTATCAGTCATATCAAGATGGAGGCTTGTTGCCTTCATTGGACCAGCTGGTACTTTGTTAGAAAGGATACCTTCTCTGGCTGACTTGATGCCTTGTGCTTCTTCCCTTGAGGGGGGTGGTTGATAAACAGATGAACTGTGGGCAAGAGATCCTGCAATGAAACCAGCAGGTGGTTGAGAATTTATGAGAGTCTACAGCCAAGGTGTCCATCTTAGTTCTTCCTCTACTTTTGAAGAACAGTTTGAGATCATAATTGTGCTGCTGTCCTGGACTACACAAAAATCCAGCAAGACAATTTCCATCTATATGGCCAAGAAAAGGGACAGGGCCATGTTGCCTCCTGAATTCCTTCATGGATATGTATACCATGCTTGAACTTACAAGGCTCAAAGTCAATGTTGTGATGGACTGAGTTTTACAGATGACATTTAAAAATCCCAACACCTAATTTATTTAGTCAGGATTCATTTATTTTAATATTTCAGCCAAGCCCTTGTTTGGGAACTTTGATCTGAAAGCGGTGTTTATTTTCAAAGTCACAAAAAATCCCCTTCCATGCTTGAAAATTCTATTTAAAATTCTTTTGATATTCCCTTCTATTGAAACTGCTACTAAACATCAGTGGTGTTAAAAAAAAAAACCCACCTATTACTGAAAAGACAGTATTTAGAGCTACAATGGTCCCGAAGTACAGTGAATCAAAACTAGAAATCCATCGGTTCTTTGGCTGCTAAATGATTTCCATGCTGGGCTGGCATTTATCTTCTAGAATAGAGAAGCCTTTCAGAGAACAGCAAATATCTGGCAAGGGGCCAGAGACCTTGGATATAAGACAATTAGCACAACAGGGGGAAAGAAGGGCTTCCGGAATTAGAGATGAATAAGAAATATTTGTAAAGTGCACTTTAAGTTATTGGTTTGATCACAGTCACTTATTTCTCATGGCTGCAAATGTGTTGTATTATTTGCCTGGTTCTGCTTTCTTCTGTAATTAGTTTCACCACTGAGTGGTAGGACTGGTACATACTGTGCTGGTTTTCCTCTACTTCATCTTTAAAAGACTACTTTGTTTGGTTCGAAAAGAGGGAAAACAGCAACTTGCTATTTGTTGCAAAGATAGACTGCTCCCTCCCAGTCCGATGGCTTTCCCTCCACGAGCAGCTTTAATTAGATGTGAGGATTTAAGCCTTTACATTCTGAGGCATGTAACAGTCAAACTAATAATTAAGAGGATATATTTAGAAGGTTTAAAAAACCCACTTTACTTCTAAGAGTAAATCTTGATGATTCAAAGTGCCGAAGGGTTTCCAGGCTCCTCACAGTATCAGGAGCTGTAAATTTGCTCATCTTATTGACAAAGAAAAATATCCCAATCAAAGAACATAAACAGACTGTCAAGTCTTGAATATTAAGAGGTTTTAATCATGTGTTACTCTGTTAGAAAGACAAGGTACTTTTTCACTTTTAATTCTGGAATTTCTTATCAATTCATCTTATGAAGAATTAATGATAATATCATAATCTTGGCTAATGTTAGCGACTGAAACAAGAATTTACTTGAAAAGTAACAGAGATGAGACATGTGAAGGTATTCTTCTTCATTATGCAGCCCTATTTAATCCTCAGCTGGGATATTGTGTCTCCTTCTGGACACTGCACTCTGTGAAAACTGTAGGTCAACAGAAGGAAGGTAGCTCAGAAAACTGAAAACATGAATCTGAAAAAAACTTTGGGAATGCCCAGTCCAGAGAAGAGCAGACTTGTGTGTGTGATTCAGTGATCTTCTGATGTGTAACCGGCAGCTGCAGAGAAGAACAGGCAGTCTGTTCTCCATAATGGATGGAAAAAGAAGTAATGGGCTTAACGTTTAGAAAGGGAAATTTAATTAAGACATTAGGAAAAACTTCCTGATGTAAAGGTAGTTAAGGACTGGCTGAGATTGCCTGGGTTAGCTGTGGAGGTAAAAGCTGTGGAGGTTTCCCATAGTAGCCTAAAGTAATATCTGTTAAAAATGGTTTCGTTTGCTGTCCTCATTGCCATGAATGGTTCTTGAGGTGACTTTCAGCCTCATTTTCTGTGATTTTCACTACTCATGATCTCTTCTTACAGGTGACTGTTCTTTACTGCTTAGTCAGTGGGGAAATAGCATTACTGGTCTTGCATATCTTTTGGAGTTATACATCACAGAGCTGATCAGAATACATGTTTTCTGTTTATGGTAGAATCATAGAATGGTTTGGGTTGGAAGGGGACCTTTAATGGTCATCTAGTCCAAGCCCCTGCAATGAGCAGGGACATCTTTAATTAGATTGGGTTGCTCACAGCCCTCTCCAATGTGACCTTGAATATTTCCAGGCATGGGGCATCCACATCTCTGAGCAACCTGTTCCAGTGTTTTAGCATCCTCATTGTAAAAAATTTCTTCCTTATATCTAGTCTGAATCTACTCTCTTTTAGTTTAAGATGATTACTCCTTGTCCTATTGCAACAGACCCTACTAAAGAGTCTGTCCCCATCTTTCTTATAAGCCTTTTTTAAGTATTGCAGTACTGTTATAAGTTTTCCCTGGAGCTGTCTCTTCTCCAGGTTGAACAACCCCAACTCTTTCAGCCTTTCCTCAAAGAAGAGGTCTTCCATCCAACCAAACAGTCCATTCATCAAATCCATATCTAATCTAGAGATAAGAGGATTGTGGAGGACCTTGTCAAAGGCTTTACAGAAGTTCAGATAAGTGACAACTGTAACCCTTTCCTTGTCTAGTGTTACAGTCACTCCATCATAGAAGGTCACTGGGTTGGTCAGGCAGGACTTGCCCTTGGTGAAGCCATGCTGATTGACTGAAATCACCTCTCTGTCACCCATGTGCCTTAGCAGAGCTTCCAGAAGGATCTATTTCATGATCTTCCCAGGAACAGACGTGAGGTTGACAGGCGGGTAGTTCCCAGCATCCTCTTTCCTACCCTTTATAAAAATGGGTGCAATGTTTCCCCTTTCCCAGTCACCTGGGACTTCACCTCACTGCCATGGCTTTTCAGATATCATGGAGAGTGTCTTGGCAACTACATCAGCCAATTCCCTTGGGACTTTGGGGTGCATCTCATCGGGTCCCATAGATGTACATATGTTCATATTCCTCAGGTGGTCACCACGACAAAGTGGGAGGGACTTTTCTTCCCCAGGCCTGCCTCAGCATCCATTCACATGAACGTGTGGGAAGAGAGGTTGCAAGTGTATCTGTTATCTATGTATCTGTTTATCTATCATGATGAAAATGTAAATGAAGATGAAAATATTTTTCTCTTTAAAGGTTGCCATGGGATACTATTTACTACTGAAAACCTTAAGAGTTTAAGAAGGTTTCTTTTTTTTTTTTTTTTGTTTCTGAATATTGAAGTCCCCTAAAAAATAAAACAAAAAAATCTCATTTGGAGTTGAGCCAACCAAAGTGAAAAGCTGTACTTCGGCAACTCAGTGGAGAGTGCCTACTCATGTGGGGGTTTATGGAGATATAGCTTTGTCTCCCAAGCCCTGTCATAATCTCTGTTCTGCCTTCTCATGGTGTCTCATTGCATTGCCTCGATGGGAGGCTGCAAGGCCTCAAGGAGGATACAGTACAGCCTGGTTTCTGGACAGCTTTGTGGAGCTGAGGAGCCCACACTACAGTTCCCATGGGCACAGCAGTGGCTTGAGATGGGCTACTTGTGTTTCTGAACTATGAAATATGTCACTTTGAAATGTCAGAATATGTTAAATATTGCCCTTTTCAGTCAAAAAGCTTCTCTCTTTATGTTTTTAGTTTGATTTTTTTTGTGAGGGTTTCTTTTTCTGACGAAGAACAATGTTTTGCATTGAGAAGAGTAATTTTCATATTAGAAAACACGGAAAAACTGAACATTCAACAGAAAATTAAACTTTCAGTGAAAACAAGCCAACAGCCACCCCTTTCTTGCCCCTTTGCTGACTCTCATTCTGATGGCACACAGGGAATTCCTAAAAGTGAAAGTCTCTTTATGGTGCCCACTGCAAAATGAAGTTCTAGGATGCAGGCAGGAGCTGCAACAACATTCATCCTTCCATGGAACCACTCTAGGGAGACACATTTCAAACTGGAGAATGAACAGTGGTTATAGGAATGACCTGTGGTTCATGATCCCACTTACTGTGGGGGAGCACAGGGCAAAGCACTTTCCTGAATGACTGTTCCCTTGCAAACCTCTGTAAGAGAGAGGTCTCTGCAAAGTTCCATTTGTTAGGATATTATGTTCTGTCAGGTGAGTTGGGTTCGTCTACTTCAGGGGACACCTTCTTTGTGGTAATTCTCCTCTGATCTGTCAGGAGAGAGATTCTCAAAGGAGGCTTGCTTCTTGGGCTTCATTGGTGGCTGCATTTCTTTTGTACCAGTTAGTTTTAGCCCCAACTCTTTGCCCTCTTTGAGACTTCAGTCTACCCTATGCCTCTTGCTCAAATGACTCCAAAGTGCTTTGAAACTTTGGCTTAAAGGGCTTTCTTCTCTGCACTGCACCACAGGGCACCCTGACACCTCCCATTGACTTCCATGTCAAGAAAAATAAAACGGCTCAGAGCTGTGCAAGGAATGTCTTTCCACTTTTCCCATGGTAGTTTTTTGCTTGGCTATTTCCAAGTCCTTTACAGATGTCACGTAAGAACTCTGTGCAGGGCCAGAGTGCCAACCCTGGTACTACATTGCAGTAAAGCCTTGTGACATTAATGTTACAGCTAGAGCATAACTGAAACCAAAACCTGCACTTTCCTTTGGGTGGGGACAGGTAATTAGCAAGGTCTGCTATTTGATTACTAGTAAATTTAAAGCTGTATGGAAACCAGCTGTCTGTGCCCAGAGTAGTTCCACCAAGAAGAGTAGTGGTGTTAAAATAAAATCCCTGCTGAGCTGACACCCTGTCCCAGAGCTCTGGAGTGACCCATCCCTGCTTCTTCCAGAGACCTGATGTGGGGCATTCTGGGGATCTGTCAACACTGTCTTCTCTCCTGGCTGTAATGTTAGCCTTTTTGTCTCACTCCTCTGAAAGCTGCCTGAGGCAACAAGGCATATCCTTGATTAACCCTGGTGAGCCAAATCTCCACCCATCCAAACAAGTTGCAGGTTAGTGGCAAATGCCAGCTCCACGCTGAGCCTTGTGTTCTGAGTAGAGTTAAACAGCCCTGTGTTTTATGGCACACGTAAACTGTGCCTGGCTCCATGAGAGCTGCTTGAAAAATTAGCACACATCAGGCTGCTCTTTAGCAATGTCATGGGTCTTGGGAGGTGAGACCAGCCAGCCCAGCCTGCTGGGAAATTTCAGTGGGGAGCAGTCTCAGGCATGACTCAGTCTGTTGTTCTGTGTTGTAGTTCTGGGGAAGATCTGTCATGTCAGAACTTGCAGGGTGGTGACATCCTTGTAATTCCTCTGGAAAAAATTAAAAAGAAGAGCTAGCCAAAGGCTTTAACTGAGTTTCATACTGCTGTGCTGTGTATAGCTGCAACTTAAAGGTAAGCAATCCAGTAAAGAATGGCTTAAACCAAATAAAGAACAAAATAAAGATAGTTGCATGTTAGATAAAAGGAGGAATGTTTTCCCAGCCGTATGCCTGTAGGTATCCCCTTGTTGAGACCAGTTGTACCCAAGTGTCCTCCTTCTGTCTCTCCAGTCCCCCCTCCTCTCTCTACTCCTCAGCTCTGGTGTTAACATCACACTCTGACACCAGAACTTTGAAAGAAAAGGGAAAATGAATACAGGAAATGTGTCTCCTTCCTTCTTGTCTGTTACAAAGCCCTTTATGCGTGTTCTCACTGTCAGCATTTCTAGGAATGGCTTCTTTGCAGAAAAGGGAGTCAGGGATCCGCAGTGCCCCTTGCCCTGGATGGGATCCTGCACCCTACTGTTCCTGTACAACACAGGCAGATCTCCAAATCAGAAGTGGAGTGTTGGTTGGATGACGAGTGGCTGGTCTTAGTGACATGCAGTCCTGCCATTCTTGTGCTTCTTGTCACTCAAACCAGGTGCCTTTGTCACCAGAAGTGAAATTCTTTACTTGCTACAGCTGACCTTAACTGCTTCTGAGATCAAACTTCCATGACTGGAAATCAGCTGCTCTCCATTCTTCTCACAGCATTTTAACTACATGTGGGATATTAATTGCAGGTTTTCTTTTTCAGACCTATACTTTTGCATTACTTGTTGCTTTAGGAGTTGAAAAAAATGCCACAAGAGACAGTGGCTCTACAGTGGCTTTTAGCCTCTCAGGACAAATCCCAGAGCTGACATCATCTGCAATTATGGTGCACAGATCCAAGCACTCTGACATAAGGTGGTAAATTATTCATGATTTGGCAGCCACCATAACTGGAGAGTGTGCTTTAAGTAACCTCAGAATTTCAAGTCTGGTTTGTCACCACAATCATATTAGACCAGTGGCCTATCTCTAAAAACAATATTTTCGATGGCAGTGATAGAGCCTTAGGGTAGATGTATGTGTTTCCCCTTGATTTCATGTGAGTTTCTTGTGTAATATCTACAGGCAGGAGGATTAAAATCCTTCCCAGATGAGACCATGTGGCTTCTTCCCCATGGCAGTTTAAGCTGAAACAAATCTAAATGCAGGGTGAACACGCAATTGCAGCAGATTTGGTGGGTCACTGCAGGGCAAGAAGAAAGTGAACTAATAACCTTGGCAAACTTCCCTTCTTGTTCAAACAAACTTGTGCTCACTTCCCTACTGAATAAAGATGAGTGACAGAGACCTGGACCCATTGGACTGGGAGGAACAACAACCATAATAGAAACAGGTGAGAACTGTAATTAAGACTTACAAGCTTTTGATATTTAAAGAGCTCAGGTGAACAATGCAAATATATATAATTCCTGCTAGGGTTATATTAAGGACAATCCTTTCCCTACGCAGTGATAAATTATATGAAAGTTCTGGCATGGGATGGGAAGTTAAAGCTGCTATAGGCAACCAGTGTGAATCTTGTAGGTAATTCTGCATCGTTGAACAAAGAATTCAGATGAGACAGACCATCAAGTGGGGCAGAGGGGGAAGAAATACTCATTGTCATCAGTGTTTTGCCCCTTTGGAGACTGGGAAAAGCAGAGTCACCCAAAGGTGACAGTGCCATCATACTGGATGACTGTCAGGACATGAGGATGGCTGGAGGGGAAACCCAGTGCTGCAGCCTGCTGTGGCTCTTGTGGGTCTTGCTTTCTTCCAGGAGAGAGACACCAGCAGTTTGTGCCTCACTATAGCACATCCCTCCTGCAGTCCAGAAACAACTGTTCAATCCTAAAAGGCAAATCCTGATGTGTGATAAAATGCATTTCCTTCTCCCTCTTTGTCCTGGTACTTTTACAACTTCACCATACACCTTCATCATCACAGTAATAAAAGCACATTAATTAATCCAGGAACCCTGGGGAAAAGCGACCAGGCTCTCCTTTCCTTTGTGAGAGGTATATCCTGTTACTCAGAGAAAACCCCTTTGCATCAACTACTCCATTGATTTAGTCTGTTCATTGAAGGCTTTTTTCACTCTTAATCAGTCACATTATCTAGATATGAAGTAGAGCCTGGAATAATTTTTTCAGATATTGTTGAAAGCTGCAAATGACCATATACTCATGGCTTTTCACAGCCACTAGGGACTATTATGTTCTCTACCTGACCTCTTGTAAAGCTGAGACCAGAGAATATGACCAAATAACTTATTTATATGACATCAGAGGAAACATGTTCTTTGTAAATTGCATTTTAATTAGTTATTGCTCAAAGAATATGTGTTTGCTAGATTGCTTTTATATCTGCTGAAAATTTAGTTTCTTTTCATTCTCATTTCCAATTTCAGCCTCTGCGTTTCCTCCAGATCCATGTACCTGGCTGCACTGGTACCTCTGGATAATGCCAGAGACCCCAACAGCTTCCTACAGTGCCGATGCAATGGTGTGTGCTCAGGCATCTGTTTGAAGTGTACTCAACTTCTCCTTGTGATGGGGACAGAGAGAATAATTGCATTGACAAGGATTAAATGTCCTTTCCTAACGTGAATTCTGACAAAAGGGTAATTTGCCCATTTGAAATTATTTCTTCCTCCTAGTGGATGATATGTGTGGTAGTTGTCCAGGAAAAGAAAAAAATTGTATGTTTTGGAGACAATGTAGAGTCCTGTTCCTAATCCAAGAGGAGATAATGGAGGAGGATCTGTTAGAATATCTGCAAAACATCATCCAGGCTGGGATGAGAATTATGTGCCCACACTCCTTGTCACCAAAGCCATATGAACATGATGCTGAGCTGCAACTAGCCAGCTTCAGTGAGAGACAAGATACTTCAGCAGAGGCCAAATGTTCCAGTGTTGTCTGTACAGTGTCCCTTGGATCCAGGCAGAGCTGGAGTCAGCTTGCACACTGCTGCATGCATCACCAAAAATTCCCCTTTAAACTGGAATGTCCTTTTTACACCTGTGATCTGCCTGGTTAATTGCAAAGATATTGTGTGATGGCTGGGGACAATGTGGGGACCCTCGGAGAAAAAGGAGCATGCTTGGGAAAGGGGACTTGGCAGATTTTCACTAATGAGTTCTGGCCCTTTTGGGGAAACTCTCTCCCATAGAAAAGAAGTTAAAAAAAGGTAAAAGTGACTGATTTTAGAAGTTGGAGGAGTAAAATCTGACAAGGTAAGGTTTCAGGTGCTGTTTGGCATCTTAAAATGACTGTTGTAGCTGTACTTGAAACATGATGTATAGGTTGACTTCAAAGGGAAATGTTGCTATAGTTCAATGCCTTCTGAAATGCTAGGAAGAGGACTATCCATCAAAGGGTAGATACTGACCTTGAAAATGAGATTTATGTATATTAAAATACATCTGGTTAATAATTTGAATACACAATGTATTAATGAATGATAAATAGAGGCCAAACACTAACGCTCCTTCCTATTGAACAAGTAACCCATGTAAATAAGATGTACCAGCAACAGCTGAAAACAGAGCCCTTTGCAGGCAGGTCCTTTGAATTTCTGCACCTTTGCAAAAAAAGCTGTACAAAGAGCTGTAAGTGAATTGCCACTTAGCAGCTGTCCAGGCAAACCAAAACATATCAGCACTACTAGCTACAATCTGCCAAATCCAAATCCCTCTGCAAAACAAAATCCCAATAAAACACTAAATTGCAGGAAGTCAATAATTGAATCCAATTAGGCAGGATAAGTGAGCTGGTGCCAATCTGATATCTCACACTTGAGTGGGATAGACACAAGTGCAGTGGGGATGCTGGTGACAATTTTTCCTCCAGCAATGTGTGATAAACAAAAATCTGCTTATAAGCATGGCATTTCTGTGGAAGTTGGTAGTCCTTTACCCTGCAATTTAGAAGAACTGGTTTTGATTGTTTTTTGGCATCTACTCATACCTGGGTTGGTATGATTGCTCAAAGGTGGAAAACTTGGAGATGAAGCAACCAGATTCCTTTCCTCCTGTTGGAACCATAAATCAGCATTAGCAGGTTGCTGGCCTGGAGCCTGTTCTGCCCCCACCTTCTGCACCAGTGAAGGTGGGAATGTCACATCCACTGATCCTGTACTGGAACAATTCTCCAAGATCTTGTCACTCCTTTGCCTTTCTAGTTCCAGGGTGCTGTCAGAAGACGGCCACTGAAAGAGACCTACTCTCTGCAGTTTACAACCTGTCTTCGACAGCAGAAAGACGTTCAGTGCTGAACGCTGCAGAAGGGGAACACATTTTGTGACCTTGCTGGTGAGCTAATGCAAGCAGAGTGTTTGCACATGTACGGGTTATTTTGCGTTAAGAAAAAAAGTCCAACAACTGAAAAGCCATCCAGAATTCTAAAAAGTGGAAGACCAAATTTGACGTTTAAGCCTGTAGATATTAGTGCTAGATTTCTAGCTAATCAGTGCCATGGAGTGGCACCCTTGAAGGAAGAGCCAGTGCCTGCAGCAAAAATCTGTTTGGAGGAAGCTATAGTGATGCCTGTCGCTGTTAAAGGATTTGATTTATAGGAGAGGGTCACAGACTTTATTGAAGGGAATTGTGAGACAGAGCAGAGAGCATGGAGAAGATACAGGGAACCTAGCAGTACTTAGCACCACATCTTAAAAGACAGAAAAAACAACACATATCAGCAACAGGTAATCAGAAAATCGTCCAATTTGGAAGCCTCCCGTCACGTTTTTGCCCTTGCCCTTTATACTCTGGAAGCCTGAGTGTGTCTGTAAGGCAGCACAGAGCCCACTGTCCCTTCTGATGAATGCTGGAGTGAGCTTTAATGAGATCTAGAGTGGTGGTGGCAGTGGCAGAAACCTGTGCTGACAAAGTGACATTCAGTCCTGAGCCTTGCTTATGGTAAGAGGGATGCCTGCTTCAGCTTACATTGTTGAATATTTTAAGCCTGACATTCACACCCTGTGTTTTACTACCTGCAGGTTTGGCATCCTTAATGTACTTTGAAAAAACACACCACTGCACAGAAATGTCTGCAACAAGTGTTGTGTATTAACTATATAGATGACAGAAAAATGTGTATCCAACTAAAACCTCTGTTCCATACACACACATGCCAGAAACATCTTTAAGGTTTTCAGCATTTACTTTCAGTGCTTAAAATTCAATGATGTTCATGCTTCAAAACCTGGAAGGATAACATGAATACATAAGGTGCCTCAGGGCAATGAAAGTGAGTTCTTAGAGGTATTTGTGACACATGATTTAAAATAGGATGCCTAGCTTTTATTACTTCAAATTGTTTCTCTTGGCTATAGATATATAGGAATAGAGTAAATCCATTCCTAGTCTGGTTACTCCTTCTCCTTCACTTCCAAGAAATCCGATTTTTGTTTTAAAAAATGTACATGTAATTAAAGGACATGTAATTCAGCAGAAACTCCTTTAAATGCATAACTGATTATCTGCTTCCTGTAATTGCTGGTTTGTATATTGAAACTCAGATTGAGTTGGCAGACAATAAAAGATTATTTTTTAATTAGATATACTCATCCCTATCATTTGGGAATAGGGGATATTTTCCACCACTGCTATTCTTCCTATCCAGGAACACATGCTAATCTCTTGCTTGATATCAGGGCCATTTTTTTCCCAAATGAGAAGTAAACAGAAGCCTGCATTTTTTTGCAGAAACAGCATGGCTAGGCTGTGTTTGTCATTTTGGTTTGATAGGATGCTGGTAGCAGGATGTAAGTATGCATTATATGACACATAGCAAGACTATGTACCACGACCATTTTAAAGTACTAAGATTCACTTACAATCCCAAAGGATTTTTAATATTCATTCTTCATTAGAAATTCTGCTTTAACATCCGAAGATTGTCAGCACAAAATTATCACCCCCAAACTGTTCTATTATGGGGTCCCAAACTGATTTTTTTCTTTTCCTTGTGACAAATGAAGTAAATGTTAACTGTTTTAAGAGACATCTCTGTAACCTCTTGCCCTGCAAGCTCTGTCGAAAATGACAGCATCTCTAGCGACCTTTCTTTGCTTGATAAACTGAGCTGGGTCCTACCTTTGACTTAACATACACCATCATAGGGACTGCACTGTTTGGACTTCTCTGGTAATAGTGTGCTTGCAAAATAGGGTGGGTGTCTTGCTGGTGATTTGGGAGCCACTAATGTTCAAAGGATGGGCTCTCAATTTATAATTCTTCTCTCATGTGGGAAAAACAATCCAAAACCATTGGTAGGGTCTCCTGCTCAGCTTGCCCTGTGCCATCCACAGCTGCATTACAGTCATGTGGTCACCAGAACAGTCAATTTCATGTAGTGGGTGGTTCTGTGTATATTTTTAGCTGTCCTTTTCATGTAATTCAGTGACCAGAAAAGGAGGTGGTGGAAGCACTGCCCACCCTTTCCCAGTCCTCTGATGAGGCTGGCATGAACCCCTGTGTGCGAGCACAATCAGTCCTGGGAACACATTTATAGTTAGAAAAGGAAGTTTTATAATTTGGGGGTGAAAAAGCTGTGTCTTTAACTGAAACTATACTGAATTTTGCTTGCCCCTATTTTTTGCTTAACCTTCTTTCCACACTTGCAGACTTCTCTGCTTCCTCTCCAGACCGTACCTTGACACAGCACTGCCTGTGCAACTCCTGTTCATGTCATTCATGATAGCTTTCCCTCTTGACTACTGTAAATCTCCTTCTATTCCATTTTTCCCCCCTGCATGCCTCCCTCTCTAAACAGAAAGGATGTGATTCTTCTCTCACTCCCACTGGCTTTAACCTGTTGTAGTTTGCCATGTCATTATTCATGATTTAAATGAGACTAAGTGAGAGAAGAATGGTGCACAGATATTTTCATTATGCCAAAGCCATGCTATTCGCTGCACACAGACTATGGTATTATATACCCCTGTCCCTTTAACACTTTCAAAGGCTTCTTTTCCTCCTGATCAAGCTCAATAGTATGCTAAGGACTTCCAGAGCTTGTTTTTGAACTTGCCTGACCTTGCTTCTCTGATCTCATATCCACTCCCACACACATTTATTTGGCTTTTCTAATCTGGCTATCTCCTGTGGCTGCCGAACTCTGAGCATCTGGGTGTTCGTGGTTATTTATACTTTCCATTTGTCTGAGATGTGGAGCCCCTGAGTCATTTTCCCTCTCTCAGTCTCACCTTTGCAGCTCTTCTCACCCTCCCAGCTGGTGAGCAGATGCTGCTGCCACCCTCCCTTTCCACCTCCCCAGGGTGAGGCTGCCGGAGACCAAGGGCTGTGCTGTGATGCCTAACTGCAGAGCTCTAGTTGGGTTGGTCTGACTCCTCTTTCTCTCATGATTTCACAAGATCTGGTGGCTTTTCTAATTTGCACCAACTGTCCAGAGACCCCTCATTCAGCTGGTGTGAGTACACACAGCCATTGGGGCATGATGCCCTTCCCTCTGTGCCTTCCCCCAACAGAACTGCCATGCTGCACTGTCCTACACTTCTCAATGGGCTCCTCACTGCAGCATCCTCTACGCAGGCTGTTTTCAATCCCCACCTCTGCCCCAAAGGGAACATACTGGTCAGAATGTCTGAGGAAGGTGATGCCTGTCTCCTGCTGGGCACACCAGGTTCATGGGGTGTCTCTGACTGCAGGTCCTGGGTGTGATTCCGCTAGTGGTGGCAGCACAAAGGTATTCCCAGTCTGATCAGCACCCAGGCACCTTTCTGTGATTAAACAGTGCTAATAAAGCAAGCTTTGTCAAAGTTGGTGGTTTTCAGGATGCATTTTAATGCTGTTGACTCAAGATTTATGCTCCTGTAGCAGGATTCTCATGTGTGCAGGCATAGGCTGCTCCTTCCTTTCCTTCAATAATTGCTCATCTGCCCTTTATGTGGAGAAGAGAAAGTGAGAGGTGGTGAGCAGCCGAGTAACCTCTACCTGCTACTGCATCTTCAGGAGGCCTTTCCAGCTGGCAGGTGTAACCTTTGGAGAAAACATAAGCTATCATCACTCTTCCTCTCCACCCAGTGAGCTACAGCTGAGGTGGTACATGATCAGATGATTCAGAGAAAGACCCCAGGGCAGGACTGCCTGAAATATCCACATGTCAAATATACTACCATCTCTATATAGCTTCCTTTGTATTAGGAAACATATAATAACATGTGAGTGTCCTGCTTCCCACCTGGAGCAGCAATTTGCGTGTGCATATGTAACTCTTGAGAAGTTTGTGCATCTTGCCAAGGCTGGAGCAGATTCTGTGGAACTTTTTTTCCTTCACAATAGGTCCAGCAATGTCTTTTGCCTCAGTGTGATGTTCATACATTTGAGATTCCCTAGACAAAGACGAAGAAAATACTTACATTTCTGTATAAATGATAGAATCACTGCTAGAAATTACTTTAGGAATCTTCCACTATTCCACACTGATTTAGAGTGATACCAGAAAAGAGCATTCTTTTGAGCTCTATCTGCTTTTTTGAGGCTGGTTGGTCAGTGAGCACCATCCTCTCAACACACATAGCTCACCCAGCATGCATTTTACAAGTTTGTGAGAGAGCTGTGGCAAGAGGTGACCAGGGAATTTGGCCACAGGGGAAACCGTGCCAGATCTTCTCTACCTCCTTATGCAGAGAAGATCAATCCAGAGAAATGTTAGTCAGTCACCGTAATTTTCTTCCACAGAAGTGGGTACGGCTGGGAAGCAACAAGGTTGTGTTCTTGAAATCTTAAGGCACTTCTCCTGAGCTGCCAAGTGATTCTCATGACATCAGTTTATCACAACCCCCACCCCCAGCAATTCTGGTGGTTCAGGCTGAGATCTCTGGTGATGATCGTTTCATTAGAGGGCTCAGGCCCTTTGTTGAGAGCTGGAGAGGTCCTGGTTCCCTTCCAGTGGGATACTTTAACCATTACTCTGCTCACAACACAGCAGACAGCATTGGTAAGATCCTTCATAACCTGTGAAACTGCATGTTTTGAGCTATAGTACACTGTGGACATACATTTTCTTCTGTTACAAAATTTTAAGTTAAGCAATTCGTTACCTCTGTCCTGGATTTCAGAGACTGCTCAGGCAGAGCAAAAAATTCAGATGCATTTTCTGCATGGGCCCAGATTAGCTTTAGAGCATGTGTGGTGTGTCCAGCATTTCCAGGAGCCACAGGCTTTCAGTCTGTACGCTGGACAGATGGTCTCTATATGCACAATAAATGCCATGTGTTTTCAAGCACAGACCGTCTGTAAAACGTGGGCAGAGCATGTCTGATGCTTTCTGAAAACCTGGGACAGAAATATGGCAACCCTGTGGCTGATGCTCTGCAATGTGACTGAGACAAGAATTCTCAAAGTGCTTTGGCCTTTCTGCTGCTGCTGATTTCAGCAGATCTTTCAGAGCAGATGCTGAGAAGGGTTTGAACTCCATGACAGGGTCATTTGGTAGGACAGATGTTGCACATGTTGGATATGTGAGTACAGCAAGGAAAGGCAAGAAAACACTTCAGTGGGAGGCTGTTTGAAGAATATGGTGCAATGTGGAAGGCTACAGAGTGCAGCTGAGGTCAGGAAGATATTTTAACAGTAATTCAGTGTGATGAAAGGGCTGTGTGGCTCTTTTAATGGAGTTCTACACATATAAAAATGCACCTACTCCTATTGATAGCAGTTTTATTTATTTGCTTATTAACAACCCTTGAAATTACAGTCTTTTGTAAAAGTATCATTATTTTCTTCTTCAGTGGATACCTGATTAATGTCTTGTAAGCCATGCATGCCCTGCCAAATGATGGTGATGTGTTTCCCAGCTGATAGCTAAATAATTCTTTAAGTGAGTTATCATCTCAGTAGCTCTGGTAGACTATACTCCCCCACCTGATGCACCCTCCCCATACAGAACAAAAATTACTTAATTTTGCTCTAATTTAGAGTGGTATTAACATAAACATTCAGTGGTGAGAAATTGCCCAAAGGCTTTCCTGTTGAATTTTCTCTGGAGGGTGACTTATATTTTAAGCTTTCCCAAGCAAAAAGGTCTTCCCATTTATTCCAAGCTTTACTTTAGATTTTCCTATAGCCAACAGGAGGACACTCAGTCCTGCTGCCTCTCACGAGTATTTTGTAGATTTTTCAAATTTGCAGCTCTCCCATATCAAGGAATGAATATAAGACAGTTTTTGGAATGGAGTGCCTGTTCTTGAAGGGGAAAAATGCAAGTATTGGTGAGTAAAAGTGCCCATAATGCCACTGTAGTCTTTACTGCCTCTGGAGCTTCTGTAGCAGATGACTGGGGATAATTCAACAGCACTTCACATGAAGTACATCTTAACTTCCTCTCTTAGCTCAGCTTATTGGTCTCATGTCTCATTCCCTTCCCTTTTCTCTCCCCTTTCTCCCAGCCTCTCCCACCTACCAACTCTCTGTTTTAGTGAGCTGGGTCAACATGGCATCTGCCATGCCAAGAAGATGGAGAAGCTTTTGAAGGCATTAGGCTTTTTGAGCTTAGCTTCCTTCTCAGATGTGGTCCTTGCCATATTTTTGTGATTGTTGGCCATCCTACTATTCTTTATCACTATTATGTTTGCTGAAAAATCAGTGTGTGTAAAGTATCCACCTAATTTTGCAGCTGGAACCTTCAGGCCTTTAAGTTCTTGCCTGTCTGGTCCACTCCTTTTCACACTGTTTATTTTATTCATAGGGCTGAGAAGCCTCTTTCTATTTACTTCTGTATCCTTTTCAAGGTCTTTCTCTGTTTGAGTTTTGGCATTTTGCATTTTATTCTCAGATTCTTGAACTCTGAAGTACTGTTCTCGTTGCTGAGTTGTCTTTTTTCCATTCTTGCTGATTGCTGTTATACTTTGTTGAGGTAGTTTGCCCATTCACTTACATTTACAGTAATTTTTACAGGCTTTCTTTTTCCCTGGCTTGGGTCATGTGCTGGAAGTAGTTTCTATACTTGCAGATGAAAGGAATCTGAGGCCTTTCCAACATTCACGCCTTTCAGTCTTTAGTCCAGCCGAGTTCACTAATTAGTTCCCTTAATTTCTCAAATTTTGCCCATTCGGAATGTAGAACCTCAAATACAGACCTACTTTTGTTTACTCTTTCATTTAATTTAAACTGAATCAACTTGTGATCGCTCAGTCAAAGGTTATTTTATTTGATCGCTTCTTCAGTAATGCGCTTTCTGTTTACCAAAATGAAGCCTAAAATAGCATCAGTTCAGTGCTCTTTGGTGAATTAATTTGTTGGCAATTACATCTAAGACTGCCTGGGCCATGTTGTCAGTAGTAGCTTCTGTCTCTGTGAAACTGTATTTATTTCCCTCAAATCTCATTCCTTAATGACATGTTACATCATCTGTGATATTGATAAAGAAGCAAATCAAATGTTAAAAAAACTAGAGAGGAATAGAGAACATGACAGGGATCATTTTCATGTCACTTTAATTCTCTAATGCTGTATGCACTTCTAGTACATCCCATTTCATAAAGGGTACAACATACATGAAAAAGGTTCATAGATGGGCAGTGAGAACATAATATGGAAGAGCTTCTGTCTGAGGAACAGCTGACTGAGATAACAGACTTCAAGCTGGAGGTAATGGAAGGTAACAATACTGACAGCTGGGATGCCATAAAAATGGTAAATAAGGAAGGATTGATCACTGTACTCTCCTAGATAAGAGAACATAAGGAGTTATGAGGAGAAAATGGCTCAGGGATGGTTGGTTCAGGAGAGGCAGAAAAAATGTTTCTTTATATGGTATGTAGTTCTGTGAAACTTCTTCTTGCCACAGATTGATGTGCCTGTTTATAGGGTTCAAAACAAACAAACAAGCAAACAAATCCTAGACAGATGAATGGAAGAAAAAAAAAAATCTAGTGAAGATTTCTGCCAGTGCCTCTGACTCAGAAAGGCTGTGTAGGCAAGGTGTTTATCCTGAGGAAATACCACAGCAGATTTTCTGTCTTGTGTTCTGCCCCGAACATCTGCCTTTGGCCCTTTTTTGGGACAAAATGGACTTCTACTCTGTAGGGCTTCTTCTATAACCCCACATACAGTGATGAGCAAAGGACTTCAGCAGACTGCAGATTACAACAACTCCAAAAAGACTCCCAATTTGTGATTAGAACATAGGAAGATTATAGGGTTGTGAGGCACTGGACCAGGTTGCCTGGGGAAGTTGTGGATGCCCTAACCCTGGAGTTGTTCAAGACCAGTTTGGGTAGGGCTCTGAGCAACCTGGTCTAGCAGGGGATTGTAACTAGATGATCTTTAAGATCCTTTTGAACCAAAAGCCGTTCTATGACTCTGTGAGTAATAGCAGTTTGTATTTGATTTTCCTCTCTTTGGATATTGGTACAGGCCTGGGTCATGCTCAGTTCTTTGTGGAATGTGCTTGCCATTTCTGCTTAATTTCCAGTCACCTTTTCAGTCGGAAATTATCTCAGTGCTTTCTTCATGCTCTGGTAGGCTGCACGTCAGAGAGCGAAATGCCAGGGAAGCATAGAATTCTGCTTGAGATCATCTAAGGAATAAAGGTAAGTGAGGTCAAACAATTAAGAAAATGTGATTGGCTAATAATTATGACCAATGAACAGCCTCATGTATGGCACAGTTGTGCCACAGTGTTCTTAAGTGTAAGAAATCCTTTGAGTCCACTGAGAGCACTGGACTCTGCTACCAACCTTTATCCTGTTCTGTCTTACCTCTCTGTTTGCAGAAGATGCTGCCAAAGCTGAATTCATATCATGCAAACCTCTAACAGCTGCCTGATGTTCCTTTAATCTTTCACATATGCTCCATTCATCCTCCTTACAGTAAAAAGCACAAGTTTTTTAAGTCCTGCAGCTTCCCAGGAGGTCTAATTTCTGACTTACGACCCACAAACCAAAGGTAACAGGCAGTGTGCAGTTGTTGTATGAACTTTGGAGTTGCTCAAACAATGGGAGTGCGTTCAAAGGACTGGGATCCTCTACCTCACTTTTGGTAGCTGGCACTAGCTTATACAAAGACATAGATATGTCCTGGCACATGTGGGGAGAGTAGTCTGTCTTTCCTGGATTATTTAATTCTCCAACCTTTTGTCTTGTCTGTTAAGGTCATTAATTCCTCAGGCAAACTCTCTGCACTGTTTGTTCAGAGTCTAGAACAAAGAGATCATAGGCTGGCCCCTAGACACTACTATAATGCTGCTATGAATGATCCTTTTTTAAACGGCACAGATCATACTGGTGAACTCCCACTTGGATGTTTCCAGACTGGTCATATGCACATCGTTCTGATGATTGATATTTTGTGGTTGCTTTGAAAATCAACAGTTTACTATGGGTTTAATATGAAGAGGAATATAAAGAAGCAGTGTTCTTACTATGTCTCTCATGAGATAATCCCCTTTGGATATTTTCCAAGCTTCCTTCTTCCTGAGGATTTGTTTTTAGAGTTTTTGTCCCAAAAAATCTTTGATCATTGCGCCTACATTAGTCTACTTTTAGACCATGTTGAATTAAAGCTCATGGAAAGTTGCTAATTTCATTTGAATTCAAAGATACATTTAATAAATGCTTTTAAATCCCTTCCTGCTTCTTCACGACACAGAGTTCCTACTTTTTATCAACACATTCTTATATTATTTTAAAAGCTTTTAGTCTTCTTCACCTCCACCGTATGTAAGTCTATGGCTGATTGATTCATTGTGTCTTCAAAGCTAAAACTGGAATTCTTCCTGTTTTCTCCAGCATTTCAAACTAACTTTCTGGGACTGTCTTACCCTTTGTCTGTTCTCTTTATTTTAGATATTTTGTCCTTTCATTTGTACTTTGAACCTCAGGAAATACCTCTCTCATTTTTTTTCTGTGAGAGGGTCACCAGGAGCTTGCTGTCTTCATGTAGCCTTCTGGTTCCTGTCTCATTTAGTTGTTTCTGAGCCTGGTTAATAGAGTGATTCACCAAAATATTTTGCATCTTGCTATATCAGTTGAAAGTGTCCTTTTGCATCAGCATGTGTTAACACATAAATATGTATGTGACATCCTGCTAACTTAGGGTTCTATTTACCTGCTCATGTGTCTGTCTATCAAGTACTGTTCTTGATGGAAATTACTTCAGTGTCTCTTCGTTGCTTTGAAGTGATTTTTAGACAGCTACTTATCAAAGAATATTAACATTGATGGCAGATCTATTTCCCTATTCCTGCAATTAACAATTCTATCCATTGAAACGGTTTTTATGTGCCCATGACTGAAGCAACAAAATGAGAAAATTCTATCTGGGAATGCAGTAATACTTTGTGTAGCAGAGGGCAGTAGGACCAAGTACAAGGGACTGAACAAATGTGGTATTCTGAAGAGCGCACAGGGAGAGAGGAATTGGGCTCCACTGAATTCAGTTAGCTATTAACTTCAACAAGGCAAAGAACCCTCCCTGCCCTTCTCCCTTGCACGACTCTCACAAAAGCAGATATCCTGAGTGCTGGACCTGACAAATGGTGCTGTGTAAGCTGTGGTAGTCATAAACACAAAGGGTTTTTATTTCTGTTCCCCTTTTCCTTGATGTGTCATTACTTTATACATTCTGAAGTTGAGTAACTGTCAGGATTTTTGGACCTCATGATTTTACTTTGTTCATCAGGAGTATTATGGGGTACTGTATGACAGGCTGGTTTCAGCACACCGATTATTTGACAAGGGCTATTTGCTCTCTCTGGTTTGGGACATCTCACATAGAGGCTGAATTGGGCGTCTCACATAGATGGCTGAATTAGGCATCAAGGCTCCCTGTTCAGTCACAGGACTTAATCTGGCCTGTTTCACATGAAAGCTCATCCAAATATCTTTCTTGGACTATTGTAGAAAATTATGGCATGCACTTTCTGAAAAATTACATAGGAACCAAGTTTGCATGGGGCAGTAGTACTCTATTTTTGCCTTTTCTCATGATTCCCAGAATAGGCAGACACTAAATCAAGCTTTGCACAGCAGTGCTCACTGCTGCAGCTGGTATCAGTGTGACTGTTACTGTGCTCTCACTATGGCAATCCTTTCATATGGTATATGAGGTGTTCCTGGCCTGGATTCAAAGGGCAAAGGGCAAAAGGATAACAGTATAGGCTCTGGCTTTTGTGCATTTTGTTTACTGGAACATCCTTTTAACCATTCAACAGTGTATATTGCCGAGTTAGGGGAAAGTCATTAATGTTGCCCTTGGTAAGAGGATCAAGTAATAGTGCCATATGCTCCTGTGCAGTGAAATGCAATCACTGCCTCGACGACTTTTAAAACTGAAAAGCCAGATTAGACTTATCTTTGCTTATTTTGCCTTCCTCAAAGGGTATACCCCACCACTTCTTCACCAGTGTCACTAAAGTACCTAAATGTACTGGTTACACCTGTGCAAAGCAGAGATCTAGAAGAACCAATGAATCAGTTTCTTACTTAAACAACTTTCTCCACTGTTTGACTTTGTTTTAAAGGAAAATCTGATTATGCCCTTGTTCATGAAGTCAGGGCTCTGTGCCACCACTCCTTGTTCTTAAGAGCTGCTTATCATGACTTCATCTCTCTGACCTCAGATATTCCTTAAAGACCACTGCCAGGCTTGGCCCACACAGCCATCTGCAGAGGTGCAGAGCTCCTTGGATAGGTATGAAACCTTGTCAGCCCCGTGAAGCCAACATGGGGGGAAAAAAAAGGAATAAAAAGAAAAAAAATAATTAAATAATGGGCAAATTAGTAACATTGAACCTGCTGCATTCTTTACAAGAGGCTCAAATCTGTGTTGGCTCCCACCTTAATCCACCCCTGCTGACATGCATCAAGAATAAATCAGCACAGAGCCTGGCCCCTGTACTGTGCAAACATTAACTAATTAATCCTCCTTACAGCCATTGGAGGCTGCAAAGAAGTTATTATTATACTTCTTTTCATAGAGTGTTTAACTGCAGCAGAGAGAATAAAAGATTAAAGGACACAGACATAATGATTGCTGAACTTGGGTGCAGAAGGACTCTTGGACCTCTCTAGAGCACTTTTCACATAATATTTTGGCAGTCCCAATTGAGGAATAAACAGGAGGAGCTGTATAAGCTATTTAGAGACAAGCTTTAAGGCCTTATCCTCATCTATGTTACATTTGCAAATCCATGGAAATTCTGTTTGCTCCTTGTGGGGAGGTTTACAACAATGCTGAAAATCAGAGTCTAGCCCATCATATTAATATAAAATGTGAGGAAAAAATACCCAGCAACAAGCAAAGGGCAATGCAGAAAATGGGTTTGTTACAAGCAAATTGGTTATGTTTGTTTTTTTCTACATTAACGCTGTCCAGGCCTCCCCTGTGTATTCTCAAGGAAATGACTTCGTTATATCAGTGAAGTATATTGAAAATGAAATCAGTGGTAGCACCAAATGTGCCCAGACATGACAAGACTTTTAAATAACAACAGAAGAATTCTATCTCCTTTCCTGTTTGTTCCATGTTAACTTAAGGAGATTGGTGCTGACTTTCTGGAATGGCTGCAGCAATCTGTAAATGATGTATGAAAATTAAATGAAAAGTCTCTGCCCAGGACACTGTGCACAGCAATCACTGCTGAGCCAAGTTAATAGCTCTTCGCTCCTGTACACTCTGACATGAGATGGAGCCAGAGAAGCCAGCAGTGCAGAAATTGGAACAACTACCCAAAAATATCCTGAACAGGACATCTGCTGGTTCTTCACTCAACCTCATTTTTGGTGGTGGGGTCATTTACAGGGTTGAAAGGGAAGAGACCCAAATGTTTATAATAAAACATTTCTATATAAGCCAAGCAGCTTGCTCACAGGTAAGTAATAAGTCAGACCATGATGCCACCTTCTCAGGGTCCTGTTTTTTCCTGCCTCTTTCCCAGTTTTGTTTACTGTCCTCTTCCCTATTTTTATCCAACAATATCTGGGTTGCAACATCAAACCCCCTGGGCTCTAGGGCTGTGCAGTTGAAAGAGTCTTGCACAAAATGGGCATAATTAAGCCAGTACATGTGTGTGGGTACAGTTAACACCTGGTGATTATGTCAGCAATGCACGGGCATGGTGACAGAGGGCATTTCTGTGACCCAGTTACTGAAGGGCTCTCTGGTACTCACACTACAGTGCAACACTGCAAACAGTGATTATTAATAGCATTAAAAATTCATGCAAGCCCAGGTTCTGCAAATGCTCTGCCATGTGAGTAGTCTCTGTGGAGATAAAGAGGGCACTGCAGTAAAGAGTAAAAAGCTGATGTCCTGGCTACTGATGCTCTGGCTAGAAGTTGCCCTTCAGAGCCCTGGGCTTGACCTACTACTGTGTCCTCATGTGATGGGCTGAGCAGATGTTTGAGCGAACATCCCTCTTTTGGCATCCCCTTTTGGACATTTGCTATGTAGCTCTCTGCTCTTCACTTACCCTTTTTTGCATGAGTAACTTCTGCAAGTGTAAACTAAAACCAACAGAAATTAAAAATAATACAAATTAAGCAAGATGCCCTGTGTGTGATACTCCTTCACAGCCCAGAAGCAGAGGGATATGGGATTTAATTTAGGCCAGTCCTCTGCTGCATTTCAGACAAAGGATTTTTAATCTAGTTGTAGGTTGATAAAAATACCCCTCTCTGATCCTGCAGGCAACTTTTTCTGCCAATTTTCTTTGCAGAGAGGAAGAGAGAGGAAGAAATAATTGAAAGAATGCTGCCGCATGGAAAATGACACTGACGGAGTAATGCACTTTGGAACTGCGTGCTCTGCCAGATCCTTGTTTTCTATTTTTTCCTTCTTTTTACTTCAGAAATTTAAGGCTATTGGTAATCATCAGCATGATGAGGTGATTTTAATTTTTTTTCAGAACACTAGCCAGGTAACAGTCTTTTAAATACAAAATCATTTCTCTATTCTGGAGTGTTATTTCAGCTTTCAAAGTACAGCTTGTTCCCTTTCACCCCAAGCAGAAAATTTTCAGGGTTAATTTATTCATCTAATTGCTAGATGCACATGTGGTATTGCAGTCCACAGTGATTTTATGGACTTAAGGCTATGGTAATGACTTAATAAACATGCATGTGTACATGATTTGAAGGCAATGTATTCTCTTGAATGTAATGTTTCAGAAAACACAGCATGAAAAATAAGAGGGTAGCCAGAGGCATTTCTCAGCAGAGGTATGAAATGCTGAGCTTTTAGGATTTTTTCCAAATTAAAAACTCTGTTTAGAGAAGGTATTACCTGTATTACGGCTTTCTGACAGTTCATGAGCATTTGAATGATCAAAAACACCTCACAATTCAACACTTATTTTTGGCTTCCTTTGTCTCAATGCTATTTTAAGGCACGGTCTAGGCTCTTGAAGTTAGTGTGCAAGTATGCACAGAAAAGTTGAGCTGGATGGGGAAAAGGACCAGGACAAGTGTGATGGATAGATTTCAGGAAGCCTGTTACAGAGTTTCTGTTGTGGTCTCTGAAAGGATGAAGGGGATCAGGAGTGAGGGACAAATTTTCAAGGGCTGTTGATTGAGTTGATGGTGAATTAAGCCATGCCAGCTTAAACGAAACCCAACACAAACGCACCTCTGTTAAAGTGTATGAATTTACACTGTTGAAAGGAGAGAGGGTTGGACTCCATAACCATTGGCCAATTTGTTATGCTTGAAAGTTAAAACTAATTTTGATTGTCCTGTTGTCAATTATTAAACCTGATGGTCTGAATGCAACTTCCCTCCTTGGAATGAAACAAACACTGCCAAGGCTGGAAACTCGTGCCCAGGGATTCTCACCCTCTGATTGGCTATTTTTTACCTCCTCCCCCACTCACTGCCCAAAGCAGGGTGCCAGCCAGGATGGGGCTTTGACTGCCCCTGTAAGGCAGCTTGTTTGCTCTTTCAGTAGTCTAACAATCCAATGCCGTGTGCTGGCAGTGCTGCAAGAAGTGGTAAGACTTTTTTTTCTGATGAAGCCAATTTCCACTGGCAAGCACGTTTCTCTGAGTGGTCCATTGGTAACTACTGGGCTGTCTGGTGAAAAGGTTGGTTCACTGATAACTGAGAGAAAGGAGCTGCTCGAAGTGAAAATTGTGTGGGTTGGTGGTTGGGTACTTGGTGATTTTGGGTGGCAGGGCTCCAGTTCCTTACCCTTTCCTCGATATACTCTGTTGCTTTATAAGTCTTGTGGAATGGTTTACAGCAGCATTCAGATCATTAAACCATGATTAAACCAAGTGCTTGGCCAACAGCAGATGTAAAATTCTCTGACTCTTGAAAAGGTCTGTATAAGTGTTTTAGCCATTGCCTAGACCTGCTACCTGCAATATTTCAGGATATTTTTTTCCTGGAACTGGACAAGTCGCAAAGTTTTTGAATGAATTTATATATTTAGCTCAATTTTTATAACATTTGGCTCACTTTTTAGCATAGCTCTGGTCTGAATGCCAGAGGCTCACCTGCACTCAGTGTCTCTGCTTCCTGTAAGCTGTGATGATAAAATGTCTCACTGCAACACTTGACCATCTTTTGAGATGGCAAAGTTCTCTTTGGACAGTCACAGTGAATGCCACAATGGCTATTTTTGGCCTTGATGACTCCCCCAGGGGATACCTGTGAGTACTTCAACATGCTGTGAATTTGGATGCCATCTCAGCCTGTTTTGACTCAGGAGACTGTTCTGGGAGATGACCAGTTTGGTCTGTGAAGGTAGATCTAAGGAAGGCCCAGGATCTTCAGACAAATCCATGGTTCATGGGAAGGAGCATCCTGCATTTCACTGCCTTTGACTTTGTAATATGTATTTGCCCATCCAACCCTGCTCCTGAAGTGGCTCTCTGATGAAATAGTGATTTTCAAGTTTTGTGGAGATAAATGGTGATGACTTGTTCTGCTTGAGCTATAGCATTTTTTCTCCAAAAGGATCACAGTTTTTGAAGTAAGACCTGGAGAAGGACATGACTTTCTGTCTTGCCCTGCCTTGAGTCTGAGGCACAGTGGATATTTTCTTTCTTTCTGCTTCCCTGTCCCTAAGAAGCCAAGTTTAACTAACCTTTCTCTTAAAGGAAGGAGCTAATATTAAAAAATGAGCCACAGAGGTGCTACTCTTTTGAAGCCTGTAGTAGTTATAGCTGTTGGCTGCCTTGGTGAGAGCCGTATCACCCTCCCCTGTGCTTCATCCAAAAGCAACAGGAATGTTATTATGGATTTCAGTTGGTTTTATTCAGTCTGGAAGAAGGTTTGATGAAGTGGTCTCCCACTTTTGCATTTGTTGTCCTGGACTTTTAAAATCAGGAGTACTGTCTGTGCATCTGTCCCTCCCCACAAACCAGTTGTATGTCCTTGCTCATCATGCTTAATGGCTACTCAGCCATACTGGCAGCTAATAATATCCCAGAGGGCCATGAATTCCCTCTGTCCTTGATGTCCAGCACTGTGCATCCATTCTGACTGTAGCTCCTGTGCTTCCTGCTGCTTTCTAGACTCATTATTTTTCATTTTCCTACTGCTAGTTTTGCTAGTGGGGTGCCATTTGTCACAACTGCATTATTGAAGCAGGGAAAAAAATTGGGTTGGGGGAGTGATGTGCACAACTTCACAACAGGTGAAGTTGCTTTCACAGTGCAAAATCGCAGCAGCAAAGAACTGAAGGTGACTGCAAGCACATTCTGGAGAATGTCATTCATTATTTGTATGTGCAACCAAGATGAAGCTATTCCCCCCTTCCCTCCTGGGAGGTGCTATTTAAAGGAGGAAAAGGCAGGTCTTTCTTCAAAGAGCATGCAAGCTAACCAAACAAGGCAAGGATGGGGGAAAATAAACGTTATCCTGACTACTGAGATCAAAAGTAATGCTTATGGATGCTAAATGATTTGCCTGAGTTGATATAAACAATCCGGTGAAGGGCAGAGGTGGGAAGTGAACCCAGAGGCTCTCGCTTGGCAAACATTGTCCTCTGAAGTACTATGTGATCAAGAAAATAGCAATTTGGTAAAAATCCAGCTGTTGCCTGTGAACTTTGACACCTTAAAAAAGTAACATAATTAAAAAAAATCTGTTTATATTTCTGGTAGTATTTTCCTCATATCAGAACTGGGTTTTTATCCCCCTGATTTTATGGGTTTTATTGTATTTATTAGCTAATCTAGTAGCTATTTTTGATAGCAAAATAAATTGAGCTTCCTGAGTTTAAATGTTCCAGAATTCCTGTTCTCAGAAGCATTTGTAAGTTAATTCCTTCCTCTGGTTTTGATTGAAAAGAAATTGGAATATGTTGGCATTTCTCATAAGACAAGTCTTCTTTTGGTGAAGATGAAGATCAATGTATATTGTACCATATTATAAAGATTGCCCATTTATTCACCATCATGCCTTACCTAGTTAAAAATAGAAATGATGTTCATTGCATTGAAATATATTCTTGCAATACACTTGTGTTGTTAGTAGAAAGACAGTTCTTAATTACCTGCAAGACTCATTTTTTTGCCTAGTACACTCTGGCACTATGAATTTTACCCCTCAATTTACTATTTAATTTCTCTTTCTTTAATTAGAAAGATCATTAAAATAATACCATGAACACATTTTGGTCATTAACACCAGCTTTATCATCTGCGTCAGAAAGGAAAAAACTGTTTTATTCTTTCCTTGAGTTGAGCTGTAAGGTTACATTTTCTTGGACAAGCAAAGGAGACTTTGGTTCCTAACTCTTTACTCTGCGTTTCTAAGAGGTGCTCAAAACAGAGAACATCCTGGATCCATCTTTTGCCCCTCCTTGTCACAGGCTGCATGGTCCCAAAAGCTGCTCCATTTAGGAGAAGGAAGTTAAGTTACTGACAGACCCTCCTGTCAGCTCTTCAGGATATTGATGCTGGTTTGTTTGGTGGAAAAAAACCTAAAGTCAACACAGCAAGGCAGTGGAAATGTCATTCAGATGGTCAGGGGATATGCAGTGGGTTGGATGGAAGCAAATGAAAGAGTTGAGCAGAAACACAGTAAGGAAGCATTAAATGAAACCATTTAATGACTGTAAAACCGAGTTTCTCTTTTGGCTACCAGGATTTCCCTGAAGCACTTGCCCACTAGCCAGTAGTGAACATGTCTGTTGTTGGTAGATGCAAAGATTTTTCTGTTGACTTACTCTGGGCTCAGGCGTGAGGTCGAGGGTAATTACTGCTGCACAGCACAGCACAGACATGTGGGACTCATTAGTTCCAGGCTAGATAGGGAGAGGGTGTTGATGGTTCCCAGGTAGAAATGAAAGTAGGACAGATGGTTTATTTCTGGCAAGTGAGTATTTAGGTTGAGGCTCATTCCAGATGAGGATTTGGGTACCCAAACAAGAACAGAAGTAAAATTAAGTCCTGCAGGCCAAAACTGTAATGTGAATCAGCTGTTGCCTAACCAGGAGAGTGTCTGGGTTCAATATCTGTTTAAATATCTGTGGCAACACTTCTATGTGCCCAGGGCTGCCCTGCCTGATTGGGTTCCAGGGACTTCACTTGAAACTACATTTTACACAACTCAGAACCTCTCCTGATGTGTGCAGATGACTGTTTCAGCTACCTAGGAAGAGGCAAAGGTCATGTTGGTTACATCCAAGGAAAAGCATCATCAGGAAAGTTTTTTTGAGGACTGTAGCTCTGAGCTGAGGTTGAACCTCCCTCCTGCCTCTGTGCCTGAGGTTGTTCTGGGTCTGATCTTCAGTCCAGGAATGTGGAGCAACTGTCTGTGATGGTGGCAGGTGATTGAAGAAGGACTAGGGACCATAGTTACCGATGCTGTTCCTGTCACAAAGAATTGGGAATGTTTTAGTGATAAGAGGGATGCACTTTAGGAGCCTCGGTGATGCTAAGTGCTAGGCTGCAGCTCTACCTGTGAATTAATGAAACACTAGCAAAGATGAAACTGTCTCACCCCAGAAGAACTGATTAACTGACTATTTTTTGTCATTGTCCTCTTTTTTTTTTTTTTTTTTTCCCTTGGTTCATAGAGCTGTGCTTTTATCCTTTTCCATTACACAATTTTATGTCACTACTGTGGATGAATTAATTTTCTGAGAATGGCTGTGGCTGTCCTTTACTGGTGGGGGAGGAGGGCAGGAGGAATGACTTCAGCGCTCCTTTAATTACTGATCTCATTAATTACCCTCCAAACCAAGTGGGTTTTTGCTGAGGACTTTTTCCACAAGCCAGAACGTCTTTCTGGAACTGGTTTACACCTGACAGGGTAATTGCTTCCTGACTCTACACTTAAGTATTTCCAAAATCCATCAGCACTTCATCCAGCTTCATCACACACCTCCTTCCTCTAAAACACTGGGCTTACCCCAGCTAGGAAAGTTCCTTTTTTAGACCCACCTTAAGACACCTGCCTGGTAATAATCCAGGCATAACATGTAGCTGGAATTGTTTGTCCTCTGCATTCCCGATAAGGTCAGGATGAGAATTTCCATCCTTTTTGTTTATAACTTGAAATAAATGGAACTCACAAAACCCATGCAGGCGGACTCCGCATGAGCACCCTCTCAGCAAAACACTCACCATGAGCTCCTCCAGCTGAAATTGCTGAGCCCTGTGTCTTGGCCCACATGATATGCTGGTATGGTGCCAGAGAAGCAGTCATATAGAAAAAAAAACCAACCCAACCACCAGAAATCCGCTTTCTTCTGGTGGTCCCTGAGCAAATGTTGTTCTGGCAAGGAAGAAGAACAAAAATGATCCCCTTTGTGGGTGCACTGCAAGCAGCTCAGTGCGGCTGCTGCTGCGTTGCTGCTCTATAGGCACTTTATGAGTGATGTGACAGCTTCCCTGACTGAAGTAATTCCAAGTACTGTAACATGAAGTGTCAAGGCAGACAGTAGAAAACATTTCAATCCTTTTCATTAGAACAAAGCACTATTCTCTTGACGGCTTTCAAATGCATATTGTTTAGCTATTATGTGCTAACCTTGACTGTTATATTCCAAGCACAATAGCAGTGGGAGCTTTCTGCTTTTTTATTCATTTGTGATCATGGTTGAGAGGAATTCTCTTTTTTTTTGCAGGGTCAGTAAAATATTCAGTTATAAAGGAAAAAAAAAAGTAAAAAGAAATATTTATGTTGCAGTAGCAGAGAGAAGGAAGCCTGAGGTCTCGTCTCATGTCTCAGTTTTCAGGTGGGTCAGATGGTTCCCAGGATGGATTTTTACCACAGTGTGGCTTGTACTTCTCTTGACAGAAATCAAAGACTGCAAGTGCATCCTGCCTAGACTGCTCGTATGACTAGTGACAAGCTGAAGCTAAAGTGACTGCAGTGTTAGCTACTGAAAGCCTCGGGCAATGTACAGCAGGTAAATGGTTAATTAAAATGATTCTTCAAGGATACCTTTAAGGGAACATGGAGCCTTTCCAAATCTCCGCAGGGAGTTATTGATGGAAATTGCTGCTCCACTTTTTTGCTCAGGGATACACATAAGCTGGGTTACCTTAACAGTTTCTGACATTTTGTCTGTCTGACCATGAGGTTGCTGAGATGGGAAGATTAAATTGCTCCTGAAAGAATGAGATGTGACACAGGTGAAAGCCAAAGATAAAGATACAGAAATATGTAAGCAACACATGAAAACTTCTGATAAAGCCTGAGCTCCTTTCTAAGGCTACGAATGCTGGAGGAGAGAAGTTCTTGTTCTCTCAAAGGGCCTGACTGATTTCCCCCCCCCATATTCTCCTGAGCTGACCTTTTCCAGTTTCCACAATCACACCTATTCCTCATAGTTTTTTCTCTTTGTCTCATTCCTCAGTTTTGAACAACCTGATTTTGTTCCACCTACTAAAGTCTTTCTCCAAGTAATGCATCTCCTATCCACATTCAACTCTTTCTTCCTGATCTCTTCATCTCTTCTCATCCATTTCTACCTTTTCCCTTGTACCAGCTCCCACTCTCATTTTTTCCTATCCCAACTTGAAGTCTAAGATTACCCTCTCCTGCTGCCATCCCTTCCCCTCCAGTAGATTCAGCTCGTCCCTTTCCGCTGTTTGATTTTTCCTCCTTCCTCAGTGCCAACGCCTGACAGAGGAGTCACTGATTATATGTCTTCATTGTAATTAAACTGGGCCAGAGCCCATTTGCTGGCACTAAGAGCAAGTGGCATAGTCTGGCTCTCATCCATACAGCTAAACTCTCTTCCTCCCATAACAGGATGGCTTTATCCTTTCTGCCTATTGGGAACAGCCCTTGGCAAGTGCTGCTCTCTGAACCCTGCCCAGACACAGTCTCTGAAAGTACTCCCTAGGACAAGCCAAAACTGTGCCAGGGAGCATGCTAATAATTAAACATTATAGACTGTGCTACAGGCCTTGGTGCAGTTTAATTTACTAGTAAAAATGCATCTGAGAGAACGGGAGAGGCAACGTCCTTGCTCCCAGCTCAGGTATTGACTCACAGTGCAGTTATCACGGTGGGTTTGGCCCCTGTGAGGGCAGCGGTCTCTGAAGGCTGAGCAGGAGACTCTGGAAGCAGTTATCTTCCAAGCACAAACTTGGCTAAACGTGGGCAGGGTTTTTTAATCTAGTGGGGGTGTGGGAAGCATGTCCTTGATTAAACTCCTGTCCTCCAGCCACCATTGCCAAGTTCCTGCCCCCTAATATAATCTTCCAAGCGAGGATTTCCTTGGGATTTTTTTCAAGCATGAGTGAAAAAACATAGTTTTTCCTGCCTCCCCCCTGAGGTGAGGATAGAAAAATTCAGTTAAAGGGAACACCCATATAAGAAGTTTTAGCTCCTTTAGTTAACATTTAGCAAAATCTGTAGCAGCAGACAGCAGGGTCTTACTGTGCGTAGGTAGTGTAAAGCATTTTGGTAGTAAGTGATAACACCTTTATCTGCCACAGGTAACTGTGGGTATACATGCAGGCTGTGAGGAGGGTGCTGGCATAACTCTTTTCACAAATCATATTTACCTGGGACCAAACACATACTGCATCAAAAGGAAGGGCCTAAGCCTTTGGGATGGGTTTTGGAATAATGTTCTGAGCAGGGTAAGCGTGAAATTGTGTCAAGGCAGAGATAGTGTTGGTCCACTGGCTGCAGACCTGGGACTTTGCTGTGACCCAGGGGTAAAAGAAATGTGGAAATCTTCCATAACTAAACTCTAATATTCACCCCTTGTGTTTTTATACCCTGAAAGTGTTTGAGAAAAATAGCACATTTACATCCAGGTGTGTTACACACCTGGTGCCTGCCTATATGCGTGTGTATTTATAGCTGTCCAAAGTCTAACACCACTACATATGGAAATGGTCAGAGCAGAGAGGTAGGTTATGGCTGTTGCCATGGCTTTGAAAGTGTTATATACAGCCAGTAGTAAAAACAATAAAAAACTGTGTTACGTAATTCTAATGTTATTTCTGAAATTGCCAAGTATTTTTTTCTGAAGATTTTGTTTGTATTTTAAGCCTGAAATAATAGTCAACCACTGTCTGTAATCAACTTGTTTACTTTTTTCAAATACATACATTCATAGATTGGATCACTGGTTCTCTGCACTAACAGTGAAGAAAAGTCTTGAAAGCAGGTTTTCAGTCAGTGAGTGTTACCTGGAATTTGTCTTGGACTGGGATTTCAGGTTTGGCTCTGCAAGATGTTCATCATCTTGTGCTTCATGTAACCACCTCCTTGTGTACAGCATGAGTGAGGATGGCTGAAATATAGCGACAGCCAAAGTATTCTGTAATGCCATTTTGTCCTTGTTTCCTTTTCCCAAGCTGCCACCATGGGAGTTTGCCCTCTCTCCGTGCAATGATAGCTGTGTGGGACGTTGGAGTTGGGTTCCTCAGCCCCGTGTCTGGTTGTGTGGTCTGAGGCAGAGGAGTTGTCTTCTGCAACACAACCCTCGTGCCAGACTGCACACCTGAGCTTGGGCTGGAGGTGATCCTTGCTCAGCCTATCTAGCGCAAGAATTCTTGCTTCCCACGGTTTCTTTTTCTCCTCTCCACCCCCTCCCCCCCAAAACAAAATCCTACTGTCTTTGTGTGAAACTGAAGCAGATGTTCACATTACATGTGTATTAGCACACAGTAAGTCCATCCAAGGCAATGGAAAAGCTCTGATGGGCCTGTCTTGTGTTAGAGGGGTAAGTAACAGTGTCTTTGTGTGCTGTGTGGGAACTGACAGGACTTGCTTGCTGGGGAGATTGGCAGCAGAAGACTATTAATGCACAGATAAAGGAAGCACGTTATCTCCTGGTTTTGTTCAAGTCACTGGTGAACTTCCCTTCAGCTCCAGTGGAGGTGGGAGTTGAGCTGAGATACTTGCCTTTTTATGGACAGATCTTTCTTTTCAACTCAGGGATAAAGATTCTTGGAGGGGAAAGCCAGTGACTATCAAGACGGAAGCGGCTGTGAAAGCAACAGTTGCGTTGGCAGATTTGAGTGCTGTGGGACCCACACATAAATGCTTGAAGAGGCAAGAAGAGATTTGCAAGCTGGGACCCTAACTGGGGAAAAATAAGGCAGAGCACCCAAATCTCAGACCTTTGATCTTGTCTTGCTGCGTCAGTTAGGTGGTTCAGCAGGCTCATGGAAAAATGGTTATCAAAACACTGTCAGACTCCCTAAAAGAGGGAGAAAATGGAAGCTAAAGCACAGAGTCTATAATTAAAATTATAATTCAAACTGGCATCTAAAGCTTGTTCAAATAGATCTAATGCCTTCTGCTGGTTCATCACCCTTCACACCTTTCCAAGTTGCCCACATGAGCACTGCAAGGCTTCAATTTGCTTCTGACGGATGCTGTGTTTTCTGCAGACTAAAAGCTGCTCTGGGCTTTGCAACTTCGAAGTTTTTGGCAGAATCCACCCCATTTTCTTTTTCCTCCTGCCCTGTGTGGGTGGAAGCCCTGTGGAAAGGGGAGCAAGGTAAACAGAGCTGAGCAGAAAAGGTTCAGTGAGACTTTCCACTGGGGAAATGGAGACCTTTTGCTGGGAGCCAAGGGTCCTCAGCCAGACCTCATTTCAGCTCACTTTCCCCTCTTCTGCACTCAGGAAGAATTTAAACCATTCCAATACAAGCTGGAGGTAACAGCTGGGAGAGGTCTTGGGTTTCTATGGATTTTGGCTTATACCAGACTTTCCACTTCACAAGGAAAGTGAACTAATAGCATGATTTAAGCACCCACCTTTTGCTGAGGGGTTATGAACAGTTTCATGACACAGAGCTTTTCCAGCAGTACGTGCTCAGGGTATGCTGGCCATACTGCACAGCAGATGTGTGTGGCTGTGGGCCGTCCAGGTGACAACAAAAGGTGTGGTGACAGCAGTGACTCTGCATGTTTCTCTTCTCCTTTCTGTTCCTCCCAGGTTGTCCCAGGTAGCCAATGACAGCGTGGGAGTTCATGTTGCTCTTCTGTGAACTAGAGCTTCTTTCTGACTATGCTCTGCCACTTCTGTGAGGTGAATCATCTCATGAGGGACACTGCAGTTGGCACAAGGCTGTGACTGTAGGGGAAGAGTATATTTGGGAACCTCACTCTTATTGGTTGCTGTTGAATCAACTTATCATGTCGCAAGTGACTATGGTGACTGTAACACCTCTGTCCAACACTCAAACAGGGCAAGTAAAAATAAGCTGTAACATTTTCTGGCTTTATTTCAGCAGTCTAATATTGTACTTAGCCTCTCTATCTCCTTGTGTGAGCTTTGCTTGTCTGAGTGCTGGGATACCTACTTTCTGCTGTGCTTTGCTGAAAGGCTGCAGCAGATGCCTTTTGGCTGTGGTTTTTGCCTCTACTTGAGACAGCAGCTATTCCCTGGGAGTATCAGGGAATCCTGGAGCACTGGGCACTCAGTGCCTGTCATTGCTGGTCATGCTGGGATACCAAAGGCTGCAGTCCCCTCTCAGTGCAAACACTTGTTGAGCCAGGGCCTGTGAGATCTCTGATGTAATTTGTGACCAGCTCCGCTTATGGGATAGGGCTGTTGTGTAGGAAAGGCCTTAGCTCTGATGGAGAACACTACCTTGGATACACTCAGCCAGCCAGCCCGCCCTGTCCAATCAAGTGGAATTCCCCTTTGATTTTTAATTAACCATCTTCCAAATTCAGGGTTTCCTTTTTTGGAGGATGTGAAGAAGGCACAAACTTAATTTTTCTGAAGCTATTTATCTGTCAGGTCTCAGAAGCAGAATGTTACGTGTGGATTCTGAAAAGACACCTGGAGTTTCTGAAGGGAGATCGCTGATTTTTCCTCCTTCACTATAGATCCTTGTTCTTGACAGGAACATAAAAAGCATGTCTCAGCACACCAAAGGGATCTTCAAGCATGTACCTGTCATGAAAGCCAGTGTAGCCTGAAGAATGGGAGTGATAGAAATGATAGTGGTAACTCTGATAATATGTTCCTAGGGATGCTGAAAGAAGGGAACTGGCTACACTGAAGTGACGAAACAGCTCATTGTCCAGGGAACCAAGACACAACTTCTCCCTAAGGGAGGACAAGCTGGAAGGCGAGGGTGACCCTGGCCTGGGCAGTGATGGAGTGCAGTCCTTTAGGGTATGAACATGATGGGCAGAGCTTGATGGGTCCATCAACATTCCCAAACCAGGCAAGAGCTGCACCAGACGCAGGGTCCAGACAAAGGGTACACTGAGTAGGAAATGGATCCAGGCCCAGAACCAGAGCTGGACACCAGGCTACAACATGGATCCAAAGTCCATCCAAAATAGGACTGGAGCTGTGCAATGGGATAGCACTGTGCTTATACAAGCCAGTAATTTGCACATGCTTATTTTCTGATCACGAAGTCCTGTGATTTTGATCTCTCCAGGGTATTCCTGAGTCATCATCCTTGGACGCTGTATGACAGGAAAACAATGAGAACCGAGGAGAACAGCAGCATGGTGTCTTGCCTAACATTCACTTATGATCAAAAAAAAAAAAAAAAGAAGATTGAACTTTTAAAATGGAATTTCATAAGGCTTTTAAAATCTCTCTGTCCTAATTTAAAATAATCGATAAGCATGCTAGAATTAGTAGGTTATGTCTTTGGGACAAAAGGTTGTATGATCTTTCTTAGATCAATGATATTGTTAGAACAAATTTGCTTTCCAGACAGAGATGATCTGTTTTGAGTGTTATCCAATATTTATAAGATAAAAGTTGATATTTTTGTTACCATGTATATTTTCATAAAAACTCAGATTTATCCAACAATATCAGACCAGCTTGTGTTGAACTGTCTCAATGACTGAAGCATGTGCATTTGTTTTATTGTGGTGTCCTCCTTATGATCTATTTTCTTATTTTTTCTGGTCTGGTATTCAGGGGAACAACATGCACCATGTGCAATTTACAGATGCTATTGGATACAGCAGGATCAGAAATAAAAATCAACTATTCACAAAGCTCAGCTCATTGCCATTGTCACAGGTAGCATTCTTCCTTTTGCAAAACACTTTAAAGACCAGCTTTGCAAAATAAAGACATAGTTATTACTGTTGATTCTTGTGCTGTTATCTCTGTTCCACAGTCACTAATCATGTTTGATTTATCAGTCAAATTTTTCATTATTAATGGCAAATAAAATTCAAGGCTTAATTTCAGAAGAACAAACCCTTTGCTTTTAACACAGCCATTAGATTGTCCCTCTAATTGTCTTGTTCACCTTTCCCCTTTGCATGGTAAATAATTTCTTCTAGGCTGGCACTTTTATCATAAATATTTGATTTTTTTTGTTTTTAAATGGAAAAAGTTACCTAAAAAAGTACTTAGTGTCACCTCTCTAGTTTGTGTGAAAGCAAGGAGAATACCTGCATCCTGAAGCTGGAACCTGGGAGGGATGGAGTCCCCTTGGTGAAAAGCAAGTAATGAAGTTGCACTGCAAAGCAAAAATCATCTGAGAGCAGAAAGTAGGGCAATCTTTTGAATATAAAGTCGGGAGCCTCCAAGGAGAGCCTGTGAGTTAATTATTGTTAGGTTTTCAGTCTCTGGGGCCTCTTGACCGTGTCTTCCTTGCCTTCCTCCTTGACCTGCAAGGGCCTGTCCTTGTGAAATTCCTTGTCCTGCAGGTCCCTCAGCTTTCACCTACAGATTTTCACCTACCTGCCCTCAGCTTTGCAGTGGGATGCATTGGCTTGTGATAAGGCTTACACTAAATCAACTTGCTCACACCCAACTTCTTTGACTCTTCCATTAGAAGGCAGTGCAGACATCCACTGAAGATGGGTAGAGAGCTCTGACAGGCATCTTTAGAAATATCAGCCTAAAAAGAGACTGGATTTTTAGAATAAGAGTCCAAAAAGGATATGTTTAAGTGAGCAGCTCCTCTCCAGTGCTATGCAGATTCCCTGGCTGCTTAGGGGTTTCAGGTGTGTGAAATTTGGGTGTTTAACCAGATGCCAAAGACTGACTAGTGACTTCAGGTGTCTTAATGCTGCAGTGCCTAAAAATGCTGTAGAGGGAATAAGACCTTAGATACAGTGTATGGAAATAAGACAGCTTTGACATGTCTTGAGGCACCTGACAAGGGAACAGCCAAACCTTCTAATTACCCAAAAGTTTGGCTCCACAAGTACATGGGGAAGCTGAGCACTGAGCTTTCCTTTTAGAAGAAAAGTCATATATATGATGTGATTCATATATATGATGTGATTTATATATATAAAACCAAGAGAAATTTTCCATCTGCTTTTTGTTTTGCATACAGGGAAACTTCAAAGACTTCCTCACTGTTTATTTCTATGAATGAACATATAAAAACATGTATACAACTGCACAAATACACAACATTCAACAAAGGAGGGGTGTATGTACATACACAGTTTGGTGATGGATCCAAAACTAAGTATTAGTGTAGTAGACAAGCCATACATTTCAGCCCTCAGCACAGAGCACAGTCCCTCAGAAAGCGCTGCTGTGGTAAGAAGTTATGTTTTTGAATAATCTGGGAAACTTCCATGTTGGAAGGACAGGACAGGTCCCCTCCTGATGAGTGCACAGAGGTGAAACAGAGCTCTGGCACCACCGAGGCTGCAGTTATCCTCCTGCAAACCTTGCTGGGAATACTGCACAAACGGCATGCTGCCTGTTTGGATCTGCCGGCAGCACTTTTCCAGTTCCAAGTACCATATCACTCCCTGGCACACGTATTTCCCTTGGCTGAATCCCTCAGTGCCTTGGTGAGAAAGCTGTGCAAAGCCTGGCTGAGCACGGGAACTTCTGCACCTTGTACGTCTTGTGTGCAGGATGAACCAAGGCAAATCCTAAATCATCTTGTTGCACTTGGAGCAGTGACAACTCTCCGACACATGGAAAGGGGCCAGCTACTAGACCAGCTCAGTTTTCCTTGTTTAATCTCTTAAGCACATTTTCAGGCTTAACTGCTTGAGTGGCAGAACCCCCATCAGCAATTTAAAAAAGCAATTATTTTGAGTCTGTTCAGAAAATATTTTTATCTGCACGATTCTGCTCAGCTGCTGCATATTAGAAATGGTATGAATCACTATGAAATATTAATTGATAAGATTCAGGACCTTAAAAACGTTATTAAGAGTAGGATATAAAGTGTGCACAGTTTCATTCTGGCCAGGGGGGACACAGCATTTTAATGAGAGAGTGTTAATTATCGCAAAGATGGTAGAAAAATCTTTAGTTGAAAAGTTCACTATATGATTGGTCATGCTATTTGCCCTTCACTTAACACAAAAAGATATATGAGGCGAGTTATAAATCTGCAAATCCCTACTGGAAAACTTACTTTTCCACAGAAGTACTTTTTTCATATCACTGTGCTCTTCTGAGCCACCATAGCAAAGGCATGAGTGGCAGCTCTGTTCCCTCTGATCTTCCTGCTACTAACAGTTCCATTTTTGTAAGAACAGTCTATTGTCTGTAGTTATTGAATGACATTTAGGAAAATTTCCATTCGTGTTTTCCTGTGCATGGAGTGAAACTTCCAACATCCTCCACTGGTTATTGCGGAGCCAGAGATAAAAGAGACCCACTGGCTCGCTTAATTTGCTGCACCTGCCTTTCTCCTGCTCAAGCTTGTCCTATTTTTCAGAAGTGTTTACCTGATTAGCACATACAATTACTGATGTGTGTATAAGGCTCAGTTCAGATTTTGAATGTTCCCTGAACCTTTCCCTCTAGATCAAAGCTCCCACGTCCTCCCGCGCCAGATCAGCCTCCTGCTGAAGTCAGTGTGACTTTGGCTGTTAACTTTGGCCCATGAGCACATTCCCGGAGTGCAGAATTAGGTGAGGGCTCCAGTGCTTCGCTGCATCAGGACCTTTGTTGGAAGCAGAATCCAAGCCTCTGTGTTTTCACATTATCAGTCATTTGTGAATTTCATATAATTTTTTTAATGACTTTCTCAGAGAGCAGTCAGATGCTATTAAAGTTTTACTGAATTAAATTGGAGAAACTAATTTTGCTCTTAGTATTTTATTTCAGTGTGTAACTTGATTTTTAAGGAGCACTTTGTATTGCATGGCCGTTTGCATTTGCTTTATAAGCACAACATAAAGGTTTCCCTGGAGTCATGGAAAAATTACCTTCTACGTCCCCTATCTAATTAACACCATGTATGTTGCCTAACTGTAATTCACTCCTGAGCACAGTATATAGAACATGATTGGAAAAATAATTTGAAGCAGTGAGAAAAAAATGCCTTTGGTAATACATATGATATGGCCAAACACACTTCCAATCAAATTTTATTAAGAAAAAGTAAGGACAGCACACTAATATATCTGATGTTGAAAAGAAACACCAAAGGCTTAATTAAAAAGTATGCTCATGTTTTAAAAGGGGACTGTGTTTAAGGCATAGTAATGAAACCCTTGCTGAATAGCTCGGTGACCTGTCTGTGTCTGGGGCTGTAGCTGTTCAGTTCCCTGGTGAGAGCCCTGATCCGGCATCCAATGGGTCACAGAGGAGCTGCTAAGCCCCTGGTGTGTTCTGGTGGGTCACAGGTTTCCAGGAGGGAGAGCAGTCAACCAGAGCACAGTTAATTGCAGGACTGGGGTCTATTGTGAGGACATAGCAGATGAGCCTCTGCAATTGAGTAAATCCAAGTACTGCCTTGCAGCTGAGGGGGTGGTAAGACTTTAAACCCTTCTAACTAGATTGTAAGCACTGTCTGACCAGGCTGTGGGGATTTTTCATTCTTTTTTTTATTTTTTTTCCTTCTCTCCCTGTGGAGCCTGAAAGACTAATATGATTTAGAGAGAGAGCAAGTGTCAATGTACTCAATTCTTGCTAGTGCATCAGCAGTGGAAACGAATTCCAAATGAAGAAGTTAACCCCTTACCTTCCACTGATTCAATGAAGTTAATCAGATCATAGGTGCATAAACCAGGGAACTGCTGAAGGCAAGAGGCAGGATTTTGCATCGTGCATAAATTAAACATGGAAGGAGAGAGCTGAGGCATATGCAAAGGACTGAGTATGTCCACAATCTTGCCGTAACAGTGCTTGTCACATCAACCAGAGGTGGCCTTAGCTCTTGCTGCAAAGCTGTCACCTTTTCTGGGACCTGTCACAGCAGGACTGGGTTCTGACCTGACAACCCCTTTGCTCCCTTCATTTGAGATGGGCACTCTCTTCTCCACCTTTCCTGTGGAGGATGAGCTCATGAGACCCCATGAGCCTCTTGCTTTCAGATATTCCTCACTGTTGAGCTCTCCTCTGCAGAGCTTGTCACCACTGGTTGTATCTGGGTGTTCTGAGGTCATCTTGCATTTCCTTACCAGAGGAAGAGAAGGAAAAGGGATAAAAATATAAATATATATATAGTCATCTTTTCTATACATGCCCTTTCAAATAAACATTCCCTTTGTATGCTTCTCAGAAGATGTGGTGCCATTTCCTGAAGGAGAAGGAGGGAGGAAAGAAGGCTGAGAAGAAAGGCAACTAGGAAAACAAACTGATTTGATTTTAACAAAATTAATGTACATGTTTATTTTGTCCGGAATATTAAAATATCTACCCTGTTTTGGACCAGGACAGGGGATGTCCATGAGCACCAAAATTTCAAGCTGATACTTGAGAGCAGAGACTGTGAAAAAACACCAAGTCTGTTAGGCTTATAATTTTCCTTGGAAAAGTGGACTTCAGGGGTGTCTGATAGATGTCTCACATGGGGTAAGGAAAGAAGATGCAATATTTGGCAAATGGGTTAGAGCTTTAAAACACAAAGAGTAAAGCATACATTGGTGGCATAGCCATAGTGGTCTAAGGAATTCAACTTGGGTGTTTTTGTGAGGAAATGTTTTGCATCAGAAATTACTAACTTGGCTTTAGCAAAAGACAGCTACAGCAAACGTAACTGCCTGAGCCAAAGTTACCCAAATTTGCCCTCCTTGGTATAAATCCAGGCATATAGGGCCTAAAATTACTTGAGCTTAAACTTAAAATAGTCCCTTCCCTTTCATACATTTTTTTTCCCTCAGGAGGCAAAAGTCCTGTCTCCCTTTTGCTTTCTTATTTTCACACCTGTAGGATTTAAGAACTCCCTCCTCCCTTTCCAGCCTTTGGTGCTGTGTTTTCCCTGCATGAATTGCAAGGCACCTACATTGAGTGAGTTGGTTGCTCTGCCACTGACTTGTGAGGTGCTGGAGGACTCTTCTCTCGATTCAGAAGTGCTGCAGATACTTGACACACCAAAGGAGTCAAGTGAGAAGTATGAGGTGTTTATTAATTGAGAAATGCAGATCTCATATGCTGAAATGGAGTGTAGAGTGTAACTGGTTCAGGGCACTGAAACACAGGCGCTGCTCCTTTTTACTAAGGGAAGGGATCAGTTGCAAACCAAATTCCTTCCTGCATTAACCAAATTGCCTATTGCACTGCATAGATCCCTTATTAAATCAAATCTTTTCCAGCTCTAAACTGCAGCTGTCAGTTCCTGAATCAAATATATTAGCTATTAAACCTGTCACCTGCAAAATGACGTCAATATTCTATTCCAAACATATAGCAGTTGTTTACAGATCTCAGAGCTGATAAAGAAGGTTCAAAAAGACTACAGTTCGGGATAACATAAAATGCACCAAGCACCTTCTAAAGTTAATTGATATTTGTTTTCCTAGTCACTGCAAATGGAGCTTTGTGCCTGCTAAGCTCTTCCTTTCAACTTCTATTTTAGGACCACTGGTATATGATCACGTAGTGTGACACTAATACTGTTAAAATGAGCTTTGTTTATCAGGATGGGAAAAAATGGGCTGATAATCAGAGCTCACCAGAAAGTGAAATTTTGGAGGAAAAATCATGGAGAAATGGGTCAAAGTTAGATTTCAAGATTTCCCACAGATCAAAAGTAGAAGATAAATGAGAGAGGGATTGGCCAGTGTGAAAATCAAGACCGCTTAAGATTTTCATCTTTTCAAGATTTTTCTAGGGTTTTTTTAGGTGTATTTGTATTCTGGACTTAAGAACATCCCTTGGCCCTGGTTTTCTAATCTTCTTGATCAGGTGTGTGTCTTGGCAGCAGGCCTGGATTTTCCTTCCATGGAAACAAGCATCTGGTAAGAATGTCTGTGTCTGCCCAAGCTGCTCTTTGGGACAGGTTGAGAAGTTGGGTGTTTGAATAGAGAAGTGTTCCCATATCATTCTACAAACAGCTTAAGTTCCTTGGGCTGCCACAGAGCTTCCATGTTTAGGGACTTCCAGGCTCCCCCTGCCTTGTAATCCCAGTGAATCAAAGAGAGTGAGAAAGCCCAGAAGGCAAATGACCAAGCAGGAAAAAAAGGCAAAGTTCTGTAAGACTGGAGATGGCTGAGGTCTGACTTCTCCCTGACTGGTGACATGGTGCCCCTTGACAACAGGTTAACACTTGTTTTCCTGTTCTTTTTCAAGGGCGTGTTTTGCAGTGGCCAAGAGGGTCCTATGCATGGAGGTGGTCACTCAAGTGCAGTCAGACCATGAATATTATAAAAAACAAGGCAAGAGAGAAGACTTGCACCCTGGTTTCCAGTACCCTAAGCTTCCATGGGTTCAAAGAGAAGTGTTTTTTTCTTTGGAAGGTCCTCTCTTTTTGTATGGAAAAGTTAAAACCCAAATGTTTGAACTGAAGTAACCAGGAGGTTAGTGTGTTGGAGAGCCAGTTCCAAATATTTTAACTCAATCTCCTTTCTGGTAAAGATCCATGGACAGCTTTTGAGCTATGCACGCTCAGCAGGAACCACTGCTGCAGGAACAGTGAGGAGCTGGGCTCAGGCACACAGTCGGGCTGGGGCTCAGCAGTGTGTGGTTTAATTCCTCGAGCTGACATGGCTTTCCTGTGTGATTCTTGGCAGATCACCAAATCTCCCTTGGCCTCACTCCCTGTCTGCAAAATCACACCTCTCGGACTTGCTGCCTCGAGAGAGAGCTGGGGAGAGGCCATTTGTTATTGTGTGTTTATAAATTGGGGGCTTTCCTTTTGGACAAGGCCCCCAGACAATCTCATAACACCAATGGTGAGATAAAGCAGGCAGATTATCCTAAGTAGTCTGGCAGATGCTGGAGAGGCTCCAGCCATGAAATGGTCGGGGGGTGAGACACGAACTGCTTGCACGGCACTGAGAAGGCTCACTGTCCTTTTGTTGCTCACCCCTTGTGAGTAAACCATGATGTATTTGTCGAGGAGCAGTTTCTGAGTCACCTTCTTCTCCACATTATGAAAACACTGAGAAAGTGAGTCATTTTGAGGAACAGAGCCTGCAGCACTCAATTCTCACCCCGCTGCCGGGAATAGGAGGAGGAGAGCCCAGTAGGTAGGCTTGGAAGAGAGGGAGAGCAGGAGAGCCAGCTTCCTTCTCTCAAGCTTTGCCATCTGACCTTGGGAAAGTCACATAGGATTCAGGATATAGACCATAAACAGAGTGGTTGCTTGGCCTTTCTCAGAATGGTGTTTTTTATAGAGTGACACCATTAGAGTTGTGAGACTGTCGGCTTCTGTGGTAACAGGGTCCTTTCACAAGCGTTGGATAGAGAGAGTGACAAAAGTGGAGATGCAATAACTGACTCTGAATGTGTAAAAGGCGAGTGCAGAGAGAGCCAAAGTCAGCTGTTCCCTGTCATTGCAGTGGATTGGAGAAGAAGCAATGTCCTGAAATTATAGAAAGGAAAGACACAACTTAAATGTTAGAGAAAGCCTTTTGGAAGTTATGTGTGGAATGCTGAAATGGATTGTCTGGGGAGAGGGTGGACTCTCCAGCCCTGGGATTTTAGCCTAGATAGATGCACATCTGTTTGGGAGGATTCAGGTGGAGCTGCTTCAGGCTGCATTTTTCTGGCTGTGAGCAGAAAGGAGTTGACTGCTTTCCCTGATCAGGCTGACCTTTAACAAGATCCTCTACTACTGACTACCTCAGCATATCATAGCGTAAAGTAGACAAATATTTAATTAGCCAAATTATTTGCTTTCTTCATTTCTGACCTGCTGTCCTCCGTATCTTCTCTTCCACCAGTGGCACAGCTAAGAAAGCTCAGTGCTTTCCCCTATCTGTGTCAGATTTGCCCTCCATCCAACAAACCCTCCTTTGATTCTGACCTTGTTCCTCGCTGCCTTGCAGTCTGTCTCCAGCTGTAGGGCTGCCTCCACCCCACAGGTATCGTGTAGCTGTTTTCAGCTGCACACATTTGCTAATTAAGGTATTTGATGAAGATCGGCCTTTGGAGCATTCAGGCTTTCTGGCTGCTGCTGCTGCCTGGTGTTTGAAAGAGCCATCAGCAAGGCTGGGACCCTGAAGTCCTCCTGAAGCTTTAATCTCACAAATGGCAGCTTCCTGCTAAAGAAGAGCAAAGAACACAGCACCAAGATGGAAGTGCACCTCTGTGGCTGGTGTACTTTCACCATTCTCATGATGTGAGCTGGAGCAAGTGTCTCTTCTGTGTCCGCTGTGGCAGAACTGCCTGTTTCCAGCCCAGTTACCCAGCTGAGCATCCGTGTAGGCAGTTCCTCTTCTCCCTTCTCTCATCTCTCCTCTGTGTGTGTGCAGTCTGGGTTTTGCTCTGGTCAGGCACTCTGCTCTCATGCAGCCACCTCCCACGACACCTGAGGCTCCCTGTCTGCTCTGTCCATGGCAGATCCATCCCTTCCCTGCCCTTCAGCCCATGTGCTGCACATCCCATGGGACTGGGGATGTACCAAGGGAGCCGCACATCCCTGCTCTGCTGAGTCCCCTCTGGGGGCTTTGGCTTTCCCATCCTTGCCTCTGACTGTGAGGTGGCGTATCCGGTCAGCCTTGCCCCTTATGAAATCACTAAGTTCCCCTGTAGGGAGCATGAGGAGTGTCCACCCCTCCCTCTCTCCTTCTGGCTGACTTAGTTGGAGGGACAACTGGAACATTAGAAATCAGGATGTCAGTGAGTTGAAGCCACTCAGAAAAACACAGTCTTTCACGAGCAAAAGAGACAAAGTCTCAGTCATGTGCTAGAAAATACTTATGAATACTTATGCATGGTGCCCTCTTAGGAACAAACAGTTCCACAGGCAGGTTCTGGCCAGCACCACTGGCAGTACCACATTGCTTGAATCCTGAGGAGGTGAAGGTACCATCTGCATTGTGTTTGTGCCACTGATACAAGTTGAGATATCAATCCCAATCTGGATGGGATCTGCTTATGAAGACAGCTGATAAATTTTGGTACAGAAGATTTGATCTCATTGCTTGATGCTTGTCGGATGTCACTGCCTGGGAAGACACCTGTGGGAGTCTGTGTGGTATTCCCTGCAGACAGGGCAGGGTTGATTAGGAGAGCAAATAAAACACAAGAATGTATAAATACTGTGACAGAAAGTCCTTAGGATACCACCTTGTGAATGTTTTGCCATTTCAAAGTCATCTTTCAGGAACAGAGGAGAAAAGCATCCCTTTCTGCAGTTCAAGTAGACTGTGTGAAGGATGCTGAGTGCCCTCTACATCAGCCACATGCAGAGCTGGTGGGTGGAAAACCTCTTGGATGATCACAAGGACACAGAGGCGTGAGCTGGCCCGCAGCAAATGGTTGCCACGCTGGCAGCTGGGGGTTTCCACCCTCTGGAGCTGTAAGCGCTGGCAGCAGTGAGAGGGGAAAGGCTGCAGACTGGTTTTAAGATGGAGGTTGATGGATTTTTGAATATTGTCCTGAGTGCTTCCAGTCCTGCATTTCTAAAAAATGCACTGGAGAAAAAGAAGAGCTATAGAGGGGATAAGAGAAACACAAGCTGTCTTTGAAAAGACACTGTGAAAAATTAGAAGTGTGGGAGGGAGAAATGAAAGGCAGCACGCTAAGAGTAAAAAAAGAAAAGAAAAGCTCCAAAAAGCACCCCCACCCTCTATCAAATGGCACAGGGAACGTAAATCAGGCTTTGCTGCTCCCCCTGCTCGTCAGACAGGAGCTTCCAGTAACATTGAAAGGCGATACATGGCAAATTTATCCACTCAACCCCACAGCAATGCAGAGCACAAGTAACCTGTGGGAAATGGCTGCCATTAGGCATCACTGAGTCAGAGTCTAGCAGGAAGGAGCAGAACTGGATAGGACTGGTGAAAGCATCTGTGGTTATATATGAAAGGATAAAAATAAGCATTATAAATTTGCGTGCTTCCAGGCACAGGCAACCTCAAACTCCTCAGGGCAAAGAAACTTCCCTTATAAATAGGTTATTCCATAACTGTTCATGGCATTAGCTACTGTCAGAGACAGGATACCGGACTAGATGGGCCCCTGGCAATTCCTCTGGAGAAGCTCTTTCCAAAATAAAGACCCTAAAAAAATTTCCTGTAACAAAGGAGAAATTATTGAGTTGTTTATTAAATAAATTAATTTGAATAGGGAGAACAGCAGTTCCTTTGTTTCCCCCTCAGTTTGAACGGTGGGTCTCAGAAGGGAAAACGAAACCACTGCTCCGAGAAGCAGAATAGCATCCTCAGCACTTGCTTCTTCCAGAATAAAAGGCCTATATTTAGAGGATGCCAAGTATTAGAGATATACTGAGCTGGCAACTGGTTTGGGCAAATTTCCAAACCCATCTGATTTTCCACTTAAGTTAGACATTTCAGTAACATAAGAAGTTGCGAAGAGAGCTGAAAATAGTGTTTTGCTATCCTTACAGCTCAACTTGCTGTAGTTAACACAGTTTGGGGGGGAAGTGGATAATAGTTATTTGTGGCAATCAATATTAAACTGCATCTGATTTTAGCATGGGTATGTTTTTGTGCATATACTCACATACAAATAAGTGCATGTGCACACTGAATGTGCATGTATAGGTGTATACAGAGTAAGGTATACAGGCTTTTCTACTAGGTTTGGTGCCTGCTTAATGAAGTATTAATTAATTGTCTTTTTCACATCTATCTATCTATCTATCTATCTATCTATCTATCTATCTATCTATCTATCTATCTATCTATCTATCCTACCTATTTATCATGGAACTTGCCTAGCACAAGTGCATTAGAACAGGAGCCAGGCTCTAAGTTGAGCATCTTTGTTTCAGAAGCTCTAATAGCTATTTTAAAGGATAAATACAGATGCACAAGGCTATGATAAAGGATGGCAAATGCTATGACTCTGAATCTGTAACAGTTGCAGAGTTGCCCAGTCAATAGTTTGCACATACCTCACCCTGATACGACAACCATGCTGCGTACAAATTGCATCTTGCTTTAAGAGAGCTAAGTGGGTTTTATAGCCACCTTTCAGAGTATCACAGAGGAAATAACAGCAATTTCTGTAGTGAGCCTTCCATCTCTCCATACAATCCCCCCTTTCTTCTCTCCATTTTAGATTGATCATACATTTTGCATAGACTGTTTGGGCTGGTGATTCCCAATCTTCTTCTCTATCCAGGAGTTGATCTTTTTACAGAGGAAAATTACAGCTTAAGCCTTTATTTCTGCATTGGTCTGGTGTGGTCCAAATGTATTTACTCTACTTCTTTAGCTCTCTTTATGGGTGCCTTTATTATGATGTGATCTTCCAGGTGAGAACTGCAGCTGGATTCATATATTTCAGCTTTTGTCCCTATGCCTCATGTTTCATAGTGGCTGTTTCAAATGTGTTTCAAAGGCTGCAAATCAGCAATGGAAAAATTTAAGCACAGAAACTCAAGTAGAGTTTAGACAGAATAAATCTGGGCTGCAGTAGTTTCAATCTGCAGTAAGAGGAACTCAGTGTACCCTGGTACTGCCTCATATCAATAAACACTTAAGGCTGGAAAAAGAGAATCCAAACAGTTTCAAAATCAGAAGCATCTAAGTGCAGTTCAAAATGCATCATAATGATTAGTGTAAAAAATCATTGTCCTGATGGGTAGATTGCAGATGATAGGACTTTTTGGTCATGCTGGAATTTTCTTGATTGCTCACTTCCATCCTGGTCTAGTATCAGCCACCTCACCTGCATGTTGGTGCATGTGTGGGCTGCCTTTACTGCAAACTTGTTGTTACGTGTGGGTGGAGAGACTTAAGGACAAGTCAGATAGTCTGTCATCAGATATGATGCCATGAGGGCGGGAAAGTCACTCATTCCTGAGTGGCAGGGCCTCCTGACAGAGTCCTTGCCTGACCTGACAGCTCTGACAGCTCTAGGAGCTGCTTGGGGAGGAGCCGACCTGTCAGATCTGGGGAAACTCAGAAAATCCACCAATGCTCACAAGTCCAGGATGCCACAAACTCAAAAAAAAGAATATGGCGATGTGTTTGAGAGATGTGGGATTTTCCTGTGTGACCTGTGAGTACCAGGATCCTCTTCTGAGGGGCTTTTAAAAAGAAACACCCAGAAAAGCAAGTCTATTACCAGTGGCACATATGTAATGCAACTACTATTGTTAATGTGCATGTGGTGAAGATTTTACCCTCTCATTAGTTAGGAACAGTTATGAGGTCATTGTTAGTTAAATATTACCCTCGTTTTATCATCCTCTTGGATATGCAAGCTGACATTTCTAAACCATTTATCAATTTTAGTGCAGGGCATGAGCATAGCATAGGAAATGTAGAAATGTTTATTTTCTCCAAGCATTAATAAAAAGATTTGTTTCAGCCCATTTTAAAATGTTTTGGTAGTGGTTTTTAATATCATATATAAAAAAGCCCTGGTAAATTGCTAGAAATGTCAGCTTAGATCAAAGCTGTATGGCTAAGTGATTGGAGCAAATATATAAATGAAAGCTTCTCTTTCAGACACGTCAGAGATTAAGACATGACCTTCAAAACCATTCAGTGGCAACTAGTTCAACAGATTCAGGCTGTTCAAGCTAAGCAATTGCCTATATATTGACTCCTATTTGAAGGGGATAGATAGAAACCAGGATAACTCCATCTCCCATAAATCCTTTCTTTGTGAATTTCTTGCCCTATTCATCTTTAGGGTTTGTTTTGTTGAACATTTTCTTCTGGAATAAGGCCTTTTTGGCTTGAGAAAGGATCCCCTTATACAGCCATCTGCAACTTTGATTTTGGTATCTTTTTTGTTTCTTTATTTTACTATTCCCTGCTTCATTATTTTCCAGTTTTAATTCTATTATTTTTCCTAGGAAGGCATATATACTGATTTGAATGCTTTGCATCCTTTGAAATAACATGACCATTCATTTAAAGACCTGGTTCTGTCATCTTAAGCCATTCCATGAAAACTGTGTTCTTGTATGTCCTGTTTGCTGCTGAATGATGTTGGAAACAATCTTAGACCACCAAAGGAATCATTTGGAGTTGATTTTTTTTTTTAATGTCTGAAATTCTAGTCTCACAAAATCAATCTGAATTTGGAAGACTGGGATGTGATCTCCTTTTCTTTTGCCACCAATGAAGAAATCTGCCACCAATGGCAACGCTATTGAAGAGGCACAAATTGAGCAGAATGGCTCTTGCTATCTCACTGCAGAGCTGGAAGGAGCAAACATGTACTAGAGACTGTAAATTGAACAGATGTTGTATAGAGGGTGTGCACACAAGACACAATTCTGGGCTTAGAGAATAAGAGAATGGTTTGGGTTGAAAGGAACCTTTAGAGGCCATCTGGTCCGTCCCACCCACCTGCCATAGCCAGGGACATCTTCAACTAGATCAGGTTGCTCAGAACCCTGTCCAACCTGACCTTGAATGTTTCCAAGCATGAGACAGCTGCAACCTTAGGTGTTTCTATTAAACTCAGAAGCAGGATCCCATTGTGTGCCCCACATGGTGTTGCTGCTGAGGGAACTCAGTATACATAAAGCAAAAATTAAGCTTGGGAAACAGGTGTGTTCAATCAGAAGATTTTTTTTTCCCCACAGGCAAGGGTTGTTTTTTTTTTTAGTTTCTTTGTTTAGCATAACACCTTGGAGACCCAAAAATCTTCATTCCTTTTGAGGTTCTGACTTGCTCTTACTACTATATGACAGGCAGGATTTAGGGATAGGCAGGAGCCCCAGGATGTAAACAACATTCTGAAAAACACACTGCTCAGGCCTTGCTGCTGAAAAGGCTTTCTGTCTTCTTGTAGGGCTGAAAACTAATAACTTCCAAAGAAACCACAGCATAGCAGGGTAAGACATGTCAGTAATTGCACAGGACGCTGTCTGGGTTGATGCTGTATCTTTACGTGCTTGCCTGCCTGTTCAGTGCACCTGTGCGTACAGACACATTTGTGCATGCTATACCAATTCCTGGGCATATGTACCTCCTGAAGAGGACTGCCAGGAGTAATTCTTCTCCTCCAGTCGTTTCGCCTGCCTGTGCTCGCATCCTCTCGCACGCAGCCACTGCCGAGGCATATTGCCGTCCTCAGCCCAGTGAGCGCGTGCGTGGGCACAGCTTTGCACTTCTGGTGGTTCAATGGCGTGTAATGCTCACTGTGTTTATGCTCAGATGGCTGTGATTTGATCTCTGATAGCCCTACTCAGAGTTGAAAAGGCATCTATGGTCTCCAGAAAGTGCTCTCCATGCTGCAGAGCACCAGGCAAGGGAGCTGCGTCACAGCAGTTTCCCACAGGAAGGGAGGTGTCTGCACTGACCTTGTGCTGATGAAATCCTTGGCTGATCCCGACAAGGTTCAGCTCCTGGAGTATTAGTGACAAAGCTGACATCCTCTGGACTCTGTGAAGCATGACTGGGAACAGCACAGACTGCAAGGCCCAGGAGAAGGAAGCAGAATTAAATAAATACCCTCTTTTACCACTCACAAAGGGAGAATTGATACTGTGGTCAAAAAGCCAAGTGCTGTTGCAGCAGTTCTTAATTACAGGCATGTGTTTATTGGCTTTAATAAAGTGTCAGAGAGGATGCCTATGCAGATTTGTGGAACAGATATAAAAACATCCTTTAAAATGATTTGTGGTATATGGTTGAAGTAGCATGAGGAGTCCAGTGCCTTAAATAACAAATGTGAACAAAGATGTAAAATGCGTATTTGAGGTTTTATATCACAGTGGATAACTTTACTCCCTGTAAAGGAGGGTGTAATCACTTGGTGGATCTGAAAGATCCATATAAGGCACTGCAGTCTCCATCCTTAAGGGAGATGAGCTGTTTCAAAGGATATATTTAACCCTTTGATCTGATGTGGACTCAAACCATCACTTCTGTCCATCTCAGACCTCCAAAGGAATCTGTGGGATCTAGTTGGTGAACATGCCATTGTGAACACCTGGCCTGAACTTGATCAGAGAAAGTGTATTTGTGATCTCTCTCTGAGAGCAGAAATGTCAGGCTTTCTCTATCCTGATTACAGAAATAGACTTCCCCTGACAAAGTGAGAAGAGCAGACCCTTGTGACTGGAACATGAGACTGTGCTTGAATTCACTCAGAGTGAGAAAGGAAAGGGTGATGGAAAGCATCACCTCTCCTGCTGTGCTGACCTGGCTGTTCTTCTGGACTGTATTCGATGGACCAATAAGAATGGTGCTGCTACAAAGAGTAGTGGAAATGGCAAGTGTGGAAAATATTTTCTATTGACAGAACAGCTAAGATAATCTTACAGCTGAAATCTTTCTGACTGCTGGAATATAAGCCCCAATCCTCTTCATGTTACTGTTTCAAGTACCTTTTCAAATAACCCATAGTACATTTGATGAACAAGGTTGAATTGGGAAGTTTGAGCAGGAAACTTCCCCAGACTGAATGCTGAATGCTGGAGCAGTCAATGCTTGCAGAGCACAACTCTTTGTCTTGTGACATCAGGTGCACTTATCCATATGTTCCCACGGTCCTGTGCATGCTCCTTGCAGACCCTGCCGTGAGCTCAGAGATCAAGCATAGATGAGATCCCTCCTGGTTGGTTGGATTTGGTCTAAGTCGTCACAGCAACTGAAAGGGTAATCAAAAAAATTATCATAGAACCACAGAATCGTTTGGGTTGGAAGGAACCTTAAGATCACTTAATTGCAACCCTGATGCCATTGGCAGGGATACCACCCACTAGATTAAGTTGCTTAGGACCACTTCCAACTTGGCTTTGAACACTTCCAGGGATGAAAATGGGATCCTACCTCATCTTTCACACTCACTCCCCTTTAGCAATGTACTCACACCATCTAATTGACCCCACTGACACAGTAGTGTGGTTGCTTTTCAGATGTCTCAGGCCTGTGAGCCAGCTCACCATCTGCTGAGCGCAGGGGAGGAGGCAGGAATGCGCAGCTGGAGGTAGAGGGGAAGGCAGAATTGGTCCTGGTGGCAGCTGTTCAGATTAAATAATTTCAAAGTAAACTGTGAACATCTTAAATGAACAGTGTGAACTGGGGTGTCACAAAAGTGATTGGTACCTCTCAGCTCAGGTTCAGTGCTCTGCAGCATGAGGGAAGGGCTTCTACTTGTTCTTGAGCCAACAGATGCTGACTAGCTGTGCCTGCTGCTTAACAGCAGCATTCTCCTGCACAAGCCATCATGTCAGCTTTAGAGTCATGGTAATTTCACCAAGGCAGGCAAAGGAGTGAGCCCTCAGTGAGGAATGTGGTCATGTCATGCTTCAAACATAAGCTGATTTTGCTCTGGAAGTGAGATACTGCATTCCCTGGCACCCACACATTGAACATCTTCTCCTCCTGTGCACACATACTGCCAGCTTTCTGCTTAAAATCCTCTGTACTGGGAATAGTGATAGTCTAGTATTTTTTTCCCAAGATTTGTTCTCTGTGGGGCATCAGACATTTCCAGCTTCTTCAGATGCAAAACCTTTCCTCCCCTTAATGCTTTAGTGCTGTGGAAGTGACATATCAGTGGATAACAGGAACAAAAATCTGTGCTGGCTTTTGTTCCCTGGTTCCAGAAGTTTTACCCCAAAATGTAGTGGCAAGTCACAAACAGCATTTCATTACAGATTGTCTATTCCATCTGAATCAGGAGAGGGGTCACAATGTGCAGGCCAAAAAGAGTATGGCTTGACTTTGAGTCAGGCTGGAGTTTCAGACCTGGTACCTGAAATGTCATTTTTCTATAAGAGGAAGAATGGTACATGGAAAGAAGAGATCTGGTGCACACTGAACATGAGTGTTCATTGCATGCTCACATGGAATTGCAGCTGCCCTTTAAAATTATAGAGAGGATGTTTGTTTGCATGCCCTGAGCAGACATTTGCAGAGCATAGGCATCTTTTACAGTAATAGACAGTAAGGCTAAAACGGTGACTGCTCCAGGACATGGCTGCTGTGTGAAGCAAAGCGGTGGTAATGAAAATTGTTTTGCTTCTAATTAGAGCAGTCACTACTGGCAACCACTCCAGTTTTATCTAGGGAATTTTCAGCCAGTAACTACATCTTGGTGAAAAGCAGCTCCTCCCTTTCGGTCGCTCTTTTTTTGAACTATTTTTAGTGTCACTGCTTTGCTCCCCATAGAAGGGTTGGAGTGAACCCATACAAAACATTCCTCAAGCTGTAGAGGACTGGAAGGCATTTTGGTGAATAGGGATTTCCACCAAGACTTCTGCTGCATCAGACTGGCCTGTTTTGCAGTGATGGACTGATTTTGGCTGGTATTTGACTGAGAAGGCAGGAGAATGGTTAGAAGTGTGGCCACAGCTTTGGTTCCTATGCTACTGGTTGGGACGAAGGAACACTTGGTTACCTGACCCATCACAGTGGATGTATGATCGAGATGTCCATGGTAATTCAGCTCTCTTGGAGCAGTTCTGTTCAGGCTAATTTACCAGTCTGTGCCAGATGGCAGCTCCTGGGACTTATATGAGCAATGGTGTGTGGCACATATTCCACAGGAGAAAAAAACCCCAAATTTCTACTTTGCCTTAGGCATAACTAGTGACCTTAGGTTTTCCACATCATTGTGCTACAGAGTATCTGAACACCATTCTAAGTAAAAAACCCAAACCTCTGAACCGTCACACTGTTCTCTGCAAGAAGCTAAATGTTTAAAGGCATCCCCTGGTCAGTAATCATCCTAAATCAATATTGAAAGAGAGGAGTAATTTATTGAAAACATTCATTAATTAGAGTGTGGCCTGTACCACAACAGCATGTTCTCTGAAGACACAGATTTATTTATATTTAGTTACTGAAGGATATGTGAAAAATCTAGTGACAATTGTTGATGATGGTTCATAAGGGAGGCTGCTTGCTGGTGCAAATGCATAAATTATTGAGACAAATTTAGCTGGCTGGAACACTGCATAAACCAGCAAATGATCTGAAACTTATGTGGATTTAATGGCATTTGCCTTTGCTCTGTGCACCAGAGCTTTGGAGTGAGCAAACCTGCAGGAAGCCCTGAGAAGACCTGACTGCCCTCAGGTTCCTGCTCAGCCAGATAGCAGTAAGAAAGTTAATTTCTCCTGCAATAAGTAAAGTTCAGCTGGGTGTCACTGTTGGAATTACATGTTTCCCATATGTTATTATTCTGTGAAGCTGTATCACAGATACTTACAGAACCAGTCAAGTTTACCCTAACTCAAGCTACATGACCAGCTTGCTGAGAACTTAAAATCATTATGTGATGTCTACTAACACTTTATTACCATTGCAAAGTGGCTGCATCTCCCATGATCTCACATCCATCACCTTTATCTGAATCAAAGTAGAGCATTCCCATTCTGGGAGGTTTTCTGAGGCTGCCTCGTGGCATTGTAGATGAAGCCTACCATGATTTTTTTAACCCAAGTTTGTATACTGTGTTTGGTAATGGATCTCCTTGTAAAAATAAACAACTAAAGTCCCATCCTTTTGGATTGGTGTGGAAATGACATAGGACTCACTTGTGGTAATGTATTTGCCCTTGCCCTCACATATTTTGGAAATCAAGCACAGGAATTAACTCTCCTGTTACTGATTGCCAAATGATTTAAAGTTTCCTGTGCTTTCCACATCCTTTAACTAATATAGCTTCAGCTAGCTAAGGAAGACAAACATGGATGTTTGAGCTCAGTTCAGCAAAATACTTTAGCATTCATCAAACATCAAATGCACAGGGAAGCAGAATTTCAAGGGTCACATCTAAATATCCTCCTGAAAAGGAGATGGATAGCTCTGTATTTATCTAAACAGCTCTCTCCTTTTCAGACAGTTTTAAATTCAGACCACTTTCTGTCAGACTCTTAGGGAGATTTCCTGAGATTTCAGCTGAAGAGATACCCACATAACCTGCAGGGGAACACACCCATCTGACACAGGACCTGTGTGAGGCTGCCTCAGCTGCTGTAGCTCTTTAGCACAAACAGGCAGCTGAAGCTTTGGTTGAGGAAGTTCTCAATTAAACCGAGATTGCCTGGGGAGGCCGAGGAGCCTGCCGTGTGCGGTCCTTAAGAATGACCTTCGGGAATGGTTCAGGTCAAGTTGATCCTGTGTCAGAGCAGCACGATGGACCAGATGACTGCCAGAGGTCCTGTTGCAGGGATTTCATGTTCCCAGCAGAGCTGTAATTGCTCAAATGAAAGGTCAAACATTTTATACAATGTGCATGCCCTATAATGTATGAGTAATAGGTAACTGTTAAATCAGTTTTTATTGATAAAACACCAAATGTCACTTCATATTTTAATGTGTTGCTCCTCATAAGACTTGTTCTCTAGACACTTTACCAACTTCATTGCCCTTCTCTGGACTTGCTCCAACCCCTCAATGCCTTTCCTGCTGTGAGGGGCCCAAAACTGAACACAGGATTTGAGGTGTGGCCTCATCAGTGCATAGTACAAGGGGACAATCCTGGTCCTCCTGGCCACACAACTTCTGATACAGGCCAAAATACCACTGGCCTTTGGCCACCTTGGCACATGCTGGTTCACGTTCAGCTGCTGCCACCAGCACCTCCAGGTCCTTGTCCACTGGGCAGCTTTCCAGCCACTCTTCCCGTGGCCTGTAGCGATACATGTCGTTGTTACAACCCTGGCAATTTGTCTTATTGAACATCATACAATTGGCCTCAGACTGCTCAGATCCCTCTCCTGAGCCTTCCTACCCTCTAGAGGATGAAGACCCACCAAACTTGGTGTTGTCTGCAAACTGACTGAGCGGCAAGCAATGCCTTCATCCCAATTGTTGTTTAAGATATTAAACTGAGCCCTGGAAAACACCCTTATGACTGGCTGTCAAGTGGATTTAACTCCATTCACCACCATCCCAGTAATGATCTTCTGGCTCTTCCTGCTTTTTCTCTCATCATTCTGGAAGGGTAGAGGTGAGCACTACTTGTGCTCCTGATCCCTTGACCACTCATCCCAGGGCTCTGGAGTCTTTCTTGATTACCTTTGGATGCTTTGTTTCAACGTCATCACTGTCTACCTGAAAAATTAATAATTTGAGGGCTGTACCAGATTAGGAAGCTTTCTCTTCACCTCTTTATTCAAGGCTCCAGGGAGGTATCAGACTTTCCTAAGAAGTGGGTCCAGTCTGCATATTGTGCCTTCTGTTCCCTTCAGAAGTGATTTCCTACAACAGTAATGTGACTGGTTTTCTTTATGGAAGAGGTTTGATACAGGGCGTAGACTGACTCAACTTCAGCAACACCTCCATGCTGGGTATACCATCATCCTCATTGTCATTCTGTTCCATGTGCAGATACTCATTCCTGTTTTGCTGGGGCACCTGGGAAGGTGAGGCAGTCACAAAGGAGGTGCACTTGCTGCACAGGGCAGGCACTTGTCAGCCTTGCCCCCTATACTTTAAGTCACTGTGTTGGCCCAGATGGAGAGAAGACACGGAATTCCCTGTACCACGTCCTGTCTCCCTGTCAGGCCTGTCCCAGGGAAGCCAGAGTGTGATTCTGGTAGTCTTTCTCCCTCTCTCACTCACTCTGGTACTCCTCAAACTCCTCACCTCCTCCTGTACTCTGTCACTAAGTGGAGGAATTCCCCTACTTGGGTGCATCTAAACTGATCTAAACCAATTGAACTGACCTCTTTCATGGTGAGCTCTGGAGCACAGCTGGAAGTAAACCAGAGCTTGCCTTGACCATTGGGGCATAGCTAAGAATGGCTCATAGCTGCTGTGATGCCATGGGAGACAAAAAGGGCAGGAAGTCTTTCCCTGAGGATGAAGAGGCTGCCTCAACTCAACCTTCTTGCTGTGAACTGTTGTGAACATGGCATTAGAGACATCACACCAAGAAACACACAGGGACAGCTCCAGAGCATGAAGTTTGTCTCAGACACACCCTTGCCAACATCCTAGTGAGTTAGGGACATCTCCTGAAGAAAGGAAAGATGAGGTCATTAGGTGAGTCAGGGAAAAGTAATGACCAACTGGAACCAGTGTGTGAGCACAAAGCATCACTGTCTGTGACTGGAGAGCTTCCTTCTTTCTTGGAATAGCATCTGAGAGACAAATGAGGTGATTTCCACCCCCTCTCACTTCTGGTGGTCTGACCTCAGAAGGGAGTGGTAGAGAAACCAGCTGGGAGTAACTACCTCTTTAAAATGGATCAAGATTGTGACTGGGAAACTTCCTAAAAGGGTTACTGGGAAGGGGACAGGGCAACTCCCAGGACATTCAGAACTAGCCAGCCAGTGTGCTTGGAAAGGAAATAGCAAAGCAAAGTGGTCTCTCCTCCTCTAATCACGAATACCCCCTGGAACTGATGGAAAGTCAGGTCAGGAACAGAAATATTCATGCCTTCGCCCTACTGGAGGGTAAAAAAATTCCAAACCCAATTTCTTTTGTGGAAACCTGGCTCCCTAAGGCTCTGAACGAGATGCAGAGAATGTCCCACTGCATGTGGTGTGCTGGTTCAGGATCCCTGCCAGAGCAATCACTTTCAATAACAAGCAAAACAAAACTGAACTGCCAAGTTTCAAATGTTCATGGGAGAGGGAGGCTCATGACTGTAGACAACAATGAGGAAGCATCAGCTCATTTACTTCCAAATCAGTGTGAGTGTCCTCCCTTGTGCTGTTGCTTCAGATAACATGGGTTATAACATCAGTTTCTCATTGTTCTAGGAACTATATTGATCCAGAGACCAAGAAAAGTACACCCAGAATTTAGGATATGGTGGAGCAGATTGATATACCATGGCAGATGAAACTCATGGAAACAGAACACCGTTTAGGGTACAGTGGGATATGATGTCTCGGTGTTTGTAGATTCCAGAAGCAGACATGAGACCCTTCTATGGAGGACAGCCTCAAGTCTATGCTATACATGTTATAGATTCATATATGAATCTATATATGAATATATATGAATATATATTTGGTTTGCAAGTGACTTTTAAAGGTCATCTAGTCCAACTCCCCTGCTCATTGCAAGGGGTTTGGACACCTTCAAGTAGGTCAGGTTTCTCACGTCCTTCTTCATCCAAAATTCTCCCACTTTCTGACTCTCTACTTCCCAGGGCTTCCCTCCCCATATACTTTCTTTTTTTTATGATTACCCTTTTCCCAACAGTCTCCTGGTTGATGTCATCTTATGTTGGCAATAGTGTTGGTTCAAATGGAGGGCTGTGCTAGACATCTCCACAGTTGCTTCCAAGCAGCATTGCTGTGATTCTAGAGGAGTGCCAAGCTCCACTTAATCCCAGTTTCCCCCTAGATGTGTAATCTCATGATGGTTTCAGTGATTTTCTGCAGAGATGAACTTCTCACTGCCTTTCATCAACTCAGGGCAGTGTATTGGATCAGGCATCCAAACAGCCTGATGCAACTGCCCTCTGCCACCTCTTATGAGACACATTTTTGGGTGATATTGTCTCTTCCTCCATATTTTAGCCTCACCCCAGTGTCAAGTATGCAGAAAGATAAGAGAAGAAAACTTTCCTGTTTTTTGTTTTGTGCCAGCCTGCAAGGTGAATCTAGGATTATTTACAAAGTTGTTTAAAATACCTCCAAATATTTCAGATACATTGTCTGCATTGTAATTAAAAAAAATAATCTAAAAAGTGATACACAGAAAAAAAACCCCCACATGAACAAGAAAAATTACAGTTGATTTTCTGTTTATCTGCAGGCTCTGTGCTAAAGAGCCTCTGTGTCAGGGACGTACGAGCTGCTGAGGTACCTGGGGTGCTATCGCTGGTTTGACAGAAAGCAAGTACCTCAGTCCTTGATTAACCTAATTGAACATTTGCTTTATCAACCAAGGTTCTCTTTGTGGCACCAACCACTGTTGTAGTTCCCCCTTCCTCCTCATGTGATTAATCACTCTGTGAAGCTGCCAACCTCTCTCCAGTGAATGCAGGGACACTCGGGCCACCTCGGAGGTTGTGAACTGGGAGGAGAGAATTTATGAGCACCTGCACACATGGGCTTCTATGCCCCAGGAAATTAAAAAAAGATAGCAGCAAACGTTGAGCAGCACTGTTGTCGCCAGCTTGGCAAACATGATTTGTTTACAGCTCAGGAGCTCACTTAGAGCATATTCCAAGGAGGCAGGTCTGGGCAGGAGCAGGGAGAGGTTTCCACAGCCCCATTTCACCCAAGCCAGACCAAACTATGACTCAGTTGAGCAAACGCAGCTGAGCATTGAAGCCTTGACTGGGCTTGCTGCAGTAACGCCTGAAACTTCTGTTTGCTGCCCGAGGGGATCTAGCAGTGAGGGAACAACCAAGCAAGGCAGTACAATGGCAGATATTTCCCTCCTTTTGGTTATAAACACACTTCCAGAATAGCATCTTTAAATGCTATCATTCCCACAAGAAGGAAACAACAAATGAGGTTATCATAGGACAGTCAATAAATAATAATAGTAATAATAAAGATGGAAGCAACAAGAATACTCTTTCAACTAATTTTTGATTTTATTTTGTAAATGCGGTTACTTGAACCTGACAGCACCAGGGAATGATGCTGCATCACCTAAGGAAATGACACTTCTTTATTTCCCAGCTTCTCATTTTTCTGGAGTCCCATCAGCATTTTGTGAGGATATTGCAGGGCACAAGAGGAGAAGGTTCTAAAGAAGTCACTCTGATCTCATGGCACAACTTTTTGTTTTGGAAGTCAATCCAGCCCCTGGGAATTGAGGGTGCTTTCTCTGAAAAGCAATTTCCACCTACATTGTTGCCCAAGACATGCTGTACAAACAATATGCTCCTCTGGCAGAAGCTTAAAAATGCATATCATGTGGGCAAAGACACACAGAAATGATCCCATGGTCTGGTTTATGTCAGTGTTGTCATAGACAGGCAAAAGATTCCCTGCTCTCAAAAAAGGCACTGCTTGAAAAATGCAGTCCTTCAGGTTGATGTTATTTTATTGAAGTTTCTAATACTGCTCTTTGTGCATTAATTGCTACAGGACGTGAAAAGGAAACACAGGGGGGAAAGGAAAATCTTTTACCATTTCTTGCTTTAGACATTTAGCATAATTTCTTATTACTTTGTGCAGAAGTTCAGCATATAATTACCTTGCCTCTAGACACTGTGCATTACAGGTGTTATAAATGTTAGATGGTCCACCTGAGAGCCCTGACTGTTTTCACAGAGATAAATACAGGTGAAAGAATAGTTTGTAATGTATATCATTCAACAAACCTTATCTTCCATTTGTAGATTGTCCATGAAGGAATTGTAATTTTCTTGAGCTGTTTGCTGAATCACTTCTGGAAATCATTCTTCACTCGCGGCTTCTTGGAGAACAATTTGCTGGGAGCATTTCATATTCCAAGTTGGCAACTTGAGCTACTTTAATGAGGTGTGTCACTTCCCTGGTAGGATCTGTTCCCTACATAGATGAGTGCAACTCCTGAAGTTTAAATTTGTGTTCTGTGCAATTCCAGTTATGAATATGAATTTTATAACTTTCCAAAGGTGTCATGAATTATTTGTTTGAAATCTGTTTGAAATATATTTGCTTTTTGCAAATATTAGTAAAACATGGGAAACAAAACCAGCAAGTTTGAAGCAAATTCATTACAGCATTCCAATGAAGATCGTGGCTGCTCTAACATCCTGTGATGGCTGATTTGCAATCACTGGCATATGATCTTGAGTCTAACAGTTTTTGGTAAATGGCATTATTGAAACAGTAGAGATAAAAGAGAACCTGTCAGAAGTCATGTATAAACAGAAAAAATTAACTCTGGTGATGAGTGGGTGCCTCATATGACTTAGAATTACTGAGTGCTTGACCCTGATATTGCTCAAACACAGCTGTTCTGCTGACTTGGGAAGAGCCTTTCCTGGTGTCCTTCATCTCTGCCACAGCAAAATTAATTTCTAAACTTACCTCAGCTGAAACAGTTGACATGCAAGAGATTAACTGGAAATAAGGTCATCTGGGAAGAACACCCCACTCCTAAATACTCCAAGAGATATTGTTCAAACTTGAGGTTGCAATAGAAGCCCTAATAGTGGATAAAAACAGAAGGCTCTTAAGAGAGGGGTCATGTTTCTGTTGGCAGCATTGTATGAAGTTGTTCCAAAATGGTTTATATTGTCAAGGACTGTGTTCGTTCAGGCTGGGCTTGGCTTTTCCTCTTCATGTCCTCATGATGACAGCCCGTGTTGAAGGTGAGGGAGGGTGGAGTGTGTGAGAACCAGCTGGAGGATTGTTTTCTCCTCGCAGCTTCTTGGTGCTGCTCCAAGCTGTGCAGTGCTTTGGAGGAAAGATGTCCCCAAAGAGCCGAGGCATGAAGTGAAGGATCAAGACAGTGTCCACAGACAACATAGTCCCCCCCACCCTCCCTCCCAACATCAGATGCCTCAGAAATTTGCCTTTTACATTGAGAGAGCTGAAGGAAGGCAGCTGAGAATGAGGCTCATGGGTTTGTTGAACTGGAAAGAAAACAAAGCCTTTAATATTTGCCTGTGCACTCTTCCAATCATACAGAGAGAGAAGGCCTTATCTTTTGGTCACAAAAGAATTATTGACAAGGCCTCATATAATCCCAGCAAAACCTGCTCAAATAAAAGTTTGCAGAGCACAAAGCTGTGAAAATTAAAGGGATCAGAGAGTCTCTCAATCAGGAGCTAGTGTTCCCTGAGAGCCCAGTGCCACTCTAATGAAGCTAATGAAAACAGGATGCCATTGGCATCTCTCATCCACCTGGAGACAGACAGAAATGAGCCCAGGACATTTCTAGAAGGAGCATACTAAGGGCAGGAAGTGGTTAAATCCTCAGTTACAGGTGATTCAGAGCTCCTACTAGTGGATGCACTGTCGGTCTTCCTCAAACCAAAGGTCTGTAGTTAAAGAGGCAGACAAATGAACTCCTTTAGCACAGTAATGATTTCATAAATGCACATGTCTAGGTAATGATTCCATGTATTAAGCCTTCCTCCCACTCATGTTAAGCCATCACGCCTGGATAATCTAACGCTTTGAATTAAGCCCTCCTGGTTTACCCATTCCATGCCGAGAAATTCTGCTAGTGTTCAGCAAATCACTGACCCCTAACAAGTCCTTACAAATACAAAATCATTCATTTTATTTATACAAGTCATCCTACAGTCCAGATTTATAGGGCAGACAAAGTAAATGCACCTGTGTTGATGCAGTGGTAATTTCCTCGTGTTCTCTCAGGGGGAGTCTGCTTAAAGACGGCAACTTTCATAGTGCAGCTTGATGGGGTCTGGCTACAGAACAGCCCAGCTGGCCAGCAAACAGGGGTGAGCAGAACAGGACTGGATCTGAAAGTGGCTTTTGTGGCTTTTCTATTCCTAATAACATGTATTAAAAAAAAAAAAAAAAAAAAAAGGAAAAGGAAAAGGAAAAGAAAAAGGAGAAAAAGATTCATTTTGAAGAAGAGGAGAAAATAACTACTCATTGGCTGCAAGAGGATTAACAAGGTAGTTTACCATAATACTAGAGGGGAGGAAGTCTTTTTATGGAAAGTACTGTGGGGAAGATGATTGTTTTCACTTGCAGTTGTTTTCCTTGCCACCCTGTTGTTCTTTTTTTCAGTTCTGTAGAACAGGCTCAGAAAGTGGTACAAATCATATTATTTGTTAATGTGCCAGCCTGGTGAGTGGAGAATTTTTAGTGGTCTGCAAAGAGAACAAGCACAATTCCTGTTATTTGTTAATCACTTCTGTGTGCTTAACTTTCAAAGGCTGTTTTAAATATTTATGCTCATTTTTCTCCAAGGATTTGTGTTTTCTTCTAAGAAGAAAATTAACTCCATCCCAGCCAAGACCAGGACTTTCATTCCTTCCTGAGCCCAAACGTGGTGGGCATAGAGAAGCCAACACTCACAAGGAACGATGTAAGGTCTTCAACTTTCCATTTGAAATCTGGAAATGACATTCAAGGAGTCCTGCATCATGATCAAGGAATATATACCCCAAAACTAAAACAAAAAACCCACCTCACTATCAACAACCCACCACTCCCCCCACCTCTCCCCCAGCTTTCGTTTAAGTAAGCAGCTTTACACAAATTCACCTTTAGCATTTGAGATGAAGTGTTACTCCATGGCAAGTTAAAACTGCTATCTGCAGGGAAATGGATTGGTCACAGAACAAGCTCTGGCTTGTCACAAACATTTGGTGAACTAATAAATGGCCAGTCTCAACTCCTTGTACTGCAGCTATTATGCAAGTCTACCCATAAATAGACAACCCAGCTTGCTTGGTTCTTACTCACCTCATATGTCTGCCCATGAGGTGGGAGGGAAACAGCTTAATAAAATTAACCACAATCAGACTTTGGCTCTTTTTTCCCTCCTCCCTGACAGGTGACAAAACTACTTGCGATATTGTCAAATTCCTTTCAGTTTTTATGTGGTGTGAAGGGCCATTAAGTGAGTCATTCTGCATAGATAAGGGAAGATAGCAAAGCCCTAGCAAGATCTGGGGTCCTGCTGGACCCCAAGTAGAAATCCCTGGATGGAGTATAATCACAGGGAATGCTTCTGCATGGGATGAATGACAAAAAAAGAATTCAAATACCACAATGATATTTTGTTTTTTTTAATTGAAAGCACTTCTTTCAGCTTGATAAACCTGGGGATATAAATTGGTTACTTTTGCCTATGCAAACAACTTTAGTTATTCGTCATGATATTCCTGTGTCTTTAATTTCCTACAAGAGTTATATGTGGGATGGAAGTTCTCTTTTATCATTTGATAAGGCATTATTTTAAAATGCCTATCATCCAATCAGGAAGGATAAGCCTAGTGATTGAAGTCAGCAATTACAAAATCTGTATACTGAATACCTAAAAGTTACAGCTTGCAAACAACCAGATGACAAGAAAATACTGTGTGATACTAATCACTAATCATAGCCTACTTAAGAATGACATTTTCAGGACTCAAGATCAATCTGCCAATGATTCACTAACTGTAGAAAGAATTAAATTCTTAGCATGCATTATTTGAAGTAAGTGTTTTGATCAGTTCAGTATCAAAAGCTGATTCCCATTGGCTACAGAGGAAGGAGGCAATCAAAGTCACCTCTGTTATTCACATAACTTGTTTTTTTCAGTTAAATAGTGACATCAAAAGTTTGTCATAAAAAGACAGAGCCTTGTCTCTAACCCTGTATAACACACAGTGAAATGCCACCCCCACTGAATTTGTGACAAAATTCCCATTCATTTATCCTCATGTCAGAGGATTGATTTTTATTGACACACGGGGGAACAATTAACTATTTACCCATCAGCCTGAAAGAACATTTCAAAAAGATTTACTTAAGGTGCTGTTCTTTAAGAATCAGTTATCTTGAGGCATGTGATACCTTATACAGTTCACTCTTCTTAAATACCTTTCACTCAATTAGCTCATGTTTTTATTCAAGAGAGAAGATGGATAGGTCTCTTCAACTGGCAATGCTTTTGGAGGGTGTCAGGCCAAAGGGAGGCTAATTACAGGGAAGAGAGAAAAATGTGGAAATTGCTGTTTGCAGAGGGCACTGTAGAGAGGAAACTTTGCTGTGAGCAGTTCTCTCACATTACACATGCTAAAGCTGTACTCTTCTGACCATAAGATTAATGATGCCAAGCCAAACATTATACCCGTGTCTCAAGGGTTGCAAGCAAACTTCTTCTTTTATCATCTGTTTCTCATTTTGGTGGCCACTAAGGTATTTACCAAGGAATTAGTATATATCCAGGTTTAAGTAGATTAAAGTAGAAACATGCCACTGTTTACTGGATACATCTGCTCTCATTAGTATAGCTTGTTGCTGTTGGCATGAAGCAGTTTAATTAAAATGACAGCACAGTTTTCTGCGGAATCAGTGCCTGTTCCCAGTGGGGCTTCTCAGACAGATGTGAGTAACCGGTGCCTGCTGTGGTGGCTGCAGAAAGAAGCCAGGGCTTCTTGCTCGCTGTCACCCCTCCAGACAGCCCCTCCTGAGGAGGACAGAACAGTGCTTCCAGTTATGTTAAACCTTTCTCTTTTTTTGGTCTTTTTTCTTTCCTAGTCATTCTTTATTTAGTTCAGTTCAACTCCTTCCATTAATGCCTATGAATGTTGTATATTTATTAGTGACTTAGGTGTAGGATGCATAGGTTGGTGAGCAGCTGGGGCAGTTAGAGGCCAGGTCCCAACTCCATAAGGAATGAATTGCATCTGCTAAATACTGAAGGAATGATGGAGCCACAATCTCCCCTGCTGTCACAGAGCAGTTTCTCAGTACTGTTGTGCCCCAAAACGCAAATGGGTTCCAGAAAATCCTGTGATAGTCTTGGAAGTTATGAAAAAGTATACTGACAGGCTCATTTGCATGTTATGAAGGGATGAAAAAGTAAATTGACAGGGTCATTTGCCTTCTGTTCACTGCATTTTGAGAAGATACTTGGCAAATGTATTTAGGGATTTTTTTTCCTGCAATGACATAGGTTAGAAACTGGGCTGGCTCAGGTAACTACTTCATCATCTGAAAAACATGAGTTTTCAAAGTACTTAGTCAAAGCACACTCACACTGAAGTCAAAATCTGGTGGACAGGCTACTTTTCTGAGACTTTGAGCTGGGAATAGGATTTTTGACATGCCCAACCTAACCAGTTCCCTGAGCCAGGAGCCAGTGTTTTCCTGTTTTCCATGGGCAATCTTCCCCAGCACTGAAATACAAGCATCTGAATCACAGGTGTGGTTGCCCAAAGCTTTCTTGGATAGTCATCAGAGAGAGAAAGGTTTCTTCAGGGAGTCATTGAAAGACCTTGGAGATTACCCCACCAGCATCTTCTCTTGTTATAATTTTGCTAAATAATATAAATCCTCCATTTCAACAAGCAGATGACTCAGTTTTCCAGTGGCATGGGAGGTAGTGGAAGATCCAAGTCCTGCCATGTTTGTCTGACAACATAATTTCTGCACCTCTCTCTCAGCTCCACCTTGGACTAGTCACTTGAAGAAATGACACTGTTTTGAAGGGAAAGATGCTGTCATCTCTTAACCACATTTGGTATGAGAGAAAATCAGCCACCTACTCCTCACCCAGCAAGTGGAGCAGTGTGGTTAAAACATTTAATAATACAAGGCTTGTGGTGAAATCCAAGACCTCTGCTTCCTGTTCTTTCTGAGGTTAAAAGCACAATTACGTAGTTGAGTGTTTTCAGAGGTGGTTTCAGAAAAGTGCCTGTCCTGCTCACTCACTGGGGCGGGTGCCAGCAGGGATCTGGAGACCTGTGCTGTGCAAACACGCAGGGATGCATCTCTTCTCCCAGAGTACTGCAGTGCACATCTGGGATGGGGAAACTTTCTGTTTCATGGTGCCTAACAGCTGTTGAAGCACTTTTGGCTATCTGGCCATCAAAGCACCGTAGAGATGAACCTAGAAAGAACTGAAGATGTTCTGGTGCTGATGAGCCATATGAAGCAGTGGGGCTGAAGGTGCCTCTTCTCCTGTCTAAATAGCCAAATACAACAAAACAGATGTTGACAGAATATGGACTTCTTGGAGTCTCAAGGTAGGCCCCTGGCCGACCTGGGGTTAAAATCAGCAGCCCTTGGAGGTCTCACAGGTCCAGAGGCCATGGGATGGAGCTGTCCCTCACTTGCCTGTTCTAACCAGCGGTGTGTTTTACCTGCTTTTTGTTTCTAAGTAGCTCCTCACTATCTCTTCCTTGGTTAGCAGCATGGAAAAGCAGTGAAGGGCAGCCAGAGAGTCTGCAGTGAGGATGTGTTTGTGTTTCCACATATAAATGTAATAAAGGGAAAATGCTATGTAAGTTCACTTGCTGACTGTTTTGCTCCAGTGGCATGGCCCAAGAACAATCACCCAAACTCATCCATGTGTGAAAATTGTAATATTGGAAAAGGCTCCTGTGTTTGCTATTAGTCATATTTCTTTATAACAACTTTCCTCTATAAGTGGATACAGAAATAACTCTTCAGATTATGGATTGGAGCAGGGAACTGTATTTGTTTAGTGGTGTAGCTGCATTGATTGGCATCCCCCTGCTCAGGAGAAATGTTTTTAACCAGCCAGAACAACAAACACTGTTGAAAAACCTACATGGGTTGCATTGAGAGCATTCAAATGTAAAAGCAACTAGGTGTTTCAGGAGCCAAAACATGATTATTTTTAAATGGCTGTGGTTAAGAATGGTTATTATTTATTGTTTGAACACAGCAGCACCTACTGGCTCCAGCCAGAAATCAAGACTTCTCCATGGTAGGTGTAAAAGGGAGTAAAAACGAGTTTTCTGCCTCTGTTCTGAGTCTGGGCAGGGGCAACAGGCAGAGTGTTTGGACACAACCAGCACAAGGGAGGAGCAGGAGGGAATGGGAAGTCTGGTCTGACTCCACTGGTTGGGTCCAGCTGGGCTGAACTGGCTGTGGTGTTGGGCAGGCCAAGGAGGAACCTTATGGAGGGGAGGAAGCTGGTGATAATGTGTTCTGCATGTTTCTGAATGGAAGGAAGATGCGGAGAGGTGTCAATTCCTCAGTGATGTGCTGCAGTTTGTAAGAGGGGAAGGTGAGGAGGAGGTATATGGGATGCAGTGGGAGAAAGGGACTCACTGGTTAGCAGTACAGTGTGGGATAATGGGATGGGCAGGAATGATGGAGAGTAGCAATGGTGTTTTCTCATCCAAGTATGCTAAATTGGAGGAAAAACCCAGTGATTATAATTTTTTTTTTTTAATGGAAAGGTTTTTCCAGAAAACGCCCCTTGGAAAAAGCAAAGCTAAGCTGTTTGACTTGGCATGTACCAAGCTGGGATGGTTTTACATCCTGCATGCGGGACTCAGGATACCCTGACGGAATCCTTTCCCACTCAGCCCTGTTGGCAAAGGGCATTCAGTGCCAAGTGACTATTAGTGTCCCTCTTTCTTTCCCAGTCTCACTTCCCAAGATCCAGACCTCTACATCTGCCTCCCTGAAACGAGGATTTACAGAGATGTGGGCTGTTGTGGAGGCAGGTGAAAAACTTCTCCTGAACTTAGAGGCAAATCCCTAATTCTCTGGAAAGCTGTTGTCCATATTTCCTCCCCATCAAGAAAAACATTGACCTTTCCACAATAGTTTTGCTAGTTTGATTTTTTCATACAACAGAAAATGGAAATTATCTACAAAAGTGATTTCCTTCCACAAATATTTAATTTTCTTCCATAAAAACACTTTTTGCTTAGAGCATCATTCTCATCAAAAATTTTGTGGCCTTAGTGGTGAAAGTGCATTGAAGAAGATTATTTTTGCAGCAGTATTTCAGATATATATGGTCAGGAAGAGTTTTGTCTAGGCCAGGAATCAGGAAAAATGAAAAGTATTTAAAGTCTATATTCAATTTCAATTTAAGATCTCTCTTTTAGAGCTATTTCCATATAACGGTTCAGAAATGTCCAGGGAAGTTCTGTCATTTCTGTTTTCCATCTCAGACTGAAACTGAAACATGCAAACAGTTGTATAAGAAGCCTTGTTCTTATGTAGAGTTTTCCAATTCCCTATGTTTTTATCCTCATGAGGTTTAGATAAAACATCCAGACTTTTTCTTTTTTAAATGTAAGCCAGACTCAAAACCTGCTGAGATTCCCCCATCACTAATTATAGCATGTATCTGAAATTATTTGCTGTGAAGATGAAGCGTAGTGTTAAATTAAAATCAGATGCATCAAGACCAACTCTCTCCTGCCTTGGCAAGTGTATGGGGTTGGTGCTCCGAAGAATAGTTTTTATTTTGTCACACTGTTTTCCTAAACGATGCAGAAGGGTGCAGCTGAAGGAGGGTTGAGGGAATTTTGGGGAAAAAAAATAAAAAAATTAATCCTAACTTGTAAAAAAACACCCCCAAACCAAAGAGATGTAATTTTCTGTTTCATAATTTAATTTTCCCTACATGTACAGGGAAAGACATGCTATTTTCTTTTCTCCTCAAGGAGAAATGCCAGCTAAAGACAGGTCTTACTAGCCTGCTGGTGACAGGATGCAGCATGTTGGACTTGACTGTGGTCTAGGAAGGGAAGGATGTGTGTGTATGTGTGTGTGTGTGCACCAGGCTCATTCCTACCACCCTGCCCAGCCCTCCTTGGACAGCAGAAGGGGTTTCTTGGCTGCAGCAGTAGCCACAACACTTTTCCCAATTGGACATATCCTTCTTCCTTTAACCAAATGTGTTTTTCTCACAGGAACTACAAGCAAAGGTCTATATTGCTGAGAGCTGGTAGGGATGGATGCTCCAGAGATGAAACACCACAGTCCTTGCTTGACAACCATCCTTGTTTTATTAAAAACCACATACTGCATGTATGGTTTGCCTGAGGCAAAGCCCAGCATCCGTGCTGTATGTCCACCCTGAAACCAGCTGCTTGCAAATTGAGGTAGGTACCTTGTTCTCTGTCAGTTCCCAGAAAGCACAAGCAATACTGCTGGGTTCCTTCTAAAACTCTGAGCATCACATTTCCATGCTGAGAGTTGGGTTGGCTGGTCCCTCGACCACCATAAGCCATATAAAATTTATTATTATACAACAGCACAGATTCTTCAGACTTGTAGATGATAGTGTGCTGTCTTGGTGATTCTATTTCACCTGTGCAAAAAGCAGGTTTTTTTTAATTTTTTACTTCCTAGTGCTCAGGAAGATTCCTGGGTAGCAATATCTGGTAGCTGTGAGTTTAAGCTAAACTACTTGAAATTATAAGTAAAAATCTTTAAACACAGAAAAATTTTACAACTGGAAAGACTTTTTAAGCCTCACTGTTTTAAAATTGCTACAGGATGGGGTCAGGTAAGGTTCCTGAAGTGTTTGACCTGGAATAAACAAAAATGAAACTTTGGACAGCTGAAGGATTTTTACTTTTAGAATCTATGAATGTTACACAGAAAGTGCTGTCTGGCTTTTCTGTGTGCTATGAACAATACTAGCCCCTGAAAATGGCAAGAGAAATGAAGTTCTCTTTGCTGAGACTAAAAAAACCCAAAAAACTAACAGAAGTAGACTCAAATCAATTTCTGATTATTATATTTAGGGTGGCAATTAAAAAAATAAAACAAACAAACCAACAAACCACAGCCAAACCAGTGTTCCCCTTCCCTGTACAATCTGTGAGGTAAATTCCCCTGAAATTGCCATACATTTGATCCCAGTGACACAAATTATTGTGAGCTTGGAATGATATCAATTACTCTCCATTACTACCCGAGGGCTTGCTGCTGTAGTGGTTAATAAGCCAAATCCTAAGGTGCCCTTTACATTTGTGGGTAAGGTCAAAAGCAATTAAGGGATGGAGGATCTGTGGTGAAAGCTGCACAAGTGCAATATTGGAGGGGGGTTTCTTTGTAAATCAGTCACATCATTCAAGCACTGCTGGATTTGATCAGAAGATGGGCTCTTCCCAGTGCTACCCAGACTCGGAGGTCTATGGAAAACCAGCTTTCCCTTGATCCCACCTGCACTGTGGAGCTGTAACTCGTGGCTGTGGCTTATCAAGGAGTATAGGGAGGGGAGTGTATTTGGGGTCTACCTAAGAGAACTAGTGCAGAGAGAAGCCAAATGACCCCACATCTTTTGAAACTTCTGAGATTCTCTTCCATGAGACAGTGAATGATCACATATGTTCTCATACATAGTTACCAGCCATATTAAAAGCACATCCCCTGCTTCTGACCCTACCTTTCGTTTCAGTTTAGCTCCATCACTGGACTGAGGTACTCTCTGTGTACCTGAATACAGACATTTTCTCCTCAATGGGATGAGAGGAAGTCATCTCATGTTGTGACCAAGCCTTCTTGATCTTCCTCTTGCAAACATCACCTTTTTTCCCTAAGCTCACTGTAATTTTACAAAATCCTTTTTGCAGTGTGGATTTCAACTTCTCACTGAAAACTGGAGTGTCCAGATGTCTGATGTCAACAAAGTTAACTTTCTCAGACATACTTGTCCTCAGGAAGGCAGCATCAAGTTTCTTTATGACCGGACTTATTTTCCATAAACTCATCTTGATTGCATTAATTATGCTGCTATCTGTTAATTATTTCCTGATTTTCTCCCATATCAGATTTTGCGTGCAGTCAATTCCAGATGAACCAACTGATAGTTATGCAAGGTTTTGCCAGTGACCTCTTTCTACACCGCTACAACAGCATGTCCCAGCCTTTGTGACTCCTCTAATTTTTCAGGAGCTGTTATAAATTGAGCTCAGTGGCTCAGAAAGCTGCTTTGCAAATTTTCTTAGAAAGCAGTGATCTGCATTATCTTGGCCTGCAGACAAGTTTGGGAAAATTAAGTCTTCTTGTTGTATAAACCACTCCACACGGGGCTCCCTGTGACAAGCTTCAGTTACCTAAATGCCAACATCTAGAAAAAGTTGGTCAGATGGGCTATTTACAAATGCAGAGGAGAGCAGGAAATATTGCCAGAGGTGGTTCCTGCCATCTCTAGGGAGCAGAGGCCTCTGCAGATGCCCCTCTGTCCCTGTGGATGAAAGAAAAAGTCCAGTTCACTCAGAGTGTGTGGTGCTTGTTGAACTTCTTTATGTGTGAGAGGTAGGTTGTACCCCGAACTCATGCTCCCCATCCTATAAACTGCAACCAGAGGATTTATGATTCCCACCCTGCGACCAAGACAATTGGCAGATCAAGACCCTTTTCTTGGAGATTTCTTCCTCAGATTCTTACGTGTCTCACCACGTCTTGCCAGCTACCTGTAGCACTCATCACTGCCATTAACATCTTCCAGTGCTGATTTTAGTCTCTGTAATGCTAGATTTTGCTTCATCACCATTTTTCTATATTTCTTCTATTAAACCCACTTTGCCTAAACCCCTTTTCAGCTTGTAGAGGCTTCTGTAAAGGTTTCTGTCTGGCAGCACACCCACAAGTGCCTAGGAAGAGGTATGTTTGAGTGTGTTGGAGACATCCAATTTAAGAAACAAGAGAAAAGAGATGTTCTCAGCACATTTTCTGTGAACAGACTATTGTTCTCCTGTAAATAACCACACTAAGCAGGCCATGTTGTGGTCAGATGAGGTCTCCCTTGCCCATCTCAGCCTGTTGTTGTCAGTCCCAAAGGAAGTTCTCCAGAGAAAGTGGCCTTTTGTCCCTCCCTGACCATGTAGTTTGCATAATCTGGTTAAATAAAACGAATAGGCAGAGGCACAAAGAATTGTGGGGGAAAATGGTAGTATAAGTAATGCTGAGTGGTCTATCTAATCTGACAACAGTATAATAAAATCATTTATTTGTGTACACTGGAACAACTCCTTGGGATTGTGGTCTATTCCTGTTTCCCAACAACACTGTCATTAAAACAATGGGCACTGTAATTACTGTGATAAAAAGGGCATTATTGCTTCAATTCTTCATCTGGCCCATGTGCAGAAGGAAGAGGTTTTCTTTATAATCTCCCTGCAGAAGGAGCACAGGGACCAGAAGGCTCCTTCTCCCACTGGCCCTGCCTGTACAAAAGATTTCTCCACACCGGAGACTGTAGTGTGAGAGCCTTTGTCTTAAATGAAAGGGCATAATACAGGCCTTCTGCCAGCGCTGGCTACGAATGAAAGCAGTGCCTTTATGTACCAGCTAACTGCTGAACTGCAGACAATACAGTAAAATCTTTACTCCTCGATTACCTCAGCTGCCTTCGCATTGCTGGAGTGCTGCTGAGCCTTAAAAAGAGGTGGGCTGCAGGCTCCAGGCTGGAGCTTCACAGAGTCCGTGCCAGTAGGAGAGCAGAAAACCTGCTTGCCCAGCACAGCCACCCTGGTGAGAATGAGGAGAGTGGGTCAGGAGGGAGGTATGATTAATACCTAGAAAAGAGTTGCTCCAGCTATTTCTGCAGCCGGGCCAATTCGCTCTGACAAACTGCATCTTAGCTTCTCTTCAGTTCGGTTTCATTTAAAAGCTGCTAGTTTGGCAGATTGCTCCCTTGCTACGAGCTTGCTGCCTAGCTCCTGTAATACCAGACTCCGCAGGAAATAGCCCAGAGGTGAGCATTTTTCCACTGGTTATCATGAAAAACTCGTTTGAGTGAATCCAAGAGCTCACAGGAAATCTGTGAACATGACCTGGAGAGCCAAAAATATATGGAGAGCAAAAAAATATTTTGTGTCAGTGTTTCTCCTGCATTGGAGCTGCATTGCCTGCCACCCCTCACAAGCTGGGCTGCAGCCCTTTGCATGCTTCAGGGTGCTTAAGTGGTTGCTTAAATCCTTCAGGTTGCCTAAATGGGGACACTCTGGCTGCTGCAGTTCCAGCTTCCATACAGCCCCTGCCTTAGGGCTCTGACATCATGAAGTACTGACTCGGATAGGGACACAGGGAACTGCTCTCCCAGGCTGCAGTTAGAATCTTAGAATTGTTAAGGCTGGAAAAGGCCTCTAAGATCATTGAGTCCAACCATGAAACCAGCACTGCATTGTCACGAAGGGCACGCCAACAGCAAAATACTCTGGAAACAAAATCCTCCTTGGCTGTCTGATGTGAGTGACTACGGTGCTGTGGTGGGCCATACACGCCCCCATCTGATGACAATTGCAAAAAGAATATCAAGAAGGTGCTGAGATGACCACTGATATTGCCAACACCCTCTTTTGGAAAAACGTTTACCGCACTGGAAGCATAACTGAAGTAAATTGAATGTGTCAGGCTGAGTAGAAACACCTACTCCCTCCCCGGAGCTGCTCTCCCCTCGTTTGACAAGGTACAAACAGAAAGCCCATTCACATGTGAGTGGAGAGTACCAAACATTGCATCAAAAAGCAGGAGCCATCCTGTTACAATCTGCTGCTTGTCAGGATTTGACAGCGTTGTGAAATAGAAATGATCTCTGCGATAGCAACGCCTGCCTCAGTCACCGGTAAACAACTCCCCTCATTAAAGAGTTGCTTTAGAAATGACAACACCAAATTATGTTAATATTTTTATGAAATGCTCTTCAGCCAGAGATCCTAAAATGAGTTTTGCCATCCATTTGCCAAAATAACATTTTTTTGCAAGCAGAGGCAAGTGGCTTTGCAGTTGAAAAACTGATGCCATCAAACAGGCTCCTGTCAGTATGAAAATGGAGCTGTTTGAATGTGTCAGAAAGGACTGTGAAGGAGTAGATGGAGTTTTCCTAAAGCTCCTTTCTTTCTTTTGAATATCATCTGTAACCTTTTTAGCCTCACAGATTGTTTTCAGTTCCAAGTTTGTTCAATACCTAATTCAATATCCTTAGCCATGACAGTAACTCATAGGTCCAATCATGCAATACAATCTTACTAATGGTTATAAATGGCTAGATCTGAAATGTACTTGATCTGAAACTATATTCTACTGTTCAGTGCCCTCTGCAACCTTGTTAAAAGAACAGATTCAGAAACAGCCCTTGGGAAAGAGTCCTGAGTCATCTCACTTCCATCCTTAGCATTTGGATTTTCCTTGGAGACTTTTCAGTTAGGTTTTTGCCTTGCTTTTCCTTATCTCTCAGATCTAGTGAGATTAGAGTCCAAGACAGAATGGCTGCAATGAAATCATTACAGATTCTGCCTGCATCCTGCTCTGAGTCAGAGAGAAATTAACAGAATAATATAGGCTGTATGTATTTCTCAAGTCAGAGATCACTGAGATCAGTCCGTGTCAGAAATATCTCTAGTAAGAACAGGCTATAGGCAGTGACAGATAATATTTCATAAGATTCCCAAGCTTCCTTTTTGGTGAATGAAAATATTTGATCCTCTTCTTGTCAGCAGGCTCACTTTGAACTTCTTTTATAGTAACATTCTCCACTGAAAGTTCAGTTTTTCTCACACTGTCTGCTCCTACCCATCAAAAAGGATCTGGGCTCCTCTTCTGCAGAGCTCTGGTTGTACCTGCCCTTGCACAGCAGTGAGACCCTTCACCCATCACCCTCCATAAGGTGGATCCAGTGCAGGAAACTCTTCTGTGCCTTTAACGTGGCAGTGAAAGTCATTTTTGTGGTGGACAGGTCCTGTCAGTCCTGGATGTCATATCTTCATTACACTGTTCAGTTTCTCATTTCCTGAAGATTTTTATGACAGTTTAACTAGTTGGTTAAGTTATTCCAGAAGGTGATATTTACCCCTCTTCCTTTCTTTTTATCTCTCAGAATCCCATCTAATGGTCCATATAGTGGCTGTAGCCATGTTAATTAAAAAAAAAAAAAAAAAAGGCAATAATTTCTACTGTTGGATCTGAAAACACACATAAGTTACTCCTCTTTTCGACCCTTTCAAATTAGACATGTGAGTTTATACAAGAACTTCATACTAATTCTGTCTGTCTCTCAGTCTTCTAAACATCTAGCAAAAAACACTGGAATTTTATTAAAACACAAATATTCCAAATAACCCAGCTTTCATATTTACAGGCATAGACTATGGATGCCAAGTGTAGGAGTAATCATGGTGTTATACAGCAAAAGAAGACACTGTTTGGTTCCATGACCACCAGAGCCTGGTATATGATGCAATTACTCCCCCTCTAACTCTCCTTTTGGAGTTGTTTGGTTATTATCATGCCCAGGACTTTTGAAGAGCTAGTGATAAATTACACATATTTTTTCTATTAATGGTGAATGTTCATTTGTGTTAAGTACCTTCCCATTTTTCAAGTGTTTGGTCTTCATCAACCTGCTGATGAGACAAAATGATTTCCTTCGCAGTGGTGTAGAGTTAAGTAAGACTTTCACCCTGACAGAGAATTTTGATTTATTCCATGTAACATCCGTGTCTGTTCTGACAGATGGAGACCACACACTGCCCTTGCTGTGTTACAACTGGTATCTTCAGCAAGCACTGAGTGGGTGAATAGTTTGGTTCACACTGGGGAAAGGCTTGAATGTGGAGGAAATGTGTGTTTAAGGATGTCGTCACTCCCAACCTGAGATTTTCAGGGTTGATTTCCACCCACAGGAGTTGTGCAAGTGTCCCGTCAGCTTTTTAGGGAGGTGAGACAAAGACGTGCCTCTTGGAGGAATATCTGTAACTAATGACATTGTTTCTGCACACCTGCACAACCTGCATTATACAACTGCCTTTACTTTTAACCTTTACATTTTGTTGGCACCAGGAGGGACTGCAGGTTAACCACTGAACTGCGGGCATTCCCCACCGGGCACCGGCAGTCTGTTTGCCTTCAGGGTACAGAGCAGTAGTGACAAGGTGCTCTGCAACACAGCTCTGAGTCAGCCCCACAGCCAGAAAGGCAAGTTTGGAAGGGATTTCATCACCTGCCTGTGCCGGCCAGGGCATCCTTTGTCATAGGCTGGGAAGGAGGTTGCCCACATCCTCAGCATCCACCCACAAGCTTGCAATGCATCCCCTTTGGGTTTGCATTTCTTGCAGAGTGAACAATCTCTGGGTGTTTGAAAAACACTGGGATTGTGTTAGACACCACCACAAACAAGTTATAACTATTGCTACATGTGATGGATTTCATTGTATTCTGAGGGCATAGGATTGCGCACTTTGGCTGATGTTCACGATTCCCCACCTTCCCACCTCTGCTCTCAGAATTAATGAGATGCAATTAGGACTGTAGAATCAGTACAACTATTCTGGTCTTTTTGCAATTGACATGTTTTCTAATAAGCTTTTTTTTTTTTTTTTTTTTTTTTTTTTTTTTTTTTTTTTTGACTTACTTGGTTTGAAAACAAACACAGAATCCTGATACATTTAATCTGACAAGGAAGCCACAGCTGTCAAGAACTGTACTAAGGTGTGACTGAAAAGCTTATGCTGACAGAGGAATCTGGACTCATAGCACTGATTTCCTTGGGCAGGTTCAACTGTAGCCTGCTGACAACAGTTAGAAGTTACACAAGAGCACAGCTCCTTGCCAGGTTGCCTTTCTTAACACTGTGTGGTTGCTCTTTCCTGTCGCCTGCCCTTAAGATGAGGGAAACAAGCATCCAGAAGAAAGATGGTGAGAGAAAATCCAGCCTGCCTGAACCAAGGAAGGTTTCTCTGTAGAAAGGCAGGACTAGTAGGGCTGGGATAACATTAAGTGAAGTTCTCTAGGGAGAGATTCAGACAATACTCACTGCAATGTCTGTTGAAAATTTTATTAAGGCAAAATAAAAGGTGTAATTTACAATGTCTTCCTTGCAACAGCTTCCTTAAATTACTTCACGTTGATCAGTTCATGCTAACCACTGGAGTTTGACCCAGTATGAAGTGGAAGATACTTACCCTGTTTAGGAAAAGACTGTAGCACAGCACTTGGTAAGTTATGAGCTTGAAAGTGATACACAATAGTGAAGCTCCCTCTTGACTCTGTGGAGTAGATGGAAGATGAAGTGCTCTGTGCCTGAATGAAGCCGTAAATTCCAGGCTTACTCTCCAATTCTGCACTGCTGATCTTACTATGGAGGAATGGGAATCAGTCTGCCCCTCTTGATTTGAAAGCCTTTGGTGTTTGCCCTGTGTCTATGGATGAAATCCAAGCCAGATTCTCAGTGTCAATGGTTGCAAGGGATATGGACTGAAACTCAAGCTTGGTGCTTACTGAAAGCATTCAGAGACTTACGTTTTGGGAGTCGGAACTTGGTGATCTTTAAGGTCCCTTCCAACCCAAATCATTCTGTGATTCTATGAAGGGCCAATGGAAACACACACCTCTGGGTATGGTTACCTGGGGCTGAGAGTCAGAAAGCCGGTAGTGCTCCACACAGCTTGGAGCCTGGGATGGTAAAAAGTGGAAAGACCTGTGAAAATGGGAATGTGGGAGAGTTGTCAAGCCCTTAGTTGAATCCCAGCTTTCTGTGATGTGGCAAAAAAATTTCTTTAGCTGCCTAGACTGTAATCTCTGTCAAACAGAGCAAATGCTGGTATTCTGGCTGAATTGTTATATCTGTGTCACAGTAATACTCATGTATATTTTTAAAATACCCAAATACTGTTTATACACATCACAGAAAATAGTAAATATGTGTAACATTAACTCTGCAACAGACTTCTAATACACCAGCAACTGAGTGTATAAAAATACACTCACACTCTTATCATTACTCCTTTAAAACAACATTATTTTTTCAACAAAGCCCAATTAAACCAACAAGAAATCCACCAAGAATAGAAAGTTCTCTGTCCTCAGACAGCTAATGTATCTTGCTTAGTCTTTTGAGAGCCCTAAAAGCAAAATTTAGTAGTTTGTTTTCAGCAACACTCTTCTACAAGGGAGACAAAGAATAATTTATTTTTGATTCATAGGAGAAGTAGCTAAGCAGGGGATCACCAGCTAGTATTTTGATTACTATCTTCATGGAATATCTTATGGACTCTAATTAAATAAACCATCTTGCATGTCTATAAACTTTAGGGTTCAGTGGTGGAACCTTTTGCTTGTGGATAGAGTTGAATCAAGCACATATCAAAGACAGTTATGTGTGCAATAATTCTAACCAGAGCTCTTCCAGTAAATGCCAGATAAGGTTTTAAATGTGTTCAGGGGAGGATTTGAGATGAATCCATGCTTTTCTAGTTTTCCTCCCTCCCTCCCTTCTTCCCTCCTTCCTTTGCCACTGTCTTTTACCTCTTTCCCTCCCTTTCTCACTACTTTGTCCCTTCCTTCCCCAACAGTCCACCTTTCACATCAATATTAAAAAAAAATCCAGTTAATTTCAGTGCATCACAGACAGCTTGTCATAAGTGTCACAGCTATCTGGGATTTTGATGCATAGTGAAATGAAGAGCATATGATCTTTCTTTAGCCTTTTTTTCCTTGGTCTGGACAACCTTGTCATAATGTTCAGTTGCATTAAATCAGTACATTCGGACTATCATCATAAATAAGATGAACTAAACATGTCAAAACAAATTCTTATGTAACACAGATCTCTGTGGTTTCATTTACTAGTAACACCCTTCAGAAGTCATAACAGGGAACGAAGCAATCTCTGTGATATGGAAATTTTCTTCTCAAGTGCATAAATTATGTCTTAATGCTTCAATTGCTTGAAAAGTGGGACAGTCCCACAGGTCACCATTTCCATTCCAGTGATAAGATTTGCAAATATTAACAATTATTTCTCTTTTATGGGCAGGATTAACTTTACAGGTGTCATGGTTTGACCCCAGTCAGCAACTAAACCCCACGCAGCCCCTTGCTCACCCCCACCCCCATCATGGGATGGGGGAGAGAATCAGAAGAGTAAAAATGACAAGTAAAAGTGACTCCTGTGTTGAGATTAAGTTTAATGGGACAGAAAAGGAAGAAAATAATAATAGTGATAATAATAAGATAAAAAAATGAATACACAGAATGGCTCACCACTTGCTGACCAATGCCCAGCCAGTTCCCAACCAGTGGCCTCCAATTTAGGTACTGAGCATGACATCATATGATATGGAATATCTCTTTGGTCACTTGGGATCAGCTGTCCTGGCTGTGTCCCTTCTCATCTTCGTGCGCCCCTTCAGCCTTTTTTCTGGTGGGGCATGAGAGGATGAAAAGTCCCTGACTCAGGGTGAGCACCACTTAGCAACAACTAAAACAGCAGTGTGTTATCAACATTATTTAATGCTGAATCCAAAACACCACACCACACCAGCTACTAGGAAGAAAATTAACTCTCTCCCAGCAAAACCAGGATAACAGGCAGGAGGGCTCTAGTTTAATTGAACATGGGCAAAGAAAAGCCTTAAACTTAATAAATTAGCAAAATCAAGCAGCTTTACTTAGGTTTTAGTGGCTTTATAAACTCTTCCAATTCTGAAAGGGTAAGTCACATGCTCTGCTTCAACATCTGGCCTTTGTGCATCTTCAGCTCAACCCCCAAGTTGGGGATAAGAGGCATACAGACTCATACTAGGGAAGAGCCACTGCACTGGGACCTGCCCTCTCTTCCATCTGTGCCACAAGTTTGCGATGTGCTCTCTGACCAGCTGCCTCTCCTAAAACTTACAGACATGTCCTTGACTGCAAACTGCCTTTGTTTTTTAAATTGAGCTCTCATATAGACCCTAGGTGTTTTCACAATTGATTTGCCCTGGAATTGCAGTTGTTCAGCGTGTCTCACCACTGAGACGAGTGTAGTTCATCACGAAGATTTCTGAGCCTCCAAAAATACATGCAGATTTTCTTTGCTGTACTCATTTCTCCCTGTTTGAGCACTAAAAACACATTCAGGCAGCTCTTAAAGTCATACAAATAACAGCCATTGAAATGGAAAGCAGCAAAATTATGAATATTGTATAATGCAATGTTAAATTACAAATAAATAAAACATCTGGGGCCAGATGTTGCAGTTGGATTCCTGTGTGGAACTACCATTCCTTTCAGAAACATTCTGTGTGTGCTTCTGAAAGCAGAGTTTGGCCCTTGATGTAGAAAACCAGTGTTTTTAATGCAATATTAATGGAGGATGATTTCTCCACTAAAAACAAGGCAACTTGGTAGATGGAGAGATTAACATATTTTAGAAAAAACAGCTAAGGGTGTCTGTAGAATCACCTTTCATAATGGTGGTTTTTTTTTTTTTTTTTTTTTTTTTTTTTTTTTTTTTTTTTTTTTTTTGTTTTGTTTTTTGTTTTTTTTTTTTTTTTTTTTTTTTTTTTTTTTTTTTTTTTTTTTTGTTGTTGTTTAAGGTTAAAAGGACACAAAACAAGAATGAAAGAAATTGAAGAATCCTCTACAGAGCACATATGGTGGGAAGAGGAAACAGACAGTGTAAGAAATTTACTTGAAGCAAGCCTGAGTGTTCAATCACTCAAGAGCTTTAAAAGATAGAAGAATGGTGAAAATACATGCAGGAAGAAAAAGTCATCTCAAAATGTCCAGCCTCAGGTGGACTTATCAAGTACTGAACTCCCATTTTGCCTTTTAAAAAGTCTGTTGAGTCTTTCACCAACATAGAATTTATTAATACCCATGGGGCAGTTACAGGAGAAAAATGGCCATTTAATCAGAAAAAAAATCTCCTTCAGAGGTTTGCATTGCTTGGTTGTGGACAGCTTTGCAGCATTTGACCTTTAGTAGAATCTAGAAAATCCTTTTACACTGTGGTTGATTTCTCTGTTGGTTCATGTGTGATGCTTGTGGTTGCAGGTGGTGCTTTGTGACTGTTTGTCATGTAGCTGCCAGGCCCTGCTCCCCTCTGTGGTACCTGTGGTACCATGGCTTGTTTACCATGTGCTTTTTTGAGATGCCAGAAAGCCTTTGAGAGTGGTGGCTGTTTGTCTTGAAATGTCCTCAAAGGGGTTAACCTTTCAACACACACATAGTTTTCCAGCCTGCACAGCTGGGTTGTCAGGCTGCAGCACATCCAGGCTCAGCATTGATGTCGAACCTGGTGGATGACCAGTGAAAGAAATTAAAGATCAGGCAATAACTCCCTGCTTTCTGCACATCTTTTTGCACAATTGAATAAGGTGCCCTTAGCCTCTGGAGACAGGGAGACGTGAAGTGCTGTGCCAAGGACCGGCTCCAGGCCATGGTCCCTTTCACGTTAAGTTTTGGGCAGGTATTATATCACATTGGCAGCCCTGGTGAGACTGTGCATCCCTTGCCGTTAGGTGTCCAGTCTAGGAAAAGAAGACTTTACACCATCCAGCCCTAGGGCTGTGCCAGCAGGTACCCAGTAGTTCAACTGGGGGAACCTGGCAGCTCCAGTCAGCTTGGGAACTCCCAGGTTTCAAAGTAAAGGCTCAAGTGTGTGGAACGATGTTATGAAAGCCACAGCATGCATCTGACCCTGGACAGCATCAGCAGCCCATTACTTTGGAGAGGCATTAAAAGAAAGACGCATAAAAGGCATCTACCTTTGCTAAAAATTATTTATTGAAGCAAAACGCAAGCAATCAGTGACCAAGGGAAGAATACAAAGTATTTTACTTATTGGTGACAAAGAGAAAATTCACTCTTTGACAGTGTCCTTAAAGTTTTACAGTTTTACCGTTCTGTACTCTTCTCTCATCCTTGACCCATATCAACCTGTGCAAATTCAGTCCTCTGCCCAGCATCAACTCTCCATAAAGTCCTTTCAAAACGCTGAATGTTCTTGGCCTGTGGGTCTTAACTCAGTGAATCTGCCTACAGATGGCAATTTCCCAGGTCACGGCAAAAAGCCTTCCCTTTCGAACAAACAAATCTTCAACCTGGAAATCCCTTTCTGGCACAGTATGTTTGCTGTTTGCTACTTTGTATTTTCTTGAACTGAAGAAAGAGATAAGGAAAAAATCTGCTCAACAGTGTTTTGGTTGATGCTGTGTGAGATGACATCACCAGTAATCCAGCCAGATGGGCTGAGCACTGTGTCTGTGAAAATGTTCATAGGAGCAGTGAGCACCTTCAGACAGATGCTTTCCATTAGACTAAACACAGGTATTCCTTTTAAAAGTGTGCAAGGAAATGGAGCTGCAGACCAAAGCCAACAGTGAAACACAGCTGTTCTTTTGCCTTTCTGGGGGGGGGGGGGGGGGGGGGGGGGGGGGGGGGGG
>JAWWEU010000158.1:57274520-57324002 GCA_035583155.1 Acropternis orthonyx | reverse complement strand
CGCCTCGCCTCCCCAACAGTAACATTCCCTACCCACATAGGTATTTATAATACTCTAGAACTTCCCCAGTGCACACCAACAGAAGCCTTTTCCCTTCCCAGTTCTCAGGGAGTTGCTGCAAAAGGCAAGGCTACACTTCATTTCCTCAATGCATCTTCATCTGTGTTTAAGCAGAAGAAGGATACAGCCAACATCCAACACCCCCAAAAGTGCTGCTTTGGGTCTCAGGGGCCCCCAGCTCTGAAGTGTCAGCCCTCATGGAAACAACTTTGATCATTTCCAGCAGTAAGAAGAGATATAAAGAGGGATCTCATGAACAGAAGCCACAGGCAAAGTAGTTCTGTACCATGGGAATAGACATGGATATAAGACCCATGGAGGTGAGGGGTCTATGGCAAAATGGTATATCACTATCTTGATCTGGTCTCCTTATGCAGTACCTGACCAGGAAGGAGAGTTGGGGTGAATTCACAAGCAAAAGAGCCTCTCAAGGGACAGATTGATCTCCATGGGTGAGTTTCATCCCCACTCAGCATTCCAGGATGGAGGTGTGGAGGGGATTTGCCACCCCTGCCTCAGTGGGCTCCTGCCTTCCAGCTAAGTGATGCAAAGCTGAGAGAGGCTGGTGTAAGAGCCTTTCAGCAGGCAATTAAAAGCAGAATGTTTTCTGTAATATATAAACAAGCCCATTAAGCCTGACTTTAATGGGGCTGAGATTCTGTGATAAATAATTGAAAAGAAAGCTTAAAGTGAATTTCAAAGATTTTTTCCCCCCTTAAAATGTATTTACAATGCTTCAGTACTTTATATAGCTTGAATGTTTAATCAATTGTCATTTAAAGAGAGTTTAGTTCCTGTAGTTTTGTGATATATATGTTCTAAACAAGCCACTTGAATGTCAAAACCACGAACAGCAGCTCTTGGGTTGAAACAGATTTGACACAGTCTGTAGTGGCTTGTGCATGGCAAAAGCTTATTCTCCACATCTCTCCTTCTTTCTCTAGATTAGAAGGTTCTTGAACCAGCTTGAATTTCTCCTGCTGTAGCACGCAGAGGATGAGGAGACAGCAGGCGCACTGGACAAGGACCTGCTAATCACTCACCTGGTCCCCAGGTCCAGGCAGCAGCTGGCTTCTTTATCAGCTCCGAGGCAAAATTCCAACCCTGCTTGAACAAGACAGGAGGAACAGGGATGAAGAACAAGTGAATGTATGAAAGGAACAGCTGATGTTTATTGTGCGCTAAGCATACTTGTCAGGTGCCTTGTAGGTACTTTTCCAGGGCTGGTTGTGATTAAGGATGTCAGGGGTGATATGCTATTCCCTTCTCAGTGACCAGGCATTTATCCTGCTTCCACTGACACGAGGCTTGATGAGATGAGAATGTCCCTCAGTGCCTTTCAACACACACATTTAAAATGTCTTATAAATTAGCTAAGACTTTGGACTTCCCATCGACTGTGCAGCTCCTCTTGCTGAGTCTAAACTGGCATTGCCTCAGGGACATCACTGGAGTTTCACTGCAGCCCCCACAATGCTGTTTTAAACCCCCAAACCCTCTTCTTGGTCCTGTCCAGTACTCAAACCAGAAAGCTGCTGACCCCTATTTGGCAGAGGAAAAGCTGGCTCTCTCTAAACCTCAGAGGTCAAGTGTGCCTTTAAGCCCTAAAAGCTTTTTTAATACGAGATGTTTTGTGAGAGCTCTCACACGTTTTAAGGTGCTGAAGTGCTTTGGGACTTGGGGTATTCAGAAGCTTATTGATGTCCTCTCCCAGGCTTCACCTCCTACTGAAATGGGACTCTCTGGAGAACTTTCACAGAATTTTTTACCTTCATATGTCCTTTAAATGACTCTATTTCTGTCCTGCAGTGTTTTGTATGACTGGGAGTCTGCTTGTTCCTTGCCTTTACTGGGGTGTTAGCAGCAGTGATCTCCCTATGACTTAGTAGGGATTGAACTGGCACCAGAAGAGTTAATCAGGAAGAGATGCTCTCTAATGTGAGAACAGACTGGCACAGTATTCTCCCTGCTCGGGAACACTGCAATAATCACCCAGATGGCTTTAAAAATAATATACATAGATATTTAAAATTATAAAAACAAGCAAAGGAGGATGCAAATAATTAGAAACTCATGGCAAAAGGGATAAAATCCTGCTCAGAGCAGCTGTGCTGGAAATGGTGCAGTGTAGTCCCGGCTTTGCACCAGTGTGCATGAAATCACAGCTCGTTCCCACAGAATCCCCTAATCATCCTTCCATTAACTCATATAACTGTGTGGGACTGGAGCAGATTTCTCAATAAAAATGATGGATAAGTAAATTGGGAGAAGCACTCTATCACTTAGCAGGTGTGAGAAGATTGACAGTCCCGGCACTGCTGAGGGAGGATGGCGTGTGCTTACTCAAGGGTGTCTCTGTGTGGAAATGCTTGTGTGTGGCTGGGGAAAAATCACCGTGGTTCTTGTCATGAATGGGAATTGGTGATGCTGGAAGAGGTGATGCTGGAACAGGATATGCAGGAGAGCAGCAAACACCTTGTGAGCAAACACTGTGTAGCACAGCATGGGCAGCAGTTATGTGAGAAAGGAGCATAAGAGCCTCGTGGCAGCTTGTTCTCATCATCCTGACAGTATGCATGAAAGCTGGAAGTCAGGGAGCATCCAGCACTGTTGAGACATGTCTGAGTCTGAAATCCCACACTGCTGTCCCCATGCCAGACCTGAATGCAAACCTATGTGCCTGAGATTCTCCCCTGTTTTGGTCTCTTAGACTATTGGGTGAAAATACCTCCCCCAACATGGCAAAAGTCACTTTGTGCATGAACTAGGGCCTTGTTAATGAAGCATTTCTCATAAAAGTGATAGTGCCTTTGAGACTTCTATGTCCCACACTGCCCAAAGCAGCTTTCTCTCTCTTTCTGAGATTGTGGACAGAGAGAAGCGTGTCCTCTGCTGCTCTTGGGGCTGAGACATGTCCAGGTGGGGTGTGCCAGGCACATTCCACAAGCAGATGCTGAGAAGAGAGATGTTGTTGGAACAGGTTTCAGAGAGAAGTTGTGGGTGAGCCATCTCTGAAAGCGTTCAAGGCCAGGTTGGATGCAATTTTGAGCAAACTGGTCTAGTGGAAGGTTGGAACTGGATGATATTTAAGGTCCCTTCCAACCCAGATCATTCTGTGATTCTATGTGTCCCTGAGCCTGAGCAGGAAGGCAGAGGTGAAGGCAATGCAACAGAGTGAAAAATGGCATTGAGGATGATAATCGTGGCTGTGAGTTACTCTGGCCCTTGGGGGACTGGCAGGAACTATCCAGCAGCAGGCTTGATTGCATAGATAAGAGATGTGATGGGCAAAACCTGTAGGCCTGATCCTCTGTCCTGGTTAAAACCCAGTCTGAGCTCCTGCGTTCTCCTCCGAGTGGGAATTAGGGAGAGGGCACAGTTCTCTGCTTCCCACCAGGCCTGGCAAGCCGCAGGAATGGTAGAAAACTCTCGAGGTCCCACAGCACACTGGGGTTTGGCTCTCTGATCGTGTGTGGCTTCCAGCTCCTGCTAAAAGCATAGTTTGAAAGATATTGGCCTGCTGGATACCCCACAGTGGTAGTGCATCCTGCAGCTCCTCTTCAAGCTGTACTGATTGCAGAGCCAGGAAATACTCCTTGTGCTGAAATTCTCACCATGGCTCTCCCATTCAGTATTTCTTAACATTTATAGCGTGGTTGACACCTAATTAGCAAAGACGTGTTAATGAAACCACTCAAAGATGAGAACAGCCTTGTCATCTTCTTGATGCATCCAGAAAGCCAGAGACAGTGAGGTCCTGGCTCTCTGGAGGGGAGCACCATCACCGTCCCCTCCCTGTCCCCACCAGCCCAGCTGACCGGCAGAGCACCTTGCCCTGCACTGTCATTACAGCCTTGGGATGGGGGAAGTGGTGGCAGGGAAAGATCCCTGCAATGAGAAAAAAAACAGGGGGATTGGGATTAATTTTCATACATGGTGTCTGGAGAATTAGGCGTTTCTTCTAAGGATTTATTGAGTGAGAAACAATGCTTTGCCTAATCCCTTGGCAGGGGGAGATGCTCCGCTAATGACTGCTCGATAATTAGCGCTGGGAAACTTCCTGCTTCCTGCTCTGCTCTGCCTCAGAGCTATCCCAGGCGCTATTGAATCTAACACCAAATTGTACCCCTGTGTCATGATCAGCTCTGGTCATCCTGTAAGCCTGTCAGGGTACTTTGGCAGCTCCAGAGACAGCAGTTTTGGGCAGGGTGGTTGGCTACTGTCCCTCCCCTTGGCCACCCTTTAGCTGCACTTTCCAACAGTGTCAGAGGAGCAAAGACAGCCCCAGGACACCCAGACAGGTTTTCTGGGGTGCCATGGAGGCCAGTAGGCTTCCCTCAGTCTGTCTCGGTTCTTGCTGGGTTTTGCTGCCTGACGACGCTTGTTATACTGTACTAAACCCAAAGATGAGGGTGTGTGCCACAGGCACCCCAAGGGTAGAGGCACCTCCTCCTGTGGAAAAAGGTGGCAAACAACTGTCTGCTACATGGCTCTGAGCCACTCTCATCCTCTGAGTGATAAAGGTGTGAAACAGGGATTATCTCCCTTTGTGGATGGCTGTGGCATTGCGGGAACCACATCTGCTGGGAGGGAGGTGATGCTCCTGTCCCAAGCCAGTACCAAGTGCCGTGATATGCAGGGAAAGGCAGGTCAGACCAAAAAGAGACAGGTGGAAGAACTCTAAGAGTCAGGCACAGCAAGCTGTTGGAAACCACAGTGATCACACCATGGCATCCGCTGGGTCTCTGTAGCTGTCACTCATCTGTTGCAGTGAGCAGTTCCCTTACAGATCCTGAGGCAAGTGGCAGCAGAGAAACCCAAGATGTGGTCTGGGTTTGCAAAAGAATCATGCAGAGTCCTGCTGAAAAGTACCCTGAGGCTGGCCTCATTGCACAGCTGTTGTGCAGCAGCGAGGAGCAGTGATGTGGCCATATGGTGTGCCAGCGCCACACATTTCCCCACTGCAGCCGTCCATGAATGGGCAGTCAGGAGGGTAGTCGAAGGAAAATTACATTTGCAGACTAATTCTTTAGGGCTGGCCCTGAGTGAAAAGCACTAATCACTTACACAAGTGAGGGTTATGCCCGACTCTGAGAATTTGTCCTCCACCTTTTGCTTTTTGAATCTCTGCAGTTGCTTGAAATGCAGTGCCCCCTCACCACACTGCAGGCAGTACTCTATCAGTCTTAGGACTAAGGTGGGTGTCTATAAGCTATTCCTGAAATGCATTTTTAGTTTTCTTCCTTCTCTGTCTTTTAAAATGGCAATGCTCTGACAAAACCAGCCCCACGAGCCAAGATTTTCACAAGTGACTAATGGTTTGGATGGCACTGGTTTGGTACTCCTGTGAGAGTTTGTTGTTGAGGGTATTACTATTCAGGTGTTGTGATACAGCTCACACTTTGGAGAGGCCTTGACCATAATCTCAGGATTATGTTGTTTCAAAAGTCACATAGCCAGGATAGGCACAAAACACTACTCTCCTTGATAAAGAAAGAGCCTCGAAGGATCCAAGAGAGGAGATGTGTCTTGAGACAAATTCCACAAGCATCTAGACATAAATCCTACAGTCCAGCCCTCATTTTCTTCTGACACCAAAAGTGTCCCCATGCTTTTCAATTGATGCAAAGTAGATTCCTTGGACCATATTGTGCAGCTCACCTGAAGCATGACAGGGATTTATCAGACAGACACTTACAACACAGAAGCTTTTCAATAAGACAAAGCCTGCTGGTAACATTTCCCATGCATTTCCTAGTGTTACTGGCAAGCTTTTCAGTTCACTTGATATATTATTAAGAGTAGCTATGAAACTAATTAACTGAGGAGAATGCTATTTAACTGTCAATAAACCTTTGGATCTCTGCCCTCTTTCCTTCAAATTTAGATATTCATTCTGCAAAACCTTCTGTGTTCCCTACCCCACAGCTTTTCCCCCTTCCTGTTTCATAGCTTTCTTGGTGGCACTTTTCCTTCACCTGGCCCAAGCTGTTTGCCCTATGCATTGCCCCAGAGCCTGGTGCCTGTCTGCTCTCTGTCACAGTCTGGCAAGATAGAATGTCTCCCTGCTGCTGTGCCTCCTCCAGCCTCCCATCATCAAAAGCCTCTATGGGGCTCTCTCCCAGGCTGGAGTCTGTCTCTGATACATCCTTTGAGGCTTGTTCCTGACAGGGTTCTGCTGGGCACTACAGTGATGGCACAACATGAAGGTTGACTGATGCAATTGGAAACAGCTTCTAGTAGAGAGGTGAATATTTACCATCCAAGAACCAGTGAGCTCCCAACAGCTCTCCTTGCTGGACTTTAAAAATGTTAGCCTCTTTGAAATACAATTGCCTTTACTCTCCTGACTCAGAGAGCAACAGTTCCTTCCATTCACTCCTATTCCTCCTTAAAGCATGCCCTTCAACAAAGCTCATCACTGGTAATGTTTATTCCCCCTCCCCCTGAAAAAGCATCTCTTGGATGTGCTACTGCCATGGCTGAAGGAGCCCCAGAGACAGTGTGGTTCCCTGGCATCGTGCAGCATATGTCCTGACACACAAATGATACCCCATTCCTACACACAATGGCCCCATGCATACAATGGCCTGGCAGGGAACAACAGACGATTGTAGCTTCAGAGCAGATGTCCATGTCAGGGGTTTTGTGATGGAGATCTGGAGAAGGAGGGGAAGAAGCAGATCTTTTGCAACAAAATATGATGAGTGTGATAAAAAAACACAGTGCAGAGAAAAAAAAACAGCTCTGGAATCTTCATGTGGCAGGCTTTGAGGACCTTGCTGTTTCAGGGACGTCTGAAACACGTTTTCCCTATAACATGATGCTTTCTGTATTTGAAAAGCAGACCCAAGCCTGACTTTAAGGTACAAGCTTCCCCCTGGATTTGCAGAACATAAGGAACAATCTCTGTTGTCTCTGGGAGAATGCAGCAAGGGCTTTGTTCCCCTTGCAAGGCTCCTCAAAGCCCAAAGAACAAGGCAGTGCCCTTAACTTCTTTAGTTTATTTCTGCATGAACTATTTTAAATCATGGCACTGCAGATCTGGACTGTCCTGAATGACAGCAACTAAAGCAGGTACCTGGGAATGAACATTTTTCACACTTGAATGCTGTGTTGGTGTTTTCCTGCTGGGTCTTTTCTTGAAGTTGGTACATCTGAGTTTAGGATCAATAGCCTGGCTTTCTTGGACACACTGCAAGAGACAATATGGAAGAAGCAGCAGCCAAAATAGCAACAACAGAAGTTGCAGCAGGCAGATTAAGTGGCAGCAGCAGGCTCTGATCAAGCTGTTCTCCTTCTGTCACCATTTTGAGTGTTTATTGTTTAACACTCCAAACTGCTGCCGGTTACAGGGCTTTACCAGCAAGAAGGGATAAAGGGCAGTACAAAGCCTCTGTAGGAACGTATGAGCCCACCCGGCTGCTCTGTGTTGGAGCTGGATGCCTTCCCTCTCCTTCATTCACAGCATGATCAGGCCCACCTGACTCCTGTCCAAGTCACACATCCTGGGGAAATAGTTGATTTTTCTCTTTGATAATTTGGTTACAAGCCCGAAGCCTGGAGACAACAAAGCTTCTGCCATTGTAAGGCCTGTCTGCCCATGCCCCCTGCCTTCCTCAGTCTGGTGGCCAATGTCAACAAACTTTGTCAGGGAGCTAAAGGTCTTTAAGCTATGAAATTCCAGCAAGTTTCATAAAAACAGGAGACTGCATTGAGGATGGAGAGCTGAATCAATTCCCATGCATGCCCCTGCAAAGCTCCTGGCTGCTACAAGTCCTGAGCTTTGCCCATAAGGCAGAGATAGAGCACACGGCACATGATGGGAGCGTCACCATGGAGTGCCCAAGAGGAAAAAGTGCAGAGGGCTGAGGTGGTCATGAGGGACGCTTAGGAAGGAGTTTCTGTGTAGAAGATGCCATAGGAGATAATCTGCTGGCTTTATGTGGGAGGCTTCAGAAGCAAGTCTGTAGGAATCCAGTTCTAGTTGTTTTTGCTGCTGACAGAACAACTTCATTATGCACGGAGGGTCTCATTTGGTTTGGCTTCCTTGTGCAAGTCCAGATACGGAGGAGCACAGCTGAATGCCCTTTAGCTTCCTGGTTATCTCCAGACAGATTTCACTCTGATGTACTGATATGGGATTTGGGGGAGGAGCTGGAGTTCTTGTTCAGGGATAATCCTAACCCAGTGCAGCCTTAAGCAAGCCAGAGATGCACATGACACCCAGGTGGTGAAGTACTTGAGCCCCTTGAGCTCCCCACCAACAGAGGAAGGTGATACACCCTCCCCCCCTCCACCTCCCACTGCTATTGGAGCTCCTGTGGCCTAGAGTGCTGCCTTTCTATTTTACATAAAAATCTGCATTTCTGAGAGCTAATAAGTCTTTTCAGGGTCTGCAGCTGGACTATGAATAGACTGTGAAGCCCTAATTTGATTTCAGACGAGAGCCATGTTGGGCTTTTCCCGTGAGCCCACTCTGGTCCCTCAGGGACACCCCAGAAGGCTCTGCAAGAGCTCGATTGAGCTGGGAATGCAGTGTAGGTCTGAAAACAAAGGTTTAATTTTTTTCTTTCTCTCAACTTTGGGAAACAAAATAGAAGACTAAAAGGCTGTAAAACATCAAGTCTGCTACCAAATTGCTTTTTTAAAATGACTCCAACTTGACAAAAGTTGCACGTACTGCTATTAGACATCCCTTTCTCTGTTACCTACTTACACCTCTTCAAAGCTGAATGGAAAAATTAATGCTGAACCTCCTTTCCCTCATAATCAAACATTACAACGCTGAGAAATTCAGAGTGAGGATTACACGGAACAGTCATTCCATAACAATACAATTATGATGAAATCATTTTAGCATCTCTGGTCTGAGATGAGATTAAATCTATTTTAATGAGACATTAGATGGGCTTTTTTCTCCCATGTTTTTTCTCTCATGGCGCCATTACAATGCAGAGGAAATTTTTTTTTTGTTACCTCACTTTCTGATTTTTCCTTTGCAAGAAATCCAGATTCTGCACAGGGAAACTAAAGTGAGAGTATTGTGACACTTCTTTTTGTACTTAAATTACTGATACACTCCCTCCATCTTCGCTTCACGCTGACAGTTTCTTTTTCCTGAGAATTTCTGCTGTTCAGGTTTTTTTTCTCACAAAAAGTATTTCATATTTCCTGCATCAGCAAAGTTGCTGAAGTGTTGATTCACTGGGCCCCTGAAGCTGCCAGGGAGCTCCATCTTGCCAGGCTGTATTTATAGCAGCTCTGAGTCAGAATGGCAACACGGAGCTGCCAAGAGACCTGTCAGTGCTGGCTCTGACCGTGTGGTCCAGCCGGTGGTTTGGAGGGCTGTGTCCCTGTGGTGTGTCTGGGAATGGCTCCTGCAGCTTGGTGCCCAGGGCTGTCCCTCCAGACCTGACTCAGTTTCCCAGGACTCAGTGTGTGACCTGGACGTGCGGCACCATGATTTTCAGGGTCACTCCCCCTCATGAGGCCATATATCCACAGAATGTTTGTTTGGTGGGTCTTGGACCACAAAATATTGTGAGCACTTGAGAGCAAATAATTTGTGAATATTTTGCTCACATCTCAGCTGGGGGAGGGTTTTTCTGTCTTTGCTTCATTTACCACAATTTCTTTCCAAAGGCGACCTCCTCCTTTTGATTCAAAATAAACTCTGGGAAACTGTTCACTCATGGATCACATTCTGTGGCATCCTCGGTGAGTTATCCGGCCAGCATCACATGGGGGGCTGGCCAGCTGCTTGCTCTTCCTCCTTCTGTTTTGAAGAATCAGGTGGACAGATGGAAATGATCTTTCCAGGGAGCAAACTGGTTCCTTCGATAAGCTGTTCAACTGTGAGGGCAGCTGGAGGCTTTAATTTGGATCCTTCTGCAAGAGACAGATTCAGACACCCCTTATCATCTGCTAGACCTAGCAGGACAAGGCACTCCTAAGGCACTAAATTTGTTGATAACTTGCTCTGCAAGAAAGAAAAAGAAAAAGTAAAAAAAAAAAAAAACCAAAAAAACCCCAAACCGGATAAAAGGGAGCTGCATTCATTGATCAAAGCCAAGGGAAAAGTGATAGGACTGATGTTATGGATCACCAGCAAACTTCCTGCAATGGAAAAAGGGATGTCATATTTTTTTTGCCTTTAAAGCAAGAAGGTCTAATCAAACACGTGCCAAAGAAAGGGAAAACCCCAGACTCCATAAGAAGGCAGCAAGAAGTTACACTGGATCACTCGGAGCCCTTGAGTTAAATGTATGTTGAGAGGAAACTGATAAAGATAAAACACAATAATGGAAACCTGTCTCAGAAAGAGCAGGTAGGTCCCAACTGTCAACAATAATTTGAACATATAACAAGCCCCTTGTTTGAAAATGAATCCAGCTGAAAATGAAAGATTAAACAAGTACAACAATGTAAGAATAAATTGCACATAAATCTCTCTGGTTTTCAGGATCAAAGGAAGATTAAAGAACAAGTTATGGAAATGTGGTAGAGGCAAAGAGAACCTATTAAGTGATATCATTTAGTGAGTATACGAGTAATAGAGTTCACATGTAAGTTTAGAGGAAAGAGAATGAACCTGTAGCTGCTGAAAGAGATTTCATTTGATATCTGGCATGAATGAATATATGATGAAGAAGATTTTTATAGCTCAAACCCAACAAAAATATGACCCAGAAGCTGAGTCCACAGTTGCTGGTATGAGAAAACTGACTTTCAGTTGTGTTTCATGGGTGATGACAAATGACCAAGTTCTTCCAGTCCACCATGCAACTTTGAGAATGTGAGGGTGGACACCAGCTATATGAATTCCTGTCGTAGGAATGACATCCAAGTAAGGGTGCAGGTTACTCCCCAGGGCAGGGAGGACTCCTGGCAGCAGCAGGGTCCATCATCACTCCCCAGAAGCTCTTTTTTCCCTTTCTGCCTCTGTGCTGGGCTCAGATCACAGCCTATTCTCCACTGAAGATGCTTAGTAGAGGCTGCTTTTCTTTCGGGAAACTGCACTAAAATACTTATCTGTGTGTGTAAGACTGTAAGTGATTATGCAAGCACATTCTTTTACAGTGATGATATTAACACCAGAAGGCCCTATGTGAGACACTTGGCCCTCATATTTTATAATCTTCTGATTCTTAGGATCTAAATAAACAAAAATGGAAAGAAAAGGACCCTCTTACTGCTGCTAATACAAGTGAGAGTGTTTTTAAAAAGTGTCTTGCCCCAGCTCATGCAGAGTCTACAGCAAAATCAAACCTGAGCCCATGAACCCAGAGCCTGTGTTTCAACAGTGCTCAGCTCCACCCTCTGAAAGAGTGATTATACAATGTTAATAGTAGGTACTTCTCAACAGTAATAAGCTGCTTTTCACTTCCACAGCTGGTCCAAGAGAAGCTATCACAGGGAGTTGTACGAGAGAGGGAAGTACAAAAGGATGAAAAACAGAGTGGTGCTGGTTTGACATAGAGCTCATGGCCATACAAACCCCGTCTCCTTCTGTGTGGGATGGCTTGGAGACTTCTGGCACCTGGTCATGGTGCTTTTTCACTGGGAGAAACACAGTCTGTCTCTATCTTTGGGGAAAGAGGAAGTCATATTCAGGAGAAGGGGCAAAAGGTGCCTGGATCAGCTGGCAGGATTATAGGACTTCACCTCACTCCATATGGATGCTCCACCCTTATCATCACTGCGTCTGAGAAACAAGCAGTGAATGTTTGTCCTAATTTCAACCATTCCATTCAATATGAAATCTTTTTTTCCTGCGTAGCCTGTAGTTTTCTTTGTGAATACTAATCAGGAGAGTTTGGGGAAGGAAGAAAATGTAACCAGTCTTCTTCAGTATTTTCCCATAGTGAAACCAGCTGGAAACTGAAAGAGACCAAGGTGGTGAAGGTATTTGCATGTGCAAAAGACAATATAAGAACAGCTGAGATTATATCAAAGAAAAAACAGTACAAGGTAGTCAGAGGGAAGGTTTGGCCTTCATTTGGCCTCCTAACCCAAGCAAACTGCAGCCTTTAATAGCTTTGAAGGTTATTTCTCACTCACACCTCAGATGGGTGTGCATTTGCTAAGTGCGTTGCCTGCGGGCGATCTGATTTATGTTCAAATGTTTGTGGTACACAAGGTGCACGCAAATCTATTTATATATATGTATTTATTATCAAGGCATGCAAAGCAGAGATTTTTCAGCCTACACTACACAAAACAGCTCAAAGCTGTGCCTGGCAGCAAAAAGCTTTGTGGAGGTCCTAACCCAAGCCATTGTATAAGTCTCTCTATGCCCTTATCTGAGCAGCAAATGCCTGTACGTAAGAGCTCACGTCAGTGCCTCCACCTGTTATCAGTGAGCCAGGGGAGGGAGGAGGAACTGGGTGAGATCCAAGTCAGGGGCATGGGTGAAGTGTGAACATCTCACACCACACACAGGGGGAAGGGAAGACCATGTCCCAGTGTAGAGATGAGAGCTGTCACTGTGCTATTGCTGACCCTGGGACCTGACCCCATGGCCAGCAACACACTGCATTGACCCTTGTGCTTAACCCATTCCGAAGCACAGAAAACTGCTCCCACAGAGAGAAGCTGTTCATTTAGTGGACCCAGTGCATGTCTCATTAGACAAGCTCTCCACTTCAGGGTCTGTCTCTTCATCCTTGTTTGGAGTTGTGTTGTTCTGGCTGTTATACAGTCAAAAGGCATAAATAAAATATCTCCAGCATCTTTCGTCATTAACAGAGTTCTCACAGTGCTTTTCATTTTTAGACACTTCACCTTTTCAAATCACTCATTAAATATTAATAAATTAATCCCTCTCACACTCCTGTGACGCATGCCAGACATTTTCATGATGATCATCTTATGTTCTGGTTTTTATTTGAATATGAAATACACCAAGTAGATGTATCATTCAATACAATTAGCTGGCAGTTATAAACAGTGCCAGAAACCAAGCCTGGCAGGCTGATTTTTGCTACATGTGTTCAATTGGCACTTAAATACAAGAAGTGAAAAAATGAAGAGCTAATGGCATGAATGACTTTTAAAAGTTTGTGTTCTTCAATAGATTATTTACTTGTTTCCTGCAGTTTCCATGAGTCCTTTTTATGGAAGACATTAAAGGCACCAGTAAAGTCAACAAGCTGTGCTGGGCTGAATGGTTTTGGTACAGCGGGGCTTCTATGACAAGCTTCTGGAAGCTTCCCCCATGAGACTGGCAAAGCCAATACCAGCAGCCTCCAAGACAATCTCACTGCTGGAAAAGGCTGAGCCTGTCAACAACTATGGTAGCACCTCTGAGATAATGTATTTAAGGGGGGAAAAAAACCAAACCAAAAATTACAACTGCAGCCAGAGACAGGAGTGAGAACATGTAACAGAAACAGCTCTGCATGTCCCAAGGTCAGTGCAGAAGGAGGGAGAGGAGATGTTGAAGCAGAGACTCCCCTACAGCCCATGGGAAATACCTTGGTGAGGCAGCTGTGCCCCTGCAGACCCTGGAGGACCCCTGAAGGAGGCTGTAACCTCCTGGGAAGCCCACTCTGGAGCAAGTTTGCTGGCAGGACTTGTGATCCCACAGGGGACCCACATTGAAGCAGCCTTTGTCTGCAGAACTGCACCTTGTAGAAGGGACCCACATTAGAGCAGTTCATGAAGAATTGCAGCCCATGGGAAGGACTGATGTTGGAGAAGTTCCTTGAGGACTGTCTCCCATGGGAGAGACCACACGCTGGTGCTGGGAAGAGTGTGAGGAGTTCTCTTGGGGAGGAAGGAGCTGTAGAGACAACATGTGATGGACAGATCACTGTTGTTATTCCCAGTTCCCATGCACCACTGGGAGGGAGGCAGTAAAGAATTAGAGAGTTCTTCCCCAGGAAGAAGAGGGGGTGGAGGAATGAAGGTGTTTTAAGATTTAGTTTTTATTTCTCATTATCCTACTCTGACTGGTAATAAATTAAATTAATTTTCCCCCAAACTGAGTCTGTTTTGTCCCTGACAATAACTGGTGAGTGATCTCTTCTTGTCCTTACGTCGACCTACCAGCCTTTTGTTACATTTTCTCTCACCTGTCCAGCTGATGAGGGAAATGATAGAGAGACTTTGGTGGGCACCTGGCATCCAGCCAGGGCCAATCCATCACAATGCTCACCTACATCTGAGCAAGATCCTTCAGCCACAGCAGCACCTCTGGAGCGTGTCTGTGTGACCTGTACCCAGGGAAAGGTACTCTGCCACCACCGCTAGCATGGCAGGGAATTTGGGAGTAGAGCCTCTGAGAGCTCTTTCAGATCTCATCATCACGGATACAAGGTATTTGTAATGTTCAGTGTGGAAAACTGTACTATCCAGACCCATTTCCAGGAGGCAGAAGGAAAATGCACCTCCCCATGCATTTCCAGGACATCATCTCTGCTCCAGAGACTGGTGGCCAAAGTCTGGATGCTGAGAAGGTGAGGATGCTGCAGGTCCTGGAGCCAAGCACACCTTGCCAGGAGACAGTGCCCTCTTTGACCACTTTCTGCAGGACAGTAGCAGTGACTGTCTTCAGATAAGTCTGATCTCATTAACTTTAGTGTACATCTCAGGACTTAAAAATAGTGCAGAACAAATCGGGAAATGTTGCCTAATTTTGAAAGCTGGAGTGTCTACCTGGGGTTCAAACCAGTTCACATGAAGAACAGCCTTCCCTGACCCTGATGGTCTCACTCTCAAATAATGACGAAATCTGCTTGTGTGTCCTGGTGAAACCCTGGCTTGTGAGAAAATGCTGAATATCTGGAGTGACAGGCCGGCGGTGGCTTCCAAGGGAAGTGTCAGCCCTGCTGCCCATCCGACCCTTCAGATCTACACAGCAGCCTGAGGCTCATGATTCAGCTGGAAGCAAAGCAACGTCTGTTTCTGTTTTTCATGTTTTCTGCTATGGCTTCCCCCCCCCGCCCCCCCCATGCCATTTAGCCTTTCCCTGTGAAAGTGATGTCCCTCTGATGGTGCTCATTAGCAGGCTGCTGTCCAGGCAGGATTTCAGCAGTGATAAAAATCCCAGAGAGCTTCATGGTAGGGTGACTTCATCAGCATCACACAGCCAGCTGCTGCCCTGCCATCAGGTACTCACCTTTCCTTCAGTGGGGAGTGGAGGGTGTCATTGCATTCCCCATAGAGGTACTTTTCAGAGCTGGAGGGTCCCTGTGCACTGTTCAAGTTGGATCCTGCCATTTTCCTGGTCACTCCTCCACTTTCGGAGGTCTTTGATTCTCTGGTAAGACTTATCCCTGATATTTGAGGGGAGAGTGTTGCTGGGAACAGTAGCAGGCACATGGTAATGGGAACTGATGGGTTGATACTGGTTCTTCCATAGCAGAGATCAGGGATCTGGGCTGCCTGCAGGGCTGTGGGAGCCCCTGGGTCAGGCTGAGCTGCCTGGCTGCAAGCTCCTCACCGGAATGGGCTGTCACATTCCCTTCACACTGAATGAAAAACAGGCACGTCCGAGGTGTGATACACCTGATCTCCTTCTGACATCTGCTCTGGAGTGAGACAAATCAGTCTCTGCTGGTTTCCCTTGGCCAACTGTGGGGGGAGATGAGAGTGACTTGCTCCAAGTTAGGTGAAGTGAATCCCAAACTAGGTGAGGGGCAGCACCTGTGTGCTGGTCATTCCACTGCATCCATGCTCTGCTTCCTCTCACAGCCACCTGCTGGGCTGGTGGAAGGGCGCTGCTTCTGGAGATTGTGGTTGAAAGTGAAGAGTCTGCAGAGGGTGGATATGGGTGGGGAGGCAGGGGATGGGGGGGGAACAGCTCTGCCAAAGCTGCACCCATGCTCCATCTCAGGCTCTTGTGAAGGACCAGCACTTTTAGAATTTTATTTTGGTGCAGCAAAATATAGGATTAAGATTGCTTGCTCAGCAATGTGGTGTTCAGAGATCACAGCTGAAAAACACGGGTTGAGGGTGCCTTAATTTATTGTCTGAGCTTCTATCTGGTCAGCATCATGCAAGACCATGTCTGCATAATGTAGCAGCTTTATGCAGCCGTCTTTGCAGGAGTCATTCCACGTGCAGCTCCTCTCATTCCCATTTCCAGACAGGCACACCACAACTCACAAGCATTTTGCATTAGCAGAATATAGGAAGTCCTTGTATGTTGTAGAACTTACTGGGCACCCTGCCTCATGACTGTCAGACAATCCTGTGGGTCTCCTTGGGGCATCACCACCTCAGATTACCACCCACTTGCCTTTCCCAGCTTTTCCTCTAGTGGCACTGGGGCTCTTGCACCCATGGCCACTTGTAGTTACCTTCTGGTTGATATTTTTTCTGCTGCAGCATCCCCGCTTTCATCCCCATTCAAAGCAACACTTCAGCATCAGTGAAGTTTTAACTCTGGCCCTCTGAAGCTGGGAAGTGCAGAGCAAAGCCAAAAGGGAAAGCACTTAAATAGGAGGAGGTTTGCCAAGCTGTGATGTTACAAACAGCTGCTCTGCTGACAGCTCTGTCACAAGGAAATTACTTCCCACCAAACTCAGTGCTTCTAGAAATGGTGCTGTTGGAGCAGATTGAATCTTTTTGCTTTTAAAAAGCTGTTGGATGCTATACTTTAGGAGAAGATGAACTGGAAAAGTCTTGAAATCCAAACAATATTGTAATGGAAAGGAGAGATCTGTGCTTGCTTTGTGCTTCCTGCCCCTTTTCCCCTTCTTCAGTGCTCTTACTCTGACACTTGGTTCGTATTAGGGCCAAATGCTGTTTCCTCACAGAGGGACCCACTCAGTATAGCAATTATTAATGTAATCCTGAGCCAGAGAAACAACATGAAACAGTATGTACCCTTTGGTGGAAGCACTGGTGAGGAGCAGCACTGAGACAAAGAGAAGACTGGAGACTTAAAGTTTGCAACATAGCTGAAAAAAGTCATTATGATGCAATTCAGCTGCCTGGAGCAGATGTTTGACCTGCTCACTGCTTAAAAGAGAGGCACGGCTTGAAGAGAGCACAATCTTGGTTGAGATGATTAACACAGAAAGTAATAGCCTTGAGTAACTAAACCTTACATTGAGACAAAGGAACCAAGGTCTCTGTCCTGCATGGTCCTACAGAGCCTGCCCTGGCTCCCCATCAGGTGTGTATGGCCAGACTTCGTGAACGAAGATCTTGGGAAGGGCTCTCCCCACGTGGGTGTGCCCTTCCAGCCTGCGCAGTGGATTTTTTACCCGACTTTGGCAACAGGTTGTTAGGAGGGGGAGTTCGAAATGATTTGGTGAATTCAGATTGCCAAACTTCATGGGTATTTTACTGCCCTAAATAACCTGCTTTCCTGGCTCTGTCATAAACTGTCGCACCCAGCCCTGGAGGAGCTGGGAGGGGCAGGAGGAGATTTTCTTCATCTCCTGTTTGATCTGCAGTGCCCTGACACCACTTCACTGCTCTTCTTTGCTGCAACTGCTGGAAGTAGCCCAGCTGTGGTGCTGGGTAAGAAAGCAGATGAGCTGCCCTGGAGAGGCTGAGGGCTTGTGGACTGCTGATGGTTAACAGCTTGACTGAGTGAAGTCAGGTCTGCTTTTGTGCAAGGTGAAGCTGAGGGAAAATATGTCTACACAAACCTAATTACAGGCATTGGAAAGTTTTAAATCTCTTTGTATTGGAAACACTAGCACTTCTACAGCTCAGCTCTTTTGTAGTTGCAGTTCTGGATCATTTAATTAGTGTGTCCTCTCACTCATAAGGACAATTTCAGTTGCACAATAGCTGTTGTCACAGCAGCTTTTTGTTTCATGTATCCCCTTGGATTTTACTTCCTAGATCCCAGCTGGTTTTGTATTCCTCATACAGCTGTTCTCCTGTATACATATGTGCTTATCTATATGTATACCTGTGTACACAAAGGGTAGCTACAAAAAGGAGAGGGGCAAGGAGTCCACGAGGAGACGTGCGAGTTCTGCACAAGGCCTGCAATAACCCCAGTCATGGGTACAGGCTGTGACACGTCTGCTTGGCTCGGCCAAAAATGATGGGGTTCAGTCATGTCAGACTTCAGCCAACCATACACTATCATCTCAGATAAGGCAAACCACATACCAAGCTATGTTAGCTGGAAAGTGGCCACCAAGTGAGAAGCAGCTTCCTCCTTCCTCTGCTTGGAATGAGTGAGGCCACATCTGGAATATTATGCCTAGCTCGGGTCTCCTGGTTCAAGGTGGTGTGGAGGGGCTTGAGAGGGTGCTGTGGAGATGGTCATAGACCTTTAGTCCATGAGGGGACACAAGGCAGCTGGACTTGGCTTTCCTGGCCAAGGAGAGGCTAAGGACTAAGCTGACAGTGGGCTACTGCAAAGATGGTTACAGTGATGAAGGAACAAAGTGGCTCTCAAGTGCAGGGCAATGGCCTTGACTGTGGCTTGGGATGTTCAGGATGAACACATGGAGAAATTCTTCACCAGAACAGTGCTGAAGCCCTGGAAAAGCCTGTTCCAGCCTCTGTCCTTGGAGTTTTTCACAGCTCTACAGAAGCCATGGTAAGCTCAATCCAGTGATGGTCACAGTCCTGCTTCAAGTGGGAGGTTGAACTAGAGAGCTTGAGAGGTCCTTTCTGGCCAAGACCACTGTGAATACACACAGAGTACCAGCACAGCCACACCACACTGGTTGTACTTTCCCTGGACTGCCAACAGCAACTAGGAGGAAATATTGGTCTCAATTTTAATCTGCCTAGTTACAACCCTGTTCATGTGGATGAGGAGATCTCTGGGACGTGGGTAATCCTTAGATCTGTATACACCATGATCCATAGCACAGTTGGGTATCATCTGCAATTGAAAAAACAATAAATCCTACAAAGGAACATGGCTGCAGTCACTTTTTGCTGCATGAGTAACTCAGCAGAAAATACAATTAGGACCATCAAGATCTGCTGTAAGCACTCATCAGCTGTGTTTTCAGGTGTGCTTTCCCTGCAGCAGGGCACCTGCAACCACTTCCCCATCAGTGACAATCTTTTTCAGCCAATCAATCTTCCATTTATCCACCAAATCATGGATCCATGTTGACTCTTTAGCAGAGCCTGAACCTTTGAAATTAGAGGCTAACTCATGTGGGCAGGTGTGTATGTGTGTGCATCTATGTCTGTATGTGTGTGTGATAGAAGGGAAAGGTCTCACCAGAATCAAACAAAAATAGAATCCTAATCTCTTTTCTGTGTAGAGCAAATTGGAGCAGATAGTTTCCAAATGAAATCTGAGATGATGCCAGCTGCATGCAAACTGTACCTACTTTAAAAATAAAATTTCACTGCCTGCAAGTCATCCTCATCTCAAGTACAGTCTTCTTTCACCCAGAGCTAGAAACAGAAACAAGCAAGCACGCCTTCACTGTCCCCCAAGGTGTGGGTATTAAAAATCACCATTTTGAATTGAACACACCTAATTTTAACCACTGACTGGGGTAGGGCTGTAGTCCTTTTGTGTCCTGCTGCCCTCAAGGAAAATCCTCTCGCTCTTCACCAGGAAAACTGCTCTCCTGCAAAGAGAAATTAAACAAGTTTCAAATAAGGACCATCTTAAAAAAGTCCGTATGTGCCACCAAAAGATCCCAAGCAGCAGAACAACTTGTGTGAGTAATGAACAGTGGAAATGTTAAAGCAACTTTATAGGAACAGTAGAAGAAATGAACAGGCCATGAAGCACAATCATATTGAATAAATGCTTTGCACATTGTTGTAATGAGATTCAGCTGACCGAGACATTTATATGGGGAAGGAATCATGGCCTCATTGCAATCAATAGACACTTTGCCACCCACTAATGGAGCTCTGCTTTCATGATGTTTATATTGCAACATAAGCCAAGATGCCTGTGAGCTGTCAAAACCCTTTAGAGCCATTTGTCCCAACAACCCTACAGTATCATCCCCTAATACTCTATTATGCAAAGAGACCCCTTTTATTTTTATTAGCGCTAGTTCACCAGATGGCTTCTTCCCCCTCCCCTCCCTGCTTTGATGTTGAAAATGCAAGCGATTTTGCCGACTACAGATCAAGGCACAGATCAGTGCTATTTGCCATGCACAAGACATGAAAAGTGGAGCGACGACTGTCAGGCAAATCTAACATGTTTGTAAACAGCGATGAAACCTTTACAGACACGTGGGAAGAGAAGCAGCCCAGCTCCCCTGAGCGCGGGTGGGCTGCAGGTACCGCTCCTACAGCCCTGCGGGGAGCCGAGTGGGGAAGGGGGTGAATTTCTGCATATTGATGAGAGATTAGACCTGCTGGTGACACTGAAAGAAAATTAATGAGAGAGCAGAGAGGCGCCTTCAAAGAAGAAGGAGTAGAAATAATGCAAATGTGTGGCTCTGTCCTAGAAAAATGATGATGGACACAGACAGAGAGACAACAAGTTCCACTGACCCATCCCAGATTACAGTGCTGGTATCACAGCTTTCTTTTCACATAGCAAGGCTCTCAATTGCAAATTTTAACAGAAACAAACAGAAAGCAAGTAACGGAGCCAGGAAGTTGGACAGCCAGAAAGAATGTCATTAAGAAATAAAAATTCAAGCTGCCTGCCGCCTGTGAACGCAGCCCTACTGGTCGTGAACAGCAAACCTCACAGAAACCCTGTCCTTCTCTGAAAAACTGTGTTAAACATGGAAGAGCAAAAACAACAGTACCCAAACCTCATGTAGGTTGTAATCAGAAGAAAACCCCTCAAAGGAAGCAAATTTAATGCAAACATAAACCACAACTTTCTCCAGGCTTCTAATGTCGTGCACTGAGATGAGAAACCACCCTGGGAATGGAGCATGCTCTATTACTGAGGCTGCAGCCCTATTTACACCAAACTTCCCAGCCCTGTATGAGGGCTTGCATTGGCTGGAGGTGAAAACCAGATGCCTACAGGCATCAGGGAGTGGTGCCTCTCCAGAGTTATATTCCCTGCCTGTGGCAATGGGTGTTTCAAGGATACCTGGAGTGAGGTGTGGGACCTGTGTGTTAACTCTGCTTAGTGTCTGCGATAACAAATGGTGCACGATGCCTGTGGCATCACAGCACCTGTACCCAAGGTGTACAGCACCTCGTGCCACACACGTGGCATAACAAATGCCCTCAGTAAAGGATGGGCACCTGTTTTTAGGGCATATTACAATGATTGCTGTGATTATAAAATATGTGTGGTTTTAATGCAAGGTTTAATTTTATGCAATGCTGCAAGCAGCTGGGCTGGACTGTAGAACAAGCAGTTGCATGAGCAGAACACAACAGCATCCTGCTTACTTATGTGTGTCTGCCTCCTGCTTGGACTCTATGTTGCCTAATAAGCTACAGGCCATGAGTGAAGGTTTTCCAGCTGTTGGGACATGTTCGTCATTACAGATTCCCCCGTGTCTAATTAAGCTCATGGCTCAGACTCCCCTTTGGTGATGGTGCTAACAGGTTCTTCTCTCCTGTGGTGGCTGCTTATTTTCATGAGAAATGGAGTGTAAAATCACTGGGACCTCTGCTGCTCTGGGAGATCTGATTAAAATCCTGGGTTTCAGGATTTATTGGGAAGAGGGAACTGACTGGCAGACATATAAATAAATAAGGCATTGACTTTGCTCACAATCATGCTGCACTTGTCAGAAACAAGGCTGAGGGAACCCTGACGCAGCCCAGGCTCAGGAGAAGAGCCAGAGCCAAGAGCACAAACATCTTCTAAAAAAAAAAAAAAAAAAGAACTGCATTCACTCCGTTAAGATACATGCAGCTACCTCAAAGAACAGAAAGAAGTCCTTGGCTTTAAATGGGATGAGCTCATCCCCAAACATATATGCCTTATTTACTGCCTTGCTCTGGGATGGTCTGCCACACAGTGAATCCTACTTAAGTGAATGCCCCCCAGGTTGGATTCCCTGACAAATAGTTTCATATGCATCTTTTAAATTGAGACAGATGGGTAACATTTTCCAGCTTTACTATGATGTGAGTTCCTTCCTGGCAAGGGGGATGCGGAAGATCTCAGGATAAAGAGACCTATTACATGAAGAAGGGAGATCTGATGCTGCTCCGAGCACTTGACTTGATTTTATTGGGGAAATCTTTGCAATAGCCATAGAGGGCAAAGGGATTTTTAGGCCTGGGAACCTGCTTAAGGTCTGTGGGAAGACAGTTCTTGATTTTCATAGGCACAGGAGTAGGGGGTTCAGAGCCATCTTTCCGGGGGGTAGTAGGGCCTCCCTACCACTGTCTGTATCTGGGGAGCTCATGGAGGAGCCCACTGAAATCTGTAAGCTGTTTTTTGGAGGAAGAGAGACCTTCACACTGAAGAGAACAAGGAGCCTCACTTAATCAGTAAAAGTTCTCTTTCACCCCCAAGAGATGAGACTGTGTAAAACCCTTCTACAGTGCTCTTGGACTTATCCCATTAAAAAGATCCCAAGTTTTTTCCCCCAGTAACACCAACATACTTGAAAGGGAGTTGCTGTTTTTCTGTTTTTCTCTCATGGACTTTTTTTTCTGGCAACACCTCTCCAGAGGAGCACGTTTGCACAAACAAACTTAAACGGCTTGGTTTCCGTTAGTAACAGGAGCAGTAAAAATAGAGGACAGGTGTTTCTTAGGAGGTGTGAAAGATTAACAGGATTTTCTTGGATTGTGGATGACGCTGTCACTGTAGGGCATCTGCTTTTTTTTCCTTTTTTTTTTTTCCCTCCACAAAGAATATAGGAAAATTTTCAATAACATTCACTGGTGCTTAGTGAAACTCAGGCAGGTTTGTGCCTGCTGTGCCTGCAGTCCCTGCAGGCAAAAAGGAATTGCAGCAAATAACCCTTTCCTTTGCCCAAGTGGATCCAAGTTCTCCTTGCAAACTCTCAGGAGCAATTAGCACAGCAGCTCTGTGGAGAGAGTTTCATGGGGGATGAAGGACCCCAACAGGAGCATTCAAGCACTGGTGGAAAAAATAAACAGAAAAAGACCCAAACTCCTTTGTGAGATGAGTTCAGCCCTTTGTCTGGGATCCTTCAGTTATCCTTAGGAAAAGGTGATGCTCTGTGTGACAAAACATGCCAGTAAGATCAAACCAGTCCAGGATACATTTCCTCAGATCCCACCCTCGAGACTCCCTGCTGTAGAAGTCTGCAAGGCTCTTCCATGTACCTTTTCCTGAGCATCTTCTCACAATATCTTGCACTGAGGGTTTGCCATGGTGGCTAACAGGTGGGAAGGATAAGGAGACAGGGTGGCTTCAGCCCTTGTGAGGTTACTTTTCTTTCTCTCTGTGCCAGGAGGGCTGTGCCTGTGCACCCCATGGCCTCTGCAGAAGGGCATTTTCCATGCTGTGACCCAGCATCAGCAAATGCCATTAAATACACCCCTAGCACCAAATGTACAAACAACCTGAATGAAGCTACTGGGCCCCATAGTTGTGCACAAATCTTAAATATCCTGCTGAACCAGCTGAAAACATCACTGTGTGCGAAAGCCAGCCAGGCATTCCCCCCCCACCCCCCCCCGCCCCTTGCTTTGTTTACCTCCAGCTTATGTCAAATGGTGTATTAGGGCTGTAGTGTAATATACAGCATTTGAACTTTTGTTTTGTAGTCAACAATGTCAACAGACTGCTTTTCCTGATGAAAAGACCCTGAGCCCATAAATATCACCCTGGCGTGCTGTACGTTACTCCCATGGTATAAATCTCCCCACAGCGCTCACCTCTGCTCCTGTATCATAGTGAGATAAATGCGGTGCTTAAGGCCTGATTTATTTCAGTCAAAGGACAAATAGTTTGATATCAAAAGGAGCTTCACAACAATTAACATGACAGGCAAGGAGGATTAGCTGTTGTGATTTTTGGTGTGGCATAAGCAGGCAGGTGCTGTTATTTGGGCTGCTTCCCCCCCACCCCCTGCACCCCTTCTCATTAAAGAGATAGTTATTGTACTGCTGTGAAAAGAGCAGCTGCTGAGCCTGAATTTCCCTATCAGCCACTGTTTCTAGTGTTGGTATGAATTGGGGACACATTGTCGGGCTTTAATCAGCCCTGAGTCCCATCGCCACAGGACTGCCCTGTTCTGACATGCACCCCATGACGCTTGAGTTGAATGTGCATTAATCTCCTTGCTGCTGATGGCTGGGAGACAAGCTCTCCAAAAACAACCCCAAAAAAAAGAGATACCTTTATAGTCTTTGCAAAATGCTTTGTTTTATGCTAAGCAGCCAAATTAAATATAACCTTCGCTCTTGACTCTAATGGCCAAGCCATTCTCTGAGTCCCATTATAATTTTTGAGATCTTTGCTGTTGTTGCTGACTCTGAGGTTTAAACAGATGAAAACCTACTTTCAAACAGATGAAAACCAGTTTCCAAACCTTAGCCTAAACTTCCCAGGGGAGCAACATTTGACAGGTAGTTTTTGGCACTGACTTGTTCCAGGGATTTGTGTGAAGTTGGCTTGTGAGGCAGAGTGGGCACATTAAGGCAAGGCAGGTTGCCAACAAAACTAAGAATGACTGATCCCACATGATTACTGGGTATTCACTGTTATCACCAAAGGTTAGTTTAAAACAAAGAAAATTCCATAAACTGTGGACTATCCAGAGGATCAAAACAGGAGGCCCATTTTTTGGCACGATGAGAGAGTTTCTCAGTACCTTCCCTGATCGCACTCCTCTTTCTCTCTTTGTTCTGTCAGGTGAGAAGAACAGATCCCATTTCCCCACCTGGGATGTTGCCAGCTGCCTTTTGCTGTGGTCCTGGTACCTCTCCTAAACTGAAGACTTTGACCAGGTCTGGATAAGGACAGGGCATGTCTGTAACACAGCAGAGTGCTTGTGCAAAGCCTTCCTGGTGGTCTGCTTCTGATCATGGCCAAAAATCAGCTCCTGCACAAGGCTGTAAGGGCCGAAACCAGTTGCTCCAGCAAAGCCATACTGGAATGAGTTACCAAAACAATTATGCTGGCTGCCTATATCTAGCTGAGGATTTTACAGTGTTTTGTGTAGCCTAACTGTAAAAACACTCTTCAACCTCTTAAATACATTGTGCCTACTTAAAACACCCAACCAATGCTCTTTTTGCAGCCTTTACCTCAGACTGCCCCTGAAAACATAAAACACCTGAAACAAAATTCTTGGTGAGCACTGAAGAGTTAATCCCCACGCAAATTGTCTGCCAGCTGGTAGGAAGGTCTTTGTAGCACGGTGATGTTTTCACCTGCTGTTTGTGTAGCCTGTAGCAAAGATGTGAAGTGGAGTACTTTTGTGGGAAAGCTTTGCCAGCCCGGACCCTCCCACAGGGAGTGCTCTCCGGTCAAGAGAGGGTGTGCTTGTGCACGTGCGGAGACCACAAGGAAAAGCTTTGCTAGAAATACTGCAGGATTTCTCAGGTTGAGAAGTGCAGAGACATTCCAAGCAGGCTTGAACTTCAACCAAAATCCTGGTGTTTGCTCCTGTTTCTTTTGATCGCTTTTGTTTTCATTGTATTTGGGGAAATCCAAATTTATTATCCCCTGAGTGAGGTCTATTCAGATCAAAGGTGGTGCTAGTATGGATTCAGTTGTGGCTGGTACATGGGAGATGAATTTGGCTCAGATCTGGTACAATGCCAGTTACTGATTTTCTGTTAGTCTTCAGCTTGAAGGTGCACAGATGTCATTTTACTACTTCTTTTGAGGAGATCGATTCTAAATCTGTGTTTTTCTTTCTGCCTAGACCATACCTGCAAAAATAATGACAGCAGAGTTAGTATCTTCCCAGTGACTGCTGAACTCTCTAATGCAGCCTCTACAGCCCCATAACAGCAGCTGGCACCAGATCACAGCACTTGATTTAAACTCCACTCCTTGTTCAATAGACCAAAAATAAAAATAAGGCTGAGAGGTGAATCAAACCTGAGTTTGTGGGTTTTGGTGTTTCGTTTTTGGTTTTTTTTTTCCTCTGTTTCCCTGAACATAAAGAGCAAAATATGTTTTTTAGTCTGGATGACTTGTCTTCCAAAGAGATGAAAACAATAAGAAAATTGTACCAGGTCCCCCAGGAACAGATGAGAACAGTGCCTCGCTTTGTAACATTTGTCATGTGCACTGAAACATCCACTGTGGGGTCTTGCTGAGCAGGAGACAACCTCCTCACCCTGCAAATATTTTATTTTTTGTAGATTAAAAAAAAAGAGCCTAGACCTAAAGAGGGTAAAAACATCAAAAGCAAAACACATTTGAGAAACTAAAATCTGAAAAAGTCAGTACAAGTCTCAGGAATGTTTCCCTTTGACTCAAAGTATCCCTGGTTTTAAAATAACTTTATTGTCACTAGAGTAATTAATTTTCTAGGCAGAAAGAGCAACCTGCATTATTTTGTTTTAATATGCTGCTGCTAATTCACTGTTTTAAAACCCCCTTCTGTAAAGGGGGGGAAAAAAGGGGGGGGAGAATAAAAAAGCTGAAAAATGCATCAAAAATGACCATTTCCCACAAAGCCAGTTTTCATTTCTGCATATCAGCATTTTTGAACAAAACAAAGCACTACACAACTTTCCTGAGCAGCTCTATTCAAGCAGGACTGGAGGCCAGCAGGGACACTGCTTTAATGTCATGATGTAGTTGCAGAGAACAAAATGATTCTCTTTCCCCCAGCCTGTGTATGTATGGCAGAGAAATTATAAAGGGGGGAATTACTATGGTAATGACCACATAGCTGCTGCGTGTTTATGTAGATTCATGACCAAGGAGCCAAATCCCAGGGTCTTTGCCATCACTAAAGCTCTGCCTGTCCATCAGCCTCCTGAAATTTGCAATCCAAAGAGGTGGCCCAAGAAACTGGGAGAGAGTTAGTTTTTTTTTAAGTGGATTTGAAAATATTTCAGTGGCAAACACTTCTTACACATGGGGATGTTATTTTTAACAAGTCAGAATTGCTTTCCATAAATGTGTAAGGGGAAATTACCCCAAGTCCCCTAGAAATGGCCATAGTTTAGCCTGGGATTAAACAATACCCATTCAAGAATCATGGTTCATCAGGATTTGCAGGGTTAAACTGACAGGGAAGAAAATGGGATCTTGCATGTTCCCATTCCCAGTAATGTCTAGCCAAGCTGACAGGAAAGATAAAGTTCACTCTTCCCTCCACTTAACTGGTGCTGGGAAAGAGATTCGCACCCAGGAGAAAAGGAGACATGGCATCAGTCATGACTTCTTGGCATAAATGAAAGGAAATTTTGACAGGCATAAAAATGTTATTTTCTCATGAAAAGCTGCTGCTTCAATATGCGAATGGGGATGCTTCTTGGGAAAGAAAAAGAAAGGGGAAAAGAAAAGAGCAGTCTCAGTCTGGTGCCAGTTTATAATAATTCACAGTATTGCCCATTTCTCACTGCATAATGATCTCCAGCAAAGAAAATGATGAACTCTTATTTCTGGATCCACATTTTAAATATCAAAATAATTGGGCAAAGGAAAGGTCATCCCTTCCTATTGCTGTTAGCCACTCTCCTTCCCTGTCAGCCCAGGGCTTTTGTGAAAGCTTTTAGCACCTTGGAACGATTCACATTGCTGGTAAGACCAGAATCATCCTGAGAAGGGGACTGGGGGACTGCTGGTGTCTGCTGGAGACTTTGGAAAATGTGAGCTGCCACGTGCTACTGGACATTTGGTCTGTGAGCTTCTCACTCAATTAGTACTTCTAACCATATCCCCACCTGCAGCTGCCTGCTCTCACTGCCAGCCTCCTTGCTTCCACTCTGCCTGCTCCAGCTCCAACAAACCACAACATTTTGTGCAAGCCCACCTTTACAGCCAGCTATGGAGCTGTGGCTGAGGGAGAGGAGTAAAGCACAGCCATTTCTTGGATGCTGCACCCCAGAGGGCTAAAATCATGGTGTTATTTGGTCCCCAGGTGAGCGGCAACCACCAGAGCAGGGGGATCTCAGATGAATCTGCTCCTGAATTCCTTCAAAATTCAGTGTTACATTCTGCCACCTTGAGAGACTGAGTGCTACAGGCAGCCACATCCTTCATGCACCCAGCTGTGAGCTACAGTCATGTGCATGGTGCTGGGCTATGGTGTGTGTGACCAACCAGGCTCAGTCACTTGTGTTAAAAACTAATCCTGGGTCTCACTCAGCCATGCTTTCACCTTAGCTCAGGCAAACATCTAATCTTCAGCTTTGTCCCTCTCTGAAGACCCTGCAAGCCCAAACCATGTTCATGTCCTGAAGAGCCAGGTGTATGCAGCTGCCCTGATGCCATCCTGGCTGGCTCTGCCCTCCCTTACCCCCAGCTCCAAGCATGGGGTCTATGAGCGCTCCTGTCACCCTCATTGTGCTTTATAACTGCATGTCTCAGCACTCACACAGTTTGACTCTGCAGAACACCACATATCCCAATGTGATCTCTATCCCATCAAATTCTGCTTTTCATCTCTGTCTTGAGATAAACCTACAGGCTTCAATCCTAAATCTTGATAGCAAGGACCAAAATGTGACATAAGCCCTACTTTAACCTTAGGCCAGGGATCACTAAACACCCACCCCCAACCTTAAGTAACTTAGATTCTTTCCCATATTGCTCCCTGACTTCAAAGGAACCCATTTTTAGTTGTTCTCTCCAAGCCCTGTACCTTTTCTTCAAGCACTACAAGCCCTAAGTCGGGGCTCAGCAGAGCATCTATAAATCAGCTATAGAATGAATTGAGGCTGCAATGACTGAAGTTCTTTGTGCATTTGCAGAGCATGTGTGTGCATGTTTGTTTGGTTTGCACACACAGAGAGCATGTAGAGGGCCTCTGAAAGTCTGTGCTCTGGAGAGTAGAAGGCAAATCTGCATTGCCTGGGAGGGCTGGGGTAGATTAATTGCAGGACCTGTGATTTGTTGCTACCTGAATGGTGTGCATGTTGTCAGTTTGGTGTGTCTTTATTTCTAAGTGAGTCATATTATACAAATCAATTGCTAATTCAATTAATCATGAAAAACATGCAAAAGGACATCTCCAGGAGCTGATTTAGAGCATGTTATATATGGGTGATTGAGCAAAGAAAGTTAATCTGGGTCAGAAGACTTTGATTTTTAATTCTTGATGTCAGAGATTTCCATTCTTTTGAACTAAAATCTGACTTACAATTTATTTTTCTGAGGGTGCAGCTTTATAGCTCCATTGACATTGGCATGTGTGGTCATGCATACTGAGTCTGTTCTCTTATGCCTGACAAATAAGAGCTTTTATGGATGCACAGATCAATACAAGCTTAAGATCTATAAAGGACTGCCTGGCAGTATTCATATGCAGAACACATCTCATTGCATTTATCTACAAAGTTGTTTACAGGAGGTGAAATTATGGGTTTATTGCATTCTTCTTTCCCCATTCTGTGAGAAACTACAAATTTTGATCTTTTGTGTTGCTTTGCAGTTTCTGGCCTAAATCTTACCCAAAAACCCCTCAAACCAAACCAAAAGCTCCAGGTGAAGAACATATGAGTTTGTTGTGCAAAATAATGCCTCTGTTGTGATTTGTATGGAAGGCACTCCAGGAGTTCAATAGAAAACAACTGCCTGCATCTCTTGCAGAGACACTGTAGGGGTATAAAGTGACTTCAGTCCTCTGTGTGAGAAAACTCACAGGGTGGATTCCTCCTGGACACCTGAATTAGACATTTTCAGGGCATAGGAAACTCAGTCATGATGAATCAAGTGTCAAAGATTTCAGGTTTAGATGCTAATATATGCTTTAGTCCAAATAGGATGCTGAGTTCCTTCCTGACAGCATGAAAATCTGACATTTCTGTTTTGTGAATAGCCCTAGGAAAGAAACAGGGCTATAAATAACATGTGTGTGAATGCACAGACTTAGGAGAAGTGGTTCAAGGAGCTTCTACTTGTCAATGAAACTATGGGCAATTCTAGCCCCTGTTTGTCCTTGAACCACTGCCTGACTTTTCGGAGAGGTCTGGGGATAGTGGGACCCTGACACAGGATTGTGTCCCTCCTATGTCAGCTTCCAATTCTTGATTCCCTGATGCAATCCTGGGACAGTCACCTTGACCCAGCCAAGGTAACCTTGGAGAGTCATTAGATGATCCAGTCTCCACCTGCATGATGGAAGGCATCCATGCCTTGACACATTGCTCTAAGAGAGATTCCTTGGATTTGTTGGGAGGCAGGGGGTACACAGCTTTCACTGTGCAATGCCACAGCTCAGGTTGGGAAAGTGATACAGTGCTGGGGTCTAGCTGGATTAATTAATTTTTTTTTCCCCCATCAGGCTTTTTCACTCAGTCAGGCTGATTTCCAGATGGAAGTTGGTTGCCATTCCAACAAATCTGAGCTAACTCACAACTGAGAAGTGATAAGGAGCTAAAGGGATCCACAGAATACCATTGGAGCTGCTAGACTCCCTCCCATATATGACCACACATCACAAAATCATGGAATTTGAGAAAACTTCAGGTTAGAAGGGATCTCAGGAAGTCGTAGTGTGACCTCCTGCTAAAAGGGATGCCAGCTGTAAGATGAAAAAACTTTCATGGGGGGTGCTCCACACCTAGGACAAGGTTCCAAACCTGAGTAGACTGACTTTTTCAGGACATACATGACAAGTGGCAGGAAATGTGACTATTCTGGGAAGAAAGTTGTTAATTCCAGATGAGCAGAAATCCCTGAAGGACAGAGGCTGTCTTCATGACTTTGAAGAAAGCCAGCAGCAGAAAAGCTGTGCGTGGAGAGGTTTCCAGTTTCAGAATAAGACTTTCTTCCAACATAATCGAACATATACTTAATGCAGGGAGTTGGAAACAAATGTGTTAAAGAGGTGAGTATAACATTATCAACACTTCATAGAGCAGAACTTCTCAGGGAACATGAGCAGGTAATGCAGATAATGGTGATGCATTCCCTTGTCACTCATCTGGGTAGAAACGGCTAGGTTGCTATTCTGCTGAAAGGCATGGAAGCACTTGGATAATAAGAACAAAAAGATGACCCTACAAGAAGAGTGTGAGATGCTAACAAACCTTGCCACTCTTTTCAGCCTGCATACCACTGCTGCTTCCTCAGAAGGAATGTTGTAGGCAAAATCTTTTACCCAGAACTTGACATCCTGCAGCCAAGTGAGGAGACAAGATGCAGACCAAAGTCCCTTTTTAGCTGGTTAAACTGCTTTGCTCCTCTTGCACCTTGGATCAGGCCCTGCTTCCTCTGTAGCACATCTTCCAAAGGCAGCAAGTACCCTGTACTCTGACCCCCTGGATCCACGGGTAGTGTTAAAAGTTTGAGGCAAAGACTATGACAGGTCAAACAAAGGCCGCTAATCTTTGAAGACAGAGCTGGAACAGACTTTAAGGCGACACTGAATCCAACTCCCTGTTTCCATTTCATTGGCAAAACATGATTTTCTGGTTAAAGTAAATCAAGCTTCTTGAGCCCACCAAAATTGATTTGTAAAACAAATAACCTGGCTGTCACTGGTGGGCCTACAAACCAGGATGGTGCAGAGGGGCTAAGCCTTGAGAAAGGCAAGCCTAAAGCTGTACAAGAATTTTAATCTTTGGTCTTTATATTCCTGCAATGTGCACTGAATGGGTCACTGTGTTCAGAAATTTTCCCAGCTCAGTGCAAAAGTTTTAGTGACTGCTTGTCTGAAGTATGTTATGCAAGAAAAGGTTTGAAGAAGAGTGCATGTTTCCCTATCAATCACACTCTGAATACGTGAGCACATTCAGTGCCTTTGTCCTCCCATAAAAAGTTCATTGCAGGAGATTTATTCCCCACGTATCTTTCCTATTCACTGACTGGCTAGTCATTGTGACAAAGATTATATTGCTTACTCCTTTGTAGATGCCTAAGAAGATGAAATAACTTCATAACCTGAAGAACTGACCACAATAACTCATTGATGGAATTGGTGATCTCACACAATGGCCAGTTAAGTCAATATCAAATTTGACCTTTGGCTGTAATTTACAGCTGCCTGCCCAGCTGGAAACTCTGATGAATCTCTACAGCCTCCTTCCCTAATGTTGACACAAGATGTGATGCACTTATACACTTTCCACTTGCAAAGCTTTGGTTCTTTCATTTAGAAAGACCTTGTCATCTGATTGGGGCCTCCCAAATCCCACCTGTCTTGTTTTAATGAATGGGGTTAGGACAGGGGATTTCTTTTTTGCAAACTAACTAGCTTGATATACCTGGAGCTTGTAGTACTGCAGTGGGGCCACAGTCCTCAGCTTTGGACTTCTCCTTCTCTTCTGCCGTCCTTTCACAGCTGGTCTGCCACATGAAGGGCTCTACACCTTCAGGGCACATCTCCCACCGACAGGACTGCTCTGCCTCAGGCCTGCCAAGAGAGGCTCCTGAAGACTCCTTCAGTAGTGATTGTTATCTGAGTTCTATTTTATTTTACCAGCTTTTATGTTAGCATGCACTGTACAGTTAATTAAAGATGCTTCAGGATCGCTGGATGCTGAAATCACAATCTGAAACAGGTTTCATCTTGGAGTCAGTTTCCTGTTGGGCTGCAGTGTGGTGCTGCTGACCAAAAATCAAGCCTCTTTCCCAAATCTCAGCACTCCCCACAGTGGCAAATGTCTCCTTCAGCTTCCTGGGGAGGAAGATAATTTTCCGACAATAGACATTAGACTCCATCCTGTTAGTTAAAAGCTGTTTTCACTCAGACAATCCAGAACTCATTTCCAATCTTAAAAGGGTACACTGTTGGATACTCACTGAGGGTATAATTTTTAACCACTCTGTTTACTGAATCTACAAAAGTAGTTATTGGAGCTGTTTGTATACAGTAATTTTTCCCTAGGCTCCCAAGAACAGGAGCAGGTGACCCAGCACTGAGAATCCCTTCCAACTCAGCATATTCTATGATTCTGTGATTCTGCTAACTGTGGTCAAGTGTTTTCCTATTCAAAGGAGACAATATTACTACCCCATTTCATAGAAAGTCTGCTCATGCCATGACAGCCTGAGGAGACTTGCTTACAGTTGTGCAGGGCAGACCAGGGCCAGTGTCCCAGCCAGGGACTGTCTCTTCAGCCTCCTTCCCTGTGCCACCGTGTTTGGACTCATGGCCAAGGGACGCTGTGAATTCAAATTAACTCATCAAAAAGCAGAAAATTCTTCTTCCTTGGATGTGGTCAGGGTTCTATGTGTGTGTATGTGTCAGAGTGTGCAAGAGTAAGCACTAGGACCATCTGTTGTGGCACCTCCAAAGATCGATTTGTTAAACTTGGCCCTGGACCTGGGGCAGAGTTGACCTTTATGGCTGGAAACTACATGCATGGGCCCTTTGTCAGTATGCAGGTTTGACTCATCAGTCTCAGTTAAGAAACTAGTCTTTTATTTTTGTTCTCTTAATGAAGCAACTAATAACTTTTTGTGATGAAAACTTTTTTCTTAGTACTTTTTACCCCACTCTGCTTTTTCATTTTGTTTTTAACAATGCCAGCTGCTTCACTTTGAGAATTGGTTTTCTGAAAGTGAAATGCCTCTTATCCTGAAATATTTCTGGATGGTATCCATTATTGATTTGGAGTTGATGATGGCTGTGGTAGCTGTCTCTGACTCCCTGAACCACTTAGAGCATTTCTCCTTCAAGTTAATAATAAGCAGCAAAAAGCAAGGAAGAATTCAAGGACTGGCTCAGTAGTACGACTGTGCATGCCAAGCACACCTAATAGAATGTGTACCAGGGCAGATCCATTCCTTCCGATTTCCCTCGGGTACTGTGGGATATTATTTTATATGTATTTTACCACTTAGAAAAGGCTCAGGACACATTCACCAAGCACAGTGCATGAATTTTAAAAGGCGTAATTTTGACTGACGTGACACTGACTCACAAGGAAAGGAACACCCGTTCCTTGCAGAGATGATCAGCTGCAAAAAGACTCTCCAAAATACAGATGGTACTGAGAACTCTGGGACCTCTCCTTTCCTTTTTATATCCTCAGGCAACAGGGAGATCCCCTGGACAGTTGGCCAAGTACCTCCAGTCTAAAAATATCCCTTCTTAACTCTTGCTGCAGATGCTGTGAGAAAGTGACAGCTGAATTTGTTAATTCTCCATGGGAAATCTCCTTGGCAAGGTTTTGCTGATGACCAAGAGAGAGCTGCTCACAGCTGAGTTGCAAGTGCTTCCATTTCAACCTGTCATTCCAGTAGCTGAAGCGTTTAGGTGGAAAATGAAGAGGAGTAAATGCTCCTTGGCCTATTTAGAAGTGGAAATGCAGAATTAATAAATGCCCATAAGATCATCTGCAATTCTGCCATTCATACAAATGATTTTGTTGTTGCCCAGCCAATGACAGCTTTGAGCCAGAGACAAAGGTCCTGTGCAGGCAGCAAAGAGCTTCAAGAAGAACCAAAATCATGTCCTGAACAGCAGGGAGCTTTCTTCTCAGTTTGCAACTAGTCAGACTAAAACATATCTTTCAAAACTAATCCAACTGAATGCAGCACCCTCAAAGGATGGACAGCCTGAGTGATAAATGCAGAGTATGGGATCAGCCTTTTGGGATTTGGACACCTGAAGTTGGTCATAAGTGTCTGAAGACCTTGCACTCAGAGGAGTTGTGACAGTGTGTACAAATCTCTCCTTACAAGTTTTTGGTCAGGAACTTGACAACAGGGAACAAACAGACTGGATTGCAATGCAAAGTAGCTGCTGGCATTCCTGTGGTCTCAGAGGTGCCCAAGGGGTGAACCTGCATTTCCTCTTCAGCACAGCCAGAGGAAGGTCAGTGGGAGTATTTCTCCTCCAATCACTGTTCCTGGCTGCAGTGCAGTGCAGATAAGTCCCAAGCTGTTTTTTCGCTCTGTCTCTTATTTATCTGCTCAGATCTCATTAGTAGACTCAGTAACAGGAAACCTTTGTCCTTGTTACTGTCTGGATTTTTTTATTTTTTTTTTTACATCTCATGGCCTTTCTATTACAAGTCCTAATGGAGATTTGAATAAAGCCGAAGAATCTTATAGTAACCAATAAGTCTGTCTAATGAACTCTGAAGGTGTCTGCGTTGTGCTTCCAGAGGGATGTGCCAAGGCAGCCACAGGGCCGTGCAGCACTGGCAAGACCAGGTGTGCAGCAGGGGTAGTTTTACATGGCATCACGGAGCTGCAAACGGCTTGTGCTAGTTTCTGTTTCTTGGGCATTTGGCTCAAAGCTGATAGCAGATTTCCCCAAAGGAACCAGTGTGCTCTCTATTAAAAGGAAAAAACCAGATATTAAATGCCACAGTAATTGATGCTGCCTCTTTCTAATTAACTTGCCTCTTTTCCCAACTCTTTCTACTGCTTCCTCTTTCCTGACACCTTCTCCTGCTGTTTACTGAGGCTACCTGCATGCAAGAGAAGAACAAACCTGCCAAAGATGCAAGAGTCCCCCTGGGATTTCCCACTTCGTCAAAAGCTGCCAAGTTGCAGGTGGGAGAAGCATTCTGGCAATGATGTAATGGCTGCTACGATCATCCCTGCTGATGACTTTAAAAGCAGTGTTTCCACATGAAAAGAAGAGACAAATGCAAACCACATGATAGGGGAAGCAGAGGATGTAAATGAGGAAACAGAGCTGCCTCCTAGAGCAGTCTGCATGACTCTTCTCTGTTCTCCTGCCTTTCTCCCTAGACACATTGTGGACAGGACCCAGATGTGGCTGGGATCCCGATGCCAGCTGTCCCATTCACTCAATCCATGTGTTTGCAGGGGGCACTTCCTCCAGCTGTCAGCCCATCCTCACCAAAGGTTTTACCCAGCAGACAGCAGAAATGTGAAGGGGTCTTCTGGCTCTGAATACATGCTGCAGCAGGGTGGCTTTCTCTGCTTTTTCTGAGCAGGTATCTATCCCCACCACTGCTGAAAGACCTCTGGGTCACAGCACCAAGGGTGTCTGGTTAACCTGAGTGAATAGGTTGAAGATGTCCCTCTGAGGGCCCCTGGACTGAGAGCTTAGAGAAAAGCATCACTGCAGAGGAAAAGGACATCATGATTCTATCATGCTGTCTCCTTGTTTTCAATATTAAAACTCTGGATGTGTCACTGAAGGCACTGCAGAGTCCCCATTATCAGCAATGAGCTTCCTTTATAAAACATCCTGGATCAAGATGCCTGATTAAGAACAGCAGACACATTCAGTGTGTTCTTATATAGGATTCTGCTCTTGGGTTTAGCCAGGTTTTAGCATTTTTTTTACCTCCTTGGTTGGTCAACAATGCCCTTCCTGGAAAAGCTGGGCAGGGGCTGTGAGATCTTGTATTAAACAGCATTTCTTCATGGCAGTACAGTAAAAGGGTTAATTCGTAGCCTCAGCAATGGACTCAAAACTCACAGCTCAGAGCCCTAAATGGAACACGAAGGGAGTTTTTGGTCCCTAAATTATTCTTATTGCTGCTGGGTGGCTGAAGAGCCACAGTCATAAAACCCAGCAGTGAGAGCTGCAGACAGACTTAAGATAAATCAGTTCCTGACCACGGCATTGTTTGGAGAAGAGGGCCATGTTTTCTTTTTCTTTTCCAAAGGAAGAGAGCAGACTGAGGTGATGGATGTTCCCTTTCCCAATGCAGCTGATTTGGTGTCACCCAAACCACAGGTCATTGTGGTTTCATTTAGAATTGCAATCTCTTTTCTTCGAGGCTGTATCCTAGGAGTTGTTATTTCATTACAAACAGTTTGCACGAAGTGTCTGGGCAGAACAGAGACCCGAGGCTGTCACTGGCATCCATGACCATAATAACCTTGCATGAGTAACATAGTAAAGCCAACAGCTAAGCTATCTTATCCTTGGACAGCTGCAGGGTTCCAATAACCCTCATTAGACCACAGTCTCCTCCAGGGAGTAGACCAAAGAAAAAGGAAAGAAGTAATTTATATTACACCCAGACTGGCACAGGAACGCAGACACTGTACACCACATTATTAATTGTGGGATTGTTTTTTGTGCCATATAATATTGATTTTCTTCCAGATAACCAGATATCATTAGTTTGATTAATGCCACCACAGCTTGGAATAACTGGCTAGAAAGTTCAAACTGGGGCGTTTTTCAGGAGAAAAAGATAACGCATGGCTCAGACTTGTCTGTTCATACCTGGAAATATGCTGGCCAGAGGATTCAGGGGTGTTAGGAACAGGTTAAGAACAGGCATGAGAGAGGAGAGCTGGAACTGCACTGCACAGCCTGTCTGATAATGCTAGACCAGTTCAGCCACACTCAGGGCTGAGTTTATTTTGGTACCAAACCCCTAGGTTTTCTTCCTTAAAAAAGGTTGTCACATTTGCAGGGACAGCTGAGTCATGCAGGCTCCCTCAGTCAGAGCTGTGCTTTTGTGCTGCTGGGTGTGGAGGTGGTGGCGTTGTGGACACTCATCCTCTTTCATTGCTTCAGAAGGAAAAGAAACAGACTAAGCCCCCAGGGGCTGGTTTAGGAGCAGACTGGTGCTCAGAGGACAAGTGTTTTGCCTATTGGCTGAGCATGTGCTCTGCCATGCAGAGGGAATCAGCTTTACTCAGAAGAAGAAAACCGAGATGCATCAAGATCCCAACTAAGACCCTACGGACTCGTAACAAAGAGGCCATCTTGGAAAGAAGTCCTGCAAGGAGGGCCAGGGACAGCACACACTAACTGGTCCTCTGAGAGAAGAATCTCTGACACCTCTTAAAGTTTGTCAGTACTACAGTCCAGAAGGTATCTGCTGCCTCCTGGGATATGTGGGCTGAAACTGGTGCACTAATTGATACAGTCTGTCAGCTCAACATCAGCTTGCTAACATGTCTATTGTGGTCCTCAGTCTCCAAATAATGCCAGAGGAACATCCTTTCTTTCTTTTGGCACACTGCAAAGGTTAAAGAACATTGTGTTGTTTTTAGTCCAGGGTATTCAATAGAAGACAGGCCAGAGAAGGTGATATTGGGGGTATTTCGGTTCTGACACGAGTGCAGAGGATCTCAGCAGATCCCTTTATGGCCTCCTTGCTTGTGAGAACTGTCCCAGCAATTGGGAATCTGTGAAGTCTACTCTGAGGGTAAAATGTGAGCAATGGTAGAGCCAAACCCTACATGATGGTAAAGCCTCAGCTCTAGCAATATCATCTGTTTAAAAGTAGCAGAACACTCAAGGTTTTTTCCTGGGAAAAATTAGTCCAATCTGGGCAGTAGGTCTATCAAGAGATGGTGTTGGTCTGGTTTGCCCTATTTCTTACAAAATAGTGACATTGCGTGTAATGAAGAAGAAACAGATTTTGGTTTCATTCAAAGCCAGACAGAGCACTGGATCTTCATCAGCGCAATGGAAAGCTTGTAAACTTCCTTCCTCATGGGACTTACATTATATGTCTTGTGTTCTCCTTGTTTTGAAGAAGGGCTTATTAATGCAGGGATTAGCCATATGGGGCAAGTGGTCCCCAAAAACCTGCTAAAAATTGTGCCATTGACTTCTTTTAGTTCTCTGTGAAATGAGCCAGATCTGAGTTCATTAACTGAGCTACATATCTAATTTGCAGTAACTGACAAATTGAAGAAGGGTTTATTTATTTTCTTTGCCTAAAAATGTCTGTGAAAGCTTCCTCAGTATTTGCTGAGGTGTGTCTAGTCAGCTGAATGAGGAGGTGTTTTTTCCAGTTCCTGTCTGTAGCATGGGACAAGCATTTCTGTGGGAGCACAAGAGCACTCCTGATGTGCATGTCAGTACTGCGACATGTATGTCAACTCTGACTTCAACACATTCTTTGCAATTTATACAGCCACTGTTTGCAAGCCTTTTAACTACCTAATCATTCATATATCCTCCAAAACCAACAACAAAATGCTTGTGAGTATTGTTGAAACAGAGTAGTTTCACAAACCCAAATGTATCCAACATTTGCTTTGTATTATTCCCACTGTCCTCACATTTTCCTCTTTACAAGTCCAATTTTAGCAGCCCTGACCTGGGGTACCTTTTCTCAGCCACAAGTGTCAGTGACCAACATCTATTTTTAAAACCAGGACAATCTAGTCTGTCCTTCCTGACAAGCATCATAAAGAGCATTGATACTTTCTGTTGTTCCATCTCCTAGACAATCACACCTCGTCTGCCTTTATTGCTGCAGAGAGGGCAGGGTGATGTGACCAACACTTTTTGCAGGCTGGATGGGAACTGCAGCTGACGATTATGTGCAGGGACCAGAAGTGCAGAACTGTCTGTCTCTCTTCTAGAGACACAACTGAATGATCAAAATCTTTTGTTGTTGTTGTTTGTTTTCTTTTGAAGAAAATTAAATATTTTTAACATTTTGCCAGTCCTTCAAAACAGGAACCTTTGAGAGACTCCAAAATAAAGTAAAGTCAAGTTTTGAGATATTTAACAGCTACAGTTAGCAATTATAAACTGCCAAAGATTGATATTCCTTCTACCAGACAGGTTGGATATAATGAAAACACAGAGTAATAAGATAGGAAACTGTTATCTAGTCAGTACAAACTGTTAACTAAATCAATAAATTACAGACTTGGGAACTTCTGTAGGCTGAATTATTGCTGAATTACTTCTCTGGAAAACTACGTCCAATTTTAAAGTTCATTTACTTCTACAAGATATTGGGAAAGAGTCTGCAAGGAGAATGGAGCTACTTCATATATAACAGAAGGAAGTTAAAAGACTGAAAAGAAAAATTATGAGTGCTGGAAGTGCTGAGCAGTATCTACATTTCTTACAATGTGCAATTCCCCGTGTGAGTGCAAAAGTCATGACATACAGAAGTGATTTGTGTTCCTGGGATGCTCATTGGAATTACCTTACAAATCCTCATTTTCAGAAAGTACTGAATGAAACTTCTGAACAATTAAGCTCCCATAACAAATGTCACAATGAACATTCAGTGTCACTACTCATGTCTATGACCTTGGTCTTTGCTGTTGCCAGTAAGTGTAAGAGTAGCTCAAATTCCCCACCCACTTTCCAACTGCAGGTTATATATAGTGAATGAAACAGTTCTTTGCTGCCAACTTGCTTTTAATTATACAACATATCCTAACCTTTAGAAAGTGTATTTAGATTTTAAAAATAATAGTGTGGGGAAATGTGTGCTTGAGCTTACTAAGGGACAAAAGGCATTTTCTCCAAGTGATGAACAGATGTGAAAATGGCAATAATGCATACAGGCTCTTGGAACAGAGGGATCATCCAGATGAAGAATATTCTGTTTCTGCAGTAGCTTAATCCTGTAATCCTTATGTGAAGCTTTGATTACAGATTAATATGATAACACTGAGGCCTTCATCACTTGTGGTGTTGAGGTAAGCTTAAATGAGCTTCTCAGAGTCATGGCAAATCTCTGGCATGACTGGAGATGACCCCATGTTTCCCAACCTTTTGTGTTTTCACAAATTTCAGGTAACAGCTTTCACCTTTGCCTTTTGCCTTTGTCTCAGCCAAAGGGCCACAGAAGGGAGATGAGAGTGGAAGGACCCTGAGGAGAGGGAAAGAATTATTTACACCCAGCTGGAGCAGGATGTGGGGATGCAAACGGGAAATCTGCAACCTCTTGCTCTGTAAGTGTCACAATCAAATCTCTACCTTGTGTGGAGCAGAGGTTTTCAGATCACAGCTTGCACTCAGATGAAATTTTTACATAACTGAAAATACCTTCACTGTGTCTGCAAATGGGGAGAAGTTGCTTTAAGTCATTGTGACATGCCACCCTGAACACCAGCAATCCAACATTAAAATTAGTAAAACTGGTATTCAATTTTGAAATATTTTGCAAAGACCTTATATTTACATATTTTTTATTCCCCATACTGTGTATGCATCTATATCCACAAGGACTCCACTTGGGATGCTCCAAAGTCAAGTTATTTGCCATCAGGAGATATACAGGTTCCGTCCCTCAAGCAGGAGGTGAGGAACAGGCAGAAAACCCACTCATGCACTTGAGTCCATCACCATTGCTTTTTCTAGTCTTGGTCCTGCCTGTTGGCCTAGTGGTGATTCACACAATCCATGCCAAATCAGGGTTCCCACAACCCCTCACATCTGTGAGTATTTCTATCCTCCTGACTCCAGGTATGAAGACCCTCTCTTTCCCCTCTCAGCTCATAAAGTGCACCCTGTGGCTCTGACCTGGGATGGGGCCTGTTGCTGTTGATTTAGAATCACAGAATCATTGAACAGTCTGGGTTGGAAGGGAACTTAAGGACCATCTCATTCCCACCTCCTGCCACGGGCAGGATCACCTTCCACTAGACCACTGCAAGAAATTAATGTGTATTTGACTGAGTTACTTGATCTCAAATACCAGATGCTGAGGAAACATGGCCACTTGCTTGCAGCATCTGAATCCCCTTCCATTTGTGTCTGGTTGCCCTGGGTCAGGTTAGAGGGGGGACACAGGCATTGATGGGTCTCTGATCTCAGCTGGCAAAGTCATTCCTCATTCCTGTGTTGAGGCAGCTCTTGTAAAGCTCACAAACTTGTCATTCTGGTGGTATCAAAGCAGATCTTTGAACTGGGATTGGAGGACAAGCCTAACAAATGTGAATGATGTTTAAAGCTGGATCCAGTCTATCCAGCTGGCTGGCTGCTTACAGATGTTGAAAGTTACTTTGTTTCATGTGGCAAATATGAGGCAACTAAGAGCTGATTTCCATATGGCAAAGCTTCTTGTTTGAAAAGGGCATCAAAAGGAAAAGATAAAAAAATTTGTAACTATGTGAAAGGAAACGGAAACAATTATTTGGAGAAGATCTGACTTCAGGGGAGCAGTTGGGCTGAGCCCCAGTCTTGCTCTGGCTGAGGATTTTGTCCCAGATCCCTTCACCTTGGAGCCAGCTGCTTACCATTCCCAGTGCTCTCCAAGCAGCTCTGTTTGTTTGCTAACATTCACACACCTTTTTGTGAGTGTTGTTGTGGATGTTTTGCTCTTTCTCAGCATTGCATGAATGTTTTCTGATCAGCATCAAGGAGCATCCTGATGCAAATATAAGCCAGGAGTTTTGACTCATCATGAGTGCTGACTGAAAGAATCTGAACCAGTGAGAAGAAATGGGAGACAGAAATGCTTCATCACACTACAAAACTCACTTTTCACCATCCTCTAATAGCTGAGATTTTCTTTTGGCTTCTCAAAGAAATCTGTGGCACTAAGAACATCAGAATGGTCACCAAATGTACAGGTAATGCAGGACTTTTTTCTCAAGAAGTGGCTGAGTGTGGGTGTCAGATAAGCAATAAGATGGAGTCAGGTATGCACTGAAAATTGCCCAACCTCCAGAGATCCAAAGCCCTATGAGGTACAGTCTCCAGCCTGCTGTGCCCTACCACCTGCCTTCAAGAGATGCCCAAGTTGTTCTTTTGGAGATTCTACCAGTAGCAGAGAAAAAGTCCCCACAGAACCCAAGGCCAGTATCCTCATCCTCATTATAGCTATTTCCTAGTCAAGGAAGACTCATTTCTTGGCAATTATAATACAATCATAAAATCATTTAGGTTGAAAAAAGACTTTAATATATTTGAATCTAACTATTAACCCAGCATTGACAAGTCCATCACTAAGCCATGTCCTCAAGTGCCACATCTATGTGTTTTTTAAATGCCACAAAGGATGGTGACTCCACCACTTTCCTGGGCAGCCTGTTCCATAGTCTTCATAACCACTGTAAGGGGTCTTGCTGTTGCTGCAAGCTCTCCAGAGACAGTATTCACCTGCTGACTTCCCTCACTGAAGTAGAAACTGTCCTGGGTATGGGGCAATTTTTGTGAAGTGTTTATAAAAGTGTTTATAAAAACCTCATGTTTATAAAGCACATGACCTTTATTTAGTGACTACTGATTTCCCTGGGACACGATTTTGGATAGCTGGGCATTTGCTTCACATGACCTGACTCTGTAGCAGGACTTCAGAATGCTTTTCCACAGATGTCCTATTCTAGACAGAGTTTCAGCTGCATCCAAAAAGGCCTCACATGTGGAAGGGGTTCCAGTGTAATGACACAAGCTGCTGCCCCAGCGAGTACTGCATCCAGGGGTGGCTTTGGAGGAAACCAGTGCACAGTTGTATCCACTAGACAAGAACAACACTCTGACAGTAGATCCCCACATCCTCCTGTTTTGGGAACCCCTCTCACTGGCACATAGCCATGCCTTGGCTCCTTTCCAAAACTAGAATGTCTCAGCCAGGGGAAATTTGTACAGGGCCCAAAGGGAGATGGGAAGCTCTGTAAATCCTCCAGCCCAGGCTGTTTCTGTTGATCTGTGGCAGCATGAATTGAACGTCCTGGTACCAGTGTGATGAATGTTGTGCTGACTTTTGCATTGTGTGTGTCTTGTACTGAATATTGTCTGCTGAGAGGTAAATAACAGCAGATGAGCAAATGGGGATGTGATGACATTTTAGTGTCCATAACGTTTCCATCTGCAAAATGCAGTAGTTATGCATCACTCTAACGGTGGGAATGGATAAGCAGTCAGCTATCTCTATCCGGAAAATCAAAAAGGAAAGCAACATTAGAGGAAATAGATAGGCAGTGGGTGTTCAAGGGCAATGAGTCATCCTTGCCACAAATACAGCTCAGAATGAGGAATACTAATAATTAGGCAACATATTTCAAAAGTTCAGTTCTTTCCTACTTTCCCAAATTATCTCTTATGCCCTGGGGATCTTTTGTAATGACAGTGTCTGCTTTGGGAGGTAGATATGAAGAAAATTCACTGTGGGAAGAAATGACCAAATAGCAGAGAAAAATTAAGTTGAGCTGTGAAGCTTCTTTTTCCTGAAACTCAGGTGGGTTCTGCAGAGGAAACTGGCGTGATCATGGTTAGCCAACAGAACAAACACACCCGAGGGAAGGACGAAGCCTTTGACCACTAAACTCAGCACTTGCAGGAAACACAAATAGCTCCTCCTTTTCCCCTTTCCCCTGAGCTTGCTCCATTCTGCTGCTGTTCACGGAATGAAATAAGTCCCTCTAGTGGGTGAATCCAGAAGGAAGACACATGCTTCCCGTTTTGGTACACTCTCTCCCATTCGAAGTTCACACCTTCTGTTTTTCTGAGGCTGCCTTGGGCTGGGAACAACCAGAGGTTTGACCCTGAATCAGGCTAGGTCTTAGCCTAGCCTGAATCCTGGTCTTTCTGAAGATGAAATTTCCAAGGAGCTGATTTGGATAAAGAATTCAAATTCCACTTTGAATGTCTGTGCTCTTGCTTCTTGGAGGTTGGAAGAAGAGATAAATGACAGGTAGTGTTTAAACTCAGGAAGATTTCTAGGAAAGAAGTATTTTTGAACCTTCAACATCTCTGAGCATGAATCACAGAACCATTAAAGCTGGGAAAGACCTCTAGATCACTGAGTCCAGCCTTTGGCTAAACATCACCATCCCCACTAAATCATATCACAGTGTTGTGTCTACTTGTTTTTTGAATACTTCCAGGGATGGTGAGTCCACCACTTCCTTGGGGAGCCTATTGCAATGCTTAATCACCCTTTCCAGGAACAAATTTTTCTTAATCACTTCCCAATAATGATATAGTTAATACTTGGTCCTAAAAGCTCTGAATCACAGAGATGTTTGGGCCTGTCCTAGGTAGGGGCTAATCCCTTTCTGTACTTCAGTAAGACTTAAACTAGAAAACATGAGTTCTTGTGAAACTGCAGGGCTGCAATGTCATCCCGGTTCATTTCCCTCCTTCCCTCCACTGCAGAGCAGTGATTGCAGCAGCCTGACTTCAAGCACTGACAAATGTCATTGCTGACACTGCTATGGTGGGTGCACACCATCATTATAATCTGTATGCATTTAGCCATCCCAGCATGATAAGAAAATGATTAGGAGAACAGTTAGAGGGTAAATTAAAAACTCCCAGCAGTTTCCTGTGTGAGGGTACTAACTTACAGGCATATTTTTTCACAGCATTACTGAAAAATGCCATTAGTTATACCTGTGAATACATGTTAGATTTAAACCCCTGGTGAGAATTTTTATTAACATACAAATATGTTAGGGCTCTTATGCTGCTTAGAATGTAATTAACCATCTTCTGAAGATTAAGGGTGCATAATCATAAAAGAACTGCACTCTTGTGCATTTAATTCTTCTAATCTGCTTTATGTTGATGTTAGTGTGGAAGAATAATGGCTAGTTTGCCTAAATAGTTTGGGTTTGTGCTATAGGAAGAAATTGTTATAGGATGCACCTCTAAACTTAAAATTTGGTAGGCTTACACTGATGGAAGATGATGAAGCGCCCCAAGAGATTAGGAAAAAAATACTTCTTTTATTCTTTTGCTGCCATTGCAAAAGCCCTGCAGTGGTAAAACTGTGTTTCTGACAGTTTCATTCAGCAGACAGAAAGGAGGAAGGGACAGGCACACCCGGTGAATGACAAAGATAAGAGCAATAAACTTTCAGTAGTCTCTTTAAGTACTGATTTAAACACATAATGTGTCATATGGGGATCCAACAAGATTTTCTGAGAAACATGTGAAAAACTGAGCAACCAACACAAGTCTGGGAGACTTTTGGTTTGCTGGGTTGTGGTATGAGAGCCAAGTAGTCCATCCTCCCAGGGCTGTCACAGTCCCCATGCAGTGTCAATCAGGTTTATTTGAAAAGAGGGGAAAACCTTTGGGGTCACAGAGTGCTGTTTTTAAGGGGTATTTTTGTCCTAGCAACATGATCCATAAAACCATTAGGTAACTCAGTCACAGAAATTTTTTTTTGCTCCCCTTCCCTCCTAGCATGACTTCTTGCAAATTAAGAAGAGGTAAAGGAAGAACAGTGAAGATTGTGGGATGAAGACCTTTGCCAGTAGTCATGACTGCACGACTACAGGTTGAAGTTGTACAATAAGTCTGCAGCCTGTTCCCAGGAGAGTCAGTGGGGCAGAATCTCCCATGGAAAACATGGGCTGAAGAGTCTATCTCACTCCTGCTTTTGTGGAGGAGTCAGAGGGGATGGAGACTGGTGGGTGTTCCATGAAGACCACCAAAGAAGTTCCTCCTCGCTTGAATAAGCAGAGGCTCTGCAAAGTCCTGGAGGAAAAGCAGTTTCCAACAGCAATTTTAGAAACCGGAAAAATAATAGCAAAATCATTCCACACCTTGGTTTTTTTTTAAGAGTAATTTTTTAGTGTTATTTCAGTTTCTGTGGGGCCAATGACATCTTGCAGCAGATTGTTGTGGCCAAGTGGACCCAGTTCTAGGGGAGGTTGGTGACAGCATGACTGTAGGGAACAGCAACACACAGTCTGAGCAGGGCTCTTTGGCTGCTTTGTGCTTGTTTTCATTATTTCCAAGTGAACGCACAGGCACTATTGAAAGTTGCTTGTTTTCATTACAGCTTCCTGTAATGTGTGGCAGGTGTGACAGACAGCATGGCAGGTTGCTCTGGGCCCTTCGCCATGCTGAGCTCTTGAGGCAAAGCTGCTTTCTGTGATTCCCTAAAGGAGGCAGCTGCCAGGATCCTTATGGCCACCTGTGCTCAGGGACCAGCATGCAGTATGCCAGGGAAACCCTTTCTGTGGAGAACACACTCAGTTTCTCCCCCTTGATGCTGACAAGGAGCCACAGAAGCTACTGTGTGGGGGCAAAATGACTTCCCAAGTCAAACCCCAGGGTAACAGTGTAGAAGTTCCCCCTGAGGTTTTCCCTCAGACTCTCAGACTGGGATGTAGCACAGAGAACATATTGCATTTCTAGCGTTTGGCTGGCTGTCCTTTACAAACATGCAGGGAAATACCAAAGGTTGTTAGGGCATGACTAGTATTTCAGATCCATCTCATGTTTTTTCCCAAGCTGATATTCCTGTCTGCCTGCTTTCCAGTAGCACTGGGAGCAGACTTGCATCTCTGTTTCAGCAGGTGCCAGAAGCACTGGCACAGGGCTGAAGGGTGCTGTCAAACCAGAGCAGGTTTCAGATAGATGCACATCATGGCTTGAATCTATCCTTTCTGGAGAGGCATTAAGTAGGTTTAATCTTAAAATCTTACTGAAATTGCAGAGGACTTGAGTACTCAATTCCCTTAGGATTTTTTGAACAGGTGGAATATATATACCCAAGCCAATGGGTATATATATAAAGGACATCACATTCCCATCCCCAGCTCTGTTTAAGGACTGCTTGTGTGAATAACCTTTGATAAAGTGTACTCAAGAACCTGATTAATTCTGCTTGCCATTCAAACTAGCACTAAATAAGACAAAACTCCAAAGACAAAACCAGCAATTCTTCTGTTCTAACAGTTTGCTCTCAACACAAGACAATAAAATATGAATATTTTAGATTGATAATGCAGACAAATAGGAAATAGAAGCTGTATTATGCTTCACATGCATGGCTAGCTCAGTAATACTAATATGATTATCTCACTGAACTTTTGTGCTGTTGCTCAAGGGTAACTTTGTCTTGCTTAACTGGGATACACATACTTGTTTCACACAGGTCTAAAGGCTTTTTCATGCCTGTAGAAATAAGGAAGCATGATTTCCTTTATTTGTCAAAAAGGTAGTTTCCTATCTTGGCTTTAAAGTCTTGAGCATAAAAATGATAAAATTATAGAGTTTTTGACTCTTGGAGAAGTAAGGACAGGGGCCAGCAGAACTGTCACTTTGGACTTCCAGAGAGCAGACTTCGGCACATACAGGAGACAGATTCATGGAGCTTCCTGAGAGGCCATCCCACAGGGCAAGGGAGTCCAGGAAGGTTGGAGATTCTTCAAGAAGTAAATCTTCGAGGTACAGCAGGAGGCTATCACCATATGCTGAAAGACAAGCTGTCAGGGATGAAGACCAGCCTGTCTGAACAGGGAGCTGTGACTGTAACTCAGGAAAAAAAAGGAGAGTTTATGATCTTTGGAAGAAGGGGCTGGCAACTCAGGAGGACTACAAGGATGTCATGAAGTTAGCAGGCTGAAAATCAGAATTGAAACTTAACTGAAAATTAATTTGGCTACTACAGTAAAGGACAATAAAGAAAGGTTTCTATAAGGATATTCACAACAAAGAGAGGACTAAGGACAATGTTCATCCTTCATTGGATGCACGGGGAAACACTGACAAAAGATGAAGAAAAGGCTGAGGTTCCTGGTATCTTCTTGGCTTCAGTCTTTAATAGTAAGACCAGTTTCTCTCTGGGTACCCAGCCCTCTGAGATGAAAGGCAGAGAAGGGGAAATGGTTGCATGCTTTTGAGGTTCCAAATTGATGTATTTATCCCTTCTCTCCTGCATCCTAACTCCTTGATGTCAATAATGGCCTTAGGAACTACACTGCCAGGAAGCACACAGGCATCTCAGTATTCTCTCCTTGTCATATACGGCTCTTGTGCAATGCTTTAGGCTGCTTGATAGCAAGACATCACTGGCTGCTGTGCTGAGGATACTATTGAGAGGAAAATGCTGCTGGTGCTGGCAAAGGTCTGCTGCGCTGCTGTGCAGTGTTTACACTCCCCTTTCTGTGCCCTTCATTGTCCTTTTTCCCTGCTGCCATCAGCTGTGAGCCCCACAAGTGCAACGCTCCATGTGAAGGCCTCTTTGAACAGCCGCAGAGCAGGATTCTTCCAAGCTGATATTGCAGATCAAGGTACTCACACAGTACATTGATGTGGGTGGCTGAATCCTGTGCCAGGTGATGGAAGAGGTTGAGTGGTTGAAACATTTGGAAGTCTGGGGGCAAGATGATATCCTTAGGAACACTCTTGCTGCCCATGACAAAGAGGTCAAGGTGTTTCTCCTCCAGGCAACAGTGCAGGTACTCCACCATATCACTCAGTCACAGCAGGAAATCCCTCCTGCACCAGTCTGACAGGGTTATGCTGTTCAGTGGACGCATCAAAATAGTCTTCAAAGTACAGGGGGAAAAGCCTGTGCTCACCAGGCTGCAGGTGAGGAGCTCAGGTATTTACAGTGCCAGTTGTCATACAGGGCCCACCTGACAACGTGTCGGAAGAACTTTGTCTCAGCCACGGCGTAGGTATCCCACCATATTGTGCTTGGGGTAAAGAGGGCCTCTGTAGGCTGGCTGCTCACAAAGATATCCAAGTTGCCTCGCAGCACCCCAAATATCATCTCAGCCATGAGGCTCTCCTTGCATTTGGTCAGCCTGGATTTGCAGGAGCAGCTGGAGGGCAACACTGTTAAATGTTATTTAGCAGTGAGCACAGTTGTGAAGGGTAACCAATTACTCCCATTTCCCCTACACAGGAGCACGGAGAGGTGGAAGAGCCATAGGTACAGAATCAGACAAACCAAAGCCCACCACATCAGCTTTTCTGCCAAATACTCAGCTGAGCAGCTGCATTCCCCGCCAGGGTGATGCATGAACACTCAGAGATGCAGTGTTTGTTCCCCATTTATTGTAATCTTTAAATCAAGTAAAGCTCCCAGAAGGTCAAAGGTTGGACTAGATGATGTGGGAGGTCTTTTCCTAGAAACAATGATTCTATGATGCTAAGTGTCAGATCCCATAGAAGAGGCATT
>JAWWEU010000158.1:57262048-57272586 GCA_035583155.1 Acropternis orthonyx | reverse complement strand
TGGAGGTCAAAGTCATGGGCTAAATGAATTCAACAGATGTTTTTGTGAACCTTTTGTGGACACCTGACGGAGGTGTTGCACAGACTAAGGGAATGATGTCTGTATGTGTATCTATGAAATAAATAGGGAAGATGACATGGGAAAGTTGAGATTTGGCATGATATCAATGGTAGGGAATAAGTAACTAGTAAACTATTTTTTCCCTCAGCTTATGGGCTTTTACTTTGGATTTCCCTTCCCACTTCACTGGTGGGGTAGAGGGGGATGGGAATGGGTAGTGTGAGGGTGGGGGAGCAAGCAGTTGCGTGGCCAGGTCCATCCCTCTCAGCGTGATCTCCTCCTTCGCTTTCTTCTCTCTCCTTGCAGCTGCTCTCTGCTTTGCCGCTGACGTCCACCTCATAGCTCCTTTTTCTGAGCTGCCAGTAGAGACCCAAGAGAAGGATCAGGACTCCAGCAACACCCCAGAACTGCCAGGGGTGCAAGGCAGCCCAGAGCAGGGATCCCCAGGTGCTGCCACTCTGCTCCATGGTCCCGTGTTCCAGCTCCTGCCACAGCTCAGTCATCCTTCGGTCCAGGTACTCTGCACGCTGCTGCATGTGGTTGCGCGTCTCTTCATCCAGTGGATCCCCGACCATCTGTGGGAACTGGAGGATGGTTTTCACAAGGCCAAAGTATATCAGAGCAGACATGGAGCTGGTGGTGGGAGAAGCAGGGATGAGAGGTGCAGAGAGTTTGGGGGAGGAAGGAAAGGGTGCTAAGCAGATGGCAGACAGCAAGGTCTGCGCCCAGTGCTGGCAGTGGCACTGCGCCCTGGAGGCAGAGCGAGAAGCACTGCTGGCCCAGGCTCAGCTGGCTACTGTTGCCTGCTGCTGGTGCCATTTATACCTGCCCCACTCGCCCTCCATTGTGACACGTCGCCTGTGATGTCACAAGCTCCAAAGCGCATCACAGCCAGGCCAGCCTCGCCCTTTGGTGCCATCCCAGCTCAGCGACCCATAATCGCCCCGACGTCTACAATATCAAGCATAAAACAGGGTGACATGACCCATGGATGGCTTCACTCCTTGAAATATCCTCCTGTGAGATGGGTTTGTTTCCCTTGGTGCTGACCTCTGTGTTTGTGGAGGTGCTCCTGGGGCCTTTGTGACACCACTGTGTACGTGGTGCAGAGAAGGAGTTGGGGGTTCTTGTGGATGAAAAGTTGGATATGAAGGAACAGTGTGCACTCACATCCCAGAAAGCCAATCAGGTCCTGGGCTGCATGAAAAGACACATGGAAAGCAGGTTGAGGGAGATGATTCTTCCCCTCTAACTCTGCCCTCATGAGGCCCTACCTGCAGCACTGACTCTGGGTCTGGAGTTGTCATCAAAAGAAATTTGTGGACTCACTGAAGCTGGTCCAGAGCAGGCCATGAAGATGATCAGAGGGGTGGAGCACCTCTCCTATGAACACAGGCTGAGTCAGCTGGGATTGTTCAGTGTGGAGAAGGGAGGGCTCTGGGGAAACCTCGTTATGGTCTTCCTGGTACTTATTTGAAGGAGAACTTATAAAATAAGAGGCAATTGCCTACTTCTGTGCTCTAAGGAGATGGCCCTTAAAAGGTGACCAGCATTTATAGACCCCAGTACCTTCAAAAGCAGGTTCACAGGGGACCTTCCTAGCTAGCTCCTTCAGAAGCCCGGAGTCTGTTCTCCCCACATCCATGGTCAAAGTGTTGATATAATTTTCCCTCGTATAGCCAACTCAACTGCTTTATGGTCCTGTGACCTAGAGAGCCACCAATTGCCACCAGTTTCATTCTCCTTTTTCCTCTTAAGCCTGCTCTCCTAGGGGGATATTTTATAGGTGTGGGGGCTTGTCAGTTACTCTCATGTGAGCTGTGGGCTTCCCATGGGACTCCCTGCTTCCCTGAGGTTTCCTTGGTTCAGGAAACCTCCTCATACACCATGACCCTCTGCTGTGGATCCTGCTGGCACCACAGCTGCTCATCTCAGCAAAACGCTTTGGCCCAGACCATTTGCGATTGGCATTCTAATATCCTTTCTTTCTACTGATTCCTAAGGGCTCGCATACCACAGACACCCCTTCCCTGTTCATGTTGTTGTGCATCTTGCTGACTTTCCATTTCCGTGTGTCTTCTTCAGTGCAAGAGACAAGAAACGAAACAAGGGCATATAGTCTCTCCACCAGCCAACAGCTGGGCTTGAAGAGAAGTCAGCTGGAGATCAGGCTGCCTCCTGGTAGCAGAGCGGAACAGAGATGAAGCAGGTCATGAAACCCCATGATTTAGGTACTATTTTTGTCACACAAACCACCACTATATACTAAAATACATTGACACACATGCACAGTGTATGTGATAACTCAGTCTCTGGCTGCTCATCATTCTTACATCATTTGCTCTTGGTTGAGGCAAAGCAGTTTGCAGGAAAGTTACTTTTGCCCTTTGCACCATCTTGCATCAAGGAGGCACAAAAGCAATCTGACTTTTTGACATAAAATCTCACATGCTCTGTTAATTGGATGGTACACTGATGTCATCTTCCATTCCAGGACCGTCTTCTCACAGGTGTTAAAACAACTACACAGTAGGCATAGAGGTCTCAAAATATATTCCAGCTGAGAACACACAATTAATCCTCACATGAGATAAAAGACTGCTTCCCTTCCCATATGTCACATTTACAGGTGTCTTTGCCCTGGATGCACGTGTCTTCTGTGAGATGGTAAGAGAAGAGGAGAAAGCTGGATCTGATGTTCACCCGGCAGATTTGTGGATGTAGTTAGCCGACACCGAAGATAACCAAACTATTCCATGCTTTGAAACCCCTCGCAGATCTTGCTGCCTGTGAAACAAAGGAAATATGCAGCTTCTTTATTAAAATGAATGTATAATAACTGAATAATGAATATCAGTGATTAAAATTCCCAGTATCACAGCCCCATCTAATGGACTGGCTGAAAGGACCTACAAAGAGTCTATCTATCTGTTCTTTTGCAAAATAAGTTATCATGATAAACAGGACCCTGTGGCATATTAAACTCTTAATTATGGCACAGGAGGCATTTTCTCTGAAAATTAAAAAGGTTGCAAACTGGCTACAGCCTCTGGGAAGCAATTCTTAGAATCCAAATGTAGCTCAGTGCTAGTGACTCCTTTATCTACTGCCTTCAGTATTCTCTTGGCACAGATTAGCATGGAGAGGAGAGTCTCCGTATTTCTTAGTCATGTTATCATTATGCCAATGACTCTGGAATGCCATAATCCTACAGAGCAGCACAGGCCCAAGGGAAAACACACAGAAATTACTGAGAGGAGAGAGATATCAGTTAATCCAGGCTTCATTTGCTATTATACATTTGAGACCTTTTTTTAAATTATTTATTAAAAAACTGCAAATGATGTGTGGCTTCTGAAGAAGTGGCTTGACCTGCACAATGTGAAGACCATCCTCAGGGCTACCTGTGCTACATGCTGTGTGATACATCCCTGTAAACCTGCGTGATTGTAAGGCTGGTTACCAGCCTTTCATGTCTCATAACCAAAAACCTGTTGATTAAAGCTCACTAAACAGTTACCAGCAGCAGGATGCTGAACGGAGTGGTGTCATGAGGTTTACACCCTTATACAGAGCTTCTGGAGGGAAGCAGAAGGAACTTTTTAGTTTGAAGGGGGGTGACAGATTGACTAACTACTAGTTTCTAAACATCTGCTAAAAGGGATTTTGGATTCCAGTAGTTTTTGTAATACTAGGAATTTCTAGTGCTTGTTTCTCTGAGTTGCTCTTAGCTTCTCTAGCAGTGACAACTGAAAATACTTCTCGATGACTCAGAGCTCTGAGCCCACATTCAGTAGTGCTAATTAGGCACCTCACTCCTGAAAACAGGAAGAATTAGGTGGCACAAGCCCTTTATAGGTTTTCTCATCCTGAGAGCCCATTCTTTTTTCTCTTCTGAAGGTTTCCCAGCACTTTACTCAGCTCATTAAGACAAAAACTCAGGCAAGGAGATAGCTAATATTTCCTGTGTGAGACTGAGTGCCCAGACACAAACAAGGTCTTTTTGCACCAAATCCATAAATCACTCTTCTGTGTCTTGCAGGAGTTCTGAACTGAGTATCTGACTGCAATATTTATCACACAGATACCTTAGTGTATGGACTTTGGTTAGTGGACTTTGCTGGTGCAAGTCTCACAAAGCCTGGCGAGTGAATCACTGGAGCAGGAACCTTGGTCACCTTAAACTAAGAGAACCTCAGATAAATTTTTGCCTAAGTCAAGATCATTTGGGGGGAGGGATCACTCCAGAAGGAGTAAGTGGTGTGATTTTCTATGCTGACCATGGCTGCCTGCCTTCTGCAGGGCTGGAAGGACATGGTGCAAGCATTTATCTTCTGGATGCACACTATCTCAGCAGCCACAAAAGCTGCCTCACACTGACCAAGAGTCAGATTCTCATTTGAATGGCATCAGTCTGCTTGCTGGAGCTGTACAAAACACTCACAAGGAAACACTTCAGGATTAATTTGGGAAATGTTTCCGCTTAGGTTAATGGCTTTGTCTAGGGACTGGCTCTTGTGGTGTGGATTGATTCAGAGAGGGCTGAGAGTGCCTGCTCCAGGAGCTGGACCCTGCAATGGCATGTATGGCCAGAGTGTGCAGGTACATAGAGGTGGCCCTGCCCAGGTGCCCAATCACTGGTGACTGGGCTTTATGCCACCTCCTCCAGAGCCACCACAAAAGCAGAGTTGAAAAGGCAGGTGGACAACACCATTCCTGTTACTGACCAGCACTGTCTCCATGTGCAGAACAACAGTCTCAGCTAACTACAAAGTTGTTAGAGAGGAGGAGGCTGAAGCAAACTAGATTTCTTTATCCTGTGATCCCCAAGTTCTGGCTCTGGTGGCTGCTGCACCCTGACACATGCCCCACTCTGGTGCAGTTATCAGAGAACAGGGGCATCTAGTGGCTGCATCAGAAAGTTCGATAAACTCCACCATTACCTTGAAAAGAGATGAGAATTTGCCTTGGTTTTTTTCTTTTTTTTTTCCCCCTTTTTTTTTTTTTTGGTTTTTTTTTTTTTTTTTTTTTTTTTTTTTTTTTTTTTTTTTCCCCCTGTTTATTTTTTTTTTTTTTTTTATTTTTTTTTGTGGTTCTGTTTGCTTGGATTTTTTTTGTTTTGTTTTGTTTTTGGGTTTTTTATTGTTTTTGTTTTTGCCTCAGCCCTACAAATAGAAATACTTTATTCCAGAACGTTACCCGAAGAAGGAGGGAGGGACACAAATTCTCCCTAGATTTCATGCTCTTGGAACAGCGTTTCTGACCCAGCTGTGACATTTACAACAGTGTAACCAGATTAAATGAAGCTGCTGCTGATTTCTGCTGCAGCTGCTGCCCTGGACAGCCAGAACAGCAGCCCTGGGACCCAAATCCCGTGCTGATTCATTGCAGGGGAAATGCTGCATCTCTCTGTGCTGATCAAGGCAGAGTTTGACCCTTCGGAAGTGACTGTGCACTGCAAGCACCATCGCTGTGTGTGACAGCCACGCTGGCCTGGGTTCTCCAACGCCTGGTCCTAACCAAATACTGTGTTTGCTGGGGATCATCCCCCTGCACCACTGAGCTGTAGCCTGGATGATTCCAGGTCACCAGAGCTGCACGGCACCACGGTGAGTTAGGGACAGGGAGGGAAGCAAGGACAAAGGTACGTTTTGCTTCTGTGGCTCCTGCTGCCCAGCTTTATCCACCTGGCTGGTGACCCTGTGGCTCCAGAGCACAGCGAGGCATTGCAGGACCTCCTACTTCCCTACTCTGGGGAGGGGGCCCATGCTTTCCTTCCAGATAGGACCCTTCCAGACCCCCAAAGGGGTTTTTTTGCCTGCAGGGAACAAAAGGGATATTATCAGAAATGCAGGTGAAGAAATATCATTTACTGTAGCAGCAGAGATATGTTGCAACTCCAGGTATAATTCCCTTATACAATGCTCTGAGCCAACACATGCCTGAAAAGCAGCCCTTGCACACAGAGCTTTTCAACCTATGCACATCCTAGGAACTGTAAATGTGACTATCTGGTAACTAATTGCCCCTGGCAATGACAGCTTTCAGTCCCTCTTGCTCTATTAGGTTCCCATCAGCATCAGTGGCTTAGTGTGATCCGAATTTGCCAGAATTCTCCCTAAAGTGTGGACAGAGCTGGCATATTGCAAAGGGACTGTCACATAGGTGAGTTCCATGTTTTCCTATTCAATGGCTAAACAGAGGACAACCCAGTCTCCTGAGCTGTCAGGCATCTATCAAATGCAAAATTCATTATTTTATTAAGCAAAAGGAATAAGGGAGCAAACACAAAGCAAAGAACTCAGTGCTGAATGCTAATAGGGCTGTTGCTGTTACGCAACTCTCTACAGAAAATCAAAGACAAATGATAATACTAGAAAGGCATATTATTATTTTATAGGCTTAGTCCCAACGTGAGAGGAGGAGAGTGAAAAACATGCACAGCTGTTTTTCCTTTTTCTGGCCACTTTGATGCACTTACAGGATACATAATTGAGCAAGGTCTGTATGTGCTCCCTGAGTCATGGTTCGACTCACTGATAAACTCCAAAGCCTTAATTCCCCAGACAACCTATTTTATGCATAGATGTGTATATTATGTACAAATACTATTTATTTTTGGTAAATTTAGCAGGCTGGCACATGGCTAAGAAAGGAGAGCTTCTGCAGGGTGGTTAGTGCTGTGACTGTCATTCAGGTGAACATAGACAAGCTCAGTTCAAAATCTGGCAATGGGTCCATGCAGAAGAGAGCACAGGCACTGCTTAGGAGCTGCCCCAGAAAGGTGGGGAAATAAATCAATCATGATCCCATGCTGAGCTATGGGTGTTTGCAGCAGAGGGTTGGAGTTAGTTCAGATGTGCCATGAGGAGTCAGAGACCCCCTCCTTTTCCTGCTCTGCAATAAATAGATATACAGAGTGGACACATATTTGAAAATCCTGGTTATCTGCTGTCTTGTGGGGGTTCTTTTATGCCCACATGAACAAAATAAAAATGCACACATATACAATGTGCCAGGTGAGGTAACTTCAATAACAATTTTGATAACAAAGCTTTCAGCTACATGGCTTTTAAATGAAAGGAATTTAGTCTTGAGATCAATTACAGCACAGTTATATGTGAACAAGGACATTTTTATTTGTATCCTTGTTACCATGCGGAAAATAACTACTGTAGGTCTGTGCAGTCTGCCAGGGATGGCTTCCCCTTGGTGCACATAGGAGGATGCCATGTGGGCACAGACCACCCCAGAGAGAAGCAGCTTTCCAACCAACTCGTCCTTTCCTAGTGGCTACAGCCGCTGCATGGATCTGGCCATCTTTTAATACCTTTAATCTAAAAATATGAGAAGACAACACATGAATTTTAAGGTGAATCTCGCTTGTACTGCTCACTGCTTGTAAGAGAAGGAGCTGGAGAAGGTCAATGCCAGTTCAGCAAGGTTCTATCTCACAGGAATTGATGTCATGGGCACTGTTTGTTTTCCAAAAAGCCGTGACACCTGCAGAGGTGACACCAGGGACTTGGTGCTGAGCGTGCAGGTGCATCTCAGCTGGAGAAAGCACTTGGCGATTGACTTTGTCTCCACTGCTTGTTCTGAACTCACCTTCATCTCTGCAGTATTGACCTGATGTAATGCTTGGTTTCCTTACGAGTGGAGTCAGTCAGGGAGCATTCTGATGGTAGGAATCACAGTAGTCAGGGACTGTTTCTTGCTCCATGTTTTTTCTGTGCATCTGTGGACATGTTGTGGTCCTGTTCAACATAAAAGAACACTCTGTAATGCTCGACACTGAAAAAGAATTTTAATATTCCAGGAATTGCAGTATTTACTGTAGTGAGCTTAAAAAACCCTCAAACCCACTGGAAGAATGTCCTGGAAAGCAGCTCCACCTTTCCAAGGCCAAGCTGATGACAGAGGCAGGTAATGGACAATGCCCTGTGCCATTGTGTCCTGTGGCCAGGATAACTGCTCTCCCCAGTCAGATTTCAAGCTCATCCAAGAGCTTGACACTGGGGCAACAACAGCAAGGTATCACAGATCACTCAAAATAATTAACTTTGGAGCCACGCTTTTCTCTTGGCAGTTGTCCATCAACACAGTCACCACAGCTCAGGTGACAACTCTGCCATGTGTTAAGCTGCAGGAACCCACATGTGTGCCTGAGCTGCAGTGATATGCTAATATTTTAAACATTTTGATCTATTACTTACCCTACAGCTAAACGAAAAGGTCTTTTTTACCTACTTTTAATTTCTTTTCCATGCTGCTGAAAGCAGTCGGCATCTGCTGCCGTGATGAACGACCTTGCACGAGCCCATATAAAAGCCAACAATTGGCTTGGCAATCCAATTCACTGGTGCCTGCTCTGCTTTCTGCAGCCAGAGCTGCGGGCGCTCTGTGCGGGTTCCTCATTGATCATTGTAGATACTGGCAAAAAAAACACATCTTCCCACTGGACTCGGTCAGGAGCTGCCGTGTACTTTATCGGGTGTGAGACTGAGCCCGGAGCAGGGAAGCTTGTACTCTGCTATGAGTCTCCTCCATTTGTTTCACTTTTCCAGCTCCTTGATAACACACCCAAGGCTAGGATCTTTCAAGGTTATCGCCCACTATCCTCCTGGGAAGCTGATCCTGATCTGTCAGTGTGACAGGAGAGGCAATGGCTGTTTGAGGACCTGTATTAAACCGTAGCTGGAGGAGACTAAAGATCTTGTCACTCTTAAAAAAAGGTGCATCTAATCACTCCTTAACAGAGATCCAAAGAGGGTGGCCCCATGTTAATGGGAAGCTCACAAATCTGTGTGTCCCAGCACACGCTTTCAGAGCTGCTTGTTTGATTTCTAAACTCTAGTGCAACTGCAAGAGAGGAAAGGCTTCCAGCTTTCAACAAAGAAAGGATTTTTACAGTCACAAATTATCAACAAAAATTTACCTCTGTCAGTTACTGTAAGAAAGCAAGGTCCTGGGGTTCAGATGTGTGTCTGGGATGCTGGATCTTTGCAGATTTTTAATGGTTGAAGTGATCTTTCTAACCACCCTGTCTAATTTCCCACATGACAGAGAAAAGGATGTCCCTCTGTCTCCTTTCAGCAAGGCTGTTTGGTTACATTGGCAGCTTGTTTTCCAGAGAGATTATCTTTCCTGAAATGATTGGAAGGTAGAGCTGAGCTTGGTTCCTAACACTGGTACAGGCTGTGGGCAGCTCATTGATGCCCTCCATCCAGGTCTGAACTGTGGGATTCAGGAGTGCTGAGGATGGTACAAAGGGTTATAACATCAGTGCCTCACTTTCCCCCACATTACGTGGGGACAGTGCTGGGGAGCTGCACTCACCTGTGGATGAAGCCAATTCCTTGCTGAGAAGAAAGAGATGGACCTCATGGCTTAGGGCCTTCAAAGAGACTCCTTTCCAGGAGTCCCATCCCCATTCCTACATGGTAAATGTGCCTCTGGGGTGGCTTGCTGCCCTGGTCCCCTCTATCCTATGCAGTAACTATTAAAGCTTTGTTTGTGATGAGACATTGCCCAGTTTTGAGGCCCAAAATTGTTTGCATGGGTGGGGTGAGTGAAACAGGGCCCACAGCTCGAGGAGAAAAGATGAGCAAGAGCAGGCAAGAGCCCTTTTCAGACACCCCCTTCCTCCCACCCCAGATTTAGCTACACTGGTAGAATGGTTCACAACACTGGCCCAGAAATCTTCTCCAGTGTTAAACAGTGTGTTAGAGCACTGTGGAGGTTTTTGAAAGTTTCTCTTCAGACAGGACTTTGACTAGAATTTCAGTCATATTGTTGCAAACTCCCATCCTTCACATCCTTCCTGGATTGCAGAGAGTTCAGGCAGGACTGCCTTTGCCACATTTAATCAACCTAAGCATATTAACTACAAATTCCTGCAATGATTTAAATGCTTAGGTCTCATATATGTGCCCATAACTGATGATCACTTTTTTTTACTTGGAAATTTATCAAGAGGATTGAATAATTGTTCAGCTCCCCTCTCAGGATGGCATTGGAATGAATTACATTAATTTCTAAAGTTTTGATAGCAATCTGAAACATTCCCATCAGTGTTGTATAGGGATGTCTTACAAACAATTAGTAAGGTTTACTGTAAATGTCAGTGAGGTACAACAAGATGATAACTTCATTTTAATGAAGAAAATTGAATTCTGATATTTCAGCCCCAGGCTAGCAATCCAGTTTGCTCTCTTCCCTGTGTTTTCTGCACAGACTTCATCATAGTCATGGAGCTGAGGGACTGCAGTGTTAATTTCTGGATTACTGTCCCTGCTGCACATTGGTGGCATCTTTTTCACCACTCGCTGGGCATATGTTTCAAAAAATAAATGTTTCAACGGAGATGCAAGGGGAATGCTCCCCTCCAAATGTGACGGTATTGAATCATTTGACCTCAGAAATGCAGACAGTTACATTAAGGGAGGGCAGACAGGTGGGATCTCGGTGTTCTAAAT
>JAWWEU010000158.1:57199216-57261948 GCA_035583155.1 Acropternis orthonyx | reverse complement strand
ATTGAATCATTTGACCTCAGAAATGCAGACAGTTACATTAAGGGAGGGCAGACAGGTGGGATCTCGGTGTTCTAAATTTGGGAAGTCGTTAGTCATGTCAAGTGTCTCTGTTTCAGAAGGTCCCTCTTGAAATACCTCCAGGGCTTCACTTAGCCAGCACAAATGCTTAGACCTCTCCGACAGTGATGCCTTAGGGTATTCCAGGCTGGGTGACTGGCTAGGGAAAGCATAACAGGGAGCAGCATTACGAATATCTTAATCAAAGCTTGGCCAATGGCTCCTCATGTAACTAAACCTGAATTTTGCTGAAGTATTTCTATATAGCAGGAAAAAAAAAATCAGATCATAGTAGGGGCTGGGTCTCTCTTCAACCCCTGGAATAGTTTTGTCCAGAGCTAATTTTGTAACAGAGGGATATAAGACTGTGCACAGAGCTTCTCCAGGGGAGAATAAAACCAGTATTATTACACTAGTGATAAAAATGTCTGTTTCTATGTGCACAGATCTTCAAAACCCTTCTAGTACAAAATTTGCGCTGCATTTGTGTCATCACTTACAACACTCAGCTCTGATGGTTGGCAAATATCTGATTTGCATCTGCACAACCTGATTCTGTAATTAAAGAGGCTGAAATGGTGGCTTTAGGGGCAGAATTTTTGAGAATATTCTAAGAATCATACTGGCTAATCTAGACATCCATTGCTATAATCCCATAAATAGTGTGGGCTATCATGCCAAGATGTGTCCCCAGTTTCCATACCAGCCCTGCAGCAATAGGGAAGGCACTAACTATTCCTCTCTCTGTCTTCACTCATTTCCTTCTGATCATCTTTTTAAAATGCAGTCCTACAAATACGTAGAACTCAGAATTGTGTCAGGACAGCTGTTAATCATATGGCAATGATGCCTTTTCTGATGGATGTTTCTGTTATTACAATTGAAGTTTTGTCTCTTGAAATTAAGAAACAATAATTAAAGTATTTAGCGCCATGGGCTGATAGGATTGTTTTGACACTGTTTCTTGAAAAAAACTGAAGCACTCCATCTTCCCTTCCAGCACTCTCTTATACCGGGGCTTCAGGGAAATAAGTGAGAATTTAAGTCATCTGGGGCAGTGGCTTGACTGCATTTGAGGTGACTTTTAAGGGTGAGGAAACATCTGGCACCCTTTAAAAAGTAGTGTTGGTGTAGAAAACAGAGAAGAAAGAGAATACTGGCAAGAGGTGGTAAAAACCCAATCACCATAAGGCAGAAAATGTGCTATGGAAGATTTTTGTTTGTTGTTATGAAACACTCACTATCCCCAGGAAAAGCTGTAAGAAATGGACTAGTGAGAGAGTTCTAAAGGATGAAGTTGGAGATAATCCTTCAGTCTCTGGTCTGTGGGTTCCCTTCATGATCATGACAAGCAACATACTCTGCCCTACTTTTTCCTTTGTAAAGGAGAGTAGTATTGAGATGCTGCAGGGATTAACTATTTCCTGTGTGTGTAGTCACACACAAATAGGTGCAGATGTGTGCAAGCATAGTATTTTGGGGTGGCTCAGAAGTGGATAAACCAGAATAGGCCAGGGCTCTTTGATGTATGTGATTCAGACTATGACAGCAAGTGTACCCTTCTGGAGAATAAGAAAACTCCTCTCTGAATCCATTTTTTAGCCCCTCTCCAAAAATAGCAGGAGTGGAGCTATTCAGCTGTAACAGACTGTTGTCAACTTCAAGGTGCAAGACACAAAGCTGTCTTAATTTGTCCTGGAGAAGCATTTATGAAGTGGAACACTTAAGTGCCCCATTCCTTCAAAAAGACAGGACTATTTTAGAACAGTCTTGATGAAGGGGACCTTGACCCAGAAAATCGTCTTCTTTCAGGATACTACATATTGTAAGTGTACATCTAAGTGCACTTCTAGAAGCTGGTGCTGCCAGATCAGAAACAGCAAGAGAGAAAAGAGCAAATGGTTTTGAGCATGCAGCGGAATCAAAGGAATAATCAGCATGGCCCTGTGATATAGTTGGAGATGAGGGTTGGCAAAATGATAGCCGTGAAAGTACCAGGCTCTGGGTTTGGTGAGCCTGAGAGGAGGTGACAGAGATGTACAGAGATACAACTGGGGTGTTAGATACACGGCACATGGAGGATCTGTCATGTCAAGAGAAACTGTCAAGTTGAAAACTTTGGGTGGGGATTTTTTTATTTTTTTTTAAGTTCAGAGCTTGTGGATATAATTATGACAATTTGCATAAAAGTCCCATGTACAATTTAATGGGGCTTGGCGGGAGGGTTTGGGAGCGCTCGGTGTGTCAGGGAGACACAGTGTTGGTGCATGAGCTGCTGCTTGTGGGGCACGCGAAAGCCAGAGCTGCCCTGTGGGAGGGCTGTGCCCAGAGCTGGGGAACTCGGCTGGCAACAGCAGAACCACAGCCCCAGCCCTCAGCTTCTGAAGCAACACGGGATCTTTCTAATGAAAGATGTCTAATTTGCAGTATTTCTGAGGCCCCACCTTCAGAGCCAGATCCCACTAAATGCTGGCAACTCTGGAAACCTTGCCAGCTCCTTATGGCACGGAAGAGCATTTCTGCAAACGCCCCTGCAACTGGGGTTTTAGAAGCTTATTGAGCTGAGTGCTGAACACAGTCCTGTCAGAGGTCAGTGCGAGCCACTGTCACCTACCAAAAGTGGGTCTCATTCCTTTGTGGGTTTTCTGTTGCTGCCCCAGGTTTTGACAACCAGGAGAGGTCAGTAGAGAGGGTCTCAGCAGGCTTCCTCTCTGGCACGCTGCCACATGGTGCTCAGCACTTCTCAGGAATAGCTCTGCTATCAAGAGAAGGTGGTGAGTGAGTCTAAACTGCCCTGTCCCCTATCGGGAGAGAGCCAGGCTTAGGATGTTAAGGGAGTGGATGCCCTCATAAGGTTTTGCCTTTTGCCTGGTAACAAGAAAATCAAATATATCTTCTAAGCCTGTTGAAGGGTGGTTGTTTGGATTTTTGTTTGTACTGGGCTGCAAGTTTTTTGGTAGCAGTGAAAAGGAGGAGTCAGAAAAAAAGGACTTGGGTCAAATTTGGGGTGAGTGATTACAATGCAAGCTTCTACTATCATGGGCCATTCAGAGCCATAAGTGGACTAAACCATGCAAGTGAATGGTGGGGTTTTTTAATATGACTGTAGTTAAAGCAGTGGGCAGTTGTGCACACTTGAAATTCATTTGGAGCACTTCTATGTAAGTACCTTGACAGGAAATTAAGGCCTAATTCTGGGCCCCCAAGAGGGAAAATTCTGCCTTGTACTTGCCTACATACACTCAAATTAATGCGTAATGCAGCACGTTTCTTCCTCTCTCTGCCTGTCCCTTTCTCTTTCTCACACACACAGACGCACGCACACAGCTGAACTCCCACACAAGTTCTGCAGGGAAATTACAGCCTGCTCATGTCACTCCCTTCTTTGTCACTGAAATAGTGCCACAGGTCTGAAAAGTGCTCTCTCTGTGCAGTACCTAACTTTTTCCAGATAAGAAAAATCTTACTTTGATAGTACATAAATTAGAGTATTCAACGTAAGTCAACAAGTTTATTTTCAAAAAAAACCTGAATTGCACCAACACTAGTCATGAATTGTAGATTTCATGTTTGCAAACTTTTTGGGAACTAGGCATGAAGAACCAAACTTTATGTTGTCAGGTCACATTAACTCCAGGATTTCTCACAGGCAAATTGTGTCTTGAACACTCTGTATGATTCACATAAAAAAGGCCTTTCTCCATGTAAAGCATCAGCTTCCATTAAGCAGAAGAAATAAACCACTGCATGAAAAAGATGTGAGCACGTGGCTTGTGAATAATCAGAACAACTTTAGAAAAATCACCTCAGAACATGGCAGGCAGAAGTAACACACTCAGTAGCTCTGATTCTCCAAGACCAATGGAAGTGGTGAATGTTTGTTGTTGAAAAGGGAGCTCAGGTCTTGTTATCAGTTGTGGTAGGAGGGATGTTTGATGCTGGGAATTCACACAGAATCCCACTGGTGGAGGTAAGCATAAGCCTGCAAGAAATCACCAAGTTCTACTACCAGCAGAGCTCCAGTACTTGCTGCCATCATACTGCATGCCAGGTGTCATCTACTATTCTGCCAGAGTGGGCAGTATGGAAAAATATACTGCCACAGGTGATAGGAAAGTAGTCATGGTTCATACCCAAGTTCAGGGCTCTTGCCACTCAGAGAGGGTCAATAGAAATCCTAAGAAACATCGTGTGGAGTGTTTTATTTACCCTTCACAAGGCATGTATCCCCAGGGATTCTTAATCTCAGAGTTTATTGAAGCTTCTCCCTATCAAATGGATTCTGAATGTTAATGAGTCTTTGCTTATTTCAGCCCCCAGGCAGGTATTTCTGTTCTCAGTTCCATGCCCCTGGACATTGGGCTGGGTCTCTTACAGTTTCTCAGCCAGTCTTGAGAAATTGAATGGGTTCAACAACATACCCAGGTAAACCATGTCAGTGTTGACTTGTAAATCTCAGGTACTTTATTCTTCCAACAACACAGGGGAGACTCATGAAGGACATGATTTTGGACACAGAAAATACCTGACTTCACCATTTTTCTTCACATGAAAATGCAATACGGTTCTTTCAACTTTTCTTCCAAGACATTTGGGAAGGCACCACCAGAACTTCACCAGAGAGCAAAACTCTAACAGCAAAGAAATCTCAGCAGTGCTGTCAGGTCCCTGTGGAAGGTCTTTCCTTGGCCTTGTAGACTGGAAAATGACAGCATTCAAACATTTGTGTGCAGATGAAAAATGAGAATCAGTTAGTACTGTTCAGACTCACTGCAGCCAAATTAAGTAGAAAATGAAATATTTTAAGAAGCATCCTATGGTAAGTGAATTTGAATTAGCTGCAAACATGGATGATTTTCTTCCAATTGCTAGACCACACAGAATTGCTGCTTGGATTTAATTCCCCTTCATCTCACATATGTCTTCCCTTTATTTCCTGGCATAGATAGATGTGTGATTAAACTATCACTTTTGATATCCCAAAAAGCTGAGGAAAGGAGATTAGACTATAAATCATAAAAATCCTCCTTTCCACCTGTTTGTGAGTTTTAGACAGCTTTAAATCTTTTCTTCTGTGATTACAGCAAATTGTAATAGAGATAAAGCATAAAGTGTTGTAAGTATTTTTTAGAGTGTTGGATTTATGAGATCGTTTTATAGGGATAATTTTGTCAACAAATGCAAAGTCATTTAGGGTGTTTTACTTGTTATGAAAGCTGTTAGATTAAAATACTTCTTACATTTTTTGGTTCTTTGTGCTAACAGAAGTGAAAAGATGGCATCCCACTGAGCTGGTCACTGTCATATTTTATTTTGCTTTTTTGAGTCAGGATATCCCCAAATTCAGCCTTCCTTGGTAAGTCTGATGCAGCTACCCCCAAATTATGTCCTGAACATCAAAGTCCAGGACCACCGGCAGCACTGGCAGCCCTTGGCTATCGATGGCTATTGAACTGATGGTTGCTGCTCTGGAGATCTGGGGCTGCCCTTCATGGCAGAGAGACCTGAGGGTATGGTGATGGTGCCCACAGCTCCATGACACCTCTCCCTCTGCATGTGGGGCCCACATCCCCTGACTGCTCTGGGGTCCTCTCACATGGAGAGAGACTGTGCTGTCTGATTCTCTGCGGCTCACGGGGACTTCACAGAGGATGAGCCTGAACATCTGTGCTTATTGGCCCCAGTCCAAAGGGAAAGACCCGCCATGAGTTGGGTAGGATTTCAGCTGAGTTCTGGACTGGCTTAGGATGGATCAGCAAATAGACACAGGGCAAACACAGTACCAGTGAATGGGACCTGACACATACGTGAGTCACATCATCCACTGCTGAATTAGAGGCACAGAAAAGAACTCAAATAACTCCACTGTGCTTGAATGATTCTACAGTCTGCAATCATACACCCTTCTTGACTTGCAGGACTAGTACAGAGCATTGGTCAGGTGTGTTTGCTCCCAGGTTTATCACAGTGTGCATTCAAACTGCAAGGCAGCTGGATCTGCAGAAGGGGCCCAGGTGGGAGCAAGCACAGATGCAGTGAGGACATCCTCACCAGCCAGGAGAAGTTTTCAGTCAGTCAGTTTGGACATAATTGTGGACGAGACATCTTGTGTCCCATGCACAGTCTGATTGTGTCACCATGAAAGAGGAGGAGAAATAACAGCACTGGATTGCTGTTAATCCAAGAGGAGGAAATACATTGTGAAATGCTATGTGTTGACCAAGAGAAGCTGGTAATAAACTATTAGGTGCTGCTAGCAGCTTCCTCATGCACCACCCAGCAGATTGCAGGAACTCTTTATGCATCCATATGCACTCCTCAACCACACACTTATTTTCTAACCATTTCAGTAAAACTAGGAGTATGGTGTGTTTCTGAGGAGAAGCACTGTTCTTACCTGATGACTTGGAATTAAGAGATCTGATGAACATGGTACAGGGATCAGGAAAGATATACCTGTACTTATGTAGATCTCTTGGAGAGGGTAATTGGCATTTCAGCAGCTTGTGAAAAAGTATGAGAGCGCATTCCCAATGAACCCTCCAAACTGAATGAATAATTCAGGGTAACACATATACAACTCACTTTGGTTGTTTTAACTGTGAGTGAATGTCAGATTTTGAGATGCACTAGCCTCAAAACCATTTGTATAGTCACTTCTCTGTCAAGCCCTTTTAACCCTGAAACCAAGGGACTACTCATGGCTGTATGAAAGGCCTGCTGGCTCAGAGCCCTTAGTCCTAAAATAATGATGCAGTCTAGTCGGTGATTAGTCAGCTACTAGTGCTCTGTTTGTGATGGTTATTCAGGATTTTGTTCAAATTCGTTCACAGCATAAGAAATCTCAGGAGGCTGTAAGCTGGTATCTTGATTTAGAGCCATTAAAAATTTGTAATAACTGTAATAAATAAAATGCAATTGCAGTCATCAGTATCCTTCCTCTTATGTTTTGTTCCTTTTGCATCTTGCCCTTGGCCAGACCAGGTGTTTCCTGGACAACTCCAGGCCCTAGTGGAGATGGAGAACAAGGACTAGGTCAGTTTTGAAGGTCATTCAATAGAGGGGTGAACAGCCACACTCTGAAAGCTGAAAACCACCCAGGATGAGGATATGGGAGCCTCAACCCTGGCACTTGACCGTTGGCATTGGACTGGACTACCTGGAATGAGGCTCTATGGGATAGAGAATGTATCTACCTGTCTACACCAATTTGTCCTGTGGAGCCATGTTGATTTGCAGTGAGTACTGAGTGAGAGCCATGTGTTTTTGCACTGGAGTTTCTCTCTAATTATACAACAGTTACTCTTTCTAATACTTGCAGTTATCATTAAATCTATAATCAGCATATTCCCTACTTGTTTGAGAATCTCTCCCATGCTAATACAATATAATTAAACAGCCCCTGTTTCAACAGTATCTACATTAAAAAGGAACACCAAAGAGATCATAATAGGTGGAGAGAGGTTAATAATAGGTCATGTGGTTAATCTTCCAGTTACAAGGGCAAACACTAATTACAGGACTGGGAAGGGAAGGGGCAGCCTGATTGCAATGTGATTATGGTGACCTTGTTAAGGAGTGATCCAAGTCATGATGGGGCCTCAATAAATAAAGATAATACATCCCTCAGCACCTCCCAGTGAATGTCAGAGGAATTCTGAGAACAGCATTAGCCCTCCCTGCAGACAGGGCTGGGAGGAGGGAGGCTGAGCTGTGTTATTCTCCAGCCCCATCTCAGCACGGTGGGATTGCTGGCTTCTCATTCTGCTCACTGTGAAAAACAAAAGCACAAACTACTAATAACAAATATATCATGTTGACTTCTAAAGGGCTCTGCAGTACAGCATATTACAAATTACAGCAAACTCCAACATGTTTGAGCTTCGGAGATGTCAGAGCACTGTGATTCACCTTGTTGTCAATGGCATGGTGGGAATTCTCAGGGAGCAAAAATAGATCTTAGACTTAGAAAAATGGTAAAACCTCTAGCTTTTTCAGTTCTTTTTTTAACCCTGAGTATAAATTCTGCTCCCAGGAAAACATATCCTACTGATTATAACAGTTTCATTATGGCAGCAGAGAACTTGATGTCTGTGCTGCAAATTGGTCCATGGAGAAATTAGCAGGCTCCCAAATTTAATTAGGGCAGGACTCAGACAGGGAAGACAGTGAGGTTAGCACAGATGTCTGTATGTCCCATCATTCTCACATGCTGTAATAAGGAGGCATTGGGGGAACAGTATAAGCCAGGACTGGAAGCAAACAGTCCTGCATTATAGACGTGAGGCTGGTGCCTGCTAAACACTCATAAAACCACTCGGGTCATTGGTACAGAAAGTCTTCTGCTATCCCTGATGATTTTGTATGTTAATTGAGGATAGAGTTAATATGACAAGCACTGTCTCCAGGTTCATCAGAGCTATGTAGAGCTCAGAGATCTGGCAGCTTGTTGGCTGGAGTGAGCACGGTGAGGGCAATGACTGAAGCTGTTCAAACTCTCTTCACTTCTGAATTTAGAAAGTGTGGGAAAATGCTCTCTACTTTGGACTCTGTTTTTGAGTGTGCACTTGCTTTTACCTAAAATTTATACTTTGTTAAAGGTAAATATCATGGTAATTGCCATATGTATGAAGAAACTATTAAACCTCTGGGTTTAGTTGTGCCTCCAAATAAACTTCTGGCTTAGCCACACAAAGCCCTGCTTTTGGGTGTCCAGAAGGTAACAGGGAATTTCTACAGCTGTCTGCAGTACTGGCGTGAGAGCTTGCTGTGCTGGGGGGTTTGGATGACCACAGACCACCAGCTAAGGTTTCCAGAAACAGGAAGAGCATCGGAGCCCTGAATTGCAAAGGAAATCTGTGCCAGCTGTTTCTGTGTAGGGGGGTGTGTGTATGTGTGCAAAAATGCAGAAAGCAATTAAACTTTGACATTTTTCTCTGAGATTCCACTCATGAGGATTTCCTATTAAATATCAAAATTAACTCCAATTAATTTGTTCCAGTCCATCCATCCATGTTGCCTTGCAGGTGCTGAGAGAAAGCAATTAATTTCACAATGATCACATTTGCATGGCTACTCCATTGGCTCCCATGCTACCTTCTGCATGCCAATTACCCACCTTTGAAACACCCACCTGGATGTTAGAGAAAGCCAAAACAAATGTATAAGGATAGTAATTTTCTATTCATGCCCTGTCTTTCTACTGTTACTTATGTCAGGTTACAATATTCCAGGAGCAGAAATTAGTTTGCAGGAGAAAGGACCAGAAACCTGGTGATTTTCCATGCTGGAATTTTCAGTTCCCCCATTCTGAAAGGTGAACTGCTTTGGGAAGAAGAGGAACTTCTGCAAGCACCTGGGGAGGGGAAGAGGAGGGAAAGGCCCAGGAGCTGGGATGCTGCAGAGGACTCCTGTCACCTTCAGTGGATTTTGCTCTTTCTTTGGTAATACAGAGTGATATTTTACAAGTTTTGAGAAACTTACTTTTACAAAGATGGCTAAATTGAACGACAGTGCCATAAGGAGGGCTCAAAGACACCATTCTGGACCATACAAGCTTGGAATTATCTCTGATTGGAAGACTTAATGTGATTATATATAATAAAATTTAGTAGTTTATTTCTTGCTATAAGGCAAGGATTTTGTCAGGGTTACTAAGGGATACTATTCATTGTCTTTTTTATTTGAAGACTGAATTGTAAATAGTTCTGCCTGGAAGCAACTTAATCCACGGTTTTTCTTTGTAGAGGATGGTGTTCTTAGCTCAGCTCTTGCTGCTGCTCATTCCTTCTGTTGCTACTCTAAGTTTAAGCATGACAAAAGGAAAGACAAAGGCTATAAATTTTCCAGTAGAGTAAAATGCTGTAAAACCCCCACACATTTAAAGCATGTTTTCAGAAAAAGAGAAACAAGAGGATTATTCAGTGCAGAGGGTACACAGTTGATCACCAAGGGTTCTGAGCATGCCTGCTATTTTTAGCTGTAACATCCCTAATGAAAGCCTCAGATAGTACCACTGGGTTTACTCAAGGATCTGGTGTATTAAAGCAATCATAAGCCTCATCAGAGCTGTGAAAGCAGTGATGAGTCTAGAGAAGCAAGCTGTGATGTGCTATCCAAACAGCCACAAAAGGAAAAAGATTATTTAGAACAGTACTTTGGCAATTGGAAATATTTATTCTCTGCACTCTAGAGAGTAAATACCATAATATATTCAATCCTCTAGCTGCTCACTCAAAGGAATTTAGGAATCTGACCTTGTAAGTGGATGTTGTGTCATGATAACCTATTGAAGAATAGGAGAACACTGTAGAGCTTTTCAATACCTGCTAATATTTTGTCTGATACCAGAAGAACATGAGTTCACTACAATTTCCAGTGCATTAATCTCCACTGTTAGCATTCTACCTGCATCTGACAACTTGGTGGCATCTTGAAGCTCATCTCCATCCAATTTGTTGCAATCCCTACAGGGTCTGTGGACTGGTATTGGGATGCCCTATCCACTTCTGCTGGACACAGAAGGGTCCACGTGAACTAGAGAGGGCTCTGGCACTTGAGATTGGGAATGAAACAGAGGAGGCATACAGAATGTGTGGATAAAGGCTGGAAGGGAAAGTGTACAAGTTTTTGAAAATTATAACCAACCTAAAAAGAATAAAAGTCTTTATTTACCAATCTTAAGCTAGAGATTGAAATGGACTGCATTTGCCTGAAACACTTTATCCTTTCCCATTTCAAAAGGAGGCAAAAATTTCTTTCAAAAAAAGGGCTATTTTGAAAATCCCAGAGATAGGACATTTAACAAGTGCAGATCATCATCCTAAGCTGAGGGTGGCATGCACACATTCAGGCTCAGCTCTCCATGCAGATACGGTCTCCTGGTTGGCTCTGCTCTGCTTGTCCAGCCTTGGCTGTGACTGATACGGCCTGAAGGTGTGCTGGGATTTGTTTTCATTGAACAGGTGCCCTACAATCAGAGCTGAGCCTGGAGGCCCCCAAAGAAAGGGGGGACATGGGTCACATGGGGTGAGCTGATGGACTGAATCTTGGTGAAAGTGTCCTGTCACTATTAAGCTTGAAACTGCCAAGAATTTTGTCTCTTTTCTCTGTGTCATCTAGGCATTCAATCATGTGTGGGAAGGGCTCCTCCTGTCAGTGGTTGGGTTTTTTTCAGATGGAATCCTAGCCATGCTCGTGAGGAGAGTGAAGGGAGAAAGAGAGGGAAAGCTTTCCTCTCGTTTGGTCCACACAAGTGTGGCATTATTCAATATTTGCACAAAGTGCTTTTCACAGAAAAGGATAAACTTCTTTACTTTGAGGGTGGCAGAGCACTGGAACAGGCTGACCAGAGAGGTTGAGAAGTCTCCTGCTCTAGAGATATTCCAGCCCACCTGGATGCAATCCTGTGTGACCTACTGTAGGGAACCCTGCTCGAGCCCGGAGGTTGGACTGGATGATCTCCAAAGGCCCCTTCCAACCCCAACCATTCTGTGATTCTGTGATTGAGTTTTTATTTATTAGGATGCATGTTCTTGGGCTGGCTGGGTACCCCAGAGGGACTTGAATAAATTAATCAACCACTCTCTGTACCACTGATCAAATGCAGGATAGTGACAGAAGGCCACATGCTAGCAATTTCCTGGCAGATGGGTCCTATCCACTATCTTTCACATATCCAATTTAATGCTCAAAACCACAAGCAAACTAATTGAAAAATAGCATTACACACACACACACACACACACACACACACACACACACACACACACACACACACACAAACCCTCTTTTTCTTCTTTCATTCCCTTCACACCAATTGAATAATTAGTAACCGATGTATTATCAGAGCCACACTGTTTGCATGGAGACTAATAAAAGCAGAACTTTGATGTGTTTTGACAAACAGAAGTATAATTTTTGAGTCTTTAATAATTACATTAGTCAAAGTCACTGATCACGACATGTAGCAGTGTGGTATTTAGAGAAAGGGAAACAGGTATTCATGTCACCAGAGTGGCTTCTAACACAACCAGAGTGTGAAGGTGTTTTACCCTCCTTTCTCCCACTTCCTTCATGGGAAAAGCAGTCAAAGAAAGGTAGGTCCAAAGGGAGCAGTGTCCTGTCTCCAGGTTCAATTCTTTATTCCTTGTTGGAGCAATATTATGGACAGCCAATCATTTGCTCACACTATATTTGAAGATGTTTTTCAAAATTATTGCTCCTAAAAATGTTCTTCACCACCCTGCTTGACTGATGCAAGTCAATCGACCAGGTGAGCAGCCCTGATCAGTTTCAGTGGAAAGTGAAGCAGCGCTACTGAAAGCACCTCAGCAGGAGTTTCAGCTGCTCTGCTTTCCTCGTGCTGAAATGATCTCAGCGTGGTCTCATGGTCACCCAGTGTGTTGCAGCTGAAGGGTGGTACCTTTGGAAGCAGTTACCGCTTTTCATCCTGTGAACATCCATTTACAGCTTGGGGTTATTGAGTTCTTGCAGTGGATCAAGCCTTGGTAGATGCTGTGCGAAGACAGAAATGTCTGACTAAAAGGCTCTTTGTCTAAATAAGAGACAGTAGCTGGAGACAGACAGACTGACTAAGAGGAAAGGGAGAAAGCAAGAAATAAGGAGACAATATTGGTCAGGGTGGCGGCTGATAGTCTCAGCATCTCAGCAGACTTACTGATGTCAAGCTGAGAACTTTGGCAAAAGGCCATCCTAGATCAGCAGGGAAGGAAGGCAGCAACTGGAAATAAAAAAGCAATATATAATAAATGGAGGGAAAGAAAGGAAAGTAGCTAGCAATCAATATAAATGAGAAGTTAATGAGGTGCAGAAAAAATATAAATGTATATAAAGACACCAGAGAAAAAAAATCCATCCCTAAGAACATTATGAAGAGTTTTTAAAGTAGGGCTGCCAAAAAGAGGAGAAAAGCAAGTACTGAGGTGGGCAGTTTTCAGAAGGGGGTTTGGAAATGGGAGTTGTGGCCCAGAACACACATAAATGTCCCATAAGCAATATTGTTCTGTTATCAGAAGGAGCAGAAAGATGCACCTGTATCTCACATGCTTGACAAATTTTCTTCTGTTCTAGGCCAAGCAGTATCCAGCCACCTAATCAATTAAATTAGCAAATGAGTAATTAAAATATCACAAAACTGCCAAGAAATATTTATATCATGCAAAAGTGTTAATGGAGTAAACCAGTCATCAAAGCAATCTTGTTTACTTGTTAACCTGGTCCTACCCTAACAAATTGAGTTTTATCACAGAAGGGTAGAGAATCTGGGAACAGAGAAAGCAGATTAAACTTACATGGAACATGCTGAAACTATATTCTGTAAAGCACTAATTCTGGCAAGGTTGTCAGATTCATAATGAAGAAGCTGCTCAAGTGTATCACTTCCTGTACTCCAAAAGATGTCGTGGTTATAAGTTTTCTAATCCAGTCTTTAGCTGCAAAATTGGGAGAGTTGTGAGCAGGAGCAGGGAAGACATTTGTCCTCCATGCAGGACACTGAAATCCAGGATGTGGTGCAAAGTGCAGTGCTGGAACGTGGGTGCACTTCTTGATGTTACAGCTGCTCAGAATTTGAGGAGATTGTAGAAAACACTTGTGAAACAATGGGATGGCTCCAGAAAATGCCTGTGTCTCCAAGTCCTAGAGAGCTAGATCCATCTGGATTATCGGAAAGAAACATGAGAGGGATCTTGATTGCCACATGTAGATATGTTACTGGAGATAAAACATGGATCACTAGAGTAGTGAATTAAACACGTGAGATGGAGTGCCCTGAGGTCTTAATGGGAAGTCAGACAACTGGATTTGGTGGTTGCTCATGGGCTTAGTGTTTATGAGCCTGTAACATCTGTGGGCAGTCAGGAAGGATGGCATTTGGAAGAGGAGGATATGGTAGCTATGCAGACAGCAACACACAATTCCTTTTAATGGGAAGAAGTAGTTCCAAAAAAGCGCAAAACACTGAGGTGAAGATATAATATGGAAGCAAAGGAGACTGATCAGTTAGAAAAGGGCCAGATGAAACCAAGAAAAACATGAAGTCTTACCAGAAAAAAAAAAAAAGGCGCTAAACTTTAAAGCAGTGGAGAAGATGGAGACAGGGGAGGTGGAAAGAGATCCATATCAAAGTGAAGGGCCAGGGAAATCACAATTTATAGCAGCATAAAAAGGACCTAATCCAGAGAGGAATTTGCAAAGAACACAGCAAGGGACATTGCAATTCCTGAGCTGTGATTATCAGTCAAGAGTCTGAGCTCTATATCTGGAGGTTACAAGGATGTATGTGGGAGGTGGTCTGGAGAAAAGATGGGAAGCCAGAGGGAAGGAAAAAGGATGGAGATAGGGATGTGGATGTTCAGGAGATGAAAGAAGGGGCAGACAGGCCAGGTCTTGCTACATCCTTGGTTTCACTGCAATGCCACTACTAGGTATCTTACAGATGATGTGAGCACCGCTGCTGGCACTGCATCCTCCCAGCCCTTGAACTGCCTTATGGATTTAGTTTTTTTTTAAAATAGGTCTTCTTAATTTACCTCTTCACTACCAGCGCATGTCAGAATGCTCTGAATTTCTGCAATACTTCAGCAATAAGTTAAAGGATATGTTCCACAGAGATCTCGTAGATTAATGCAGTAAATTTTGCAACCATCCTTCCTCTCCTGGTGGGGACCCTGAGAGAGATCGATCAGCATCATCTGTCCCCATTCCAGCTTTGAAAAAGAAAATTCAGCTGTAGTATTTCTGAGACCTTCTTCTGCATTTCTTTGTGAGAGCAGCTATGGGAAGATATAAATATGTATATACATATATACATATATATAAAATCTTTTTTACATTACAGGAAAGAAAAATGTCATTGAAAATGTTGTTCTTTATAATGTATTTAAATTTCTGTTCACGAATTTTGAAAGTTTGCTTTAGCTCTTTTTTTAGAAGAAATAAAAATGGAAACTGTTCCATCAAAACTTCCATGTCATTAAAAAGTCTTTCCTTTTAGTTGAAAGAGATTGAAATGATAATTTTGACTAACATCGTTATAGAAACAAAACCAGACTGAAAAGGAAAAGGGAAAATGGCTTTAGCCATTACTTAGTGTTCAGTGTCAATCTTGAACACAGCCAAGTTCCCAGTTTGGGGTCATATGTATTTAAATGAGTCTTCCTCCTCCCTTCTGCTCCTGAGAAACAAGCAGTGTTCCTCTACTAACCATAGCTATGGGGTGCTGCACAGAGCACATTGCCACTGTGAATGACAACCACTAATCCCCAGGTAATTCAGTAAACGTTCCTGAAGAAGTATGGATGAAAAGATACAGAAGAAATGGGTGATTCTGAGGCAGGGGAGGAATGAAAGCCAAAGGAAGATAAAGGGGATATTTTCCAGGTGTGAGGAACACACAGCTTGGATTCTTTTATAAAACATGCCTGAGGGACACACTGAGTTTTGGTTTAAGGAGGTCAGGATGCACTGCCTTCTCTCAGAGCTGCACAGTCCCACCCTGGCAGAGCCTAGTGACACCCCCTTTCCTGTTTGCTGCTTTCTCTCACACAGGGACCCCAAGAGAAAGAACAGGTTGTGATAAGACTGATTGCACTGATGCCAGGATCTGGCCCTGCCTAGCTAATCAGCATTCCTTACCCAAAACTGAATGAAACAGCAGGCTTGGCAGTGAAAATGTCTTCCCTGTGCATTACACTGCAGGGGTCAGCCAGTAATTCCTGGAAATGGTTAATTGCTGGCCAGCTTTGATCTCCCTGAAATAGAAATCAATTCACATACTGACAATTTCTCAAAAAAGGGCATGCCTCAGCACTCAAACATCCTGCACTCTTGGATATATCTCCTGTCTCTCCATCACTCCCTCCTCGGCTCTTAGGAAAACTGTACTTAGCGGCAAGGGAGGAGGAGGGACTGCAGCATGGAGCCTGCAGAGCCACCTTTTTATTTCACCAAAGGAGGAATTCTAGACAAAGTGAAGAAAACTATTAGACATCTTCAAGAGCAGAAAACCTGTAGACGCAAGCAGCAAGGTATGAAATCTGAATGTTTTCATGAGATCATGGGGTTCAGCCTCTAGGACTGATCACAGCCCGTCTGAATGCTGACACTGATGCACGTGTGAAGAAAACAGAAGAACATGTAGCTTGGCTTCAGTTGCCTCAATGCTGGTGTCCAATGTCAGCTGAGATGTTTTGGGTTATCCTCTCTGACTTCCAGCTGCTATCCTGGAATGATGTGAATGTCACATAGGTCCCATGTCATACCTACCAGCCTTCCCAGTATGACCCAGCTACCCCAGAACGTGTGAACTGGTTTTAAACAGCTCAGAGACCTTCCCTAAGGATGGGGCACCCTCTCCTGGGATGCATGTGCAGGGGAACTCGTGGGAGCTTTCTCATCAGGAGGTGTGTGTGTTAGGGTATTGTAAACTGCAGCACAGGCACACGTGAAGCTGGGGCACCTACACTTCTGGTGGAAGAGGTGCGAAGGAGGGGAATCCACATTTCCAGGGGGGTTCTGTTTGTGTCCCACCTGGCCTGGGGGGTGCATACGACTCAGTGGGGGCGTGGCTGCAAAACTAGGATTTAGGGGATTGGTTATGGAAGGGTGTTTAGAAGTTTGTAGTGGTATATTAACCTTGTGTTAATGTCTCCTATTGTAGTTTATTTGTTGGATTGCTAGTGTTAACTTTGAATGTGTAGTTCATGGATAGCTGATTAGTTATGCTTTTGACAAATTAATAGACCTTAATTACTGAACTAAATCTTATTTTTTGTTTAAAATGCATGAATTGGTCCATTTTACCTTGCAGCCTTCATCTTTACTGTCAGAGAAGCCAGGAGAAGGATTTGGCAAGTAGTAGTAGACACAATGTATGCTCATCTCCATTGGTTCTAGTGATGGCATTGACCCCAATTGCCCCGATTGAAATAGCAGTTTGGGTAGGTAGTTCAAATGCAAACACCTACATTTTGCTATTTTAGCCTGAAGTTAAGCCATCTACCTTTAGCTGTCTGAAAATGAGCTACTTTTTCTAAACTTGCTGTTGAGACTGTAGTCAAGAGAAGGAAGTTTTGCTAGTGAGTTATTCATCCCATCCTAAACCAGACTTCTACAAGTGCCTGTTTCTCTCTGTCAGGTACAAATAGGGATTTATTTGACTCGGTGCCTTGTCTAGTGGATGACCATAGGGGGGTAGCACCAAACATAGGGTGCATCCAGGATTAATCAGGAGCACAGAGAAACATGGAGCAGTGATTCACCACAGCAACATGAACTGCAAAATTCTTCGTTTCCTTAAAAGTCTCTGCTTCAGTCCACATTAAATGCTACTACCACTCCAAGGGAGGGGAGAAATGAAGGAACCTCATTGGTATTCTAAAAGCCAGAGGTGGGTAACAAGTGAGGGAGTTGGTGATGCCTTTGGCACATTAACAAATTAACTTTCTTTTAAACCTTGTTTGGCAAAGTCTGGCCCTCCAAATAAGCAGTGAAGCCTGTTTCTTACAGTGTTGTGAGCTAAGTTAATTGTTAGCCTCTCCTACACTCTGTTGTAGCTCAGGGTAATACCTTTTAAATGCACTTTCATTAGCTTCAGGAATAGTTTAGAACATAATAGCATGTTTCTCTTTTGGGCAACACGATTAACCTTTCCTGGAACAACAAAGAACATATTATAACATTTAAAAGCAAAATCAATACATCATTTACTTGCATTGTATTTATATATGCCCTCTTGCCACATCATCCAAGCATGGACAAAGATGATTTTACTCATGGAAGAGATTTTTAGTTCCCTGCTGCATCATGCCCCTCTTTTGTTTTTGGACTTGCATCTACATTTTGACAATTCTGTATTTTTGAGTCAGAAACACATACCAAGCAATGAATCTGTCATTTGCTGAGTACTACCAAACTACCTTCTATTCCTCTGCTTCCATTATAAACACCAGATTTTGTAATTTCCAGACTTTTCCATTCCCATCAAAACACTCCCAAAGAGTAAGGTCAGAAACCCCTGATAATATTTAGGAATCCTTTGCATAATCCAAATAGTCACTGAAAATATTCTGGTTCAGTTTTGCAAAGAAGGAGAAACATTTGATAAGTCAGCAAATCAGTTTTCAAATCACTCTATATGATAGGAAGAAACCTGATAAATTCATCATGAGACTTGTTTCAAAAGTCTAAAATTACTGCTCTTTCCTAAGAAATTGAAGAGGAAATTAAAATCAGTTGTTTGCCCTAGTCAACCACTTCCTACGTCTGTATGTAAAATTATTTAGGCTGTAGGGAATTGCTGTATCTTCTACTACTATTAGAAAGCTTTTATTTAAGCTCTGGTGAAATTTTTTTCCAGGTAACACCGTATAATTAAAAATGTCTCTTGTTTCAGTCAAGTTACCTGTATGCTTGCTTGGAATATGAAAAATAATTTTACAAAGAAGAAGGAGACTCTTTGACCCAAACAAATTATGAAAATAAGCATAATAGGTTGTTTCAATGTCTTTTAAATAATGTATGTTGACTTTTATATTTTGATGTGATAGTTCAGTTCAGTACTTGCCCAAATTTAATTCTGAGAGAATAAAAATATTACTTTCAAAATTAAAATTATAATTTTGTTTGTTCTGAAAGGACTTCCAAAACTTTCTTCAAACAGCAAACCAAGAGCTTTCTTCAGTCTTTAGACCTTGTTAACTGTTTTCTTACTTTTGTGATTTTATAGGCACTTTTTGTCAGGAAGTGATTGTTACAGACACTTCTCAGGGGTGCTGCTGCCTCAGTCCTGATAGAAAACTGCAACCTCTTAAATGAGAGTGAGTAATGAAGAGCAAACCTAACCTGTCTGGGGGAAAATCCTTCTCATCCCTACCCTGCCCTTCCTAGGGAGCCACTACTCTCCTTACATGGAACTTGTAAGATCAGAAATTGATGGAGTGGATCGTACAGAAGTGTGCAAGGTTTCTGGGCATACTGGGGATCAGGTTTTATTCCTGAAAAACAACCATTGCTACTTTCTGTTCATTGAGAATAAATATGAGGTGCATGAGCAAAACCAATCTGAAAAGTCCTTGGGGAGAAATAGCGATGAACATTTTTTCCATATCAAGCAGCTTGGTTCTCTGAGACACCAATGAAATGGTGCATCCCTTCACTGGGATTTATCCATATCTGACCCTGGGGAACCAAGTGCTTGGCCTTGTCCTCTGGTAATGCCACCCTGCAACTTTATGCTCTTAATCCAGCCCTGTTGCCTCTCCAGGCAGTGTATCTCCAATTCCACCTTAGTACAAAAGAAAATACCTCTTAAAAGGAAGTGCAAGATTAATGATGAGGGTTTGCATGTCCAGAGATAATAGGTGTGGATTTAGTAACCCAAACTCCATCCTGTAGGAGTGGATCATATCCCTTACAAGTCCCAGTGCTGTGCAATTCTGCAGTGCACACTCAGGCAGGCTCAGCTCCCTGTGGTGCTGAGCAAGCTTCACTTTCACAGAGGTGAAGAGGCATGGATTGTGCTCAGGGCTTTACACTCACCCAGGAAATTCCCTACTTCTCTAACACTTTGACATAAATTCTTTCCAGGTCAAATGACCACAGGGCCAACACTGCAAGGAAATTGAAAGAGAGTAGATTTTTTTTTCCCGTGGTTGTGTGCCTGAGCGTGCCCTGCTCATTCTACGTTGAGACTCTTTCACAGCCATGAACATTCCCTGTAACTCCATTCACTGCCCCCACCTTCAAAAACCAAATAAGATACAAGAGAAACCTCTGATTTATTAAAGATTTTAAGTAAGAAAAGGAATTAATAACTAACTCTCCAGCTCATGAATTAGAACTGTCAAAGCAGCATCTTGAGAAAGTCTTAACATCGCTAAAGAAGTTTTAAAATTATAAAGAAAAAAAACCATTTTTTCTAGTTCATAAACAGAAAGGCAATCTATTTGACACAAAGCTCATGGTCTAAATTAGTATTTCATCATTCAGTAGTTTTATTTCTTGGGAGTAAATTGTTTTCTCTGTTAATGGATCTGGGCATGTTTCATCATCAGTAGAAGAAATGTTTGTAAATTGGGAGTTTTTGAAGCACAGTTTTTTATTTACTACAAAAGTTTCTTCTCTGCTTTCAGGGGAAATCCTGACTGAAGCTGTAATGAATTAAGGTAATATCTGAGCCTTGCTTTTACTGCATTCTTTGTCCCAGGTTTTCCAGCAAAGAGGGACACAGGATGAGTCCTACCCAGTACAACCAGTGTAGCTATCAGGCAGGAATCCTAGCAGTTCTCTTCTTGTTAGGTTGGCTGAAGCCCCATAAAACATCCCACTGATAGAGCTGTGAGGACTTACACTCAGCGAGTTTAATCAGTAGATGTAGCCTGCAGCCACAAACTGAGATGCTGTTAGCTTTATGCTAGAGCAAAACACCAGGTGAGGGACATGAACTGAGTCACACTTTTGCTTGGCTTGTGTTTTTGTAGCTGCTTCAGTGTGGAGCTTGGAATGACAAAGTCCAAGCACCGCTGCACCTGTAAAGGTCTGGGCATGGTGACACTGTTTTTCTCCTTAAAAACTAGCTGCACCTCCAAGAAATGTTACCAAAAGGTTAATTGTGTGAAGCACAGTAAATATAAACTAGACACAAACGTAGAGAAGTGCAAAATCACCCACTAACACCACTCCAAAGCCAGGACCCTTTACCAGACACCTGGGGCATCTGAAGGAAGGTCCTAAACATCAAAGCATAAAGAGATGCTATTTTATAGGCCTTGTACTCTCAAAGGAGAACCCCATGTGCCCATTATAATAGTCCCTGAGGTGATAATTAAGTGGGCATAATGCCAGATAGGCATTTTATAGGTACCTTTTTTGAGAATTTGCAGGAGTAAGATGAGATTCAGAATAATGATAAGTAGTGTGAAAATGCTGCTGTGATCCATTAAAGTGTGTTATATTTAATACACAGCTATAATCCAGTAAGCATATAAGCGTCCATGTATTTAAAATAGAATATCTTCAGGGTTTTTATAATAAATTTAATACTTCAAAGACACATTGACTAATGGCTTTCAGATATTATAGAGCAGACTCTTCCCTATAGGAAATCAATTAAAATTGAATCTTATTGATTTTAACCCATTTCTCTGTACAGTGATAAACCAGACTTTGAACTCTATTTGGATATAACCCAAATAGTTTATTCTCCTCCATGGCTGAGGCAGAAGCAATTTCTAAATCTGATCAGATAAAATAAAGGAAATATTAGCCTATTAGTTTCCTCAGTTTAAAAAGTCAACACTGTTTCTTCCATTTAATGTACTTGAGGTGAAGCCAGATAAATTTCAGGTGACCCTGAAACACTGAAAGCTGAAAACAGGTGTAATTTGCAGAAGCTTAAACCTGAAAGTTCATATGGGACCAAAGTGACAAATGGACATGGCACTGACTCTCTGCAGGGAGATGAAAGTAATTTCCAGCCACCAGCTACCATTTGGAGATACAATGAACAATAGGGTTGAATCTTCTTGGGAAGTACTCTTGATCCCCAGCATCTCTATCAGTTTCATAGTGGTTTCTTTCTTCTGTAAGTTAAACTATAATTTGGTCCAAATAACTTCTCTAGATGAAGTGATGACTACTTCTAGTCTGCGAAGGTTCATCTCCCTTAAGTTTTGATAGAGGTGGCCATCTAGTCTGAAAGAAAGAGGCACTTCTGCAGGGTAGTTCATCTGATCTGTGCTAGACATCTATTTTAATTCACATCTTGCTAGCCTCATTTCTCTACTTTGATCATAAAAGGTTCACTGACAACTAATGCAGATATAGATGTGCATTGCAGGTGTCTAAAACTGGGAAGATTAATGCTATGCTGTGTACCTGTGTGGAGGGAAAACCTTAATCTCACTGACAATAGCATAATAAGATTTTGTAGCTGGATGCTGAAGACAGATAAATTCATATAAAGGATAAGGCATAAATTCTCAGCCATTGAGTTAATTAGAACAATTTAGTATATGAGGCTGTGAATTCACCATCACCTGGAAAACCTACATCAAGTCTGGATTACAAAAGATGCTCCAGCTCAACTACAGACTTTGGATGTGCAGAAATTGTTGTAGGAGCAATTGAGGCTTCGGCATCTGTTGTGTCAGAAAGTCAGTGAAAACGGTTTCTTCTGGGTCTGAGCTGTTCTATTCTTCCTGCTCCACGTCCCACAGAAAACCACAATGGAGCAAACACTGATTTGGCTTTTATGGCAAACTGTTACCAGCAGGGAGACATCTCCAGTGCAACAAGTAGGAGCCTTTGCTCCTGCTCCCTCTGTGCAGCCCCATCCTCTGTTCTCTCCTGTTTGAGAGCACTGGGAAAGCTGCCCTAGACATACCCTCAATATCTCTGGCTGTCTTTGACCTGTGATTGACTACCTTGTACTGTCTGTAATTGGAAAATCATGGTTCTGGACTGGCATCTCCAGAAAGCCATGTAAAATGCCACCCAGAAACCTGTGTCTGATGAGGATGTTGGTAGAAGGACTGGGCGATCAGGTCACAGATCTTCCTGTTTGCAGCAGGACCAGGCAGAGGCAGCAGCTCCCTGGTAAGGAAGTATGGCCATGTGTGAGGCTCAGCATTGCAATCCTGTTTGGGATAGAAAGCCACAAGCTGAGCATACCTCCGTATCTCTACGTGGGCACAGCCAGCACAGCAGAAACCAGAGTAACAGCCAGAGCAGTAACCCAAGGGCTTTAAGTCCAGCTAATCTTTGCTTAGCACAAGTTTTAAAGGACATGCAAAGTAAGGATGATTTAAAACTCTCTTGTTCCCTCAGAAAACTGTGGGGTTATTGGCTCCTTACCACGTATTAGAGCACTTCCAGGCCAATTCTCATTTACATCAGCAGAAAAGGGCCCTCTGGCTGACTACATGCACTGCCAGAGGATGGATGGTTGATCCAGACACCGTCTCTGGCAGCTCTGAGGACAAAGTAGGAACAGATGCCACTTCTCTTTCCCGGTGGAGAGAGGACTGCAGATTCATCTCATCACTCTCAAAACTCTGGAAACAAAATCAGCATTGGAAATAAATTCCAGAAGCCATTAATCTGTCTCACTTCTGACATGAAAGGATAAAATATAGTTCTGTTAAAAATAACAAAAAGCTGTGAGCAGTATATTTTCATTTTCCAAATTACTGAAAGAGCAGAACATGAATCCTTGTGTGTCAGCCTGAGAAAATATTTTATTTTTCCTGGGAAGGAGAAGCAAATGTAAGTAAGTGGCAGAGAGAACGCAGTTAGATAAGCTGCAATGTGCTGCAGCCATCAAAAGAGCCCAAAGATATCCATTGGTAATGAGACATCTTCAGCAGATTTTTAGTATTTTTTTAATTTTTTTTTCATTTTGATTGAGTTACTATGCCATTACAGAACAAGGAGTCTGCACAGCAGGACCAAGAGGTCTGCACTGCATGGCCTCATGGAGGACAGTAGGTGGGATGGTATTGTCATGGATGAGTGATTTAAATCTCTTAAAGAATTAGCACCAAAGGTATTATTAGCAAAAGTGGGTTTAATATGAATTTGTGCAAAGCGTGACTTAACAAAGTTCAATGGCAAGGTTCACTCTATTATTTACTACATGGGAGAAACATAGGAAAATCAAGTTAGAATCAAACTAAAATTATTATTAAACACATACTGAAGATGCAAAAGGGTAAGGGAGACTCTGCTGTTGAGGCACAAATTTCAGAGTGGACTTCCTTGATTTTAAAAGTCCTGATGAAGCTTAGGTGTAGCTAGGGCCCAATTTAGCCTCAGACTTTGGACATGGTTTATGTCTAATGGAATTGGCTGAGTGGATTTCACTAGTATTAATTCACATTCTGTCAGGCACTTACTGAGGACCTGTTGTGAGTAAGGGGTTGCTGTGCCCTAGGCAGGGAAGGATCTCTTCCTCTCAGGTAAGGAATATCAAGCCCTGCTCAAGGGGAGACTCACCTGGTTTGCAGTCCAGTTGCAATTTAGAGAGAACTTGAACTGGATTCATCCAAAGATCTGTTGTTAGTAGAAGGTCACTCCGCCTCAAGGAACAACATTGAGAGGTGTCCCAGCTCAAGGGCAGATCCTCGCCATGTAGCCACCCTTCCTGGCAGGGAGAGCTCAGAGAAGGCTCACTTAGGCTGTCATATTTATGGAATAAAGGGGTTGGCCTGTAGTCAAATTGCATACAAAGGGAAAAGCACACATGAAACTCCTTGTACCCACAAATTTCTTTGTTCCTTGGCAAATGAATCTTGGAAGAACCACCCTCTATTCATCTGTTAATTGCATGACTGGTGTTCCAAGCTCATATGAATTGATGCTCACTGGGTCACTCTGTTCCTTTGAGTGTTTCCTGGAGGAGTTCTTGGCTCATCTGTGACTCAGGCCTTTATCTGCTTTGGAGCCTGTATCAAACTGCCTAATTTGGTTAATGGGTCAAGTGCATCCATCACAGGTATGCAGTGCTACACAAAGTCTTCTTTACAGATCCTGTGTCTTTTATTTAAAGATCGTTAACTATTTTTTTTCTCAAGAGGAATTAACATTACCATTTTTCTGATATGTAAATATTAGCATAGTGACTAAAAGCAGGCAACTGTCTCTTCTGGAAGGCATCTAAATATAATAATGAAGGATGAAAAAATGCAGGTTAAGGTGTAAAAAGTTCAGATTAGACCAAGTCTTAATTAAAGATGATTTTAGTTGTAGAAGTTGTAGAGACATAAAATATACAGAAGCAGAGAATGGGAAAGTAAAGTATAAGTAAATGAATTTATAATCAAATGAATCATCGTCTCACTCAAAGTGGCAAGTGGGAGGCAAAAAGATTTAATAAGAAAAATCCAGAAAAGTGATGAGGAATAGGAAGGAAGGTCACACTTCATCACATCTAGCCTTGGATCTCTGCCACTGGCTGTAGGCGACATGTCTGCAAGGAGTCTGAAGGAGGACAGAGTGGGTGTTGTAGCCAACAGTAGGTTTCTTTAAGGCATAGCCCTAAATTTGCATCTTCTGACTTTGAGAGGTGACTCCAAGAGAAACTTTGGACAGTGGATGCTCCTGTAGCAATCTGCTCTTCATCCTCATGGAAGGACTGAACCCACCGTCCCAGAGCCCAGCACCGCTTTAAACTCTTCTAAACAAACCCAGTTCAGGTGCCCCTCTCCCAGCTCACCTGGCATCAGGGCTGCCAGCAGAGGAGCTCAGGACCACTGTGTTCACCTGGTACTGGCTGCAGGTGCCCAAAGGACGAGGTGCCTGGGGAGGACGTTCCTGCAGGATCACTGCCTGGCTTGGTGTGCATGGCCAGTGGGGATGGAGACCATGTTCTGATACAAGGTGTTCTCAGCAGGGGTCAGGTCTCAGAGGACACAGATGTAGATTTGGTGGTTGCCCCGGACATTTGCAAGCAGCCAGCCACACTGTGTGTTATTTTAGGTGCTCACACAGTGTGTGTGAGGATGTGCTGCAGGCACGTGCGGCACCAGAACTAACAGTGGGCTGCGTTTCTGCCAGTCTTTTCCTTTGCACATTGTGTTTCCCATCTTGCCTTCAGTAATCCTTATGCCAAGAACAAGGGAACCCTGCCGAGAGGTGATTGCATTATGTTTTTCTTTTTCTTCCTGAGTGTGTGCCGTGCTGTGAAGACAGGAGTGGCTCAGCATACCTGCCTACAAGGGATAAAATCAACATTTCTGAGATTCTCCTTCTGGCTGCTCTCCATACACAAATTGTCTCCTGAAGCAGATGTAAATATTCTTTTTTTTTTTTTTTCTTTTAGTAGGGCAATGAATACCCATGTTTCAGTATATCATCCATATTATAATATTTGCATATAAATATAATCCAGAAATGCATCTAGAGTCATGGTTTCCTAAAATTAGTAAGAGAAAGTATGATCTAATTTAATTTCCTGCAAAGCACTGGCTGCATTGTTTCTCTCTGTGATTCCTGCTTTGATTTTAGGAGACTTCACACAAAGAAAATTCAAACTCAAAAGCTGCAGAAGTGTCTTCCAAGCATTTCCTTTCCTTACTGGAAATATTTTTCCTTTCTTACTCCTCTGCTGTGTTCCCCTCCACTACCCTTGGCTGAACAGCATGAGAAGAGCATGGAAAAAAGCTCTATGTTCCCTGTTCTCTGACCCCTGCAGCCCCCAGATTGGAGGACATGGAAATGCCTTTGTTATGCAATCAATACAAGTAAGCAAAAATCTTCCAAATCCTTTAATAAGCAAGAAGAGCATTGCAATCCTATATGAAGGAAAGGGAATACATCCCGATATATTTAACAAACTATTAGAATGGAAGGATGGAAAGAGACTAATTTCTATTAAAGAAATTGTAGTTGTCCTTTATGTTGTAGCAAAATAGTCTGTAAGCAAGAATAAGAGGCATCAGCTTGTGATTTAGTGGCAGCCCATGGTGGGCTCCTGCACAGGAGTGGTTGTGGTGGGACATAGAATCATAGAATGTTAAGGGCTGGAAGGGACCTTAAAGCTCCTCTAGTCCCAAAGCCCCCTGCCATCGGCAGGGACACCTGACCAGGTTGCTCAAGGCCTTATCCAAGCTGGCCTTGAACGTTGCCAGGGTTGGGGCAATGGATCATGGCACGAGTCAGTCAGCACCAATCACTCCAGGAACCCAAGGACCAGAAGCCTGGCTGGAGGGGTTGGGGATGTCACAGTCTTCAGGGACCCCAAAGGCTGTTGTAAGGCCAAAGGAATATTCTCCTCCTCTCCTCTGGCAGTGATAAGGCAGGAAGGACAGGGCGTGAGTCGCAGCAGTTTCCAACAGCCTTAGAGAAGTCTGCAGCTAATTCTTGTCTCTGGGGGATCAGGGGCTAAAATATCAGCCCAAGAAGAAACAACAAATAATGCAGTTGTCTGGAGCATTTTATGGGATGCCTTTACAGCCAGATCCTGGCTCTCCAGGGGAAGGAGGGAAATCACTGACCAAGAGGAAAAGGGGAATAAAGGCAAAACCCTAAGCAGCAAGAAGAGGCAGTGCCTGACTGCCAGGGAAAGTGGCACCCAGCTGAGCAGGGACATGGGGCCAAGGAGCCCCTGTAAAAGCCCCTCACGGGCTCCATCCACTGGTACCTGACCTGATGTGTATCAACATCCCCGGCATGGCTCATCCAGCCCTGAATAAGGAAGAGCGAGTGACTGACAGAGGAGTCCTGAAGCCCTTAACACACTCTTTTCTGGTGCCACCTCAAACAGGAGATGCAAACTAAGCAGTGCACCCCAAAGAACCTCCATTTGCTAAATGCAGGTGTCAAAACTCCTGGCACATCTGCCAAGCTGAGATTTGGTGGGCAAACATGCTACTTTGAAATTAATGGGTTAATTTTACGGGGGTGTAACAAAGTGGACTGCATCTAAAGGCTGGTTTGTTTGGTTTTTTTAACTCCTGGAAATCTATTAACACAGCTTGTGGTTTGACCACATCTCTGGTTTACACTGATGTAAAGCCAACTGTGATGTCAAGTCATTTTTCCAAACAGGAAAGTCAGAAACTTTCATGTAGAAAGCTCTTTAGTAGCTGAACAGTTAAAGATTATGTTCACTGTGTTTTCCTCCCTTGCAAATTCCTCATTCATAATGTATGAGTGAGATCATTAAAAGCAACATATTGGCTGATACCATCACAGCTGCTACCTAACTTTAACACTTCATAGCAAGGAATAACATTACTCTTCTCTTATGTATGTATTTGGAAAGGGAAAGAAAGAAACTTGTAGCTGCAAGAAGAACAGGGTAAAATGTTTAACCTCAGAGAAAAAACTTCACTTGTTGGGCAATTAAATATTTGCTGGGATTGTTTTTAAAATGAATAAAAAATATTAATCTGCTTTTAAGAAGCCTTTTCACTCTTTACACCTATCGCAATATGGCAACATATTTTTCCCCTGCACAAAGTCAATATCACATTAACTTCTCAAATAATAATTAAAAAAACCCACTTAACTCCTACAATGAATAGGAAACTTTATCGCCACCCAGAAATTTTTAAACTCTCCAATCCTTGACTGTTTAGAAACATAACAATGATTATTTTATGCCAAGAATGGGATGTGTCAGTCTTATCAAATGGAGAGAAAGATGTCTTAAGGCTTCCAGGCATAAGCTCAGTGGCTGGTGTTTTCATTTTTTTCATTTTCAGGCTGCCCTGGGTGCTGATCTTGTTAAATACATTAAATAAAAGTTCATTTAGGTTGACAGAGAGGAATTCTTTTAGCTGAAGAAAGGCATTGTCCATATTTCATGGGTTTTACAAGTTTTGAGCCTGCATATTTATTTTTTATGCTTAAGGGAGAGGAATGAAAAGAATGTGCAATATAAAGAAGGCTTTTAATTTCCAAATATCTTATTTCGTATTCCAAACTGAGATTCATGCTTATTATTTATAAATCACGAATTGCCTCTAATAGCTCTGTTCCATAGCACGTCCAACAGTTTCTGGCATGGGGGGGTGGGGAAGGCCAAGTCCAAACCATCATGAAAAATTTATTAGGTGTCTTTGAAAGAGAGGGCATTCCCTCTGGGCATGTAGCAACAACTCTGAAGGTTAGCAGCGAGTCCCAGATGGTCGTCTCACTCTGACCCACCTCAAGCCTGAATTTTCACATCTATGCCCTGCTGAGGTGGTGTTTTCCCTCCCCTCACCCAGACTTTCTATCACTCAACCTTCCCACACCAGTCAAGATGTCCATGGCTCGCACTGGTGCACAAGCAGAAGGGGGCCCCGCGGGTTCATTAGTTTTAAACTTTGAGTCAAATGGCTAAGCTGGGATGAAAGACTTCCTTCTGCTGCAAATTCATAATTCATTTTGAGTGTGACACATGAAACAGAGAGAATAACACGGTCCTTTCCGAAAATCTTCATTCAGGGTTTTAATTGTGTCTCAGAGGAATAAATGCCAGAGGTTTTCCTTCCTTCCCCCACCCCCCTTCTTCCTCTGGTAACAGCTTGGTTTTTACTACCATCACTTATGTCTTCTTTTATATTTTCCAGCCTTTGACAGAAGTGCTCTGCTACCCTTTCCTGTTCAATAATGAATGGACACATTTGAAGCTGCAAGTATTTGCACTTATGAGCTCATCCAGGCAAAAGATACAAGAAACGTGACTTACCTAAACAGCAGCCAGGGGATCAAGTAAATCACACACCCCCTTTTGCCATTCCTCCTCCCTGCCTCCCAGATTCTGTGCCCAAGCGAAAGAAGATGACAAAGTCTTGCATCAGTCTTTCTGCTGTTCTCAAACTACTGCAGGAAAGGTCTCAGGGAAGTTACATCAGGTGTACCCAGTTAATCTGGATGCGTCTGAGATTGTCACCTATCACAGCAAGTGAAGAGTAACAGGCATTTTGGGCAAGCAATTTCATGACAAGGAAGGCGCTCAGAGCAGGTCAGCTGAAGCTCTGCCCCCAGAAGTGCCTATTTGTCTACAGGGAACTGTGGCCACTCTGCAGGTAAGTGAGGAGGTTGCTAAAGGGGACTGGCAAGTGCATTTGGGAACAAAGCTCAGGAGCTTGGCCAGAGCCTCAAAAGAAAACCATAGGGGCACCCAGTCTTGAATTTCCTTGCTGAGACTGATGAGGGCTTGGAATAATTACTCTTTGAGGAACCACTGAAGTTGGAGTTTAGTTTAAGCACCGAACAAGGAGTAGGCATGGAAAGTAGTTGAAAGCACACACTTAAAATTCCCTTTTGGGGTCACTGGAAAATGACTCTGTAACATGTCCATGTGCAGTCTCTGGAGAGGACAGGCTCTCCCTGTGCATAAAGTCAGGTTTATGCCAGAGGGAACATTTTCCAAAAGCTGCCATAACTTCAGGTGCTCTAAAAATTCTCACTAATCCATAAAGTCACTGAAAGACCAAATCAGTGAAAAAATCAGGTGCTGCAGTTACTAGCTTTTACATGCTTGGTGTCCACAGTGGAGTGGACGAAAGAATGCTGTGAAGAACCTGGGGATAGAGAGGCCTCTCAGATAAATTTCCACAGCACCCAAGATGATGAACAGCAACCTACCTCAAACCAGGCAATAAAGAAATGATCCTAAATACTCTTCTCCTTGTTCAAGGCTGCTGGAAGGTCACTTGGTCTCCCAGGGCCAGAAAGTCCACCTGAGGGCAAAGCTTTTTCTTCTGAAACACACCCAGGAAAAATGCTTTTCCCTTGCATCACTGTCTAAACTTTTATCTTATAGTCTTAAAGGATGCACCTCCAAAGCATGAGAGCAATTCTGTTCTTCACCTGAGGTGATCTAAGTCCTTCTTTTCCACCTTGCAGCCAAGACCTGTAGCCATGGGTACGGATCCATGCTCCCAAAGCTTGGATGTGAGGGAGCATTGACTGTCAGCCAAAGCACTCCTCTGTAAGTCAGGGATGTAGGTGTGTACCTACTTGGGCAGAAGGAAGAATTGAGTGGAGATCCCTCATGTGGAGAGTGGACTAACCACAAGCCTACACCAGGAGGAGAGCAGACAACATCAAGCTCAGGATGTCCATGAGTGCCAGGTCTTCCCAGCAAATGCCTAAGGAAAAAAAATGGGTTTGAATCCCCATGGACCTTTAGTATACAAGAGACACCATGCTGATGAGCTCTGTCAACATCTTTTCTGAAGGACCTTTTTCATGACATTCAGCCAATTTAAAGTTTTACAAAAGGGACACCTTTGGGGTTGGTTGCCCTCAGGGGTTAAGTGCAGAGGGACAGACTTGTTCAGGTGCAGAACCACAGGATTTTTTCCTGTGTTTTCTTTCCATACCCATGCTTCATATCCATCTAGCCCTGTGTCTGGCTTTCACTTCCAGTCCTGGAGGTAACTCTCAATCCTTAAAGAAAGTAGAATTTAGCACTGTAGAATATGTATGAGCTATCCCCACAAATGACCTCAGAAATAGTCCCAGCCATTTGGGAGTGGGAAAATGTAATATATAACAGGCACCATGTGGCTTTGGGTTTGTCAAGTGAAAGCTTTAAAAACAACTTTTCTTCCCTTCAATCAAAATTGCAAACAAATAATATCCACCAGAAAAGAACAATGAAATATTCTGCTCATGGACTGTCTTTTGAATTCCACATTTTCTTTGGGGAGGAATCTTTTCTAGTGAAGTCTGAAATCCCACAAATCTGGGAATAACGGATACAATGTTCATGTAGCTTCAATAGTGCCAGGGGGCACTGCTGCAAAAAACCCACGGTTGATATTCTTGCAAAAGTCCTCCTTTTTCTCTTCCCTCATTCACAAAAGCATCAGGAAAGCTTGAAATGTAAAATACATTCCTATGTGACAATGAAAGAAAAATCACTTAGAAGAAGACAAGGAGGAATTGAAGTTACTCACTCAAACAAGTCAGGCTGACAAATTGCTTCTGCTGTCTCCATTCGTCCACATAATGGCTCCCCCATTCCCTGGCCAGTTATAGAAGAATAATTATCTCTTTCAGATCAGCTGCCTTGGCTTCATCATAAATAATTTCTTTCCTCCTCTCTTGCACTACCACTGCCTCCTTCGCCATTTTTATCAGTATTTCCTTCCCATAAGCCTTTCCAAGTCCAGCTTTTGACTGACTATATGCATATGATGACCAAATCCTCCCGTGAACTCACCATTTTTGTCACTCAACCAAAAGTCCTTCTTTTCCAGCCATGTGCACGTTTGTGATGAGTTCGTAGAGCTCTGAGGAGAACATGCCAGTCATATGACATAAGGGATAACAAGATGAGTGAAACTGAGCCAAGCCTGAACCTGCAGGGGGAACTTCTGGCCTTTTCAAAGCTCCACACTCACACTGCTAAGAAAACCAGGGCCCTTTGAGCAAAGCATTTCTGCTTGTGTGTAGCCTTATTAAAGAGGCAGAGGTCCATGCAGAATGAAGTAGTGGGAACAGCCATACCTGAGGAATCAGCATGCAAATGCTGATGCTGGGTTTTAGCAGGGCAGTTGGATACCATCTAATTTGGGATGTACTTGCCCAAAATGGGCTGAACTCTACTAAATAATAGGGTGGGAAAAGAAGCCTGTTCCTTCCTCCTGAAGGACAGATGCTGTGTCAGAGCCAACACCACCTCTCTGCTTGCCTCTTAAGCTGGGCTCCCCATGGCACTAGTCAGTCCTACACACCCTGCACCACGCAGATGGTCCTCTGCTTCTGCCATCCCAAACTGTTCAGTGCTGGCAGAGAGATGCTTTGACCTCCTCCTTCTGGCTGATTTTAACCACCCAGCTGACTGACACCTTCCCACTCTCACTGCTCTCCTCTCATTCCCATTAGCCTCAGACCTTCAGCAGCCAAATCATGGCTCTGCTGGACTCAATGGCAAAAATCACATACTCCCAGAAAGCCCCAGTTTCATCAGAGCTGTCATCAGAACAAATAGCTGGAGGGCTGATGTCCCCAGTGATGGACAGAGTGCCTTCGTGCTGAAATGCCTTTTTGTGCACAGTCCATTGGCTTTGTATGATTCCATAATAAAAGCTCTTATCCATTTTTCTGTCTACTATTGTGTGCGGTTTTCTAGTATTATCACAGTATCTTGGATACTTTAAAGTTTCAAAAGGCTTTTTTAATGCATTAAATGAGCTGGTCATAATTCTGTAATTTGCCAATAAGGAAAAAGGGGCAAAATATCCAGAGCAACCCCTGTGAATGTCCCTTTTTTTCCTCCCTTTTTTCTCATTCAAGTTTTCTGGAATACATTTGATAAAGCAGAGATTTTTCTTGTGCCTCCCTGCCTGACAAAACTGGGTGGAGCAAGAACTCCTTGTGGCCCTGGTGAAAGTAATGCAGGATGTTCTCAGCAGAAAACTAACAATTATTTAAAACTCAAAATGGCAAATGACCCAGTGGCAGGTGTGTCCCCCCCCCCCCCCCATTCTTTTATTTACACATTCTAGTTCTCAGAAATTTAATAAAATAAGCTACACCTTACTTGGGCAAGATCTAGAGAAATAAGCTCCCACTGCTGAGTTATGAGTGTCTGAAAATACGTCAAGACACAGATATGCATTGCCTTTAACAGCCTATGGACAGTGTTTTCGGTGCAGTCATTTCCTTACCAGGGCCAGGTGTTGCAAGCCTTAATCTGAGAGTTTTAGGGATTTCTGGGGGTTTTTTGAGGATCCTGATTCAAAGCCCTATGTTTATAGTGTGCATGGTCCTGGTTAACAGTGAAACACTGCTACCGTGTGGCACATCTGAAAGGCTTTCAACAGACCAGAGAAGGAAACAAGTGCTTTGAATTGGAGCTGATGGATGGTGCCAGATTTGTTTGCAGCACCTTGGCTTGCTTTTCTGTCTCTGATTTCACACAACCTGCTTCCACAGGGTGTGGTGGGAGCACAGTGGGATCAACCAGCACCAGGCTGCAATCAAGGGGCGTTCACCTGTTTCCTTAGAGAGCCTGGGATGATTGTGCTGCAAGGAGGGGATTCAAAAGGGTTCTGGGAAGAAGCAGAGAGGTAAGAGTTTAATAAGCCTGCAAGGGTCTCAGCAGCTATGCAACAAGCTCCTCAACATTATATAGAGGTTTCTGACATGTATATTTCATGCTATTTCCTTCCTTCCTTTCCCAGTCCCTGCCTTGTTTAATTAGATGTCCCCTGTGAGAACAACAGGTAGATTCATTGTGCTTGCAGCTAAGGCAGGAGTAATTACATTATTCCTTTTCCTTGTCACCTGAAAATATATCCTAACCAATAAGTCACACATAAGAGATAAATCAGGAAGGAGAAGGCCATATTCTTTTCTCTATCGTCTCTCTCCCTTGCAACGTGAAGAGAACAAGCAGCTCTACTGCTGCTGTCAGAGACGTGAAGCTGCACAGACATAGCAGCAGCTGAAGTACTTCTCCCATCTCCCTGGATTTTCTGAAAGACTGGATTTCTCCAATTTTATTTCAGCTACTTGTGAGGAGAGGGAAGGTGGCTCCAAGAACATGACGTTCCTGCTTGTCTTTCTCCCCACCTCACACACATTCCATGGCAGCTGCCCATTTCCCAGACATCCCTGTGTTTTCCCTTGTAAGGGACATGCCAACTGCCAGCATGGCTCTCTGGCTCCAGGAACTTCTCAGGTTATGTGTTCACACCCCAGGACCACCGTGGGTAATATGAAGTGGATGCTGTGGTGACTGGGGACTGTGTGCATGCCAGGACCCCAAACTGGCTGGGGTCAGAATATGCCCAGACCTTTCCTTCCTGTGGGGGCTTAGGATAATGCATTTCAGCTCTGAAAAGCCAGGTTTTACTGAACATAAACTAAGTGCTTGGTTTCTGAAATAGAGAAATTGCAAAGACACTCAATAAAGCAGAGCAGAAATAAAGAGGATTTATAGCCCCATCTCTCTCTCTGCCCACCACATCCTTCCTTTCAGGCTTGCACTCAGCCAAGTCCCTCTGGCCCCTGGGAAGTGCTTTCCCTTGCATTCTTTAACCCTCTTGCTGCAGAAAACATGAGACTTGGTACCATGATCCTAGAGCCTTTAGTTGTTCATGGATACAGCTCTGCTCCTGGCTGCTCTCTCTGTTTGGAGAGCTGAGATATGCAACAGTCTTATGGGAGACATGCACAGCTTTGGGCAACTGTCAGGGCCTTGGCACGACTTCCAGCAAAAAATGCCCATCTCCATCAACTATATATAGGGATTTAGGCCTCCAGACTGAGACACTCTGAATTGAAATTCAAATTTGTGCCAAGAGCAGAGGAGAAACATCCAAAAAGGGGAGCAAATGCTGCAGTTTCACATCCAGGGTTGGTTCCTTGCCCCTTATGAACACAGCCAGTCAACACAAAACTGTCCATAGCAATGGGTAAATTTGGTAGTAGGGCAAATTAATTAGCCAAGAGGAGCACAGCCAATTACAGATGAAAGAATTTGATGGCTAAGGGCATGCTAATTAGGGTATAGCAAAAAATTTGGTGTTTGGATTTTGTGTCTTTTTAAAATGTCTCACAGAGTGGCCCTGAATGGAAAACTGGACAGAAATTACCACACTCACAGGCAGGGACGGGTCTCTGGCCCCAGGAGATGTTATCATCCTGCTCCCTGGCTGTCCTAACTATGGCAGGTGACGGCTCTCAGACATTCACAACTCCTTTTCCTGTATGAATTCCTGGTGCAACAGAATCTGAGATTTAGTAGTTTATCTGCAAGTGAGAGATTTAACATCCACTGCATTTTTATCAGAAACTTGTCAGTTCCAATTTTTAGCAGTAATATTGAGATCCAACCTGCAGCTATTAAAATGCTTGAATGGGGAAGGGTTGAGGAACATAAAGCTACAGCATGATGCCACTTAAGAATATCTGCAATTCTCAGTGTGTCTAAGGAGCAAGGGTCCAGCTTTAGGTAAGTGAAAGAGCTGATCTACAGCATTGAACCAAGTTGCCACACAAGCCAGGAGATAAAAGATTTGTCTGGTAAGAGATAAATGAGCAAATCTGTATGATCTAAAACAATAACAAAAAACTAACTAATTTTATTTGCCGAGGTTTGCTAACCAATTTCACCCCATGACCTATGAAACAAAGCTCATGTTTAAAATCCAATTCTCTGCTCTGCTGCAAAAGAACAATTAGGAAATAACTCTGCAATAGTATTGGATGTACCAGACTGAGACATATGCTCTTAATCACAGATAACAACAATATTTATGGGAGGGTGGGGTGTTGATATAAATTTCTTCACTAAAAGAAAAAAAAGTAGTCCTATACATTCTACTTAGAGAATGAGAGGGAAGAATAAATAGGATTTCAAAGAAAACACCAGCAGTTTAGCTAATGCCCTTGTACAAAGAAAGAACCAGAGCTAAGCAGCCACATTTGTGAAAACTGGGCCATGTGGAATTAGATATATTGCTGATAAAACTGCAGAAATATCTACCAGCTGCAAGACAAAATGGGTGGTGTACCAGATGCTGGATCTTCACACAGTGAGAGAGCAGATAAGGTGGCCTTCCTACTCACAGTTGAATGTGGAAAGAAGAAACATTCTTATTCCCCTTTTATATGTGAGGAGTCAATGGGTAAAGAGGTGATGGCTATTTCTTTAACAGGGTATGAAATAGGTTGAAGCCCTTTCTCTGGCTTTTAAAAAATGGAATGGCTCAAGCCCATGTTTTTAATTTCTTTTCTCTCCAAATCACAGTTCTAGTTAGCACAGCACCATGCCTGACAAAGGCACATGGTGTGATTCTTAGGGCTATCCTGTGCAGGCCAGGAGCTGGACTTCAGTGATCGTTGTGGGTCCCTTCCAACTCACGATATTCTAGGATTCTATGTGATGCCTTGCAGTTTGAAGCCCCAAACTTTGGCTGGGCAAGGTCAGGAGAGGCTCTCTGCAGCAGGCTAGACCATTCCAGGAATCAAATGAGCATATGTTGTTTGAAGTGCCCCATCATTGTCATCTTGGTGCACACAGGTACTTTTATTGGTATTTGAAATGTCCTACAACAAACTAAGCCCCAAATTAACAGCCAGCAGGAGGCTGCTGATATTCCTTAAAAGACCCTCATCGTGCTGCCTTGGAAAAAAAGATAAAACACAGCGTTTTGCCTGGGGCAAGAATATGGAATTTGGTGTCTGGCCCATAACTGTCAGCAAAGGGAGGGTGTTAAACTCAGCCCTGTTCCCCTGCTCCCTCCCAGCTTGGGCAAGGATGCTTACATGGTTCATCATGCCATTTTCATATTTAATTTAACCAAGAAGTCCATAAAGTCCCTTTAAATAGAAACAAATATTTGAATAATTTATCCAGAGTAATTTCCTTTTCATTTCCGAGTCTGCTGAAGCTGATATTGCCTGCTGCTGGGAGCTGGCAGCAGTGCACGTGCTGCAGGGTACCAGGAAGCTCAGCAAGCACACAAACAGGCACGTGCCTGCTCCGAGCCTGCTCCTGGGCTCCATCCAGACCCTGAGGTCTCCACTGACCTTGGAAACAAACCCTTCCCTCTCGCAGCCTATGTGATCTGCAGGCCCACACAGGCTTGGCGTTTTCTGAGGGGTCTCTGGATGCCCTGGCCCCACTTCTTGGAATTGCAGGGAGCACCAAGGAGCACACAGATGGGGAGAGCGAGGTTTCCTCTGGCTCAGCTCCCACCAAACAGCTGCACCGACCTTCTCAGCCACCCGAGAGAACAGCTGGGAACAAGCAAGCAGGGACAGAGATGGGGAGCTGCTCTTTCAGGGGCATTCAGAGCTTGGATTAAACAGCCATGGACAGGTGGGCAGCCTGGGTAGCAAAAGCAGATCATGGGGAAGGCTGCATTTATCAATAATAACAGCCCCATTGTAGGAACCAATTAGCCAGTGCTTGCAAATTGCTGTGATAACACACAGTGGAAATACAATTAACCACGGAAGTCAAATTTGCCAAGTCTGGGCCCTCAGTCCTGTGCCTCTTCCTTGAACAAATAGAGCTTTAGCGTCATGTTAATTCTGTGCAGCTTGTTGGGGTTATAAAGTGCTCATTGTGTGCTGTGTGGCAAAAAAAAAGAAAAAGAGACTAATAAAGAGGAATTTCTATTGCTATGTCATGATTTGTGCTGAAACCTGACACTGTTACCAAAGAGCAGCTTTTCTAGGTACTTTCTACAATCAGATGAAGAATGTAAATGTTCTTTTAGCATTGGTTCCAGCTGCACAATCTGTCTGTGCTGACTGAACCTGCAGTCTTTATTTCAGTTGTGAAAATAAGACTCTCTTAAGACACCTAGTAGATACTTCACTTAGGATAGAATGTACAATATTCACCATCTCATAATTTACCTCATTAAAGGCCAAAAAAATGCAGATTTGGTTATGTCTTGAAGAACTGAGCATAATCCAGAATGCTCAGAGGAATAGACACTTCTGTCCCATTGTGATCTTGAAAAGATAGATCTTCCTTTTGCAGTTCATCTGACTGAGAAGTCAATGAAAGGGCTTATTTTCAGCTAATTAGACTCCTGGAGATTTCCCCAACTCTTCAAGAACTACCAACATTTTTTTTTTTTTACATCTTTCTTCTTCAATCACAGAGAAAGCCTTTGTGCCACATTTGTTTTTTCTGTTGTGAAGTGATTATTGAAACATCTAACGATTTTGCTCCTTTGCTTGTTAAAAAATCTTTTATAGGTTTATGACAAACAGGCTTGTAAATTAAATGGATGATCAAACATCTGCATTCTAGAAGGTGAGTGGCAAAGTGTTTTCCCAAATGCCTTGATGACTGCGAGAACAAGAATATTTTTCTGTCATACCTTTTGAAAAGACTTAGTGTTTTCCCAGTGTCCTGCACCAAAAAAAATCCCTGCATGCTCCTTGTTAAATGTTCTTGGGTGTGGGAAAAGGGATGAGAAGATGAAAACCTGGGCTCTCACGACAGTACTAGACAACTTGCTATTGCAGCAGTCCACAAATGGGGCAGGGCACCACCAGGGTGAGCTGTGCTTGTGGCATTGCATCAGTTACTCTGAGAGCACACACAGCAAAGATGAACGAACAGGTGTCACCTTTTGAAAGGTGCTTAGGCTTTGTAATACCTCATGCTGTTTAAATTTTATATGATTTGTAGCTTCCTCTTGTTTCAGGAGCATTTTGAGAAAGATACTTTGTAAGGAGGTAAATTCCTTTATTAGGTTCTTAAATGCCCTTCAAACCCTGGTTCACAGGGGCCTGCATCCTGTAGGCTGCAGAGTGAGGGAGTCTTGTCTCTGTCTATCAATTTTGATGTCCCTGCTTATTGTTTTTAAAACGAGCTTTAGCTGGATTGGTTAGTTTGGATGTGGATCCACATCTTGGTTACCTCTGGGCAGCACAATATGTGTCACTCCTGCTTGAGATACAAACCCCTGGCAGAGGTGGGAGACAAATGCTGAGTTTTGATCTGCTCTGCTGAAACCATCAGGAAGAACATGGTGCATTTTGGCATTGCAGGGCTCAGCACAGCAATGCTCACGCACCATTGCAGCTCTGGGCTGTAAGGGACATGCCTGAGCTCATGCAGCAAGTCAATGGCACCCTGCAGAGGAAAGACAAGTCTCCTGTCTCCCAGTCCAGTGCTGCATCTGCAGTCCCCACAGCCTGGCTTTAACTTCACTTGTTTTGTACCCAAAAGCATAGTTATTTGTATTCAGTGAAATAAATTGCGTTATACATGTCTCTAGCAGTACTTGTAAAACATCAGAACTCTTATTCATAAGCACATGATTGCCCTTTTATTTTTCCATTTGTATTTCTTTCTCCCTGCATTTGTCCTTCACACTTTAAAATGAATGGCAAAATCCCATTTCATTAAGGTTGTAGCAAAGCTAAGTAATGGCACAGTGTGGCCAAACAAAGGCTGCAGAAAACATCCAGAACATTCGGGATATTAACACTGTCAAAACAGAAGTACCACCAAGTAGAATGGAAGCCAAATGGGTCAAGTTTCTCACTTATCTTTGGCTTTAAAATGTTTGAAGGTGGAAGTTCTGCATATATTGAAGGGAACCATAGTACAGCAGTCTGTGGTGAGCTATATCTGCCGGGAGACCACCCCTGTCACTATAGCAGTGATTGGATTCCCCTCACTACCGGGGGGGACGCTCTCTGCCCTTCCCCCCCAACACATGGTTCCCAAGGGACCAGGCAGAAGCAGAGAACTCATGGAGAGAGGGGGGACAAAGAGATTTATTTCGGGTGCTACAGGGCTTTTAAAGGGAAGGGTCATTTTACTATGAAAGGGTACCCAGGTTAGGACCTATGGGGTAAGATTTAACAAGGGCCAGTGGGAAAGGGGATTACAACAGGGGTTTGGGGAAGGGAAGGTACAGGAATGGTGACAATACAAAATCCACCTGAAACAAATATTCATAACACAGTAAAGGTTTCATTTTCTGCATCAGCATCAACATTCCATTTATGACAAGAATCTTTCCATACTTTAAAGGGTGTATCGATTACTACATGTCACCACTGCAAGTCTCTCCCAGCAGACATTAGCATCCTTCTTCACACCACCTGAGCTGCATCATTATGGTTTCCTGGTGCTGTGGAGCTTCACTTGATGTGCAGCAGCCTGCAGGGCCACTCTGGGTCATTCAATTTTGCTTGTCCATGTTTGCTGCACAAAGACTTGTAGCTCTGCCCCTTTTCTTTCCTCTGATGTTTTTATACAAAGGACTCACAATAACCATAACCTCCAATTCTTTATATGTTCTGCCATGCACAGAGTGACTCAGTCTGCAGCTTCCAACTCATTTTTGCTTAGGTAAATAAACCCCACAGCAGTCCTTGAGCAACTCCCCTCTTGGTTGCAACCTCCTCTCCTGGATCCAGTTGCAGTCAAGCCTTCACCTCTCTCCTGGCATGTACAACATGATGCTTAGTTCCTCCTGTCTGGCAAAGGCCAAAAGGATACCCAATCTGGCAGTTAATAACTTGTCAGTCTCCATACAGGAGCTCTCGGGGCTGCTACTCCTTCTTGCATTTATTGATATTCATGTCTTTTGTCAAGGGACAGAGGTGAAAGGTTGCTGTTTCACTAAGGCATAGCTACTCACCCGGAGCTGACGGAGCTCGCAGAGCATGGCGCAGCACTCTCTGGATCTCAGATATGGCAGCAGGCTATTCTGGATCCCGTTTTGTGTTTCCCATCCAGGCTTGGTGTCAGTTCTTTTTTTGGACACTGCTTTCAGGATGGCTCAGAAGACAAACTGAGAGGAGGAGCAGACAGTGTGTAATTTGGCCCATGGTCAGTCCCTTCTCTCAAAGGCTGTTTGGTTCCTGAGGCGAACAAATAATACCTCAAATACTTAGTTCTACAAGAAATTACCATCCCAGGCCAGATTTTTTCTGAATCACATATAAAATGAGTGCAGTGGTGATGGCCTCCAGGACATCAGTTACATTCTTGTTCCTGCAAGGAGTAGCAGCCCCTAGAGCATCTGTATAGAGCCTGATAAGCTGTTAAGTGCCAATATGGGGCTCCTTTTGGCCTTTGCCAGACAGGAGGAACTAAGTGTGTTAAGAACAATCCTTCACCCTCTGAGACAAGCCAGGTAAATGCATTTCAGAGACCTGTGCACCATTTCTGAATTAGGGACAAATACTACCTCTGAGTATGACTTAGAGAAGGAATTAAAAAAGCCCAAGATACAATACAGATGTCAACAACATCCCTTTGAGCACGAGGAATTGATGCACTGCCATTACTGCCACTGGAGCTCTTCCAGCTGATGTGGTCCTCTCTTTCCATGCCACCTGAGTACACAAACCATGCAGAAAGGGACAGCCTTGAAGACTGCCATGACAGCCCTTTACTCACACTGGGCTTTGGCTGTCTCTCTGCGTAATAACAAATGAAGAAAATTATAGCTCACGGTAACAGGATGTATTGATGGGAATGGTTTTTATTTTGGTCAATATTTCAATGAGGTTCCTACCCGCTGGCAGGAATGCCAATCAGGGAGGGGTTGGGCTGGTGCAGCAGAAGAAAGGAACATTGCTGGGTGCTGATTGATGCTTTATTGGGCTGTAATACTAGAAGCTTTTGCTTGCAAGAATCAAATGTTAGATCTCTGTCTCTCAGGGTTTTATTTTGCTAGTACCTTTGGGAACCAGCTGGGCTGGTTGCCTAGAGAAAAGACAAAGCAAGCTAGTCAGGAAGTTTGTGGTGATTTAAGATAGATGCTGATTAGTGATTCACATTTGTGTGAATAATAAAATAAATACAGAGAATGGGGACAGTTGCTTCCCAAGCAAAAAGAGAGCTGCTGTGTATAAGGTAGGGCTGAGAATTTTCCCACTGCAGCAGACCTATTTTATTGCAAAGAAGAGAGCAATACCCTGGAGAGGTAAAGATGTAGAGTACTGTCGATGTTAGAAATTCTGCACTGAGGACATTTATGTTAGTGAATTGATTGGGAGGGGGGAAAAAGATAACTTTTTATTTGAAACATAAACAAGAAATACTCTCTCAGGGAAAAATGATGGGATGAAGAATTTGGAATGTGGCCCCATGGGCATGCTCCAGCAGTGGGAGAGCTGCAAAAGTTTAACATTTAAAACCCTGCCCTGGAGGGACAGCACTGGTGTGATTTGCTCTCTAGATACAGCCCTACAGCACTGCTGCTGGTCTGGGTCAAGAGATGAGCAGCCTCTCGTTATCTCTTTTCTCTGCTGGAATTCAGTCAATTATGGGCAAATTCTTAGAAAAAGTTATTTGCTGGACTTTATTGTGAATCTTTTGAAATGTGCTGTCTGGTTTCAGTGAATGAAAGTACCATGATTTGACACCTGAAGCTATATTTCCTGCCTTTAAAGCAGAATGGGTCGTTTTCCAGCAGCCAGTATCTTCTTCAAAAGACTATTGTACTGCAGAATTAAATGCCCTGCCTCAGGAAACAGCATTTAGAGACTCTGAACTTCTTAAGTGACTTCATAAAATTCAGTGCTTAGGAAGAGAGAGACCTGTCAGTTTTCAGCCCAGCCTGAAGAAAAAGCTCATTTCTGTAACAGAATCAGAGAAGTTCTGGAGTCAGGCAGACTGATGGTGGAGAAGACCTCCCTTGCAGGCTGGTGCAACTTCTGGTGGAGCCAGGAGACATTTAACAATGTGAGAAGCAGAGCCATTGCCCTGGAAGGGTCGTTTCACCAAAGAGGCTTTTGGGTCTAATGTGAAGCTCTCCTTTACCTTGGAGTCTGGAGGCACTCTGCCAATGAGGATGGGACATGTCAGGTCCAGCTGATCTAAAGGACACCATGAGCATTTCTGAAGTCACTCTGTCATTTGTTCCCAATCTCCTTTATAGAGATGTATGACACACTCTGTTTTCAGATGGCTTAAATATCCTCTTGCTTTCCTTTCACATCTGCAATTGCATTTCTTGATATCTTCTTTCCTTTCCATTGATGAATTTGGGCATATCTTCTTCTGCATTGATTTCTCTACCTGCCTTCTCTTTTTTTTCATCTCTGCCTGCACCACCAACTTCTGTTCTCTTCATATTTTTGCCTTGCTTTGGGATTTCTCAGCAGAAGTCACTGATCATGTGAAGAGGATTTTTCCAAGCCAAGGATTTTGTTGCATGATCAGAGCAGCCTCTAAGTGTGTGGAGAGATAAATCATAATGGAAAATAGCTGCAGTATTCTAGTTCTGTTCACACAGTTCTTAAAATAGAAAGAAAGGACTCTTTGTAGGCTGCAGTTCAGATATTTGTCTGATGCCATGCTAGAAAGACATCTGATTCATGAGCCCAGTCAGATTTAGCTACAGTGTTTAGCGATGCCACCATGCTGAACTGTCTGCCCTCCCCTTTGACCAGCAGATATTGTCCTTGTACCAGAAATAGAACTGAAACTGATGTCCTCATCTTAACCGTTCCATCCTTGTCACCATTCACAGTATCAGCTTAGGACATTGGTGATGACAGGATTGCTCTAAAGAACCACTCTGCCAGTTGAGGCAAAGATCTGCATTTTTTCTGCTGCAAGGTCACTAACTCAGGCTTTGGGGTGCAGAGGGCACTTGGGAATCTGTGAGTTTGACAGAGTTGCCCACACAGTGAAAAGGTATGGCTTATCAGGAGATTTCTGTGCCTTTTTTTTTTTTTTTTTTTTTTAATCTCTGCAGTCTCAGAATACTGAGGGGAGCACTTCCCTGTGAAATACAGGTGCAGGCTTCCTGCAGACACCTGCAGTTAGCTGTGCAGAGTGCAGAGGGCAGAATGGAAATGCATTTTGAATATGAATTGGACTTTGAGATGATGATTGAATTTTCATTGCAACCCCATGTATCCGGCGTTATAGGTGCAGGAATAAAATTGCAAGATGTTGTTGGCAGCATCTGCAGTCAAACAAGGACCACATGAATGGGCTTGTGGGGGTGACACAAGCAGGGTCCCTGGCCCTGGCTGAGGGCAAATGAAGGGTTCATATATCTGCAATGGTCCTTCAGACAGCTGTGTGTGGGGCAGGGGGTGTCCACTTCCACTACTGTGAATGCAAGAACTTCCTCCTGCACTGGATTCTCTCTGTGCTTAGTCTGACACAGATAATGAAGACAGAGACATTAATTTGGGTCACAGAGAACAAGTAACACCAAACTAGAATGTAATTTAAGCTACATAAGAAATAAGGCTTTGGTCTGAATATGTGTGCAACAGGCAAATTATTTTTAATTTCTCCAAGGTGGCTGGGTGAGTCCCTAAAACCTTGACCCCACCCAACCACCTCGACTACAGTCTGTGCTGGACATGAGCCCAGGTCAGTCTGACTGCCCTGCAGATGCTCATTGAACTCACAGGGTTTGTCCTAAGCACAGGACTGGAACAAGCTGGTGTCACCCCCAGCACTGGGCAACCCTGTTCCATGGAGTCTAGGAGGGGTGAGGATTCCTTTCATTGCCTGGATCAGTCTGTTCCCTGTGGCTGTGGGAGCTCAGGGAACAAGGGAGCTTGTGACACAGTGCCTTGTGCAGAAAGCAGGGGAATTAGCGAGATACCCACCATGTTTCAGCTGGCTGCAGATGAACCCTGTGGTGCTAATGACTTCCCCAGACTACGGCTGTGTATTGGGTCTGAACTTCCAACCCAGAGGTGAAAGGATCCTCCACTTACTAGACTATTAATTGTCCAAACCACCTTTTTTTTTACCTAAGTGGCAATTAATGGGAAGCCAGAGCTGGAGCTTATGTAACTGGGAGGGGCCTTACAAAAAAAGATTAATAAACAGTGGAGGAAAGGGCTTGGGAGGATGTGAGATCTGTGCAGTTCATGCACCCAGGCTATTGTCATGAACTTTGACAAACAGCTGGCCCAGGGCAGGAAGTCCCAAAGGACCTCTGCTTTAGCCCAAGCTTGTTTTGGCCCTTTCCTGAACAGCAATTTTCAGTAAAGGGGAGCTCTTCAGTGTTTCAGTTCTGCATTTCCATCCAAAGCCATTACACATCCGAAGCCAAAGTCCACTAAGGTAACGCAGAGAGGAATTTCACTGTAACATGCTTAAGTACAAGACTTGGATGTTCATCATCAGGTTAAAAGCCACATTAGTTATGGGAGAAAAGATTCCAGTGCCATTTCTAGGGTTACTTCTCTACCATTTATATTTCTTTGCCATTCATCAGACCTCCTTCTTCTCTGCGCATAAGTAGGCTCCTTATTTACAGTGTTTGCAGTAGGCGTGCTCCAAACAGCAGGAGGAATGGGCTGAAATAGAGGTTATCAGTGACTTACCCAGAGACTCTGCAGATGTTTTATGTGACCCTGTGCTTTCTCATCCAGCAAAATATGCTCAAGTGAGCAGAAGGTATCTGCTCACCAGAGACACTGCTTAGAGCTGAGCCTGCTACACACACATGCACACACCCGAGATGCTGTGGCACTCAATACAACCACAAATGTTTTAGAGGTGGGAAGATGCTTGTTCAAATACTGCATGATAATGGAGCCTTTTCAGCTCATTGGGGCTGTGGTGGTTATTTTCAGCTGATCTTTTTCTTACACTTCTGTTTAAGCACCAGAATAAAGCTGTTAGAGCTGCTGCTGAAGAGGAATAAATAGCATGAAGAGCCATTTCACAGAGGAGCTGCCTGACCTGGTCGGCCTCCTGCATTTTGGATGTCTGCTGTGTTATGGCTGTCACGTTGCAACCCTGTCGTCTCTAGGCTTGAATGGTCCACTGTGCTGTCCATCAGGGAAGCCTTGGAGGGAGCCCTGCTTGCTCTCAGAGGTGTGATTGATGGCCATGGGCAGCTCCTGATAGATGAAGATTTTATCCAAACCTTGTTGACCCCAAGGGAAAGATCCCTGTTGATCACACTGCCATCCCTCCCACTTGACATGGACACAGCCTCTTGTCTAGCTTCACAGCTGATTATTTTTAACTAGGGGAAGGAGCTAATATTAGTGGTATTTTGTAGTGCAGGATATGCCTGACATGCTTAGAAAACTGCGTTATTCAGCACAGAATCCATATAGATTTTCAGCAGCTTTTCTCAGCATTAGCCAAGGCTCATGCATCATTGATTTCTCAAGTGCTTTGGAAAACATAACAGTAGCGTAGAAGGAAGAGTGTGTCCATCAGACTTTCTCAGAGTGGCAGAACCATTGTTTTCAGACCAATAGAGCTGGTAGGTACTATAGCTGTGCTATAAGAGCACAGAAGTTTCACATCTCCACTAATGTGTTTATGTGGCTGCTACAGACAGGGCATAGCCATCTGTAGCGTTAGTGCAAGTGTTTTTCGATTCTTTGCATAAATTAGGAGAAATATATTATTTCATGAACTGCTGCTTATACAAATTTTGGCAGAGGATCAAAGTTCAAAAAGATGGATTTATTTTTAAAGCATGTGTATTGAAAATTAAGGGTTGGGACAAAAATTCAACCCCAGATCTATTTTTCAGGTTACAGGGGGAAACACATCATAATTTTACCGGCAATCTAGAGAATCCCTGGAGATAATTATAATTGCACTTTCCCATAGCTGGAGTGAAGCTCTATGTGTCAGCACTTCTGCTCCTTTCAGGGCTCTACAAATGGTGTCATTTTAGGTGCCAAGGCACACACAAATGCAAGATTTAAGGGTTTTCTTAAAATTTTAATTTTGGAATGAAATGAAACCCAAAATGTTGACCACCCTTACGCAGTTTTCTCCCTGTTTGCATTCAAAAAGATCTTCACTAGAAAACACATAGCCTAGCAAATTGGGGGGGAAAATGCCATTAGCACATGACAAAACTTGTTTTATTTGTTTATTAATGGATGTCTCATGTATGTGATAAGACAGGAGTAACACTTCACATCTTTGGCTGCTGTCCAGCAAAACCCTGAAGGACATGCTTCACTCTGAGCATCTTAATTATTCTTCACCTTAAGCATTTTAAGCGTTCTTCACTTTAAGTGAATAAATCTACTCATGTTGTTGACACAGATGGAGAAAAGGGAGAGCGTGTAAGTTGGTGTCACAGGGTAAGGGAAATCCAATGACAACCTGGGGCTGCAAAAGAGTGCCCAGTGTGCATACACAGCTGTAAGTTTTAACTGTATCAGTCATATACATAATTAATATTTTCTTTTTACTGACTGGACTATGTTGTCTTTACAACTTCCTCCCTTTCAGAGATTTAATTATTATATGCAGCAGAATTGGACATTTCATGGCTTTTGTCTCACCATTTACTTAAACAAGAAGTTAAGCACAGTAGATTTCTGTATAAGGATTTTGAAAATTCCATTCATTCATTCTGTCATTTGAAGTCATCAGTTAAGAGGTTAGAATAGCACAAGTAATTCTCTATGGCTTGCAAGATATGCACATCTCTTAATTGGCCACCTCCACACCTCTCTGTTCTGCAGTAATCAAGGAGATGAAAGTTTTAACAGGTTGGAGCCATCTCCACCTGATTTGAGAACCACCAGCCAGTGGCCAACAGGCTTTCGTGGTCCAGTTATTGTGACTGATGTGTTTAAGTGCAGACATTTGGATTTGGAAATAACTGTCTCGTTTTACAGCACCACAGCCATCCTCTCAATCTGTTTGCACTGTTGTCACCTGCTAGGTTTCCTCCCCTGCTTTGCTGGGCCCAATCTGCAGCACAATAAAGAAGAAGCAGGTGATGCTGAGCCATGCCAACCTCCACCTCCTGAGGTGGTCACAAAATGCAGGGGAATTGTTACCATAACCACCTTTTCCCAGATCATATGTTGGAGATTGGATAGCTGGTCCCGTTCCCACCCATTTGTGCTGCTCATAAGGCACGGAGAACAAACAAAGCTGCCCAAATTAAGCTGTCAAAAACTCCGCACAACAACAGGAGCTTTCTTAGGTGACAACAAGCTGGCAGAGCCACCTTTCTGCCAGCCTACAAAATTCAGTATAATAAGCAAGCCATGGAGAGGATAAGGCAGGCTGTGTGGCACGCTGGCACATCCTTGGCAGCAGCAGCAGTTGGAGGCAGGAAAATGAACACACTGTCCCATTAGAGGCACTTGACTTGCTGGCTCGTGTCCCTGTGGAGTCCTTTGTGGACACAGCAGAGCACAGGCATTCAGGGCAGCACCCAGCCCTGCTCTAAATCAACTTCTGACAGGACACTGCCATTCCCCAGACTAAGAGGTGATGAAAGCAGGGTGGTGTGAATCCCCCTGTTAGCACTCCCCTTAATCCATTCTAGGTTTTGCAGAGCTCCCTGGTCTAGGAGTGAGAGCAGAAAGAAGCTTTACACTGTGCCTGTTCGCCCTGCACTCTGCCGAATTAAGAGGGATCTCAAAGCAAAGCTGGAAACCCAAACCCTTTCATTCAGATAACCCTTCCCCCCATAACATGAGCATCTCCTCAGCTCAGGTGCAGCAAAGCCTTCTTTTCTTCCTTGTTTCCAGGATCTGCTCTACCCACTATTGCTGCCTCCTCCCCTCTCCTCTCCGCGCTCCATTGAGCAGCTGCCAAGGGCATTTGCTATGCAGCTTGGCCCTTAACGTTTTGCCCTAAGCAAGCAGCCAGGACTCCAGCTGCCTAACTCCACTGCAGCTGGATGCTTACAGAGAGCTTCAGATTCCCAACTCGAGATAAGCCAAGATAGCAATGCTGAAAATACATTCAAACTGAGGCTTGTATCTGGGTCACAGAGCTGCCAAAACCACCCCCGTTCTGTTGAAACAGCTATTGAATTTGCTTCTAGAAGGAAAAAGACAGTAACATGCCAAGTGACACTAATTGTTAGGCAGCATTGAGCAAGTATAATGCGTTCCTACAAATTATCTGGGAACATTTTTTCCCCTTTTTTGTAATGCATTTTGAGGGAGGAATGGGGAAGTTGATCAAGGTGAATGCATAATCCATGAAAATCTGTGAAAAGGCATAGCTCTTCAGGGGAACACTTTTTGTGGAAAAAATGTTACCTGTGGGTTAGACATTTGTGGGGAAAATATGAATAAGGTCTTGCAGATTTGAGAATGAAAAAATACTTAAAAACCACAAAAACCATCATCAGCTTCTATGCCAAAGTTATTAACTCAGCAAAGGGAGAAGACTCGCTTTGCTTTGCACCACCTTCAGCATTGATTAGGAAGGTGGAGATGGCTTTAGGAGAAAGACAGTCCCTGTTTTTGGAAATGGTGATAAATCACAGAGAATCCAACAGTTCCAGTTCTTTCCTTTCCTTAAGCTATACACACAGACTTATTTTCACCATCGTGAGTTTAGGAAAGAGAAACCAACCTACCAAAAAAAAAAAAAAATCCAAAATTTGCCCTGGATTGGCTTGGCATGGTGGATTTCTGAAAGATGACATAAAACACTGCTAAGCTTCCTACTTTCAATGCCCTGAAGAAAAATCCCATTGGATAGATTGCTTACTGTAACAATTTCAGACTAGCAAATTGAGGGCCAGTAGGTTTTGTCTCTGTCTCTTTTATCAAGTCTTGATACAAAGCATTTCACACCTGCATCTGTTCCTCTTTCCCAAATTAAGCAGTACAGTATTCAGCCAGGAGGAATCCATATGATTATTCAGGGACAAAAGAGCTGTTTAGCTTAAATAAAGGTGGCAGAACTTGGTGATTAATTTGTCTCCTTTGTTTCTCTAGTTGGAGAAGAAAGAAAAAAAGACAGAAAAGGAGTAATTACACTTAACTACACAAAGAGAGTTTTGCAGTCCTGAATTCATGAGCATTTTCAAGTTGATGGAAGAACACTAGGTTGGGAGATGCTTCCTAAATACAGGGCAGAACTATTTGAAGGCAGCAATACATGACATAGCAGTCAAAGACTGGTGTGTTCAGCTTGTTTATGTTCATCTGTGCTTTTTGATCTGTTTTTAGAAATCTGTATATGAAAGTTATAGTGGTTATGGAACGTGACATATGGAGAGAGGCTGTCATGCACCTGCCCTGGCTGCTGGGTAATACAGATGTTCTGCAGATGTGTGTGGTTGCACTGAGGTTTAGGGTTTTACTTCTACCATAGAGAATTTTCCAGGCAAAAGGACTTTGGAGAAAGCACTTACACAATTTTGAAACCTGTGACTTAATACTCCCAGTTGCTGTTCTAAGTCCAGTGAAGTCAGTGGGAGGCTGACTGTGGCAAGGCTACAATTTCCTCTCAGGAAGGAACATGGACATTTCACCTTATCCATTTTGCTTTTTCAGTAGATGGGCCTTGTTTAAAGATAAGAACGCACACAAGTCTCCAGGACCCTTATCAAGGGAAAAGAAGAGGGAACCAGAATTTCAGGTGAAGTATTAGAGATCTGATGTGAAATCATTTGGGAACTCTCGTGTTCCCTGATCGTTGCTGGCTCTGGTAGGAGCAGCTGGAGGTTGCTTCTGAGGGACCAGTGGCAGCAGGGCAGCTTCATTGCTCAGCAAGCACTGACACTATTTAGTGCAATGGTTATCTACCTCAAATCCTATTGCTCTCATGCAGTAAAACACACACTGATTTTCAGTGCTTTAACTAGGGAGATATGCTCTGTACTTAGCCTGTTTTCCCATTTATTTATACTCTTCAGTGGGGAAAAAAAAAAAAAAAAAAAGAGGAAATGAAGAAAAGAGAAACAGCCATGGCACAGCTTCAAATCTTTTACAGTCAAATGAAGATGTAAAGAAGAAAAGGTCAAGTCGAACTTCTGCAGTTGAGCCCCATTCAAAATACACAAAATATTCTAGATCTAGACATCTGGATCCAGAGGACATGGAAAGGAAACACTGAACAGAACCAATGAGTCAGAAGATGTGAATTTTAGTCCTTATAAAATTCACTGCAGTAATTTCCCATCTTTGAATGTGATGGTGGCTGTGTTTTCAATTTGGGGCTTGGAGAAATACAGAACACTGAAAGCTGCTGTCAGAACTGGGTGACACTTGACAAGAGCATAAAATAATTTTATTCCTGGGTAGTTCTGACAAATGATTTGGCCTGGGCAATTTAACAAGGCCATAAGAGATTGGAATCACTGGAGAATGATTTCATGGTCAATGGGCTGTAGGCAGCTCTGTTTATTTCTGTCTAAGCTGTGGGTCATTATGGATATACGACAAAACATGTTCCAGGACTTTGAAGATTTGAGAAGCCTTAAGATGAAATGGTAGCAGCTGCTCATATCACAAACAAGGAAGAAGATCCTTTTACAGGCAAACTAAAGAAGAATGTTACTAAAAGATGTATTTCCCCTGCATTTTAAATGTATTGGGTACGTTTCTGCATTGTTTCCAGCCTTAGCTGAGATTTAAATTTGCACTGCATGCTTTTACAGAGATATTCTTTGGTTTGCAAAAACGCTTTCTAAAAGCTTTTCCCAAGCATGCTTCCAGTATGACTAAGAAACACCTTCTAAAAGCAGTAGCCACTTCGAAGTAACATTTCTAAGGAACATTTTCCCTTTCTTTCCCTTGTGCTGTTCCACCAGCAAGAGCTGCAACTGTGAGGAGCAATAGACCCTCAGGAGACCATATGCTGCTACTAACAGGCATTTTCAGTATGTAAATTTAGGAGGTCATCACAGAAGAGGTCTCAGATCTGCTACTTATTGCTTCTCATCACGTGAATCCTCTGAAAGGGATGCCCAGTCCAGTATCCATGCACCAGCCCATAGAAGCCTGCTGCCATTCAAGCAGGCCAATGTTTATTTTTGTTTGATTTCACTTGGTCTCTTCACACGTCTCATCCTCCTTTATCCCAATTTTGCTAACTGTTGCTTCAGTTAACAAATATTTTTCTGTTGCTACAGCAATTACTTCCTCCAGCATATTTAAAGTGGAATATTTTGCTGAATCAGGAATTCTTTGCATAATGATATCCCACTGTGTGTGTTCAGAGAGAGGGTTTGGATGGGAAACACTCTTTGATGCTGCTACAGTAAGACTGCAAAAGTGACCTTTTACTTTGGGGCAAAAAGCTCCTTCTTTAATGTAGTTACTACTTTTCTCATAACTAAGAATTACCATGACAAAAAAATCAGCATGTAAGTCTCATTGTAATGATGACTTAGTTACCAGTCTTTCCCAGTTGTTAGAATGGCTGAAAAAATGTTTATAGTGCTGAGGATGTCAGTCTTGTCCAGACTAAGAATGCAGAGCATTAAAGAAAAATTCCTGTGAGGGTCTCCATGTCAGAGAGGGATCAAAACAAAGGTGGGGAGAATGATAATCCTCAGAAAGATTTAGCTTAAAGGAGAAGAACTTTTCCCTTGCCAAGGATTGAAAAGGATTGTGAAATAGGTTTGTTAATAAAATGAAATAAAAATAAAAGAACACCAAAGAAAAAAAACCCAAACCAACAACATGTACTACCCAGTAATAACACACAAATAAGATCTACTACCATCAAGCTGTTACAGTGCCTCTGCCTGCCTTCCAACTCACTCTGCAGGCTGCAGGTCATACATGCTGGAATGTAGATTGCCTCACACCAGTGTAGGAGCAGTGATAGATACTTTAGGCACACCAAGCACAATGCTGGGGCTGTTTATTTAAATACACATATGTTAGGGACAAGCAGTAGGATAAGCCAGAAGAATAAGGAGGAAACTTCAGTTCTCTAAATGGCTCTCATAAGGCCCTTTTTGGAATAGTTACATTCATCCTGTTTTCCACATTTCACAAAATAAATTGAAAAGTTGAAAAGGGGTGAGGAAGGATCTCAAGGATTATTAGAACTTAGAAATATCTCTCAATGTAATATGCTTGATTCATCCCCAAGCCTCTAGATATATTTTGTTGACTCCTATATGATGTTAAAAGTTTACTTGATCATAGTTTGCAAAGATCTACCCGGGGAAGTGTCAGGCAGCCTTTGGGGGCTGCATGTTGGGAGCCAGTTGTTAGAAACTGAAACTGAACCGGGTCACTCTCCTAATGAGACACAAAACCTGTCAGGCTAATTAGCTCTTCAGATAACTTATCTAGGGATATAATAAATCTTCATGTATTTGATATATTGAAGTCTAAATTGCTTGTCTTTCAAATAACAGTGATGAACTTCCAAAAGGGTTATGAGATTGGTTCTTTTACCTCTGTTAGGAAAGTGGTCAGCTTAGATCATCAGAACAGTCCCTCTGGCTACAATAATGTAGCTATCATGTTTCTGTCTTCAGGAACATGGACAAGTGGAAGATCTATATAGGATGGTTTTCATGCAAAGTTCAAGTTATCTTACCATATCCCCATGAAACAAGATTATCTTAGCTGCACTGCTATGTCAAGCACATCTTTATTGAAACCTCCTTGTGGACAGCTCTGCTCCCTCTCTTTGTGTAACACTTAAAAGAACATCTCTTGCTCCACTACCTATTCCCCTCAGGAAGGCAGTGCAAGATCCCACAGGAAAACTGAGAACATCTCCATTATACTGTTGTGTTCTGCACAGGAGTCTCAGATGTTAACTGACATTTGAGAGACTATGTGAAACCAGGGCAATAGAGCATGGCCTTTTCATTCAGCCTTTGTCTTGGGTCATTTTGTTGCAGATACTGAACCCATATATTGTTCTGTACAGTTAGATCATTGGCAGAAACAGAAGCTCCACTTCGAGAAAAAGTTACTCACCATGTGGTCAACACGCTGATTATCAAATAAAATTTCTCATCAGAAGCCTTGGCACTTTCCTCAGGATTTGAATTACCACTTGGAAAACCAATGGCCTCATGTTTTGTAAGCTTGGAATCTTCAGGACGTGTGCTCTCTCCATTTTTAAACCTGAGCTTAGGTATCTAAACCCATCTTTCTTTTTTCTTTCATCAGTGCAGGTTCTACACTTCCAATCATCTCTGCAAGACAAAGTGGGATAAAATATGGATGCAGGTGTGCTCTTCTTTGCTGCTTGCAATGCAAGCCACTACAAAATGGATTATTGTTTTTATCCAGAGCCTGATGGAGCTCACTGGAAACATTTCTATAGGACTTAGAGTCAAATAATATGTCTATACTGCCTGGTAGGATGGTCCCAAAACTAAACTCTGCATGCCAAATCTGTAAGCATAAGTGGAGGAGAGCACAGTGTCTGGAGAGCTCAGATTGTGCCTCAGTCCTGGTCAGCTGTACTTACAGAGGCAGCTGGGTGGATAACAAGATGAATATGAAGGACTTCTGGTTTAGGGCTCTTCCCTAAGGCTGCTGTCATTTGGGCTCCATGCCACTGAGAACCTTCTCTCAAGTCTTAGCTTCCTGAGACCACCCATGACGTGATAACTTGGTCTTGGGAGACATCTGGGCAGTCTGCTGTAAATTTTCCTGTATACATATGTTAAAAGCATGGTGAGCAGAAACACTCCTTTATAAGGCCATTTATTTATATTATGACTGAACAAGGAGTCCATGTATCTAACAAACATGGGATAAATCTGAATAGTAAGCCATAATTCCACAGATGGAATCCAATCTTCCCTTTTTTTCCACCCCCCGCAGCAGTGAGTGCTGTTTTACATCTTTTGTTTCTCCAAAAGCTCCACTTTTTTCCTTATTTATCTCAATGAGCTCCTCTGTATCTTCACTAATAACTCTACCTTCCCATTCTCTCAGGTATTTATTTTATTTTTTTCCTTAAAATATTTTCCAGCATAAGGTACTTTTTTTTTGCCTTAAGTCATATCTGAGTGCTTTAATTTCTTTACTTATTCCCTCAGCAAGTACAAAATGCACCCCTTTTAGAGAAGGGAAATGGAGCCCACGGAGATTAAATGATAAGCCCCAGTACATCTATCACACAGCAGAAAACTGAGATCAGGTCTTCTAAAACCAAGATTAGGCCTTCACCACTTGAACAAATCACACCAGATAATTAAGGTCCTGTGAGGTCCCACATGGTCCTGCTATGGCACATGGCCTTGCAGGATGTTCAGCAAGATCCTTGCAACTGGGAACATGTATCAGGCTCTTAAAGATGTGCTTTCTGAGCCGGCATTTCCCTAGGGTGCAGGCAATTTCAGAGCTTTTCTGTGCACTGGTTACTTTGCCTTTCTTCTTACGTTATAATCCAGGCTGCTCAACAGCATAAAGGTTTCCAGTGAGCTCACAGGGTTTCCAAAAGTGGAAGGCAAGGCTTGCATCTAGCCCAAGAAAACCAGGGGGGGGAAAAGAACAAAATAAGCCCATTTTATATCTCTATGCAAAAATGGGCAACAGGGAGCAAAGTGCGCATTCAAGCTCTCCAAGTGAGAAAACAATGACAAGAATTATAAAAGGAATTACCAGCAACAGCACACACCAAGAAGCTCCCAAACCATCAGCTACGTGGCCTGACTCGAGATCACGCGCGTTGATATTCAAACACAGAAGAGACTCCCATTTACATTCAACAGGGATGACAGCTGCCCTTTTGCCGATGCTCTCAGAGGAGTGTTAGTTGAGATAAAAGAGTTATACCGTGGGACTTAAACAGCAGCTATTACTGTGAGTAGAGAGCAGCCCCGGGCAGATAACAAAGGGCTGAAGAGACATGATGGACTGGCTGAGGCTGAGAGAAAGAAATACCTGCAACATGAAAGGAGACTTAAGTTTTCCTTTTGATCTTTTTTAGTATCCTTCAGTACAATTTTGTCTGTTTATGCTCTCTAGTGACCTCCACCGCTGTAATGTCTAAACGCCTTGCTGGTTTTTGGAGGTCCACTCTCAAAGTGCTCTTTTGAAGGAGGGGAATAGTGACCCCACAGTTAAAAAGCAGCCTGAAGAAACAGGAAAGGTGATGTTATTTCTCTCAGATGACAAGGAGATGCTCAAGTCATACGGGTTCATGTGACAGAGCTTGGCAATATAAGGGAGAGTAGTTTGCAGGGGATACTCAAGGGATGGGAGATACTAAGGAAGTGCTCATCATCCTGAGATGGTGATGAATGAAGAGTACAGATAGGGAATATATGAGCTTGCAAATTATATGCATGCTAATATAAGGCTGTGCTAAGATCTTGTTTCATATACCCTTAGTTCATATAGATCTCTCATTACTGTAAATCTCCTTTCAGACCCTAAAATCAATAGATACAAAGCTGTTTCTTAACTCTTGAAGGTAAAAACTTAAAAGTGACCTCAATAAAGTAGAAAGCCTCATGGGTTCATATATTCTGGCACAGAGAGGTGTGTTAGCCCTTCAGTCAGTAGCTTCTCCTCCAGCAAATCCACTGTACAGAGTTAGGAGGATTAAACACAGTTCTGCATCTTTCAAAATCCAGACGGTTTTCAGGAGAAATTATCTGTCACCCTAATCCCCGCAGCTCTGTTTATCTCTGATCAGAAAGGGGAGTGCCAAATTGGCACGCTGATTCATGTACCAAAAAAAGAGCGTGCCTATAAGCACAGATCATGATTTGCATACTTATTAGCCTTGACTGCCAGGGAACATTCTGGTTCCTTTGTAAGCACAGAAACAGTAAAAATATGCTAATAGCGGCATATCAAATTTGGGCTGTAGCCAATCTGTCAATATTGAAATTACTTGCCTGTAATATAGTGGGTAAACAACTCGCTGTATAGGATGATCCGAGGCATGATTTGAACTTGTTGAAATTTAGTCATTTTGTGCCTGAAAAACTCACAGATCAGAAAGTGAAACATAAGCATACATGCAAGACAGATGTCACACTGACTTTCTATTCTCTTATCTCTTTGCTGTCTTCTTTTCTGCTTTGCAAAGTGGCTCATTCAAGAAGCTGGGGGTGGGGTTATTTCCAGAGAGAATCACTTAAATTACGGTCAATGTATGCCACCCCATTTCTTCTCCATGCACAATAAAGACAAAATGTCTCCTGACATAAACTTGATATAAACCCAAGTCATTCCTTTCTTACAAATAGAGCTCTTCCCACAGCAATGATCATCAAAACTCTTTAGAAGTTAATAATCTTTCCTTAACTCTCCGAAACTCTCCCATCTCCAAAATCTTCAGAGGAGACCCTTTTGCTGGCTCTGACACCCACTGTCTCCAGTCCAGTGATAGTCCAGCCCTTAGAAAGCCTTCAATTATGTTAATGCCTGTAGTGCTTATCCTGTGCAAAATGATCCTGAAGCCTTGAAAATTACTGAATAAAATTCTCCCCTTCTTCTGGAGAAAATTCCCTGCTTAGATTAGAAGACGCTTGACCATTTTGCTTCTCTCTGGGCTATACTATTTCAGCCTGCCCAGTGCCTCCTGCTTTGTGGTCACCATGTGAACATGAGATGCTGGATGCCCTTTGCTTCCAGTTCAGCCACACCATGCAGGGTCAGGATGAACCAGGCTACCCTGATGAACACATTTTGCAATCACAATCTTCAGGCCCAAAGGTTACTAACTGAAGCCACTGAAGCTAACTGAAGTGGGTCTGTGCTGCCTTAGCCTTATCCTCTGTTTTCTTTCTGTGTCTTTATGTGTCAAGAAGTTCCTTTTCTTCATCTCTGCTATTTATTCTTTCACTCCATTTATGTTTTTCAATTATCTGGCATAGTCTCTGCTAATTGTGCACAGTTGGTTTCCCTTTCTTTGAGAACCATTCCAGATAGAAGGAAGAAAGATGATGGGGTAGTTAATGAAATGTATTTGGCCAGACTCTTTTTATTCTCAAAGAATGGAACTGAAAGTCCCATTTCTCTAAGCAGAGCTAAAAATATATCTGGGGGGAAGAAAACTAGACTCAGAAAGACTCTATGAAGTTCCTTCTGTTTATCCTTAGCATAATTTTACACCCATGTCTCCTCTAGCCCTTACATGAGACAGACTTCATAGAGCAAAATCTCCCAGTCCCGCTCTGCAAACCAGGAAAGTCTTTGAACTAGAGACATCTCCCCAGAGCTTGCCATGGGGTGGAGTGACTTGGGCAGCACCTTGCACTCTTTCCAGCTGTTTCACTCTAAATGAACAGCCTCACTGATTCATCAGTGAACCAGAGATGAGGGTGCCACTGACCTGAGACTAAACTTTTCTGAGCTCTTCCTCTGCTGAATAGCCACACCTGGGTCCTAGCCATTAAATGAAGGAGGACAACCGCAGGAAAAGATAAGCAGGATGCTTTAAGTGAAGAAGCTGTGTGGCAGACAGAAACCATTACCCTTCACAGTGTGAATGTGGAAAACAAAGAAGCATCTGGAAGGGGAGGTCATTTTTGACAGAAAAACAACATCTCAGCAATCCCGTCCATGATAAAAAGAGCTGCACACATCCACATCCAGACACAGTAACTTGGTCACCTTCTGCTCGAGGAGAAGTGACTGTTGGCCAGAGACAGAAACCATCCAGCTGACAAAGAGAAGCACATCCTGCAAGGAATGCCTGGTTTAATTATGAGATTCACAATATTTAATGCCAATATCTCAACATCTAGGATCCCAGTTACTAACTGGAAAATCTCAGTGTTTCCAGCCTCAGTAGCTGTAAAGAGAAGCATGGAAACGTGTCCCCTCTAAACCCAAAAGGAATAAAATAATTCAGTATCAAGCCCCATGTGAAACTGCTGATCACCAAGTTTTGCAGTTTGTATTTGTCTGCGGCCTCCACCCATGTACATGCCAGAGGGAGAGAGAGCCTTGTTGTCTCTGCTTCTTCCCATGGGATGATTCTAAGTTTTACAGCCAAGGACAAAAAGTAAATTAACAGGGTATTCTATTATTTGCTACAAAAAAGGCAGTGTGGTGATATCTGAAACACAGCAGGCCCTCCTTGTTCTTCACAGAGATAACTAGGTGGGGTATCTCAGATAACACAGGGTGGTAATTGTAGAGAAAAGTTAACTTGCTAATAGCAATCACTTTATCTTGTTTGTCAGTGATTAGTTATGTAAATTTGTTCTCCCTTTCAATTCCACACCAGTGCATCAAGGTGACATGCCACATGTGCATAATTACTGCCAGTGTTATTTCCAGACCTTGATCTACAAAATGCAAAGTGCCACTTATTAGAAAGTCCACACAATCAAAGATGCTTCTTTCATTTATCTACACGTGTTTGCTGTTCTCTTTTGATAGGCACAGCATGTAAGAAGACAGTGGGAAGCAACCACTGCATTCACAACGTGGCTTCTCCTTCGTTAATTAACTAAATCAGGTGCATAATGTCGTTTGTGTAACTCCTAGAGAGTCCAGGACATTACTGCTCTTACAACACAGGGAAATGCTGCTTTAACCAAGTCTGTAAGACAAAAAACAAAAACAAAACCAAAAACCAAACATTAAAAACGAAGCTGAAAAATTCTATTTATTTATTGTTTATAAAGCACCATAGCACTTCACAGGCAAATTATATCAGAATCTCAACCCTCAAGGAATTCATAATCTACACAGGCCAGATTCAAGCTGCATCACTCTTTACTCCCTGTGTCGCCCCTCTGACTCTGGTTCGATTCAACAGAAATAACAGCATAAGGATCTGGCTTTAATTAAAGAAAACTTTAGAGACTAGTAATCAGGATTTAAAAAAATGCTGTCGCCTCATCCCTAACTCATTGAAACTGGAATGAAAATAAGCCCAAAACCACCAAAGACCTTTTAGCTGCAGCCACGTTTTAGTGCTTCATATGCAGAGTCGTCATGGCTGGGACCAACTTGCAGAGTCAGTCAGTTCGGTGCCCACCATGTCTCGCTATAATAAAGCTGAGCTGCTAATGACTTAAAAGCTCCAATTAGCATACATTTCTGAAGAAATGTGTGCCACTGCTGATACTCAGTAATAGCAGTGAGAATCCCATCCAGCTCACAGAAATAGATGGATTTCATCCCAAACTATTCTTGTGTTCACTCTCCAGACCTTTGTCTCATCATGTACCAAGCTCCTACTTCCAGAATCTGCAGACAAGGCAGTTGCAGTCCCTGCTTTTCCATCTACAAACAACCCACCAGAGAGACCAGGCTTGACCCTGTGCAGCAAAGTTTGGCCAGTGGGAACACAGTTGCCATGATAAGCAGTGGGATGAGGTGCTGTAGGCCAGCAGCAGCTGCTACTGTATTATGCAAGGAACTAAATTCCAGCTGGGATCTGCTTGTACAAGTCAAACGGGAGAAGGCAGCTGAACCCATAGGGTTGTATCTCCCTTCATTGGACCAAGTTCAGCTGCACGTTTCAAGGCAGAAAGAGCTTCTTTGGAAAAGTTACCCAACAGCAGAATTACTTAGTTGAAGCAGTTCACCTGAGTATTATATGTGGCAGGCAGGAATGGCTTATGGGGAAGTCCATTCTAATTTGATTTTTAGAATCCTCTCTTTGGAGGGATTCAGAGGTCAGTACCACACCATACTGGAACAGTAGAAAGCAAGAGGAAGAAAAATTAGTGTGATAACCATAATATTGCATTAGTCTAAGCACAAAGGCAGCCTCACGAATAAAGTGACCTTACTCTAAAATAGGCTAAACACAGAGCCAGGGCAGAGCCAGGGAAGAGTGCTTTAAGAAAGCATGTGGTGTGCTGTGTCCTAGTCTAGGCAGTCCAAGGACTGTTTGAGTCCCATGGTGCTTTTATTTGCCAAAAGCCACTAGAGAGGAAGGAAAGTGCTATTTATCCAAGGAGGCAAATGAGGCATGGTGCAGCTGATTGACCCCTCATCAGTGATACCTCCTGCCTGTGGAGGATCCAAAGGTAAGACATAAAAGTGTTTTACTAAAACAAGCACACAGGGCCATGTGGCCCCCAGCTGCTCAGTAAAGTGCCCAGTTTGGTGCTGGGAGGATCAACAGACTAACTGGCAAGGTGACTGGTAACTAGAGAAACGAATGCTCCATTATAAGAATGAAAACAAGGCAAGCTTCCTTTCCCATAGGAGGGGATCCTGTTGTCTCCAGTTTCACAGTCTTTGGCCAGTTTAGTTTGTGTTGGACTCTCTGAACTCTGTGATCCTTACTGTAAATACAGTGCCATACCCCAGCGTACCTGCTTTTCCCCTGGAAATGGCAGCAAGATGTGCATTCTCCCTGCCCTCCCCTGCAGCCCTGTGGCAGTCCCAGTGCATTTGCTCCATTCTGGGCTAAAGCATCGGGCTGCAGCTTCTGGGCCCAGCCCAGGCAGTGCCTGGCCACATGTTCTCCCCTCAGACTCTATTTTGGGCCCTGCCATAATAGCTGGCTGTACCTACTTCTCACTCTCTGCGGTCAATCTCACACTGAGAGGGTTTGTCAGCCCTAAAGGAGCAAGCTGTTCCCTATTTCCTCTGGAGCTGGAAGGAAAGGACAGATAATCTGGCCCAGCCTTTGTGATGCAGCTTTTAAACGTGCAGGAATGTCACACATCCCCAAATTTTTCATGAGCCTTGGGGGCCGTGGTTCTGGTTTTGGGCAAACCTGCTGGCTCAGTGCTGCCTGATGTCCCTTTGAAGCCAATGCACTGACTCCAGGTTTACATTGGCATAAGAGGCTTCGGGGTAAAAACAAAGGGAAAGTGTTTCAAGATGCTCCACAGGACAATTTAATCTGAGAGTCTGAAGGAAAAGAAATCCCATGCCAGGCAAGATCCAGTAAGGCTGGGGCAAAGCTCTGCCTGGCTGGGCAGATGCAGCACCTTGACCAGTGCATGAACATCAGTGGAGGAAAGTCCTTCTCTCTCTTTTCCTCTCTAACTACTCTGCCCCGTGTCAGGAGCTGCTGAGGACGGGGGGGCTGCAGGGCAGGGGGCTGCGTAGGCAGCTGTTGACCCTGTGCTCTGCCTCTCTCCCTGAACGGGGGGACTGGGGGAATTGAGGGCAAAGAGCAAATGAGACTGAGGCCAAAGGCTTCAGTGAAGAAGTTGCCTTCCTCTTGCAGACCTGTTCAATTTCAAAACACCTTAATGGATACCCATTTCATAACTCCCACTCAGTCAAGCAGGACTGAAGGGACATGTCCAACTTGCTGCCACATTGCAAGTCAGGGGTCTTCACTCTGGTTCCCAGCAGGTCTCCAGGCAAAAGCAAGAGAAAAAAAAAGATGAATAAATGGGCTGTAGCCAAAGGGCAGGTATAATAAGTGATCTGGAGAGACGGCAAACCTTTGGTCTGACCTGGTACACTTTCTAACCCCAATTCTACTCTATCCTTAATAACAGAACTAATTGAAACATCAGAAGATGATTAAAGTCCTGAAGGATAATACAGCAAAATCGTCCCTACTTTTAGATACCAACTTCTTCTGCCCCTATGTGCATCAGCAGAGAAATACATACATGTTTGTGAGCTTTAGAGAGTATATGCTTTTCCCTGCTTAAAGCCCCACAGAAATACTCCAGTCAAGATGAAGAATGCCCTGGAGAAACAGGATTTTTTTGGCCTACTGAATGTATTATTTTGTTTTTCCCAAAAGCTCTTATTAGGCCTTCATATAAAAACAAACAAAACAAGAAACAATAACAAACAAAGAAACAAAATCAAAACCCCAAGAAAACACTAAACCCCTTAAGGTGGTTTGATAGCAAGCAAAGACATACAAGAGCTGAGCAAACCGTCTTGTCCAAACTTTTACACCCTTCTCCAGACATGGATTTTTCCTGTAGTCTGCATAGTGCTTGCAGGCACAGTTGCAGGGGAGCTGGGAAGTATTATTAGTTATTATTAGTAAGGTTTATTATAGCATCTCGCCTTGAATGGCTGCACCCCACTGGGTGACCCAGGGTGCAGATGAGTGTAGGAACTGTGTGATTCATTGTGCAGAGCACAGTGTGAAATACTCACAGCAAACTGTTTGGCTGGGGAAGAACTGGGCCTCTTTCTGTCCTAGGGGA
>JAWWEU010000158.1:57163732-57199116 GCA_035583155.1 Acropternis orthonyx | reverse complement strand
GATCTAGCTGGCATTTCCCTGGGTTGAATTATGCTTCATGACCCTGTTTCCCAAACACATTTTTTACTTGTTGAAAGTGTGTGTGTACAGTGAGACTGCCTAACACCCCAATCTTTAAGCTGAATTGTTTATAGGGAAGGTAGGTCAGGTAGTGCTATTTCTGTTCCTCAACTACATGATGAGTAGTACATCATGAGTTGTACATGAGAAGTACAAGTGCTTCTAGGACATGGAGTACATAGAATAATAGAATCATATAATGGTTTAGCTTTTAGGGCCATGCCATGGGCAGGGACACCTTCCACTACACTAGGCTGCTCAAACCTGCATCCAACCCAGCCTTGAACACTTCCAGGGATGGGGCATCCACAACTTCTCTGGTCAACCTTTAGAGCATTCATTCATGTAAATTAATTTTCAGATAACTTTCTGAGAATATTAAAATTCTTCCCTTTGTTGTGCCTTCAGGAGTGATTTCAAACTGGGTTGACTGTAGCCCTTCTCCAACAGACAGAGCTTGCGCCAAACCTGCTGCATTCACTCAGAGTTAAAGTCAGTCATTCAATTTGCATAAAAAATTCACGCCTATGGTGATTACTTGCTCACTAAGTCAGTGTATTAGTGGACAATAATTGATATCACTTCAGTTTAAAAACAGAAGGCCCAGGTAAGGGGTAGACAGAAATCTGATCAGTCCTGTCCAGACTGAGGTGCCTCTCAGTATGCCATAAGAATGAATTTTAAACATCTGTGAAATGTTAATATCAAAACCAATACTGTCTTTGGAGAACAGGCACCAGCAGCAAGCAAGAAGGATTTTCAAGATCCGACTTTGATCTTACTGGCACTAATTCCAGAGCTAGCTTCTCAGTCCTCTTCTGAACATGGCAACAAGAACCTTTCCAGGGAATTGTGTATGCTTTGGAGTTGGTTCTAAAATACATCTGAAGAACTGAGCATAGGTGGGAATTGCCAGTGATGGAGGGTAAAGAAAAAAAGAAAGGAGTAAATCTGAAGAAAAATAGAGCAATGCAAAAAATTATCATGGAAAGGAAGGTCTTTTCAAGGTCCCATCTTTCACAAAGCTTATATGGGAAAGGTTTTTAGAGTCTGGAGAAGAACAGGTTACTACAGTCAGCCATGCAAGGCAAGGCCTATGAGGGATGCACACATCAGCTTGTGGGGATCTGTCCCCATAACATATGTTGTCCGTAAGGAGTTAACAGAGCTCTTGGGACAAGGGGAAGAATTCACTGGTGCTTCATTGCCTTCATTGAGGTTATGGTGTCTGCCCAAGAACTCACAGACTGCCTGGAAGGGGGAGGGAAGAAAGAATGCCTGTAGCACAGCCATTAAGGGAAGGTTCTCAGCCAGATGCAAGAATGAGGACACAGTGATTATGTGTATGATTATTGTGAGATTTATTGCTAATACCGTATCTGTATATTGCCAACACAATATCTAAATAACAACTCTATCGAGTTGTTATTTAACAATAATCAGGTCATGGTTCCTCCTTTTGAGTCAACAGACTATGTATAAAGGGTTATAATATATGCAAGTTTGGGCAAAAATGTACAGGTTTACAGTCTTTGGTCTTGCAGAATGCACAATTGCAAAACATAACACTTATGGAGCTACTTTAGGATTTCATCTCCATATTTGCTGTACCTTTGTGCTTTTACTTACCTGTATATGGGGTGGGAGGGAGTGTTGGGTGGGATGGGATCCACGCCAATGCTGCCTACAACCTCAGGAGACCAGTTTGCCCAGTTGGCCCAGTCTCCATTTTATACCCTTTTGCAGGCCAACATGCACCCAAGTGAATTGAAAACATCTGAGTTTTGGTCACTGCAATATAAGACAGATATCGGGCTGTTAGAGAGCGTCCAAAGGAGGGCAATGAAGACAGTGAAGGGCCTTGAGGGGAAGTCATGTGAGGAGTGGCTGAGGGCACTTGGTCTGTTCAGCTGGAGAAGCGGAGACTGAGGGGAGATCTCATTGCAGTTACAACTTCCTCATGAGGGCAAGAGAGACAGGCACTGATCTCTGCTCTGTGGTGACCAGTGACAGGACCCAAGGGAATGGCCTGAAGTTGTGTCAGAGGAGGTTTAGGTTGGATATTAGAAAGAGGTTCTTCACCCAGAGGGTGGTTGGACACTGGAACAGGGTCCTCAGAGAAGGAGTCACAGCACCAAGCCTGAGAGAGCTCAAGAAGTGTTTGGATGAAACTCTCAGGTACCTGGTGTGGGTCTTGGGGATGGTCCTGTGCAGGGCTAAGGGATGGACTCGATGATCCTTGGGGGTCCCTTCCAACTCAGCATATTCTGTGGTCCTGTGATCTCTGGAAAGCATTAATTATATTACCATCCAGACACTTCCTTCTGCAGTTCCCACCTGGTGCTGTTATCTTAGGACAGACCACATCAGAGACTGCAGAAAGGGAGAGGAGTGTGTGTGTTTGTGTGAGACATGCATAAGAAGACTTGACTAATACATTTTGTTACAATGTCTTGGAAGGCAAGATGAGAAAAGTACTGTAGGCTGGATGTAAGTGGGGCAAGGTGCTGGTGATGTGGGGCAGTACCTGTCCATCAAGGCCTTTTTGTGTCACTGATAATTTCAGGCTTTGAAGTGAAAAAATAAAGAAAAGGTTTGCTTAGCACAGAACTTTGCCATGGCTTCTGCTTGAGTGGCACATAGCTCTATCTGCTGCCTGCCACTACAGTGAGAAAGGACAAATCACAATTGTGAAGTAACACTACCCCATCCTAAAAATCTCTAAGGGCAAGCCCAGGGGCACTGATGACTGAGAAATACACCCCTCAACTCACATACCACCTATCAGTACCTACTGCAGTGTACTGAAAACACAGCACAGTACCCTGGAGACATTCAGTCTGTGGAAGACCCTTCTCCTGAAGTACCAAACTACAACCTGTATCAGCCCAAGGGGCAAAACTTTGAGGCTCCAGAGATGCTCCTGAGCAGGTTCTGCATTTCCTCCTGATCACACTGTATTCAAGATGCATGGGCCAGACTCTTCGTGTCTCCGTGAGAGACACCAGCAGGGAAAACACCACCTCTACCACATTTCTTTCATTAGTGGAGAAATGGATGCCTTAGTTGTCCATAATTCCCATGCATGCCATTCGGTCATTGAAGCAGTTGTTTTCCTCTCCTATCAGGTAAAAACACATAAAATTTATGCCCATACTAAAAATCATTAAAGAAGGAGACAAAAGCAAGGACAACATCCTGATGGCAGAGGAGAACACCCAAACAGCCCTTTCCTTTTCTCTGTGACCTCCCTGTCTGCTGTACTGCAAATACTTTTCTCAGGTTGAAGTGCTCCATTTCCTTCCTAAAATCTCTTTCTTGTGCTAGTAATCAGGGCAATATAAAATGTTCCTTTTAGACCATCTGGAAGCCACAGGAAACATCAATTAACTGCATATATTTGAATCATAAGTACATTAGACTTGAAATTTCTACATATTCTAAAAATGAAATCCTATAAAGATTTTAAGCTGTGCAATATTTAATTAAATGGTGGCCCCAGAGCGTGGGGAGCAGAATCATGTCCCTGGGCCATGGAGCAGAGCTTGCCACAAATCCACACAAGCCAGTCCCCTCAGCAGTGCAGCTGTAAAGGTTTTTTTCACATAGTAAGCTCCCTGTCTAGCTGGCACAGCCACATCACAAGCATTTCATTTATAGCCTCTTTTGAAATGCAGAAGATTTTATTGGATACCTCCAGCTGAGCTGCTGAAAAATAGAGGAAGTGTGCTCCCTACTGTCTGGAAAACCTCTCAGCAGAACCTGCCAGTTTGATTCAAGCACACTGGTCTAAAATACCAGCAACAGTATAAAATTTAAGCCAACTGTTTTCTTTGTATGCCTCCAGCATGTGGTGATGTCTGTGTGCATCACAGCCCAGCTCTCAGCTGCAGCCAGCCCAGCCACCAGCCAGCAGTAGCCCTTGGGTGGCCTCATGTTAGAGTAGGAAGCTGAAGAAGAACAAGCGTGCCATTCCCACCCTTCCTGTACGGAGCATTGGCTATATCTTTGATTCTTGCCTTTGCTTGATGACCTCGAGCAAGTCACAGTGCCTTGCTTTCCCCTTCCCTGTGACCAAAGCAGGATTTCGATGCTGTTACTAGTGCACAATATTGGAATCACTCCTGAAGCTCTGGAAGTGAGCTGGATGCTCTACAGGGCCAAAGAGATGTCCCTGACAGTGAGGGCAGCACAGGCCCAGCACAGAGTTACTGGTCACTGCATTCCCTAGCTCTCAGGAGGGTGGGAGGGAGCTGCAAGGGAAGGGCTGACCAGTCCACTACCACTTCCCTGTAAAAGCCATTCAGAGCTCTGCTCTGTGCTGCTTGGAGGAAGACTGTGCTAACAGGGAAAAGTGCACAGAGAGCAAAGTGGTTTCCTTGAGTGGGGCTGGCCACTTTTCAACCAGCATCAGGCCTGTCACTCCATAGCATGTCCAGCAGATAGTACCTTCCCACAGTCAAGGCCTCTGCTTCCAGGGCACAGAGGGGTGAGACACAAGTCCAGTGACAGATGAGAAGCTACACAGTCCCTACAGCCCAGGAGAGATACTGCTGGCTTAGGGAGCAGCTGCAGAATCAGAAAAGACTAATGGTGTTGTTGAGAGCCAGCCTTGGATCCCTGAATGTGAATGCACTCTCCCCTGCTCTGGGCACTAGTGGAGTTCATCCTTTTTCACTGCCTAGCCAGTATGAGAAGAACTGAGTGAGATTGAGGACCGGAGTACTAATAAGATGAAATTCACAGTACATAATTTATAGTACAGTGTTCAGGGTCTCACAATAAGGAACTGATGACAAAACCTTTTCTATAAGCTGGGAACTCATCTGCTAGGATTGAGTGAAGTAGATAAAGACCTATGCATATGAGGTGATTATGGGATGATTATATGCTGCCAGTGTGATGTAGCTGTGTAAAAAGAAAATGTGGTCTTAAGCTGTGTCAGGAGACACTAACTGTTGTACAAAGTGACAGTAAAACGTCACCCCTGTGGTATGCAACAGACCCTGCTGAAGACCGATGAACTGCTCTGGGAAATATGCAGCAATCAAGGGGGAGGAAAGTCTATTCTAAGGGGAGGCTCTGAGCGTTTTGCCTTGTAAATCCTGGTACAATGAAGGGAATATGGCTCTAACTCAGGCACCCGAGAGCAGAGATGGAGAGGACCTATTTAGGTCCACGCACAATGTTGTTTCAAGAGAGAACAGGTGAAAAACGCCCATTCGTAAAGTGGAACTGGAAATCAGAACGTCGGAGCTCTGGGAATGAGCAGCTCCCGCAGCGTATGACAGCAGAGAGAGAGTAAAGGCGATGCTGGAGTGCCATCGTCTGTCCCTTTACAGGATTGCAGGGATCTCGGAAGGAGGCTCAGCGTTGCCAAGGATCAAGCAGGTCACCTTACGCTATCGGTTAAAAAAGAACCCGTGTGTGCCGTGTTTTCTACCAAAGCGATGCAACAAGTGCTGGCTCGCACCTGAAAGCACAGCTGGAAGTGCAGCTGTCACAGACAGACACACTGATACACGGGGAAGGAACAGAGGGACAACACAGGAGAGACTCTTCCAACTGGCCTCAGAAGCTGTATCACATTCTGAATGCAGCAGAGGGAAATAGTAGCAAAACACCAACAATCTCTTCAAGGAAAAAAAGAACTAGGAAAAGAAGGGGGTGAATAAGCCCAACCCAATTCCTATCTCTAATATCAACTTAACCTTGCAGGGTCAGAGCTGGCTGGTTTGCAGCAGACCATCAACACCAGATTGTGTCACCTTTTGCTGTGATAGTGGGGATAGGGCAGAACAAGCCTTTCTGCCACTCAAGCCTTTCTGCCACTCATCCCTTCTGAAGCTATCTTACATGAAGTCCATGTCAAAGAAGAGCTGCAAATATTTTCACTTGAAGAACAAGCTTCAGCCCATTACTCCTTAACAGTACTGATTTTGTGTCATGGGTTTTTTTCAGTTAATTGTTCCAAATGGAGAGGGGCTGCCAAGATTGCAGTGCTGATACATATCCCCCTATCCACACACCTCAGGAGAGGATGGAAGGTCCATTTTTAAGCTACTAAGTGTAACTGTGACATGACTCAAAAACAGATGTCTCTCTTCTGCATTCGCAAACATTTTGCAGTGAAGGTTGATGTTAGGGCCTGCCAGCATCTGCAGCAATGCTGCCAGCCAGCTTATTAACAGGCCAATTGCCAATGCAGTGTTGTTCAGGATTGTCATGTTACACCAGAGCCTAAAAGTCTGCAATCAGAGAATCCATTTTCAACATCCTTTGCATATATGTATAATATTTTCTTCTTATAAAGTGCCCTGCTACTTCTCCATTAAATACTCCATCAACCATTAATAATGAAGAGAACTGTCACTCAGTACCACATTTCTGAAAGCAAACCCATGTGTGATTGATTCTTACTTAGAACTGCCACCGAAGTGGTGTGACAGGAGTGCCCATCACAGGAAGAGCTTTGTGGGGTGTGCCAGGGGAGGAGATTAAACCCCTTGAGGCCCCATGTCCTGCCACACTGCATACACACTGACAGCCCCGGGAAGGATGGAGGAGTGGGGGAATATGTCCCTCCCTGCAAAAATCATTGGAAGCTTGGAATGTTAAGAAGCTCACAACAGCATGCAGGACCAGGCCAGAAAAAGGCTGGTTGGGGACGTTCTCCTCCTGTGAGCAGCAGCTGGCCAGAGCAGTTGGAAGCACTTGGACACATCAGGATGGTTTTTGGTACCTTGCAGTGCCCAGCCCACAGTGCAGCTGATGAGTTAGTGCTGTTTTTCAGAGCAGAAGTGCTATCCAGAAATGCTGCAAGACCCCATGAAGTGGCATCTCATGCCACCAACACTTAAACTTCCTGAGTGTGAGAGGATCTTGCTGTAGCTGGGCTGAGGAGGATGCCCACATCCTGCAGTACATCATCATAACACTGCATCCCTAATGCTGACCCCCCCCAGCTCTACAAGGAGCAACCTGTGGTGCTGTGTCCATCCCCCCACTGTGAGGGAGGTGAGAGAGAACAGCCTTGGCTGACATGAGGAAAGGGAGGTCTGGATCACAGAATCACAATAAAACTTAGGTTGGAAAAGATCTCTGAGATCATTGAATCCAACCTATGACCCAACATCACCATGCCAACCAGACCTGGCACTGAGTGCCATGTCCAGTCTTTCCTTAAATACCTCCAAGGGATGGTGACTCCACCACCTCCTTGGGCAGCCCATTCCACTGTCTAATCACCCCTTCAGTGAAGAAATTCTTCCTAATGTCCAACCTAAATCTCCTCTTGTGCAGCTTAAGACTACATCCTCTGATCCTGTCACTTGTTGCCTGGGAGCAGAGACTGACCCCCACCTGGCAACAGCCTCCCAGCGGACAGTACTAGAGAGCAATAAGATCACCCCTGAGCCTCCTCTTCTCCAGGCTAAACAAGCCCAGCTCCCTCAGCCACTCCTCACAGGACCTGTACTCCAGGACCCTTTACCAGCTTCATTGCCATTCTCTGGACCTGCTCCAGCACCTCAATGTCCTTCCTGAATTGAGGGGCTCAGAACTGGACACAGCACTCCAGGTGTGGCCTCACCAGTGCCCAGCACAGGGGGGCAGTCACTGCCCTGGTCCTGCTGGTCACAGTATTCCTACTGCAGGTCAGGATGCCTTTGATCTTCTTGGCCACCCGGGCACACTCTGGCTCATGTTCAGCTGCTGTCAACCAGCACCCCCAGGACTCCAGGAGAACAGACCCGGCTGACCTGGCAGGAGGGAGGGCTGCATATCTCCAGGAGAAGCACATGCCTCCCTTAAACATTAATTAAACATTGCCTATTGTGCCATATGCCACAGATAATTGCCCTTAATTTTCTGTGTTTATGCAAACTAGAAGTAATAGTGCCAGTGCCTTTGTTACCTGCCAAGAGAGTCAATACTGTCAGGGGATGCAGCCCTGGATGGGTGGCCAGACCTGTGGTGACCACCTTTGATGGTGAAGGAGGGCTGTAGGACATCCCTTCCAAGGATGAGCACCAAGTGCTTGGGGAAAGGGCTCCACACATTCGTTCACAGTGCTGAAGGTGCAAGAGACCACACAACATCCCCTTACCTCACCTGAATACAAACACCTCACAGACATGGATCTAAGACATTGGTACTGCTCCACACACTTCATCCTTCTGGGGCCCACATCAGAGGGTTTCTGCACCCCAGCAAAGACAGAAATGAGAGGGATTCAGATTATCCACACTCCTTAAATCCTTTTCTCTGTTACTCACCTTTTACATCCAACCCTTCTCTCCACCTTACCAGGCATTCTTGTGTCTCTCTTCCTTCACAGCAGCCCTGTGCTCTCTTCCAGCTCTTCTTCTTCTGTTAATTTCCTTTCTGTTCCCTTACTTTCTCATCCATGTCAATACAAGTTATGACAGACATGACCAAAACATGTGAACCTTGAATTATGCTCTGGCCATCAGAATGGATCAAGAAACAGGAAGCCAGAGGTGTTCCATAGGCAATTTTCTCAAGCTTAGTTTCTCTGCCTAAGCTGGAACAACCAGCCATTACTATATTCCTGGCAAACCTGAATGATACCTCCATCGAGGAGCGGCTAGAAAGGATCACATCCTGCTTTTCTGTGACCTCAGTCTACCTGAAGCTTACCCAGCCCCTAAGAAAATGGTCTGCACTGGAGAAAAAATTTTGAGCAAGACTAAATATGTTTTTTGATGGTCAGGAACACCAGCCCATAATATATGTGGAGTTCATTCAACAACAGCAGGGATATAAACAGATGCATTTTACCAATTTTGCTGTGACTACTGAAGAGCAAACACACACACGCATTTATTTTCCAAGTAAATTTAACTCCTGATGACTTGAGGGTCCCTCCTGATGATTTCATTGAACTAAATCTCCCATGGGCTTTACTGCTCTTTTTCCTTGCTTCCTAGCTCTTACAGGATATTTGCCTCTAGATTAATTAAAATAACCATATCAGAAAAAAAAACCCCATAAATACAGTCTTACCATGTCCAGCCAAAGCTCTGACTTGCCTGGTGTTATCCTCCTACAGGAGGAGATAGACAGTGCTGTCAATAGACAATGGTTAGGGAAGGGTGAAAAACAGAGCAAGCATGCAGTGATCCTTCCTGGGACACTGTCCCTCTTCCCTCTTTCCTGTGATGGCTCAGGAAGCTCCTGAGGCAGAGGTGGCTTCTTTGTGGTAAGACTCAGCTACCAGAGAGGTAGTTGTACTGAGTCCTGCCTCTTACATTAATTACTCTGCATTTTGAGTAGGACAGACACTTCACCTCTATTTTAGTCTTTTAACTGTGTTCCAAAGAACGTGATCTTTTCAGTACCTTAACAATTTCTGAGATTTTTCCTCTTGATCTTGGTTACACTTTCAGGTCTGTACCTTCTTTGAGAAATGTAGTTTTAGATTGACTGCAAAATTTAGCAAATTAGCATCTACTAGAGTTAACCGTTTTATCAAAACCACAGTAGAATTATTGCTAATCCATAGACAGTCTCTAGGTTGTTCCTGATTTAGTTGCTCTGCAGAGAAAGCATGTATAGCTACTCTAATAGCTCACAGCTGAGGGTATGTGGAACCACACCTGGGCAGGATTAACAGGCAATAAGCAGGAGATACTGTGCCCTTTACAAATCCTGTGGCAGGCATGGGTGTACAGTCATTACCCATGTCAATACCAAATGTTTGATGCTCAGTATTTCTGCTCAAGAATCTAAAACAGCTACAGTTCATTCACATCACTAATATGGCATAACAGTGTGACTGATTAAGAGGAAAGATGGGTAACAGATGGGTCAGCCTAAGTGCTGTCATGCAGAGAACACAGTTTTGTGTATATTGGGTGACTCTGATTGTTCATGATCATTACTGACATCGCTCTCAGAACTTGTTTCCCATTCTAAATAGGGAGGCATCTTTTACAAGAGGGGTTATCTATTGTTCTTGCCATTGTTAAAATCGTTTTTCCACCAGTTGCAAAAGGTGATGTTTTGTTGCAAGGTGGCTGAAAAAGAATATTTATTTAAAGGACATGTCATAGTTTCCTTAAAATTTTCCAAAAATATTTGTGCATGGTGGTGCATGCTCAGCACTTAGACAACTCAGCAGTCTACTAGGTTTTTTTTATAGTTTTACAGTTTGTTAAGTCTGGATAAGAGCATTTCTAAACTGTGGGGAATAGCTCTCTAGTGCCTCTGACAACCTTAATATTATCTCTGGTAACAAGGGAATAAAGCACTCTCTAATTATTTGAGTCCAGTGGCTGTCACTTGTTTGCTAAGGCTGTGAGAGAGTGGTGAAAGAGATTAAAAATACAGTGGGGTACTCTTTAATAGGATTTTTCATTATCTTTTGTCTGAAGGTGTATCATGTTATGCTAGTCAGGAGATAATTGTGTCTTACCTGCCACAAATAACAGAGAAAAAAACCTCAATCACAAGGTGAAATAATACTCTGAAATTGGCAACCAGACACCTTCACTACAGAAGGAATCCAATAGTGCAGTATCTGGTCAAAGAATTGCGATCTTTCTGTGGCCCATGTTTACAGCTCAGCCCAACAAGTTGCTGAGATCTGTGGCTCTGATCCAGCAAAGCACATGTTTATCTCTAAGCATGTGAGTGATCCCCTTCACTTCCTTTGTACTACTTACACACTTCAAGATAAACAAATATTTGTGTGCCTTGTTGGATGTGGCTCTTATGAGCCAGAAGGAAAGAAGGAGAGGTAATTATGTAGTTTCACAGGGAAGAATGTTCTGAGATATTTTGATTTTCTTCACTCTTGCAAAGGATGCTGTATGAATTAGAACCCAAATAAATGCTCAATTAGTGTTTGTAGATAGTACCACTGAATCTCTCTTGACTGATAGTGACAGAAGTCTTTAGGGATTGCCTCACTTTTCTTTTTTTATGAATGTTTGCAGTCTTATGTTTCCTTTAGTTTAAGAGATCTTAAGACTGGAAGAAGTCTTCATGGGTGCTTTTAATGATGCTCTGTCACTTATAATTAAGTCCCTTTCTTGTGCACTGTAAGAGTATGCCAAGCTGGTCCTTGTATAATGAGGATTTTTTTCCCATTACTATAGGTGCCAGTGTCCATATGCAATACAGCTGTAGCTGGGGGGGTGGGGGGGTGGAGGGATGGTGTGTGTGTGTGTTTATGCAGATGGGTATTTTGAGCTGGGAGAAGCCTCTGCTGACTGCACACTTGATCTCCCCACTGAAGTGAATGACGTGAAGTGCTGTAAGACACATTATTCCCATTCTTGCTGCAGGTTGAGCTTGCCAATGTTCACATTACAGGGAGACCACTTGACCCATCTCCACTTACGACGTGCACACAAAACACACTCCATGATTTTACTACAGGGTGTATGATTGCCTCCATGGGTCAACCTATCATCTTTCATAAATTCCAAAAAGAACAACGCCTTCTGGGCAGCAGCCAAAATAAGGACTGCTGAGGAATCTGATGTTTGTTTCATGTTTATATCAGTCAAGCACTGATAGATCTTCTATCACTTCACTCAAGTTTCTTACTCTGGGTTATGGGATGAGAAGTCACTTGATCCAAGGAAAGCTGTGTAAATTGTAGAAGCCAATACATTTAGGACATATAGGAATATAAAGCATTATTAGAAATCTCCTTCCTCACTTGGTCTTTCTGCTTAAAACTGTATATTATCACTTTTACTTATCCATTTGCTCTTTCCAAGGAAAACTAAAAATACATAAACCAAGATTTTAACATGTTTAGTATTCGCTTCCGTGTGACAGAGTACATTGCAGAAGCTTGTTGGGATCTCCTGACTTCTGTTTCTTCTGGAAAGGTGCTTTACACTCTTTTCAACTTGGAATTTAGTTTTTCTCCATAGCTACACCATTTCTTAGTGTTTGCCCTAAAGGCTAAGGAAGAATGCAAGACAGCTATATCCTGATAATAGCTTTGCTATCTACTGCAGCTGCAGCTGGCATAATAAGAAGTGATTTCTTCAGTGGTACATAAGTTAATTTTTCTCAGAGAGCTCAGGGTTGTACAATTAAATTCGTAGTTTAATGAGACAGAGAAGGTGGTAAGAAATGTCGTACCATTCCCATGAATTAGAAAGGGATAAGGCACTGCCCAATAGGCCAAGTCAGATTTATCAAATTTTAAATTAACCATCATTATAATGGAGAAATTATCACTGATTGTTCTTCCAAGACCTGTTAAAATGAAGATTTAAAAGAGCACATAAATAATACCACTTGCAGAGCTTTAACTCCCAAAGTTTAGGCCAATAGATGGCCTTGGGTGAAGTCTAATAAGGTACATGGACCATAAAGTGAAATGCAAAACCTGCACTGTCAATGCAGATAAAATTCCAGTCAAAAATTCTGACACTCTGATCCTTATAACAAAACTCTCATTTTCATCACAATTTTTAAAGATTTATTTATGGTCCAGTCTAAGTGTCTTATATAACCTGGACTGTTCTCTTACTCAAACATGCCCAATTGCCCTAATCGTGCCAAGTTCTTGATTCAAGAGTGTCTAGTACAGTAAGTACCACAGGCCAATCATATAGTACATGAAAGCTATTTTTACCAACCTGAAACATCTAATCAAATGAAATATTGCTTATAAAATGTCTTCTGCGTTAATTTAAGAATCTTCGACTGTCTACATAGAAAGCATAATTGACATGTTAACTGCCAAAGAACGGCCCTAACGGGGTTTTTTTATTTCATTGAAATTTGTTTGCATTACTCATACCTCAGTTTCTTTATTGTTTCTTCTAACAACTCTGATAATCTATTGTTAGTCTTCAGATCTCTTAAACACTCTTTGTAATGTTTTTGTTCAAAGGCAATCCTACATCAGTCAGTATAATGCAGTTCACCCTAACTATTATCAACAACTCTAAGGACAATATTCACTTTTAGCTCTTTTCATAGCTGGATAGATATTATCTTCATCTTACACATTTAAAAACTAAGTCTCTGGTATTTCTTTTTGTCTGTTTTGCTTTGCTTTAATCTACTATGTTTTCACATGTACAATCTGGGTTTTAGCTGCCAAAACCATAATTGTTTCAGGAACAGTGAGGGTTAAATAGTGAGTACTGTAAGGGGAAATTTAACATAGGGGTTTCTCCCTTGACATACCACCAGCCTCCGCTTTTCACATGAACTGCTGCTTCCCTCCTATTATCCCCACATTGCTCATGTCTGACCTGTTCCCCACCCCAGCCAGACTCCTTCAGCAGGTAGTTTCCACCACAACCTGGGCAATTTGTGGGCTATGCAACCACCCCATGAGGGGGAGAGTGAGTCAGCCAAGAAGTATTTGAGGGAAAATTAATCTTCAAGATACGGTACTTTTTAAAAGATAGATATGGGTTATCTGAACCATAGGTTATACATTATAAAAATATGGCATCAAAGAAGTTCCCTTAACAAATATTCTCTCCACCTCTGCTTGCACCCTTTATCTGACTGAGGAGCAAATTAAGTTGCAGCAGCAGGAACAAGCAAGAGAGCTGTTAGTACAACACTGAGCACCTCTGAATCATGATGAGCCGAAACCCCCAAGGACCACTGCAGGGTAAATACTCAACAGCTACAGTAAAAAATGCAGATCAGATGTGCTGTCTTTCCTTTTACAGAGTCTGCATAGATCCTCAATAGTCTCTCAAGATCTCTCAGCTAGAAAATTCCCTGGACCAGATCTGTAGCTGGTGTAACGTGGATCAGCTTTCTTCACATTAATGGAGATTAGGCACATAGGAATAATCAAACCTCCTGAGTTACTTATTCTATTCCCTTGTCATTACTGGTAACCTTGCCACCCAATGACCAACATAACTTATTACAATTCATTTTAACAGTACTTATCTCATTTTGAAGAATATTCCAATACTTTAAACAAACTGGATTTTTTGTTTTTTATTTTCTAAATTTCCACTATCTCGATTTTTCCCTTCTGAGAGATCCTATATGTGCAGATTATAGTTTCTTAAAATGCTTTCCAACTACTTTCCCTTTTTTTTTTTTTTTTTAATTTAGGAAACACTATCCCTATCCCTTTAATTAACCACACTGCCCATCTGCTCCAAGCTCTCATCAAATAACACCATTCTCACGGCTGTGCTCTTCATCTAGTGTTCCGAGCTATCACACTATCTGGCCTCCACGATAGCCAACCTTCTGTTCCAGGCCAAGGAATCATCTCTGCTTCCATTCCCATGACTGTGTTACTTGCAGGCGCTTTGCTATTAAAAGCCTGCTTTCTATAGTGAATCATTATTCCAATCATGAGCACAGAGAGGATGCAGCCTAGTCCTGAGGACCCTCCTAAGGAGCAGAGGCAGGCAGTATCAGTGTGAGTCAGTAGATGGCTCTATTACAAGCCATTGCAGCAGTTTTTGGATATCTGTGTGTGTGTTTGGATGATCTTGCAGTCCTGCATCTTTTTTTTTTTGGAAACTGGGTTTTATATCCAAATCCATTTCTCCTCTGCATGTGTTAACTGTACATAAACTGTCCAAAGAATAGAGCTCATCAAATCCAAACTAAATCAAATACGTCAAAACATGACAATCCCCATACACACCATATATTTTTTAGCCAAATGCTAAGAGAAAGTGCGGTGACACCCCTGAGTATTAGGTCATCAGAAGACAAAATTAATAAGCTCTGTCTTCCCTCAGTTTGTTCTTGCTGGTGTTGCCTGGAGTTTGAAGGTGTTCAGAGAGGCCACACCTTTTCAGCATTAAACTGGAGCCACTGAACTGTCTTTGTTTCACGTTAATATTTAATTGCACTTAACTGTAAGAATGGCCGTACTGGATTAGATTCATTGTCCATATTGCGCAACATATTGTTTCCAACAGCAACCAACAGTGAATGCCTAAGGAGGACCATAGGAACATAACAAGGAACTGTGAGATACCCTGATTATTGCAGCCCTCAGCCATTCATGGTTCAGGGATATTCTAAATTGGAGTAGTCTTTACCTAGTCAGTAACCTTTAACAGAATTCTCTTGTGTGACCCTGTGCAGCTTCATCTCACCCTCATTTAAGGTTCTTCCATCAACAACATACCACACCAAGAAGTTCCACAGCACATCTACAGAGTCTGTAGTGTGCATCCTTTAATTTGCTGAAAGCCTTTCCCTGCCATCTTCATATGATATCCCTAACTCCTGGTTTAGAAGACTGAGGGAACAGGCAGGGTCTGCTCCCCTCCTTTGTGTAGCTCCTCATCTAAGAGACTTCTGTTGCATTTTCTTCAGTCCATGTCACAGATCTGGTACTATGGCTAGAGATATACCCTGGCCAGATAATTCTCATCCCCACTTGCCTTGCTCACTTCCCACAGCTCAGTAATCAGTAATCATCTGTGCCAAGAGACTGAGGGGAACTGTGGTGCAGTTCATGACATGGCTTATAAACCAATTCCCGCCTGCACTAGTGCACTGTCTAGCCCTAATAATGGGGGGGGTTGACTCATTTTCTGCCTCAAGCACCTGTTCAATTTTATTTCAGTCCATCAGCAAGAACAAGTCTCAAAAGAAACTGCAGTCAGGTCTTAGACTGTATTTCTTTTCAGGCCAAAATGACATTCAGTGCCATTAAAAGGTAATGGTAGTTCCTGCTGAGTAATCATGGACATCTGGCTCTTTGTACCTTTGGAAACGTCTCCCATGTAACACATGGGAGGAAGGAAGAGTGTTCCCTGTGGAGCCCAACACATTTCTAATTCAAGTATGAATAAGTCTGCCTGTCCATCAGAGCCCTGTTCCCTGCACTGTGTTCTTGTCACTCCTCTGGCTTTGTCTGCTCCTTCTCTTCTTTAGGTTTGTGCATGACTGTTCCTGGCTGTGGTTCTGTCCTTTGAGAAACATGCGTCTTTCCTACCTCAGGCACTCCGGATTTCTTTACATAGCACATCAATAAATTACCAAGTCAATGTAGATCTGCTTTTAGCAAGAGAAATAGTTTAGTCCCCAGTGTTAATCTTCTGCATGGTAAAAAACATAACCAGAAAGATATGGGTACTCCAAAATCACTCTGTGAAGAGTTCCAACATACTTAGATATCTGGAATGAGGGAACACCAGCAGAGAGCACATTGCAGATGGTTCAGTTCTTGTCATTGATACCAGAAACATGTAAAAGCTGGCAGACCTTTACTAAAAAGTGGTTCAGTTCCTCTGGCTGTTTTGTTATGTGGTCAGCCTGTAAGGCTTTGTGCTGAACTGCAATAAACAGGAAGCATTAACAATAGCTCTGAGACAAGAAGGCTCCCCTTGAAAGTCCATGCCCCAGATACTTGGCGGGTGCTAATCAGAGCCATTCAAATAGGCTTCGGGGAACTGCATTGGTTACATCAGAACTAGTCCCAGCTCACATGTCTCCTGTGGAAAGAACAGGTGACACAACAGAAGGTGGTGGGGAAACATTTTATTGTCTGGATGAATGTTTCTCATAGGTCAGAAATGAGCTTTCCTTCCGAAGTTATTTCAATCTATGCAGTAAATATCCCATTTTGTTGGCATTTTTTTAATCACTCAGAGGCGAATGGATCCACTAGACTAGTGGATTCTCTGAAAGGTTGGATCACCAAATTAATTATTTTGCCACAGGAAAATTATTCCTTTCTGTGATAGTTCCCAAGTAGCATCTGATTCATAGTCTGCAAAACAAACCAAAGAAGCCTGGTACCCATGGAAAGCTTTGGAAGGAGTACAAGCGCAAAAGTGCAAGGCAGGAAAGAAACTAATTACTAAACTAAGCAAATAAACATACATTTCCACTTTGCATGGGTCAGCTTGCTTAGCTCAGCCACCATTTGTCCCCACATAGTCATTTTGTCGTTTGTCTACTTGTCTTAGAGGCAAGGGATTCTTTTATCTTCAGGTAGATGCTGGTACCTTTCACGGGCTGGTTCAGGCTCTTGGCTGCCCTTAGGTGCCGCTACAGCACAAATAAATACATCAGGGTTTAGCTTGGTCCTTCCCATGCGTGAAACCCAGCCTTTGCATGAGCTGTCCTGCATGTCAGAACCTCGGGCAAAAAGCACTGAGTCCATCACAATTACACCAAGCAAGAGTCATAAAACTCTTGTGGTCCCCCATGAAATAGGCTGCCGTTTAGGGATTCCGAATTCTTTAATTCAAGTGACCTGATTATTCCCAAACTGTTCCTTTACTGTGTGTTTCTTCAGTATTTAACACATTTTGATCATCCCTCCTTCTAGAAATGGGGCATCACAGTTCAGCTGTCCTGCTCCTTGTGTGGACAGCCCCACAGATGTCCAGCTGTTTGAATTAAACACTTCCCTACCTCCAACCTTGCACGCGCTGTGGGTTGCAACTTATTTCTTCAGGAAAGTGAGAAAGTGCAGAATGCTCCAGGCTTTACAAAGTGTGCTAAAAGCAGTGATGCTTCATTTACACCAGTGCAAGAACCACACAGACTGTGGTGAAATGTTAGAAGAGCAGTATGGAGCTCCATGCTGGAGTTCACCACCCTTGAGACTTCTGTAGGCTTTGGCCAGTGATCCCGAGATGGCCCTCACTGCAGCTCATGACTTTTCCCATGGATAAGGGGATCTCAGTTTCTCCATGCTATGCAGCCAGCTTCTCTGATCCTCAGCTGTGAGAACAGCTCCTTTGCTGTAAAAGCTTAACCCTCCTGTTTCTCTCTTCTGCCCCAGTTTCTTTTCCCTCTTCATATTTTCTTGAAGTGAGAACATTCTGGTTGCTTTGTTTCCCCGTCTGAATATTCTCCCTTTCTCTTCAGACCATGGAGTTTCAGATCCTAGGCCAGATTCATCCTCCAAATCTCTGACATTCAAGCAGAGTCTGGAATAAAAGCCTATTTTCCATGTTGTGTAGCATTTTGCAGTGAGATGGACAGGAAGAGTGAAAATGTCTCAAGGATACTTCCAGGCTGCAACAAGCTCAACCACAACATTCAGTAATTTAGCAATTTCATGAAAATCACCCAAATTCATCAGTCATGCAAAGCCTCTCTGCAGCACTCCAGTGACTAAATTAGTGAGGTTAAACCAGAACAAAACTCCGTCCCTGGGATAGGCAGTGACTTGCCCACAGCACCGGAAAGAACAAGAGCTAGATTTGTTTTGTGCCCACGGATATACAATTTCTGCCCTTGAAATCATTTCCTCGAAGGAAAGAGATAAATTAGAGGCCCTGCTTTCCTCTCATGATGGGGAAAACTCTGATGTTGTTTTGGCTGAGACATGTTGTGAGCTAAGGTCGAAATTGTTTTAGTGGGCATTTCCTGCTCACCTGTAGAACCAGAGCAGATTGGAGGTGCCAGGACCAGGCCAGGGGACAACCCAGACAGCAACAGTGGCCAGATCCAGACACATCAGTCCATAGGAACATGCCAGACAGGGATGGCAGAAACCACTCCTATGGATCGCTTTTTTCCACGTGTTCAGTCCTCTGGGTTTATCCTGGAGGAATTGATGCCAGAACCGAGGCAATGGGGAAGGACCCTCTCTAGGGATCCATGGTGCCTAATGTTGTGCACCCATGTCTGTAAACTGTGGCCAAAGTATTTTAACTAGGCTGGGTAAGGGCTTGCTTCCCATATTGCTTCCTGTGCTTTTGTGCATTGTTGCTTCTGAAGTTTTTCAAAAACATCTAAAGGAGGCTGAAGCAATTACATTGCAACTAAAATAAAGTCCTAATTTTGTAATCCACTTCCCCCCTCACCCACACAGAAAAAATCCACAATGAAATATAGTGCATGAGAAAATACAGAATATTCCACCCACCCTTCAACAGAGCATGTATGAGCACAGCACTATCACAGCACCAGGCTAGAGAGCTTTTCATTAATTTGGAATATATATGGGCAGAAACTTGATAAGCAAATAGCAATTTTCCCAGCACACCAGCCAAGCCCTATGAAAGCTACAAAACAATAAATTTATTGAAAGCTTTTTTAAAATAGGAGGAAATTATTACTCATTTGAATTCTGTTCATGTTAAGGTCAATGGTCTTTTTTTCAGATTCTGATTGTTAATATTAGATGAAAGGACATTTCCTTTACATTGTATTTATGAACTCTAGTGGCACAAGGAGGATAACAGCCACATACATTGCACACCAGAAACATTTCTGAATTTTGCATTGTTTAAGAATTAGTTCATTACTCATTTTCCTTTGACCTTTAAGTTAAAGCCAGGGTTATTTAAACACATTGGGCCTGATTCTGGTTCTAGAAGTTTAGTGTGGTCGGGGATATATGGTTTGCATTCAGTGAATGCAACTTAGACTATGCACATGGAGAAGACTATGGTTTAAAAAACACCAGTCTGAGGGGATTCAGTTCTCTCACACTGTGTGATGGAGACAAAGTCCCAAGAGGTTGTAGCATGGGCCCAGAGCTTCAATATTGTCTCTTGAGTTTGACAGCACAAGCCCTGTTTATGCCCCTAAGGCTGAGCAGCACAGCATTCAGCTGAATGTGCCCAGTTTTGCATGCTAGAAGACACTTGCATTGCATAATATTGTGGGGTTTCAGAAGGAAATTTTTGACTGCTCAGGTAACACACTGCACAAGCTCACAACACTGCACAAGCACAAAATTACGGTCTCAGATTTGCTGCGGCTTTCTGCTAACTGCAAACATAATTTAACAACTGAAGGTAGCCCCAGAACCTTTTGTGTGGTCTGTACTGTGGAACAATTATCCCCAAAACAATACACTCCTGTGACACTTCCATTGCCCAAAACATTGTCACCTTTTTCTCTGCTGGTGTTACTGTCACTTCATAAAATATCAGTAACACTAGTCAAAAGCTTTCTATTCATGTGGCAAAAAAAGAAGAAACAAAACTCTCAGCTTTGCTTGTGTCTAGGTACTGGATATTGCTCAAAGTACATCACTGCACAGGGACCAAATGGTTATAAACTGTGTCAAACCTTCACTCAGCACTGGAGCCATTTCAGATTTACCTTCATGTCTATAAGAACGGGGTTTGGCTGTGGATATTCCCAAATGCTCCCTCCATTTACATCAGCTGCCAATGCTATATCTTTGTCAGAGAGAAAACCGAACTGCGTGCTCAGCTCCAACACTGCCTGTGCTCAGCTCCAACACTGCCATCAGCTCCGTGGGCACCCACCAAACACCTGTGAGTGGCAGCTTCCTATGCAAGGTTGTGCCCATCTTTCCTTGGGAGTGCAGCACAGCCTGTCCTACCTGGAGAAGGGGAGAGGGGTGACCAATGCCTCAGGGGTAGCAGCCCCTTGCTGGTGCTTTTCTCTGCCCTCCAATACATCCTTGTGGCTGGTGTCAGATGCAGCGGTGCTGTTTTCTCCAGAGATGGTTGCCCCTCCTCACCTGGCTGCTCTCATTTTCCTGGTGAAACTGACACCAGAATACACCCTCTTCCTCCTGAAGGCATGATAGCCTGTGAGCAGCATGGCTGAAACTCCATAAAATTTTTAGTCCAAATCCTTTCCCTTCTCTTTCCCATTTCTTTTAATGGCAGGATAAATGTGGGTTTCTCTTGCCAAGGAGGGCAAACTACAGACTGGCAGCAGACCCTTTTGCACACACCTCCATCACAGCTTTTGCAGTTCTGAAGAAAATGGAGGGTATTTTGACATTTGTGAGTGGTTTAAGAAGTTTCAGAGCCATTCTCCAACATAACTGATATCAACACAGCAACAGCTCAGTCTATATCCTCCTGCAGTATTTGTTAAATGCTTCTAGAAAATGCATGAAATTAGTAAAGGCATTTGCTGGTTTGATTCAAAAATCTTCTGTGTTCTCTGATTCAGAATTCAGGAATAAACTCTGTGTTTGGATATCATTGAGAAACATTAAAATATGGGGACAATATTATCAGCATTCAGAATAAGACAGACAGCCTCCTCCTTCCACTTTCGAAACGCCTCTGCTCATACATTATGTACAACAGCAAAGAAGATTTTGAACAATTCTAGTTTGTGAAGAACTCCACTAAAATTTTAGCCTCAAGTAAAGTTTCAGAACCTTGTTCAGATTTCAGAGTTTTGGCCTAAAGAAAACACAGGTTGATAAATTATTAGTAATGATCTAGATAGTCACAGCTCCTTTCAAATTAGCAATAATATTGTCTTTGTGATAAATAGCCATAGATTTTATGTTAAAATTTGCAGAAAAGGCATTTGGGGGATGCTTTGCAGCCTTTTGAAACAGGGCAAAGACGACTATTTTTCCCAGTAGCCTTCCAAACTCACATGTCTAAGGGCAGCTTAAAGCGAAAGACATAGTGAGAGTGTCTCGAGGCTGCTCCCGCTCCAAAATAACAATAATACACACATAGTTCAGCTATTGAATAGGTTTGGGTAATCCTTTGTACTTTTAGTATTTCACCATCTGCCATGTCTAAAAAGAAGTACATGTAGCCAGGAGCACTGTGAAAGACAGGCAGGCGAGGGATCACGACCCCTGCTTTTGACCTTGATGCTGAGAACTCACGTCTCAAAGGAGATCTAGGACTGCAAACCTGTCACTAGTCCTGCCCTTCGGAGGCAGACAATTGGCAGGGCAGATACGTCTCTGTAAAAATGAGAAACTGTTGTGGGGGGCTTAAGGGGAGGAGGGAAAGAACACCAGAGGACAACAACTGCATTTCAAATAACCTCACTTATTCCTCTCGGCCTTCCTGTCAGCATTTCCCTTTTCTCATTTCCATACCGAAGGCAGATATAAAGCTCTGAAAGATGTTCAAGATGTGGCATCCATTTGGAAACCTCCCAGGCAGTTGTACTAACATGTTTTTAAAGACTGCCTGTAGGTCTTTCATCTGGATTAGCTGCACATTCTTCCCTTGACTCCTTTTTTGTACCTAAGAGCTCCCTCACTTTTATCTCCTGCCGGACAAAGTTCCCCTTAAATCCCCGCCATAGAACTAGCTAATTTACACAATAGAAGAGACTTGCTTAGCACCGCTTTGCATCTGTATTTACACAGAGGGGCACCTGGAATGGAGTGAAGCTCCTTTTTGGGACTGACTTCCCTTTGCAAATCAGGAGTACATTCCAGAGCTTCACTCACTTTAAGTTCGCACCAAATATGCATGTTCAGCCGTCCTGTTCATGAGAGTAAGGCAAGCAAGAGCTGGCCTCCTACTTGACTTCACATATGAACAAGGTTGGACTTTTCTTTCTTATATTTTTTTTAAGTGCTAGAAGTAAGCAGAGGTTTCTGCTTTCAAAGGATGGACTGGTGGATCTGTCCACACACCACACTGCTCTTGTTGTCCTGGGCTTGTCTCACTTCTCTTTCATTAGGTTTTGTTTTTATTATTGAAGAGGAAAATAACATAGATGGAAAAAAAATTCAGGAAGATCTATGCCAGACTCATAAACTGAAGTGTTCATGTTTTGCAGATTGTTTCTTCTGTCTGCTCGTTGATAATGGAGTTTTTGACACTGAGCCACAGAAAAACAGAAAAAAAATGTTGCCTGCCTTGGCCAACCTAGTGAAAGAAATCACCTCCTCTTTCCAGTTTGTTTCCATTCCCCTCATTAATCCTTCTTTCCGGCCCAGCTTAACTCTCCCATCCTGTTATCTTCATTTCATGATGTTTCACCCAAGACAAGGCTGATACCTACCATAACAAATTCCTCTGAGAGACCTGGCGAAAAGAGAACATGACAAGAATCTGCAGGCAGATAGAAACTTGAACGGCTAGCCTTAAGCTATACTGATATTTCTGCAGTGATATATAAAGGGACTGCAGCATAAAGCTAGACCTTTGGCTCACTAGGGCCAGTTGTTTGTTTTTAGATGTGGCTGATAATTAGTCTTTCAAAGGAAGATGAAAAGTCCCTGTGTTATACCAAGCTCCCGTTAATGCTACACAGAGGAAATTTTCCTTGACCTAACAAATCAGCAAAATATGTCATACATATTCTGATAATGTCTTAATCCAAATACCTACAAATATTATCAACCAACATCAAATAACTGAATCCTGCTCAAAATCCAGGTCAACAAATATGTGTATGAGATTATGTAATTGGGTCATTGGTCCTGAAATTGTCCTCTAAAAATTTTGGTTTCCCTTCATTTTGGAAAGGTTGAAATAAATGATTCAATTGTCTTTGACCCACCAAAGGGAAATGAAATAAGAACAGCTGGGCAGGTCAAGAAGGAGATGAGTCACGTTACAGTCAACTCATCAGGAAGAGCCAGAGATCTGGACTACAGGAATTGGAACAGCTGAGTGGGAGTAAAGCAATTGCAAGTGTATTAGACTCTTACCCAAATCTCTTAAAATGGCCTTTGGTTCTTACAAAGTCAGCAGAAAACTGGCAATATATTGTTGGAAATACTTGACAAAAGTGGAAAAGAAATTGCTTTTAACACAATGTTCAGTGGAAAATGTCAATACTTTACTTGAAAATATGGGCTGCTGTCTTAAAACCTGGAAGGTTTTAGCAGAGAAATTGTTGCAGCAAAGTACAAATTAATTTAGGTGAAATCAACAATCTATCAGAAACGTCAAAAGATTTCTTACCCTGACTTGATGTAGACTTTTTGGATTTCTTCTTCCTGAAGTGTATTGTACAGTCCTAAATCAACACACTGAAATACTGGCAAGCACTACCAACAATACATATGCTTTCATTTTACTATTAATGGCATTAATGCTAGAAAGAGCAAGCTGTGCTCTTTTACATGTATCTGATTACTTCCACTTACAAATATGGATTTACTTTAATAGTGTTCTTCTAGAACAGGGCACACCCTTGAATACTTCACACTTTTCCCCCCATAAATCATGCCTAAACTCCTTCCCCTAGCCAAAACCATCTCTGTGCAATGCTGCTTCTGGTCACTTCCACTCTCTGTTTCTTATCTACTCACTTGATGCCACAGTGTCTGCAGGTTATGAATGTCCTAGTGGTATGTCAAACCAAATTGTGGATGAGTGAAAAAAGCTCTGAGTTCACAGGACCACAGATAATTCTCTAAACACAACTGTGCAGCAGGCCAGTGGAACAGCTGAAAACTCTTTTTAGGTCAATGAAGATCAGGTTAAATTGGAGGCAAGCAAAGGCAGGCAAACAGTCTTTGGATTAAGCACATGGGTTTTTTTCTCTATGATTTTGCCTCAGGTTCATTTTGAAGTTTACAAGACATTTTTAATTATAGCTCCAGTGTTTGAGGTTTCATTGGGATTTGGGGAGTTTGTTTTACCTTTTTTTTCTTTTGTCTTTCTGGATAAGAAGAATCTTGAAATAGGATAAATGCTCAGACAAACTGGCAGGAAATATTTCCTGAAACCAAGAGAAATAAAGATGAAGATGGAAGTACCAGCAACTTGTGTTGTCCTTACTAGTCACTCCAGTGCTGAGGGTAACTGTTTTTCATGAGAAACAAGAAGGAATGCAACACCTCTGAGGGACCAAGGACTAGGACTGTGTTGCCCAGCACATGAACTCCCATTAGCTCACTGCTAAATAACTGCATGGTGGGATGCATTTAAGTATCACACAAGATCAAGAGAGCAATGAGTGCTTCAAAGATTGACTGTTGTGGAGCCTCCATCCTTGGAGCAACTCCAGACTCAGCTAGATATGACCCTGTGTGACCTGATCTGACTTTGAAGTTGCATCTGACTTTGAAGTTGGCTGTACTGTGAGTGGGCGTTGGACCAGGTGACACTGAGAGGTCCCATCCACTCAAAGATATTCTATGATTCTCTCAAAAGCTGTTCAAATTAACTACCTTTGCAGGTAGAGTGGCATAAAGAAAGGGAGAACGCTTTAGCACAGAAGATAAAGGCAGCAACACAAGTAATATCTCTTTCCAAAGGTGAAGATGAGATGTGAGAGCTGCTAAAGTAATGATGATCCAATGATACAAACATGACAGTTGTTTGGAAGGTAAGATAGTATCTTTTTATTAAGCCAACTGATAAGAGTGGAAAAACAATGATAAGGTTTGGGGCATGTAAGCTTTTTTCAGGTGTGCTTTTTTCATGTCAGGTCATCTTCAGTTGATCCTGTAAATAATCATAATTACTGCAGTGCTAAACTATGGAGAGATAGTGACTCTATGAATATAATTACTCAAGAAAACCAAGAATATGAGATTAAGTTTTAAAATGTGCATTAAGAAGACATACGACCTGAAGCAAAAGGAGTTTGTTTTGAAATAAAATACAGTATAGAGGGAAATTCTACAAGTTGGATTTCAAAAGTAATTTTAATTTACAGGGGTTTATTTCATTTCCTTGGAATACTTCATTAGCACAGACTACAAAGCTACTGTTCAAGTCACTAGAAATGGTGGTGTCTAATGAAGAGAAGCCCTTGTCTGGGACAGCAGAGGACATTTCAGGTCAGAACTAAAAAAGTTCTTCGCTAGCAGTGATGGCCTTCAAAGAGCTTTTGAGAGCTGTGCTTACCTCATGTCAGCCCTGTGAGTCACTCTTTTACACGAGCAATAAATGTATCCAGATTATATATACTTAATGCAAGAAGCCAGGCTTTATATCTTGTTTTTTTAGAGATGTCTTATTTCCTCAACTGTTCAACATGAAGACATCTCCCAAGTGCTGTGTGGCAGCTGTGCATATCCTGCACTCAGAGAGCTGCCTGACCCAGTCAAGGCAGGTCTGTAGTTTAGGCAGATCCAAACCTCCTATATTTTTGCCCTTAGATTACCCTCTAGATTATTTGTTAAAAAGTCCCTGCCATTTATCAGCAGAATAAATTATTTGTTTAGAGTCTGAGGAGACCCCCAAAGCCTCCTTTCCCCTGGTTCATGACTGTCTCCAGCTCCGTGCAGCTCAGTACCCCACTTCTGCTCCCTCTCACTTCATGTAGATTAACTAAGGATGAAGTTATCTTGGCAGGGGGCAGGGACCCTCTTATGACTTTTTTCCAAGTGTTGGTATTTTTAAAGAATCTGAGGTTATATGAGGGGTGGGCTATAAAAAATAAGGTAGCAATTCTGAGAAAAGTCAAGATGTGCTGGTTGGAAAAGGCACAAAGGACCCGCAACCAAAGCCCACTGGATCAATGGAAGGATGTGCAACCACTTAATCTGATGAAGCAAGGAGCAATGAGAGGCTCAGAACGTGAAGCCTTTGATACATGAGCCCTGTAGCAAAGATTCCCTGGATGCCATGAAGGTGAACTGAGGTTAGCAGGGAGCAGATATACAAATACAGGAGGGCGCAGACTTCCATCCACCTGATGAGGGAGCACAGTTTGCTTTCATCTAAGCAGGGCCCTGTGTTTTCTAAACAGTTCAGATGCTGCATTCTTGTTTTGGTTTGGTTTTTATTATTAAAAACGTGGCAAATGAAACCCCCAGAAAAGAAGCAGGAGGGAGAGCTGCTCCCACATTTTCACCTCTGACTGGATCACTTGACCCTGCCCACAGTCCCACCTCGAGTGACTAACAACAACATAAATCCCTGTGGGACATGGGAAGACGCTGGTTTTATGTACCAGCAGAGCATGCCTGAGGAAAAGGCATGAAATCATTGCCAAGGAATTTCAGATTTTATATGCACCTCCAAAGTAATCATCTTCTGTTTATTGCCTGGTTAAAACCCTTTATTTCTTGGGTGCTGCATATTTGAATTCCTACCTATCACAGACAAAACAGACATTTTGTTCTTGCAGCTGCATCCTGTATACTCAGAGTTGCCCTGTGCTCTCTCAGATTTTCCCTTATTTTCTTTTTATTGGCATAATTTTCCTCACTGAAGAACTGTAGTTACTTTTTTTTTATGCACAGGAAACAATGACATATACCAGGGCTACCATGAACATCCTGTTATCTGTAAAAAATGCTCCCTATGCTTATTTTTGACAAAGACTATTTCAAAGTTTTCAGATGAAAATGTTTTGAAAACTCCTTAGTTTACATGAAGCTGTCCAGTCTTATCAGGCCTGATATTTCCTTGAGTATAAACCTCTGAAACCCATCCTCAGTGAATTGTGTCTGCAAGGCATCAAGGGCCCTGCAGGGAGGGATGAAGGTTCCTCATAACTTGCAGCTCATGATTTAGACACCTGTACTAGGTGCCCTGTCTGGAGAGCAGTGGCCACTCAGGCAGCATAAACCACTCCTTTCCCTGTGTACATCTATCACAAGTTTCATTGATGCACCAGGCCCAGCATGTTTTCTGCAAAACAGCAGCTGATGGAGAACATCTTTTTGACACCTACACAGACTCCAAACATGGTATTGTATTTCCATATTTCAGTATGAGATGAGAAGCAGCACCTCAACTGACATGACTTGTGCCTAACTTGTGACTATCAGTCCTTGGGTGCCAAGGCAAGAAGCACTCAGTCTAGGAAGATTTTCATGTCCAGACTTATAAACCTGCCAATGGCAAATTAACTGAGTTGAGAACATTATAGACAGGGAATCTATTCCTGGGAGCCACAGCAGACCTGAGCAGAGGTCAGGACATAAAACAATCTACTGGAGAGGTTTACCTGAGCAACAAACCCTGGTATTTCTTATCACAAGTAAGTTTTACCCCAGACAGTGCTTAAAAAAAATTCAGATCCATCTATGAGGCCAGTGCCTCCTGAACAGCCATGGTACAGTCCATCCAAACATAGGTTTGTCCACACCACTGTCACAGATCAAGCTGTCCAAGAAGTTTGTTGATTAATTTCTGCATGTTAGCTAATGACAAACCACTGGCTGGGTGAAGGTGGTGGATGCAATTTGCTCAGACCTCAGAATGACTTTGGTCACCCTTTCAGCAGCACACTGTGATGGGAATACTGTAAGACATTTTGGCAAACACAGGTGCACACTGTGTGAATGTTACAACCACCCAATATGTTCTGGGTCCCTGAAACTAACCAGAGCTCTAAGATTTCAATAGGTATTGAATTTTATAATATGCCCCAGGGGAATGTGGGAAAGGCATCCTTGGTATAATTCCCTAGACCCTTGGGGGGAAATAAGACCTGTACAAGTATTTATCCCAGGTAAATACTCTATAGGATTTTGCTAGAAGTAGGTACAGAGGTTTCATACTTGAGCCCTCTAGAACTAAGAAGAGCTGAGTTTAATGCCCAGTCTTCCACAGACCCTGACTCATGGGTCCTATACATGGGCTGGGGACTGCTGAATGACACCATTTCTTCTCTGGTTATATCCCAGGAAACTGGTAGGAATGACATGGCATCTCCTGTCTGCCCAACCCCTTATTCTTCTGCTCCACCCTCCACCTTCCCAGTCCAGTGCTTGCTGCCTGCAGCTGACAAACCCAGGAGCTGCACCACAGCCTGCATGCTTCATGGCTGTACTCTTGGACGTGCTCCTGGTTTCAGGGCTGCAAAGCTCTGCTCTACCAAATTCATGTTGCTTGCCGTGTCACCCTCTGGCTGTGCCATTTCCAAGGCACAAATATAGGTTTGTTAACACTGCTCTAGCTACTATGATTTTTAAAAATCACACCTTTTGCCTTGTGCTGGGAAATGTGTGGGTGTTGGAGCAAGATACATACATACATATGTACACACACACACACATGCGTTCGTGTGTATGTATGTTATAGACATTCTGCATATCTGTGTAGATATGTATCTGTATGGACTTCCACATATGTGTACATGCATAGGTTAAGACTTTATCTGTAGAACAGGCTAATATGCCCCTTTTTTTTGAAAAACAAACATTTCTTGCTGACTTGTCAGGCATATTCCTTTTTGTTGGTTTTTTTTTAACTTAGCCAGTTCTTAGAGTACAATAGTACATTGGCCATCTGTGCAGAGGAGAAGAGGGGTTTAATGAATAGACAAAGCAGGGAATGATTGACTGATTGGGACTGTTTCCCAGTCTCATTCATACCAGCCATACAATGGAATCACTCCCCATTTACACCGCCAGAAGTGAAAGGAGAATCACGTCTGTTTTGAGTTCATTCCTGAGAAGCTCAGATCATCCTCCTGGGCAAAAGACATTAAAGCACGTGCTGCTGCAGCCAGGCTATCTAGTTTATTCAGAACATGCCCAAGCCTTTTATATGTGCTAGTAAAATTAGCTTCTCCTCGGCCCCTCTGATGGTGTCATGCAGCAGACGTGGCCTTTGTATAGGGCTAGGACAGTTTGTGTCCGGACAAACTTGTTTATGCAACCCAGAATGCCCCTTCCTTTTTTTGTCCCCATGTATAATGACAAAGTTCTAGGCATGTGGGCAGATCACTTACTTTCCCCTTTTGTCAGAGTACAAATTTACAACAGCCTGTTTGCATACCGTGCGCTGGATTTTAATCAAGTTCACTGTAAGGAGAGATAATAAAAATGAGAACCATGATTACTTCACAGTTGATTTCATTTGAATAAAGAGCCGCTCAATGACAGATGGTTTCTAGAGCTGCTCTATATGTGAGCTGCCATGATGTTGAATAGTAAGGAGAACAAGAAAGTATGCTGCTGTGGTCTTTGGGTCCTTACTTTGTCTTATCTATATTCATGTTTTATTCAGAGAGGAAATTAGACTCCACACCATTTTTTATTCAGAAGAGAAGGTTGGAAAGGGATAATACACAGTATGCAAACCTGCCAGCTTCTCTCAGGTCAGGTCCACATCCTTCTACTCTGCCAATACAGCTTTAACAGTATTCTCCACCAGCAAAATGCCTTATTGTGAGTGTAGCTTATATCAGGGAAACTGTGCTTTTGGCAGTGTGACTTGTTTCACCTCCACCCTCAGCTCCGAGACAAACGTGTTATCCCGGAAGAGCAAAGCAGGGGGGTGTCTGTAAGACCTGTGTGAGGAAGGGATATCTCTATGCACTGCATGATGTGGCTACACCAGCAGCTCTGCAGCGCAGGCATGAGCTGTGAGTCTGTTTCCACTGGCTTCACATTTGGTTGCTTCTGTAGGTTACTTTTGCCATATCTAGTACATTATTGCACAAAACTATTGAGGACTTTCTTCTCAGAGTTTTAGTCCGTGGCAGAAGTGTCCCTCTGGTATGTACTGAGGAAGTAAATAACCTTTACAAACAATGATGCTTGTTGACATATCCTTGTATGAATGAGTGATCTTTCATCAGAAACTTATAGTAATGTTAATGTTTTTAAACAGAATATTGCTTGTTCCCCCCTCCACGTTTTCAGATCTCTCCCTAATTGCATGCTTACCTGATCCCACCTTCATCATCATGATTGACTCTTCTGAGCTGCAATGGAAAATCATTGACTTGATGAATTAAAATGCCAGGCTTGCTTTGCATTTGGAACAAGTTTTCCAGAAAAGGCAAAAATCTACAATTTCTGAGCATCCAGTAAATAGTTAGGAGTTTTTAATAAATTGGTCAGGAGAAGGAATAGCTTTTATTAGGCCACCTGTTGATCCTAGAGGGGTTAGGCAAGTTTTTAAGCACACCACCAAAACTTCAGTTCAGAAAGTACCAATCTTCAAAAATAGGTACAGGTTGAAAAGCATTGCTTTGCAATCACTTAATATATCAGGAAGAGATAGGGCTTGAGATGAAAGGCAGTTGATGCCTGTGGCTTGTTGGTGTCAGAGGGGACTGCTGCTAAAAGTGGAATCCTGAAGGGCATTAGCCCATGTGGCTCAGAGTGAGACAGGTAGCTTATCCCCTCAGGAACACAGAGGTATTTGCTGAGAATAGTTACTGAGGGATTAGAACATGCCATAAAACCACTGTCTTTATTGCATCCACAAATTTTGCATCCAATAATGATTAAAGCCAAGAGGTAATGTTTCAGCTCCTCAGGCCTCATTAATGGGAGTCTTTCCAGTGGCTTTAAAATGCTTTGAATTGTGTTCACATAGAGCACATTCATCTTGTAAGCTTTTGGACTAAACTTTTTTGGCTGTTGAATCATGGGTTCAGCTAGTGACCACCTGTGACTCTTGAGATCACTGTGTTTATTAGCTTAGGCAAATGCACTTGCCTTCCATTCCTCCTTCCTGTCTCCATTTATCCTACCAGGGTATTCACCTGTTGTGTACTGTCTAAATCCTTGATTAGGAGGTCTCCGGGTCAGGGCTTGTCTTTGTGTCCTTTGTTAGATCTCTTCAGTATTAATCCCATTCACGTTGGCAGTATATGAAAGGTGGATTCCTCACAAATTCTTATTAAGTACCCAATTAATAAGAGCAAGAGCGTGTTAAGAGCACAGCAAAGAGACAATGCTCCATTCAGATGCTGCATGAAATCTTGATGCTGATACTGTCATTCAAGTGAAGTCTGTCTAGGGCTGGGGAAGAATCCCATGATAGCACTAGGAAAGGATTATTATCAGAGCTGGACATTATTTATCTGTTTGTTTATTTATTTATAATTCAATGTGTATATAATGAAACAAAAATTACAAATGATTCCTTTGTTTTTCACTATGCACTATTTATACAGATTTTGTTTTAGAAATTCAGACAAAATTTGATCCTGGGGAAAAAAGAAAAATTGGCCTAAACATTAGCCCCTGAACCTGAGCATCATCTGAGGCTTTGTTCTGTTTTACATCTTCTCTAGCAGTATACCACAACACAGAGACTTTTATGGTCATTTGGAGAAACAAGCATCCCCTCCTGGGATATCTCTGTGTTTCTAAGGCTTCAGTTCCCACTCATCAGTTCCCATGTGTCAAAGGATTAGCGAAGTTCAGACACCAGATGCAAAACCCAAGTGATGCAGAATACCTAAGAACATCAGTGATCTAGTGAATGGCACCAACCTAGTAAATGGTATCCCTGCCCCTGGCAGGGGCACTGGAACTAGATGATCTTTAGGACGCCTTCCAACTCAAACCATTCCATGATTCTATCATCAGGAAGAACCTTATGGCAGATAGGTACTGAATAAAAGTGAGTTATATTAGTCTGAGGGATGATCTGAGAGCAAGACGGCTCTTTGGGGTCAGTGACAACAGGGACTTGGCAAGGGCCAGCTGACCACGAAGGCAAGTAAGATGAAGGAAAAGGCTCTGGTATTTCTGGTTGAGACAAAACCCTGAGTTTGACCTGAAATGCCAAATTAAATAAGATGCCAAGCTACAATTTTAGTTTTCAGAATAGATGGCTACAAATTTCTGGAAGGAGGATCACATCTGAGGTGGGTCCATTGGGTCCATACTGAGAGGTGCCAAGCTGCGAAACCTGGCTCTGCTTCCAGGCCCCTTCCCCTTGCAGGGATCCCGGCTTTCTTCTTCCCTTGCTCCACGTCTCCACACACACAAACATCAGAAAGCACATGCACGCACAGAGTGCCTTGAGTTCCTGACTCTACCACAGCAGTGCCTTCAGAAAATATTCCCACGGTGCACCTCCGGCTGTGGATGTGAGGTGATGAAGGCATGCCTCTGTGTGCTCCCAAAAGAGCTCCCAAAGATACTGGGTGCTCGTTTTGCCATTCATTGCCCTATAGAGCAGCCTTTAGGCTGATCTGAATGGTAACAGGTGCTTTCTGGCCCCATTGTGCTGTCCCAGCTGTCAGGGATTTCTGGGGACCAGTGAGTGAGATTGTGTAGGAGTTGCTTTAGTGGCTCTTTGCCATTCAGGAATTCTTTTGCGCCAAGGGAATCCTCCAACAGCTGTTTGGGCTGGCTTGGTGACAGCTTTGTGCTGCTGGAGCTGGGCAAAGCAGCCCCAGCTGGGCCAAGTATCTGGCTCCTTGCGTGTAACTTGCTTATTTAGGCCTGTCGCCCTGTTTTGTAGGTAATCTCTGCTACTGTTGGTGAATGCAGCAAGCTGCTGAAGTCCGTGGCTTTTGCCAAAGAGCAGAATACCAACTGATGTAATCGGAATGTGAGATCTGCAATGCTTGAAAATTCAGCCAGACACTAGTTAAATGGAGATGGCATCACATTAAAGGGAAGAATGGGGTCTCTGTGCATGTTTTCCGTCCTTACACTGGGCAATGGATCTCCAGCAAGTTTCCTCTGCAAAAGATCAGCATTTGAAAGAGAGGATGGGAAATAGCTAAATCTGTGGGTGCAATGCGTAGGTTCAGACCTAATGTATTCAAGGATGTGACATCCAGGTGCAGCAAATGAAGACCTGTCTGACAGCTCCACATCCCTAACAAACAAAGATATGGTTTGGCCATGCCATACTTTTGGTTGTGCATGTGACCTGAATGCCTGTCCTCATCCCTTTGTGCTGCTGCCTATTCAGTAGCCACGAGGAGCAAATCATAAGGCCAGATAGCGACAGTGTCTCCATATCTACTGAGTCACGATTGGCAATGCACGCATCGAGGATCAGCTGTTTGATTATCCAGAGAGCATGTGGCTTTACTCAGCTGCTCCAAGGAAAAAAAAGCCAAGAAGGACAACTGACTGATTGTCAAGAAGTGTGGACAATGAGGCAGGAGCGGGAATCCATGTGACTGGTTTCTGAGTATGGTCCTTCAGTACCCAGTCAAAACAGAATGGGCCTGAGCTAGCTGATGACCTGCATATGTAAAAATATTTGTCCTTATTCAAAAGAGTGGGACAACATATACTGTGAATGGAACAATGCATGCAAGCATTTGGAAATCCAAGATGTGCCTTGTAGCTAAATCATATGAAATGACATTATCTCCCCCAGTGCATTGCTGAGGGGTAATCAGGTCCCAACAAAGCTGTGAGGAAAATGAAAACAGCACAAAACAAACTCTTTGCTAATTATTTATTTGCTGCTAAATATGTAAATACTGAAGCAGATTGAGCAACAGTAGCTTAAAAATAGGTATTTTTCTGTTCATTCATCTGTATTTTGTAGCCTAATGGATTAAATTGCAAAGCTGACAGACTGCTTTAAAGAGATGTTCCTTGTGGGACATTAAAAAGTCTTCACGCATAGCACTAGACAAAACAACCACATCACTGTCTTTGCTCCAAGTGAAAAATCAGCTTTTTTTGTCTGCTTTTTATATTCAGCACTACTAAAAGATATGCTTTGTTTTGGTAATTAGACAAAGGAAAGATATGCAATAGAGTTAGACAGCACCTAGAAATCACACTATTTGCCATTATTTGAAATTCATCTCCTTCAGGACCATTCACTTCCCTCACCTCTGTTACAAACATAGTTACGGAATTATTTGGTCCAGATTCATCCACAAAAATAATGCCTTGAAGGGACCGTCCCAAGGCAGGAGCAGAAAATGTGATCCCAGGCTGCCCAACTATTTCCTTCTGGACCTCAGTGAAGAGACTGCTTGCAGACAGTGCCCCTACGAGGCAGGATAGGCTGAGGCAGGGCCACCAAGTGGGTTTGTCCCAGGACAGCTTTCCAAAGCTTATCCAGAAAAGGCTGGAGCCCCATCACATTTCCAGGCTGTCTGGTGGGGAGCAGTGGGAGACACATGGTGTCCAACCCTTGTGGACGGACCTGACTTTTCACAGATCCCCTTGGATTTGCAGTATCCCTGGAAAGCTCTCGGTTGTGAACTGCCCACCGGTCTTCTTTCTCCAGTCCCAGTTGTGAGAGTTCACCACACCAGTTCCATGATGGATGGGGGCCTGGGTTTGGATGACGGGCATGCTCCAGATGCTCACTTGCCTGGGGCCTTTGGCATCCTCTTTTTCCGCTGTGGGGGAAGCCAGTGCCTGCATCCAGGGAGCTGAGCTGGGGTGCAGTTTCCCACAGGAGGGGAGAGAGGCTGGGTTTGGAGCCAGGGCTTGCAGCTATTCGAATGCAGACCAGAGCCAGCATGTGGAGGGGTTGGAGGGAGGGATGGACTCTCCCTGAGGTGATATCCTCCCTGCGAGGGACTCTCCAGGGTTTTTAAGTGTAGGCTGCAGAAATCTTTTTGATTCGTAAATACATGTTGCTCTTCTTTGAAACAAAACAATTGCCTCTTCTTTTTTTTTTTTGTTTTGTTTTGTTTTGTTTTGTTTGTTTTGTTTTTACTCACTTCCTGGGCTACTTTAAAATCTTCTCCTGTGAAGACTTTATCCAAAGATAAAAGATTACTCATTTTATTAAAAGGAGCCCTTCTGGGTATGAGCCAATGCACCAGATTCAAAATAAACCTGGAAAATACTGACAAAAATAATAATAAAAAAGGACCTGTATGGTTTGAGAAAACACTTTGTGAGCAAATTAAGATAGGAAAACAAGGAAGAGCTTTCCTGAAGTGGAGCCCTAAGGATCTCTTGGGGCAAAGCCTGAGCTTTGCTGGGCCAGCTCCTGCCCCTCCACTCCTGCTCCCACACACAGAGTCCCCCCAGGTCTCCTGGCTCTTCCCCATCACAGAGTGACTCCTTTGCCACACGAACTCCCGTGATGGATCCATCCCACTGCCCCCAC
>JAWWEU010000158.1:56982791-57161933 GCA_035583155.1 Acropternis orthonyx | reverse complement strand
GTAGATAGATAGATAGATAGATAGATAGATAGATAGATAGATAGATAGATAGATAGATAGATAGATAGATAGATAAAGGATTCTTCATCCTTTGACTCTTCTCTAATGTCTAATAGAGATGAGGTGGAAGCAAACTCAAAGGGATCTCAGTCCTCACAGCAGAGCATGGACATAAAAATCCTTACACGAGGCCACCCATGAGTCCAGGTGCCACAGGACCCTCTCTTGGGCAGTGACCTGCAGCAGGTTTGTAGAGTCCAAAGCAGGGCATGATACTCCTGTGGGCATAGCCTTCTCACAGCTTTTGGAGATCAACAACTTCCTCAGCTTAGTAGACTCTAAAGGAATTTTCCATCATGAATGTTTCTGTTCATTTTCTGAAACCAGTTATATTCTTGGCCTCCATAACACCCTGGCAAGGAGCTCCACCAATCCATTAGATGTGGTATGAGGCAGTATTTCTTCTTGTTTGACTTTGCTGCTTGATCATTTCTTTACATGTGTCTCAGTTCTTCTATTGTAAGAACAGCTGTCTTTATTTACCTTTTCTATGCCATTTGGGATGTAAAACATTTTTTTGCTCAGATGTTGCCTTTCATCATCACTTTTTTCCCCCATAAGGTAGATTCCATTCTACTTGTTCGGTCTTTGCATAGAAATTTTTCCTCCATAAATATCACACCATATCCTGTCACAGTTACAGATCTACTCTAATTCTCCTATGGGCTTTTGAGATGCAGGGACCAGACCATTTGAATGTACTTGAATTGAAGTAATGGCTTAATAATATTATCTTTTTTCGCCCCTATATTCTCTTTCCAATAATTACTAACATCCCATTTGCCTCTTTGATTGCTAGTGAGCACTCATTGGTGGTGTAATAGTTTCATAGTACTGTCCCCAGTGACCCCAGTTTCACTTTCCTGATTGATAATTGGTAAATTAGAAGCCTTCATTGCCTATGTAATATTCAGATTGTTTTTCTCTGAAGTGCATTATTTTGCACTTTTCAAAATTAAATTCCATTTTCTGCTTTATCATCTAGTCTTTCAGTAATGCCAATCTCTTGTGCAACTCTTTGCTGCCAGCAGTAGTTTTGACAGGGAGAGGGCATACCAGATTCAGTGGAAGCATCCAAAGCTGACTCTTTATGGTACCTTTGATTTCTCTCTGTAAAAAAACCAGTCAATTCACAGAGGAGCCCATCCATCTCTTTGCAGATTTTCTCCAACCTACATGCCATTGTTGTTGTCCAAACAGCAAAGTCTTGTCATGGACTTGCCATTCTTCTCCAGTTGAGGTTCAACTAAGGAATTAAATCTCTTATGCAAGCTGCTGGGAATAGGACTGAACCTCTCTATAAGTGACACACTGTGCTCCATTGGCCCCCTGCAGCAGTTTTCATCTCCACACATCAAAGTCCTTGCAAAGATGGGGGAGTATCAATGTCTCCAGGTGACAGCCAGGGAAACTGATACCCCTTTTAGTAGTAACAGTATGCAGTGTTCTAGAGTGGCCTGAATGCTATTTGTTGAATAAATTAGTTAATGAGTAACAGGAATAGTTGCTAATTAACATACCCAATGAATATTTATGCTGGCATCTTGCCAGTTGTACATCTTATACAATGTGTCTTTCACTCTCACTTTCCCCTTATTTATTTCATACCATGAGCTCCCATCGGAAACCACCTATCCCAGCTCTGCCTCTCCAGCGTCTGTCTCAAGGAAAGCCAACTTCTCCTTCCCACCCTGCAACAGCCAATCACGATCAAATGTAAACCTAAAAAACCAACCCCAGCCTCACTGTGTCCCTACTTCCCAATGCAGCAGTCAATCAATAGCTCCTCCACAGCACCCTTATGATTTACAGAGTCAAACTGTACGGGGGAAAGGGGACCCCAGCTTATGGGATGAGCCAGAACTGACAAGTAGCCTGTGGGATTCAAGGTCACATCTGCACATTTTTCACCACTGTCAAACACCAGCTTCAGTGCCTTCAAAATATAACTGTTCTGGGAAAGTGAATGCTTCATAAAGATAAAACAGTAGTTTAATTTTAGCCTGCAATCTAACCTGCAGCCTGCATAGCTCCAGGCCCATCGCTGTACCCCACAGCCTGAACTAACTCCAGTGCCTGGAAGAGTCCCAAGAGTGTTCATTACACTCAGCTCACTAATCAGGCATCTCAACTCTGTACTCCCTGTAGTAGGATGAGGCAAGAATTGGTGTTGGTAATTCAAGAAATGAGGGAGTCTGTTGGTGTCGTGTCTCCTTTTGAGATGTCCAACACATGCTTGTTCCAGCAAAGAGCATCGTACAGGCACAAACCCCGAAGCCTGATGGCTTGTATCCAGTACTACCCTTAGGGAATAAACTCTAGGCATTAGCCCTGTTTTAATTTTGCACAGTTGCTAAAAAGTTAAGTCTGACTTAAAACAGTAAAACAACTAATGCTGGTTGTGAAGAGCCACAGAAAATCCCACTTTATGAGTGACTGCAATCTCACATTAGCCAATGATGAAATAGCAAATAAAAGTTTCATTATAAGAAATGCAAACTCATTCTTACAGGGAGAAATACTCACTGTAATAATGTCTACATAGTAATGGACATTACATTAGTTATTTCCACTCAGGAAAGACGTACTGCAGTGTGGATAGTGCTGGTAGGTACGTAACTCAGGGTCCGGTGGCATACAGGAGGAAACCTGAACATCAGGATTAGGAAAGAAATGGAGAAAACAGAAAGACACCTGTTTTTATCCCTGTGTTGCTGTGTACACCAATGGTGTGTGCCCCTGCAGGCAGGACTGCTCACTGTGCCCAGGAAAATCAGAGCAGGACCAGGACCAGAAAGGTCCACAGGGCATCAACAGGGATGATCAAAGCTATGGAAATCCTTTCAAAATAAAGAAGCATCATATGGGCTGGGACTGCTCAGATGGAAAAGAGACCACTGGGACAGCAGATGAGAGAGGTATGTGAAATCAGGAATGGCCTGGAGAATGTGATAAAAACATGTCTCTCATAAGTGTGAGGACTGGGGAGACTTTGCATGATTAAATGTCAGGTTTAAAGCAAACTCACCCAATGCATAAGAAAATTGTGACACCTGTTGCCACAGAATGTCATGGAGGCCAAAAGTATAAATGAGTTCAAAAAGCAATTAGAAAATTCTTGAAAAAAAAGTCCATCAAAGGCTCCTAGACTGGAGAGTTGAAGATGCTGCCCTGGTTCAGGAAGTCCCTAAACTCCAGATTGCCAGAAGCTGGAAGAATGAAGTGGAGGAAATATTTCACTACTTGCCTTGCTCCTGTGCTCTTTTGCTGACCATCCGCTACAGGCTGGTCAGAGACAGGATATGGTCTAGGTGACCCCTCAGCCTGACTCAGCACTGCTGTTCCTGCAGCCTGGCTCCTTTCCAGCTGGGCTAATTCATATGATGGCTGCTCAGGGGCTGTATTTCTTCATGCCCTGCTGGCCTGTGTTATTTGGGTTATCCAGAAGACAGAATTGTCTCTCTCAGTGAGGACAGACCCTCACTGGGATCAAGGCAACTGGGCGTAAGTTTTTGGACACAACGATCAGAGCTGAGAAACTTGGTGTTATGAGCTCAAGGGTCTTAGTGGAGCTGAAAAAGAAAAGAAATTACAAAGACGAGCTAAAATGGGCCCTGGGCCTGCCATGGCCAAACCAGCACTGGCTACATCACTCTGGCAGGACCTCACCAGACTGTAGGAAACCACATTCAGACTAATTTCTTCTGAGACAGGTCCAATCTCAAACCAGTGCCATATTGAGTGGGAATATGGGCGTGTAAGAGGTTTTGGATCTATGCCATGCCCAGCACTGGAACAGTTTCTGCCAACTTCACATTCTACCAGGGCAGAGCAGCTCTGGGTTTTGAGCTGGAGTTCCTTGCTAAACAAAAGAGGGAGTGAGTGTTGCTCCTGGCTCCTGCCAGGCTCTTCCCTGAGCATTCCTGGCCTTCTCATGGCACATACACAGAGCTGCAGGAGGTTCAGATAAGGCCTTGTTCCAAAATGGAAAAAAATAAAAAAAAAGGTAAATCCAAAAATCCCAACCACTTGAGCACTCAGGTAATGAGCAGCACCTGTGCACCTCAAGGCACACGGCGCTTCCCAGCCGAGCCCGCGGAGCTGCTCCACATGCTGGAGATGACGCCTGCACTTCAGCATTTTGCAGTTATCAGGGTGTAAAATGGTGCAGAAAAGCTCCCCTTTGCCTCTCTTTGCAGAGCTACAGCTTTTGTGAGACCCGTGCTGCAGATAAGCAGTTTCAGTGCATTGTAGCAGTGCGGCTCTTTTTGAATTACTAAAAATCTCAGCACACAAGCTCTGTCTGTGATAAGCCTAATCTTCCCTTCTCATCATTATCATGCTAGAAATCATGCTGGAGGCCTCTATAATCTGACTTCATTTTGAATTAACCATAATTGTGAGAACTTGCTTTCTGCATGCGTGTTTGGGCAGAGATTGTTTGCCAATGACTTTATACAATTATTTCACTCCCAGAAGTATGCCAGAATTAATTTCTTTTCCTTGATTTAAAAAAGTAAAAAAGAATTACCCCAGAGGAAAAATCAAAGAAGAGAAAGTCCCTGTTGTACTGTATGACTCCGAGGTGCACAGTAATGGCCTTGGTGGCACAAAGTATGAAGTTAGAGATACTGAATAACCAGACCTCACCACTCAGCTTGGGGTGCGCTGCTTCAGTGCACATTGCCGTGACAGCTGAAGTCTCAGCACACCAGCTCAGTGGGGGACATAGGCAGTGACTTTCATTGCAGCTGTATCATCACCTTTGTTACCCTAATTAATACAGATACAGTGTCCCATTTGGACATTCTTTTCTCTTTCTTCTGCTCCTATCAAGTATCCACGATGTCTGTTCACTCATAACTTTTTCCTTTACAGACTGTCAGGAGTTTTCCTTACCTCTAGGGACTGATCCCACTCCTTTTAAGCCAACACAAGACCTTACAGGAAGGGTGGGCCAGAGGCAGGGGTTGGGGTGGGAGCTGCAGAGGGAGCTCTGCACTGCACAGGATGTGAAGCCTGGGCATGGGATAGCAGCTCAAAGAGCCAGGCAGGAGCTACAGGGCTCAAAGAGCAGCACTAATATTTGCAGCTGCAAAGCAGACCTGATGCTGATCCCTGCCCATTTAGATTCCAGTCTGATACGAGAAAAGAAATTTTCATAGTCTTTCCATTAAACACCTTATCAGTGATGTTAAAGCATCCGGAGTGACTGAGTGCTAAGGAGGAGACACTCATCATGAGACATTTATATAAAGGAACACCTAAGAACATGAAATCAAAGATATTATTATGGCTAATGAAACAAAGGCATTTGATTAATTACTGACATTGCAGAACTACATTTTAAAAAGTGATTACTATAGCTAGAGATGTTGAATGTGATAAGATGCACTAAACAACATACAGTAGGGCAGGAGAAGATTTATGGGATTCCCCTGCATCTTGGCTGCAACAAAGTTCATCAAACCCCAGGAGTTCACAGGAAGAGACTTGAAGAGCTGTGAGTCTTCTCCAAGCCCCTGGAGAGTCACATAACTAAGTGGGACAGTCAGTGATACAGTCACCTTAGGAGGAGGAGGCAGCAAAGCTTCTGTGCTGATGGCCTGTTCCCAGTGGGAACAGTCGTTTGGCCCTGCCCAGATTACCCAGGGAATTGTCTAGTGAGGGCCACGTGGGGCAATCATGGTGCCCAGGCTTTGATGTGCTACTTTTTTCTGGCAGCCCTCATGGTGTGGTTTGGAGGTGGCAGGGCTTTCTGCCATGGAGGGGTAAAACTCAGTTTTCCTGAAAGGCTTCATCATGAGAAAAATTCCACAGACAGGAACCTAGCTGTCTGCTGGTGCTTTCAACAGTCCTGGCCATGGCGGAATGCTATGGCCTCTCTCTCCTTTTACTTTGCATTCCAGCACTTGGCCCTGGACAGTTTCCTTGGGGAATACAATTATACCTGAGCCTCATCTGCTGCAGGGAAGAGAATGCATTCCACCTCCATTTGCTGCTGCAACCCCAAGGAGATGGGGACAAATCAGCCCAGGGAGGGGAAGCCCTCTGAAGATGGACTCTTATAGCCTCCTGCTTCCAGATCAGGATGTCTCCAAAATCTGAGGACTGTTACATGCAATATAAGTGTTGGGAAGTGGGTAATTTTTCATCAACACCCTATACAATACCACCCCTGGGTCAGATTAGTCACTGGTGGCTAGCAGAGCAGGCTGGAGACTATCAGCTATCTGCTGCCCTGCTATTATTCTCTTCCACAGACACCAGTTCCTGGCTTCTGTCAGAGAGCACCAACACATAGCCAAAACTCAGGTTACACATTGCATGTTAATTTGTAAGCTAATTTTGCTCTCTTGGCTCTATTCATGCTCTGGCTCTGAGTTCCTGCTCACAGTTAGAACTAGCCATGCATATTTAGACAGTGACGGTAAGGAGGGAGAGCTCAGAACAGGCAGGCAGCCGAGTCTTTAACATTTCCACCTACATTCAAGTTGAGGACATTACCTAGAAACACTGCTCCTCTCTGCATTCTGCATAGAAAATATGGCTGTATTGATTACAGGGGTGCAAACAAAGTGTTTCTGAAATGGCAAACAAAGTGTGGTCACAGAAATAAAAACAAGTTACTTTAAAAAAATTTTAAAAATCAGATATAAGAAGGCAAGTTGCAACAGTGAACACTGGGGATTTCTTCAAGGTCCAAGAACTAACCCAGTGTTCATAGGTGCTCTTGGACAACTGTAATGTAAAGGTTTGGAGACAGATTCTCTGTCAGGGTAAGCAAGTAATGAAATAAATTGCACTAATCTGATTTACAGCAACATAGACTCTCTGCCATTAAAAGCACAGATCCCTCCAGAAGAGCAAGGGGTGTCTTTGATGAGTTGCTGCACGACAGCAACTCCTTATGCACTGGAGAAATATCTCAATGATTTCACTGGCAGACACATGCCTGAAGGGGTGTTTCAAAAGGTGAAAAAAGTAACAATATCCTTAAGCTACCTATAACAATTGCTAATTTCCAGCTACCTTTTTTTTTTAATCATCGAGACTGGGGTATGTTGACACTCCTCTATCATTGCTGTTAATCAGATTTGGTTATCTCTGTGTAACTACCACCTTCATATGCCCCATGGCATTTTTTTTGCATTTGTATGTCAGCTCCATAACCTTAACTGTGTTGCCCTGCACTGAGACCAAGTGTAACGCAATACTTTCAGATAAAGATGCCGAGTGTAATGCAATACTTTCAGATAAAGGTGCTAATAAAACCTGCGTGCAGATGCCCCAAACACAGCGGTGTGGGAGGAAGATCACGGCTCCTGCCCTTGCCAGCAGAGGTCACTGCAGAATGGATGTGTGAACACTCACCCGGAAACCATTTTAAGTCAAATACCCAAAAAGATTTTCCCTCTTCTCAGATAACTCACACACAGTTAAAAAAATAAAATAAATTTAGACTTGAGGAGATTTGATCTAAAGAGAGCTAAAGCCTACAGGCAGCACAGGGGATCTCTCTAGCGCTCAAGTGACCAGACATGACATTTTTCTAACGCTCCCTTCTCCCAATAGGCCAGATCAGAGTGGGTTTAGGTGAGGGCACCCACAATAACAAAAAATCATACATTCTCTGAAAATAGCAATACATTCTAATATAATTGCTAGCAGATTGGCTACTGTTGATAGGAGATCTATTGTGTCAAAGAAAAAGGAGGTTATTTCTTTTCCTTATTCTTGTTCTTTATCTCAGTTGCAGAGGCACTGATGTTGAATGCCGTAGTCTCAGAGAGATTTAATTCTGATTACCCAGCATGGAAACATTTCTTCCATTCATCTCTCTGGGGTATATAAACACTGTGAATATGGACCATATGGTGCACCCAGGGTAACAGAGGGGTTGTCAGAGTAAGGACTAAAGGGGGCTTGGCATGGAAAATCAATTCTATCATACATTCACTTTCGCTATGGGAGCCTTCATGATGATCATCTGATCTGCTGTATAAACTTGACATAAAATCATCTCCTATGAGCTCTTCTCCATCTTCAGATATTGCAGAGGAGATTTCAGAAAGTCATCAACCTTTGATTTAAAAGAGAATCTGAGAATCCAACTTTACTCCAGTAAGTAGTGGTTAATTACCTTCAATTTTTTCAGTTGCCTTCAGTTCTGGATGCATCTAGCATCAACAACCAACCACTAGATTTTATTATGGGTTTATTTTCTGCTTGGAACATCTGTTGTATATTCTCCGTGCTCATACTTGTAGACCACAAGCAAGTCACCCCTCAGCCTTCCTTCAAACAGACGAATTCCACTGACTTCTCAGTCTTCTATCATAAACTTTTCCAGATCTCAGACTGCTCGTGTACCTTTCCCTGATGCCTTTCCAATGTGTCAATGTCTTTTTTTGAAGTGTGGACTTGAAAACAGGACAGGGTGTTCCTGTGGTTGCCCCATGCTGTTGTGTACAGAAATAAATCCAGGTCGTGGCTCCTCCTGTGCCTGTTCAGGACATTCTGCACAGCAGCATCACACGAGGAGATGACATCCACCTGGTTACTTCCTGCCACCCTGACATCCTTACAGCTTTCCTACAGCACAAGGAATGGAGTACTCTTCTTTTCCAAGGGATCTTTGATTCCCCCCCAGCTCCATACAATGACTGTAATGAAAGGCCAGCCCTGAGCTCAGGGAAGAAAATGGCTCCCCTGATCCTTGGACCATTTGGCTTAGGACCAATCCCAGGTTTAAGTTAAAGCCTCAAGGGAGACTCCCCAGCTGCAGCAGCACAAAAAGGATGGAGCTGGGAGCAAGGGTGGAGACTACATTCCTCAATCTAAAAGGAGACTTTTAGTCTATTCCTCGCCTCCCTTTCTTTGAAATGTCTCTCAAGAGATGGTTAGAGAACAAAGTGAGGAATGAATAAAACACATATTATCAGTACTTTGCATTAGTCCTGCAGGGAAAGGTGGCAAGCTCCCTCGCTTTCTCCTCCCTTTCTAGTTCCTCCCTTGCCACAGTGACTCTCCCAGCCCCGGGTGGCTTGGCATCCTCCTTGCAATTCTTTCCAGATCTCTCCTTGGAGACACCAGAGATCCCAACTCGCTTCTCAGAGGTCCTCACTGCTTTGCTGCTCTTTATTAGCATCCCAGTTAAAAACGCCTCAACTGGAATGACACAAATGGCAGCAGAGGAGGAAAACATGCAAGAATGGGGACAAAATGCTGCACGATGATAAACGGAAAGCCGTAAAAGCTGGGGGTGGTGCCCAGCACTGACTCACTCGGGAGCAAAGCAGAGCCCTATCACTCACTGCCGTCAGGAAAACCTGGAAGGACTAATGTTGCATCCTAGAACAATGACATTTTAAAAATTAATATATTCTTTCTTTTCTGTCTCCTGAATCATACTTTTGAAAACTACATTGTCTGTTGCTGCAGTATACTCCCTTTTATTTTTCTTTTCATAGGATTTTAATGGAGATTACTTCCTTCCCAACCCACAGAGCTTTACAGACAGTTTCTCCCAGTGTTATACCATTACTGCCATTCAACGGAAAACCAAGCCTTACACTTTGTACAAATTGGTCAGTTTCTTCTATAGGCCAGAAAATATTTTTAATGCATTCTTTTATTAGCTGTTGGGGGGTTTGTGCCTTTTACAAGCAAGTTCTGCAGAAGATGAGCATTTACTAGCCTGGAATGTGTCAGCATAGCTCCACGAATGATGTAAAGCCAAATTTGAATAATGCCATTGGTGTTAATTTGCATCATTGTTTAACATCAACCCAGAAAAGCTGGATAGGGATGGATTGTCAATTGTCTTTTGCTGTACATGAACTGGGTTCAAAACAAGAAGTGGTAATTTTGCATGCAATAGATAATAGATCTATGGAATTGCTTGCCAAAGGATGTTATGGATGATAAAAGTTTATAAGGGTTCAACCAGTGACTGGACAAGTTCACAGTACAGAAATGCACTGAGGTTACTAAACAGGCAAACCACACCTTGCTCAGGAAGTCCCTGACCTGAGAACAGCTGGATGCTGGAATGGGAATGTATCTTACAAGTTTGCTTGTTCCTTACTCTTCCCAAGACATCTGCTTATGATTACAATCAAAAACTGGATGCCAGGACCCTGATGTGACCTGGTATGGCTGCTTTCCTGGTTTTATGCTTGTGTAACAGAGACAGTGATAATAAGGAGGCTGTAGTCCATAGAACCATAGAATGGTTTGGGTCGGAAAAGACCTCAAGGATCATTTAGTTCCAGCCCCCGTGCCATGGGCAGGGACACCTTCCACTAGACCAGGTTGCTCAAAGGCATTTCCTGAAGTGTTTAGAAGAGGAAAAATGACTTAGGTATTTCTGTTTATTTCTACCATTACAGTGTGCTTTGGATAACCCATGGCGTTCAAGAAGCCTAATGGCAATATTACTTATATTTTCTGTGGATAAGTTCTGTCTTCTTTATTCACATTCTCACAAGAAAATCAGGACAGTTTAAAAAAAAAAAAAAAAAAAGGAAAGACAATGAAAAACAAAGAAATCAAGAAATCAAGTACATGTGTTATTTTGACCCAAAACAAGTCCATGACAGCTTAGTACACACAGACATTTCAACAGGCATGTTGATTTTATAATTCCTTTTTTGGCATCAGCATAAGTGATGAAAGGTAGCCATGTGTCCAGATAACTCCATATGAGTGATTAGAAAACCTGGTAATTTTTCCCATGGCACAGGCCCCTACCTGTGTTTTTAAAGACAGCCTTCATCCCAGATGCTTGATGAATACCAGCTTGTTGCAGTACTATCAGTAACGTCATATACCTGTGAACAAACAGCCCAGCATTGCAAGAAGCAAGTGCCAGGGAAGAGGAAAAGCAGACCCTAAAAGCCTAAATGCTCCAGATGGGCAGGCTGTCCCCAGGGAATAACTCTCCTCTTGTTTCTATCAGCAAGCAGAGGGAAACATTTAAAAGAAACAGGCCTTGTTTGCATTAATATTTAGAGTGTTTTGCTCAAAATGTAGCTAAATAATGAATCTGAAGGTACTAAACACTGTTGTGTGAAGCTGGAGCTTAGACCAAACAGAGGAAGAGAGGTGGCAGGAAGGCATCTTGAGGAAGCAGAGACTCTATTTGGCCCTGTGTGCCATCAAGGTCTTTCAGAGATCAGACTGCAAGACCATGATGAACCTGACAGCAACCTTAGGAGGAAACATTGGTGCCAAATTATTTGCCACTGGAGAGCTTTCAATAAAGCAGCAAAGGACTGCAGCTGAGCTGAGAAAATCCAGTGAGGGCTTGTCTGTCCAGCAATCCAGAATCACCTTGGCTGAATTAACCTGTGAAAGCAGGAAAGGCATCGCTTCCCTGAAGGACAGAGTTCATTTGGACTTCTCTAATGATGGTCAACAGGACAGTGAGGGGGGGACAGGCACTAAATGAACACTACTGTATCGGATGTTCAAACTACAGGTGGAAAACTGAGCTCAAAAACTACTGCCAAGATGCTGCTGGGGGTGGGAAACAGTGAATCTCACTTAGAAGCCATAGATTAGATCTAGATGCAGACGCAGATATTGTTGGTTTATTAATGCGCCTGTTCTCGAGCTGGGTGGCAAGTCCCCCCAGGGGGCTGGAGTGCATAGGGTTGAATAGTTTATTTCTGCGAGGGAGAAAGCTAGTCTGAAGCAAATCCCCTGCATGGTTTCTCTCTGTGTTAGTGCTTGGATCAGCCAGAGTTGCTTTTCCAGTATGCCAAGACCCACAGGTCACATCCGATGTCCACGTGGAGTCCCCGCCTCTGCATAATCTGTCCTTCCCCGGCCAGGGATGTGCCCAGCCGCTCTCACCATGGCCTTGGCATTGGGCTGGTTGCCTTCCCAACCTTGCACCAAACAATCCACAGCTATTCCTCCTGCTCTCCCAACTTAGGATATTTTCCCTGGAGACTGCTGTCTGTCAGTTTTTCTGAGTTGGGGCTCTGCCAGCTTTGCATTTCCTTTTCTTTCCTCATACACTAACTCAAGCTTTGTCTATGGGAAGCTTTCTCCCTCATAACAGCACCTGGTGAAGATCGTGGTTTTGCTGGACTTCCAGGCTAGGGCTCAGACTGGTGGTAGCCATCACACCTGATCAAATCACTGGGCACATAAACCTACCTCTGCTGCTGCCAGTGGCAGCTGACAGAGGGGTTGCAGTATCAAGGTATATCACAGGAATTTGTAACAAATGAATAATGTATAAAAACTGACCAAAGATCAAGGTTCCATGTCTCATGCACAGGTGGTCCCACTGCCCAGACAGATGGTCCACACTAATCAGCAATCCTGACCTTCTTGATTCACTGCCACCTATTTTATTTCTGTTCACACAAGTATTTGAGTTCATTGCTCTGGTGTCAGAGGTCAGTCCTGGCTCTGGCTCAGGAGGATGTGCTACCACAACTGTCTGTGCCCAGGGTAGAGGCAGAGACCATGTCCTCACCACCTGGGCACTTCAGCTCTGAATGAGGAGCATGGACACCCACCTGACTTAGTCATTGGTCAAATTTAGTCATTTAGTCAAATTCTCCTTCTGTTCCTGGGTCATGTGGGAGCAGCGTCAGTGCAGAAGAGGTGTGAGGGTGGGTCAGAAGGAAGTTTTTTGGTTTGCAGTGTCTGGATGATGGCTGAGGTCCTGTCAGAGCCCATGGGTCTTCTTTCAAAGCCAAATGGTTGTGCAGGAGGTGCCACTGGGATTATCTGATTGGAAACTGAGGCCAGAGGTGAGTTTAGTGACCAGTGAACAGAGCAGTTCAACAGGGGCACATTACTGGAAGTGCATAAGTCATATAATAAGAAATATTACCCAACAATGGGTGAAAGGGAGGAAGATATGCTGCCTTAGGCTTTCCTGATGATCACCACAGGTTTGATTCATGAGTATAGATTGGAAGAAGGCTCTTAATTTTGTGATGAGAAATGCACAGATTGTATTTGATGCTGGTGAACTTACCATTGCAGTGCTGGTGATTTTTCCATAAACAACCCCTATCGGCAGAGCCTGACACGGCTTCAAAAAGAGCTGAATTTCATTCTAAACAGATATATCTGTTTTGGAAAGGTGTCTGTAAAGCTCAATGTGGTGCAAGTATGCTGCTGGTGGTGAATTTCCTGGCAGAGTCCCTCTTGGCATGCAGCAAAGTTACTGGTCTAGCCCTGTCATTCATGCTGGGCCTGAATCACCAGCGTGTTGCTGCAGCTTTGTGCTGGTCCCATTCCAGAAAAATGAGTGAGAGGCTCCAGAGAGTTCCTGAGCCATGCCATGTCCTGCCTGTATGGCAAAGTCAGTGGCAAAACTGCCTGCCAGCAGCTGGGTCTGTGCAGGAATGTCACTCCAGGCACATCAGGATCCTCTTGGTGTCATTTGCCATCTGCCTGCCTGGGCCTTGTTTTCTCTCCTGGTCCTGCACCAGGCTGGGTGGGCAGGGAACAACCAGTGAAAGGGATAAATGGCTGCTGTGCCCCCTGCAAACAGTAAGAACTGTGTCCCAATTCTGCTGCAGAATGGTGATGCCAGGGAGACTACAGTGGAAATCGAGGAGAGGCACAGAATACTGGCGAGGTTTGCATGTGACCTGTGCTCAAGGTGAGTAGAGCCCTGCCTTACTGGAGGAAAGTGTCAAGTGGCTTAGAGTCAGAGGTGTGCCTTGTACATACACACAAAGAAACATTTTGAAGCTGAGACCCTCAACAAAGGCTTGAGATAATGGGATTTAATTCTCACCACTATCACAGTCTCATGTGTCCTCAGTGTTATTTCTCCGTGTTTCAGTTCCTTCCCTGTGGAATGGGGAAATTTTCCTTGTCCAGCCCTTTCCTACTCCTGCCTACTGAAACTGCAGGTTGTTTCGGCCAAGTGTAGTTTCCTACAAGGTGTATGTACAGTACATATTCCACACATCCAGGAATAAAAATGAAAACTTAGGACTCCAGTAAAACTGACAAGCCCCGATAAGGGACATGTTCACCCTTCAGGCTGCGTCTACCAAGTGGCTGCATATGTGGTCAGCACTTTGAGAGGCATTAATCTGATGGTTCCTCATGCCCTCAGTCTCTCTGACTCTGTGTGCTGCCAGACATCCATGGCTACAGCAAGTCTCCCTAAGCACTGGCTGCTGGCAAATACACAATCAGTCACCAGCCACTTTTGAAGCATGCCAGACACATAGTAGAGTATGTGCTCTTCTCAACCCATCTGCACAACAGGCTACAGATGCCAGCTGCTTTTCTTGGAGTGACATGGGTGAGAGAGAAAGAAGGGAAAAGGAGCAAACAGAGTAATTGAAAACCATATTCTCCATGCTTCTTTTAACCCGTTTCCCTCTTGCTTACATACTACTGTCTTGCTGTTGCCCCAGTTTTTCTGTCCTTTTCATTTTCTCCACTGACTAGTTAGGCTATCATAGAGTTAATGTGGTTTTAATTGCATGACAGTAACATATGAGATGTTCCTAAACTGTCTCCATGCTGGTCTTTCAAAATGCAGGACTTTGATTCAATGTGTCCCCTACTTCATGGCTTAGATCATTTGAATACACTGACAAGAGCAGCCAGTTCTGAGAACTCCTCAGTGCAACTCACTCATCATTCTCAGAGAAAACTGACACTGCAGCTTTCTTTAGGAATATTCCCAATTTAAAAAAGGGTAAGATAGAAAAGAACACTGGGGATAATAAGCTAAATCTTGCTCTCCCTTATACTCTCCTGACACCACTCTGGCTTCACTGACCATGATGACAGTACTCCTGGTTGATGCTGGCCAGCAGCAGTTCCAATGGAATTTAGGTAGGCTGAGATGAAATGCAGCTGGTATTCAGCGGGTCCTTGTGAAAATGTGAATGTGCAAGTCCTGAGATGTGCTGGTACAGCAAACTGTGGGGAACAAGGCCACTAGGTAAGTAGCTGGTCACCATGTTGCAACACTAGTAATGGGGTGATCATTTCTCCATGATTCTTGTGCAGGATCATACGTTATTGTGTGCCAATATTTTAGGAAGAAAATTTGCTTAATGTTTTTATCCTGCCAGTGCAAATCTATGTGTAAATCCTCTTCTAAAAATGTGCTTGGGTATGATTTTGCACATGCAGGCACATAAGCATGGCTGAATCACCTGAATGAATTCCATTTCAATAGGTTTGAACTAGTGACACAAATCAGAGTGCATTGGAACACTTGGATATAGGGGGAAAAAAGGAAAGAGATTCTCATTGTGTGCAACTTTTCCTCTTGAAAACAAAATGAATGAAACCAAGCATTCCATGTGCCTTCAGACGAAAGGTGTTTGATAAACACAAGTCATTCTGGGACTTTGTGTTACTTTAGAGCATAACTTCTTGTGAAATTCTTAGTTCCATCAGCATCTTCCACATCAAGCTCCCCAGCTTATCTGGGAGCCCTGCAGACCCTTCCTGCATGTGTAATGAATAAATAAAGATTATGAACAGCAGAAGCCACGTTTCTTCTGAGCAAAGTCTGTCTGCACAGACACACCATATGAATGAAACCATTTTCAATTCACAACTCTTATTAATTTGGTGACAGAGGGGGAGAACTCAAGACTGGTGGGTATAATGAGCTAATTGGATAAAAGGCATGCGAAAACACCCTACCTATAATGTACCTTGTTAGCATATGCAAATGAGATAATTATACAGGCTGATAGCAGTTAGGCACAGTAATACATAGTCCATGTGAACTGTCCACAAATACTTTAGAGATCAAGAAATGAAAGTAAATTCTTTAAACATCCTAATTGGTTGCCAAAAGGAAATTCATTCCAGTTAGAACTTCATTCAGTGTAAAGTAACGTAACTCATTTGATCGCAATGATCAAAAAAAAACACACAACCATATCCAGACAATCTTGGATTAGAATGCATTGTTTGTATATATTTACTACATTAAGTTATTATGCAAAAACAATCTAAATGAGATGAAAGCTTTGCGAAATCATTCATTACTATTTCTCATGTTTTATTAGTGAGTTGAACACTGTTCATGCAAGGAGACACCAGGTCTTCCTAAATCTGGGTTTGCATGCAGGATTTCCAAGAGCCAAATGGATAGTCAGATGTTTCTCATTCCCTCAATTGCACTCAGTGATTCTACACTTCAAATCTAGGCCAGCCTCTCACCTTTCAAACTATTAAGGTACCTCAGAGACATTTTCTAGGGAATTATTCAGGTAGGCAACATTTTTTCTACTTGATTTGCTATGAAATGACAAGCACTGTTAAACCAAAGGTTAATCATTGATTAAGTTTAATGACACTAAAAGAAACAGGTCATGTGAGAAAGCAATTGCACTTTCATTTTTGCTGTCACAGGTCATTTATAGCTTTTGATTCAAATTCCACCCCACGCAAAGAGTTGCTAACAACATCCTACTTCAAATTCTAATGCACTACAACTGCAGAGCAAGCATGTGAGCTGGCAGTAATCAGGTCATTTGTAAAGCATACACAGATTCTTTCATTCATCCTGGCCATTAAACTGTTTGAAAAGATTATTTTATTGTTCTGCACTAAGAGGCAGGGCTTTTGACAACTTGTTTTACAGAGAAGTGACCCATTTTATTTGTATGCGAGACTGTTCTGCCATTTTTGTGCACCTTATTCTCATCATCACCTGAAGCTTTTCCCCATTTGGTACAGACTCAACACAAAAAGCAACAGAAAAGGAAACAATCTTGAAAATAGATAATTTGTTTTCTCTGTGTCCCAAAATATATGAGGAGCTGAAAAGTCAACTCCAAGACTATGATTCTTTCAGGAGTGGCTACACCAGCAGGGAGCTTCTCAGAGCAGTAACAGAGATTGCTTCTGATCTCATCCTCCTTTATATCCTGGCATATCCATTTGGTTCCAGGACATGACTCTTCCTTTACACCAGCATCAAACAGATCAGAATCAAATTTTCCACCTGCTGAGGGAGAGTTAATGGGCATTGTTAATCCAATATTCATCTATGCTTTGGCCTACTAGCCAAAATAATTAGTCCTCTAACAAAGAAAGGACCCTTTAAAAACTTAGACATGGGTAGGAAAAAAGCAATAGAAGTAGACTATGAGGCTTATAAGGCTATATAAAGCCTCTGTAAGCTTCCTTTTCTTCCTTTTCATCCATGTAATATAATAAAAATAAAAGGGTCTACTGCTCTAAGCTTTGGGGCACTCACATCAGGACCCACATATCTTATGCACAAATGTCAAAGAATTTTCAAAACTGACCCTGTTTGAAAGAAAAAACAACATAAAGACAGTGGTATTGGCTGGACCGAAAAAGTCAGGGTTTCTGTTACAAAGAGCACGTACAGGCAAAGGGGAACTGTCCTTTCAAAAAAACTAATGATGGAACAAAAGAGATGAGATTGCCTTTATTTGTGGATTGTACATGAAATCAGGGGTGAGTCTGGCTCTTGGGAACTAGACTGTTGCCAGATGCAAAGCTGCAGAGAACAGTTTGTATCTGAAACATAGCACTGAATCTTCACGCAATGGGCAAACCACTCCACGTGTGATTTGATGAAAACGGGCTGTTGTTATAGACCAACTCCAGAATATCACCAGAGCTCATATAAAGAAATTGTCTTTAAAATGGTAGTAGAACTGATACAACAAGTGGAATGCCTTGAAGCATTAAAATATTTCTCCCTTTGAAGAATGCAGAGAGCATTGTTCAAATCTATAAAACACGAGCAGAGTGCTCATTCTGCAATATCGACATGATTTTTTTCACTTTAAATCTAATTCAGGAATGATCATAAAAAGTCAGCATTAAAAGTTCTCATTTTCAGTTCAGCAGAGTTGGACCATTGCCATGGGTTTTTTGAAGAGTCACTCCACATCCACATCTATTTTCACCCTTTCAACCCAATTCTACATTGTTACTGCTGAGTGGTGGAGCTGCCTTTGAAAACATACAAAGCAGGTGATTTTCAATTGTGTAAAGCCGTGTTTGACTTTAGACATTTGAGTTCATGGGAATAGCCTTTCAAAGTGCCTGGTCCAAAGCATACTGAAGTCAATGGAAAATCTCCAGGTGACTTCACTGGGTCTTGGATATGGTCCAAACTGTGGAGCCTCGAAGTCTGGAAGTCTCAACTGGGCTTGAAGTTAGCCCTGATTGTTCAAAAAGAGAATAAGAATTTTGCAAGGTCAACCTTAATACATGCTGTGTCCTATTTTGCAATGATGTGAGAGTCTCCTCTAGGGCTGCAGGCATTCAGCACCTTGCAAAATGACCTCCCATCTTAGGATAAACCATCTCACAAAAGGCAGTGCAGTAGATATGCAGTGAATTTATTACATTGTCTCAATCTGTCTCTGCCGAAATTCGTCCAGCTGTGCAATCTAGTCATCTTTAGCCACAATTTGTGTTTGCAACTCACCTGCTGAACTCAGAAAGCCACATGGAAATCCACTTCTAGGAGACTATTCCCTCCAGGGATCAGCTAGGAAAAATAAAGAAATTTAAAAACCAACAAATATGAAAATTTAAATTATAAGTGTGATCTGATCTCCAAAACAATTTTTTACCCATAAAGTTCCCACCCAAGGAACCAGTTATATGCATGCTTCAAGGAACTATATTGTTTAAAGAAACTGTAAATGTCACACAGTTAAAAGAGAGAGATGCAGCTAGATTTAGTTACACAATTGACTAATAACTCAGTCAACATTATTCTTACCCTAGGTAGTAGTTATCAGCTTAGACAGCTGTTACAGTCTTTCACTGTAATACTTAAAAGGCAAACCACCAAATTCAATACCATATTGTTTGTGTAGTAGTGTTTGTTTAAAGGTAAATCACTCATAAAAGTGTAATTTCCTGCTGATACATAATGGTGGATAGTGGCAGGAAGCCGGGCCAAGCAGACAGACCCTGAGATATGCAGTGCTAAACCACCAGCAGTAGCTACCCCAGCTCTAAAATGATTTTGTTTTTGCACCCAGTCACACTGAAATTAGCACCAGCATATTAGGCCTTCTTGCAGACGCCTCTTTTCTCTTTGTGCAACAGCACAAGATAAGAAAAAGTGCTGCAGTCGACACAATGAAGTCATGTTCCTCCAAATAAAGACTCTGACCCTGCTGGGGAGACCCTGCTGGGCAGAATTCCCTCCCAAGTCTGTTTTTCTTACTGATTTCTTACAGAATCATGCTTATATTTTGGGATTCCTTCTGCTTGCTTTCGGCTGACACACTACCTCATAGGATTTCATCATTTTTGGAACTGCTAATTGGAGTTCCCAAATTCACAGTGTTTTGTTCTCTGGTTTCAGTGTCAGTGCCACAGACAGAGAGCAACTGCTGTTGGCTTTGGGAGAGCTGCTCCAGGTTCATTACAACAGTATACCCAAAACCCCAACTAACTTGCCAGCATGTACTAACTCTTCACCCAGTGGCCCCTCAACCTGTATAGAGTCTGGCAGTACGAAAGCAATGGGGATGCTCCCAGGGATTAAGGCCGACACACTGACACTGTATCAATCACAGGATGAAATGTGCCCCGAGACAAACTACCTATTGTTTCCGTCTTGGTCCTTGGAGCTGAATGCTTTTTGCCCATCTTCACCTGCCTAAATCCCAGGTTGATGAGTCCAAGCCAGCTCACTACACAAATAAATTCTAATCAGTGAAAAGAGAGGCAGAAGGCAATTCATGCTGTGCTCTCTGTGTACCTTTTTTGAGCAGAATGAATCAGCATCCATCTCTCAGATAGTCCCTAGTGCCCAGGGCAGGTGGATATGTATTTTACTTTCTTGCATTTCTCTAAAGAGATTTCCTGGTATGTCATCACTATGCCTTGATGGCCCGATGCCAGAGCACTCCCCATGTGCCATAAGAATGCACTGGATAAAATCTTACAGCCTGTAGCTCAAGCCCATGCAGAGGAGGGAGGAAAGGACTCTCACGGCATCTCTTGCCCTCCTCTGCCAAAGCCTAATTGCTCAGCCAGATTAGGAGGGGAAGAACAACTTGTGTCCTCTGCTCTACCTTGCCTGTCTGTACCTGAAAAGCTGGACCCAGACAGACTGGATCTAACCCACAGTGTTCAGAGGAGGTTTTGACAGAGTGAGGATGCTGAGCCTCATTTGGTAGGGAAGGGCAGTTGCTGTGGGATTTGAACTGGGACTCTCTTGTTCCTTTGGACAGGAGAGACTTCTGATGTGTGTATACACAGGTATTTTTACAGAATTCTGTTTAGCAGTCCGTAAAAAGGAAATAGGATTACATGGATTACAGAAAAGTGAATTACTATGCTAAATTTAAATTCATAAAACATTAATAGAAGGCTAAATTGGAAATCAGTTCTATCTTCCTCCATCTGCCAAGCTCTACTTTCTCACCAGCAAAGCATGTAGCTCAGGGAAATTCTACCATCGCCCTCCATTAGGATTTGATGCTATCAGCTTTTTCCTGTCACATACAAAAAATTACCTTTAATTAGCTCCGTTTACAGCTATACTACCTAGACTTGGAAACTTGTTTTGGGATATGAGGATCCAGTTGTCTTCTCAATTGTCTTATGAATCATTATGAGCAATAAATACATCAAAGTCCTGTAGCTCAGGAGTGTTGTCTGGCATAACCGAGGCCAATGCTCATCCCTCGAAATGGAGCTCCCTTGCACATGCCATTTCTTGTGCACAGCCCCTCATCCAGTCCAGTTTGGCCATTCCTGAACCTGGGCTATCTTAGCATTGAGAGGAACTAGAGCAAAAAGCTACCTTGCCTTCCTATGTCAGCAAATGTACCCCAAATTATGACCTAGACAGAAGAACTGCTTGCCTAAAAATGGGGGGGGGTTGGCCTAGTTTTGGTTTGGGTTTTTGCTTGTTTCGTTGGTTGGTTGTTTTGCTTTTGGTTTTAAGTGGGTTTTCTTTGTTTGGTTTTGGGGTTTTTTTTTCCCCTTTAACACAAATGCATTTAGGAGCAAAAGTTTCCAGTGCAGTGTGAGCTGCTCACATTCCCTGAAGTTCAAGTTGATAAAAATGAAAGGGCATTTGTTTCCTGATAAGTTGAATAAAATTCTTTTGCAGGTTGCATAGTTCACAACTCAATATAGTACTTGTCAATGCTTTCCTCACCCAGAGGAAGAGAAGATTGTCTGTTGGTTTCCTCTTCATTAAACAGTTGCTAAAATAAAATGTCTTTGTTTAATTGAATGACTCTGCAGACCTAGTCAGGTGCAACTCCTATTTCTTCAAACAAAAAGATAACAAAGGAAACATGGAACTGCTATATAGCCTTGTCATTTGCTTTGAGGGGAGGAAGAGTTACATGCCGGTCATACACTTCCCTCAGTGCTTCAAGGACAGAAGGAGCAGCTGTCAGTCTGGGGGCAGCAGGATGAAGGAGGATCACACACTATATAAAAGCAGAATAGGATTTCGAGAGAAATTGCAATCAGGAGGGGAATGGTTTGGAAAAGGTTATGAGGGGCACAGTATTGTCATGGCAATTCTCTCTACTGGACCATCAGGTTTCTGCTGTGCTAGGTGGTTCCTCACCCAAAAAAAATATCTTGAGGCCAAGAGAGATTTTACAAAGACCCTGCTGTTTGTGAAGATGCCAGAATTTGGCATCACTTGCACAGAAAGTACTTTTTTGGTATAAGGATTGAACTACTGACCTGAGTTAGGGATTGAGTAAATGTCTGTCCATTTTAAAATTACCATTATTTCATACTATTGTTTGCACTGCAACGCTGAGTGAGAACAAGACCTCTTCATACTTACAGAGGCAGACACTGCTCCTCCACACCTGCATTTGAAACCAGTGAGAGAGATGTGGTATGGCAAAGATAAGAGAAACAGAAAGGAAAGTATTAGTTGTCAGAAATCACACAAGAGGTTAGTGGCTGTGCCTGAATGCTGATCTTAAGATGGTAATGATAGAAGGTAGAAATATGGGGAAATAATTATGGAAATCTCCCAGGTGTTCATCCTGTAGTTGATGATGAAATACAGGGTTTCTGAATAACACTGTGTTATTCAGAATGACAGAATTCAGAATAGCACACAGTGTCAATAACCTATATACAGCCATATTTTTGCAGTCTGTATTCCAAAAAAGCATAGGAATTTCAGACTTTTATTTTCTTAATTGATCATGAATGGTTCTCCTTTCAGTTAGAGCAGGGTCAACTTTGTGGGAAACCACTGAGTTATTCCAGAATGGAATTCAGCGGAGAGCAAACAGCAAGTCATCTGCCATGGAGTCACAGCGAGACTGCCTGCATTGCTGCTGTAAGACACATTTGCCAGCCTGTAAACTATTTCCACATGAGCCTGAATCTGTCTCCTCATCCTTTTCTCCCCATCTTAAATGGAACAGCATGGGCAAAGCCCCACACTGATCTCTGGCTGTGGCAGCCCATGCCCTCACAGCTCACCGGGCCTGAGTGCCTTCTCCAACAGCAGAAGCATAAATCTGGACAATGATTGCAATTCATGGATTTGTCATCACTCAGGTTTTAAGGCCAGAGAGGCTCTCATGATCTTGTGATTTGATACCCTGACCCTTGGAGTAACCCAAGGCAGAGAAATACATGCAGAAGCTCCTGCTCAACCCTGTGGTCTCAGTTTAAGGTTGCCAGTGGTTTTAAAATGATGGCCCTCTCCAGTCTCCTGATAATGGAGAATCACCAAATCCCTGGTCAGGTATTGCTGTGGTTTGCTACACTCAGTGAGTCACTTCTACACAAATCTTCTTAAGCCTCACAGGCCTCATATCTGCTCACAAACCTGGAAACCAAGACATTTTGCAGCTGCTGTTCCAGTACAATGCAAACAAAAATCTCCTGTTGGGTCTATTACTCAGCCTAAAGCCTCCACCAGAAATCAGACTATATGGATATTCTCTATGAAGTTCCACTGAAGACAGCAAAATCTACTTTCTACCTTCATCACAAATTTACAAGTTGGTGTGTTAGCCAACCCAGATGTTGTTTAAGACATTCTTGGTCTCACAGAGAAGGTCTAACTTTGCCAAGAGGTTCCTAAGGACATTGAAACTGAATTTCTTTTCCTATTTAAAAACATCTCTCACTGAAACATTCTTTAAGGGAAATCACAAATGCAGGAAACAGCAGCTACAGTGCTGCATGTTTGTCCGTATAGAAGGAATGTGATGATATCATTTTGGAATGTGCTTTCTTTCTCAGGTTTTTGTTTTGGTGGTAGGAATGTCACTTTTTTAAAAATTAAAGCACATTCTTGGCCGTTGTCTGCCTCCCCCTCCTTCCAAATTTTGCCTACAAATCAATATTCCCGTCTCCTGCCATGTGTTTTTCCCAACCTGTCAGATACCGTTCTCATGTTACTAGTACAACCATCTGATGTCAGGCATTGCAACAGGCAATTATAAACAGTCATTTACTATTAGCTTAGAAGGTTCATTTCTATAGATATAAGCTTCAAGATGTTCCTTGCTATTTTAACTTGAAAGCATTGTTTATTTGCATTTGGCATAGCGGATTTGACCATTTAAAATATGTCCATTTCCACCATGATGTAGTAAAATCCCAAGACAAACCGTAGCCCTCTGAAACAAACTGTAAACATCTAATTCTATCAATTTTCAGAGGAAACCAAAGGCACATGATGTCCTGTTCACCACAAATCTGACTGGGTACCACTTTTTTACAGCTCTGCCTGAGAGTGCCCATTTCCCAGTGGACATATCCTTAAAGCCAGAGTCAGTGTAGGTGAAGTTGGCCAAACAGGGAGATATCCTTTGCTACACTTTCCTATGGAACTATCACTTTTTTCTCCATTTCTACCTAATCCCTGTGCTGTGCACTGCTACTACATCCCCTATTACATTATGCTTTTATACTTCTACTTCCAACTGTTATTAACACTAACTTTAGGATAAGTGACATCCTAAACCAGTTCCTCAATGCCCCCAAGGGACCAAGATGCTGGAGCACACACCTGCACTTCCAAGAGGCCAGCCCTGTCTCATCATGCCAGGTTGTTGTCTCTGGGAGCACCTTCTGTCTCATGGAGCAATGAAAATTCAAAATTGTCCAGGAAACAAACCTTTAGACAGAAGAATCTGGGAGCTTAACACTATTTTTCTCTTCTGAATTGGTTTCTCCCTGGGGATCTTGGTGTGCTTTGCAGATGATCAGGAAAGGAATGATTCTTCCTGCAAATAATATAGGGGAAACTCTTCGTGGTTGGAAAGTTCCCTTGCCCACATGGGCATGATGAGAGTGGCTTTCCCTAGAGACAACACTGGTGCCTCAGGAGTTTGTCCTGCAGCAGTTCAGGACCTCTTCAAATGGCAAGTGGATCCTTGCTGGTTGGAAGGACAAGATGAGCTGTGTTTAAATTTTGATACCGAGAAGGGCAATGTATATGAAAACAGTGAGTTGCAAGATTCCTACTGATCCTTAAAAACAGCATGATTTCTGAAGGGTGTGCTTCAGCAATGAACATCTGGTAAAGAATACAGTAGAAGAACAGCAAGGCATTGCCACCCTGGGAGGCAATTCAAATGCTAAAATGCTAAATCCTGTGTAAATGAAGCCGACTCCAGAAAGCTGTCTTGGAATCTCCTTGTCCTAGTTTATCTCATGCCCCAGAGATAATACGGTGTGTTTTCTGGGTCTTTATTCTCAGAGAACAGCAACAATAACATCAGCCAAACTGCAATTTCTGACCTGGATCATAATGTGGATAGTAATGAAGCAGCACTAGTGAAACCCTGATCTAAAATTCTTTCTGATCTCCACGGTCACTTGCAATGAATACTACTGTGGTTTCTCATCACAGAAGTCCTCTTACTGAGGAATGTTTGACAAAATTCTAAGGGTCTGTAATTGGCCAGAGAATCAAAATTATCTATATAATCAAAGACACTGCAAGATCAAATATTGACTTTGCATTAGCAAAGCCACCGCTACAAAAGAATTAAGAAGCCTGGCTGGGCAGATGTAATCATGCAAGCATCAGCCAATAAATTTTTTTTAGTCTCTATACTGGCTACAAAATGCTTATGCAAAACCAGAGGCTTCCTACTGACTTAAATCAGGATTGTGTGTGGGTGTAAGGGTGTGCCTTCGCTGGAGCAGTTTACATGGCAGGGGCCAGAAACCCAACTCCACAAGTCTCTGTATTCTTTAACAATTAGATAAACCAGTAATAAGTTCATAATTGCAATTCCACAAGGTAATTTCATGTGCCTGGGAGATGACAATATGCATACAATTAAAAGAAGAAAGCTTTTCATCCCTGCAAACTATATTACTGAATTCTACAGCCTTTTCTATTTGCAGCACTTAGGAGAAGGGAGGGCAGGGGTCATCCTGCTCAGCATGCAGGTACCAGGAGGGGAAGAGGGAATCCTCAAGGCTGTAAATGCACTGAGTTCAGTCAACAGAGAATATGGAAATTCAGATCTCTCCTATGCTGCCTCTTCTTAGCAATTTTCAGCTTTTTTGGTTGCATGCAAGAGGAAATGTCCTGGGATAAGGTTCTTAGATCTAGTATAACAAATAGGGTATGAAAAATCCCTTTTCCTCTGACCATCTTTGAAATAACAAAGCAGCTCAATTTCTGAATTATTATATTTAAGCTGTCTTTCAACTTTCCTTTTTCCCCTGACAGCTTTAAATCTCTCTGTGGGTGGAGGTCTAATGTCAGCACATGCAATTCTATACTTTAATCATTTTTTAACTGCAAGATCAAAGCAAGCAGGTTTTTATTACTCCAGTGTCCAATACTTCATAACTTAACTATTGAATGTCAAGTAACAGTTCTTCTCAATGTACCGCATTCAATGAATCTTTCCAGCTATATTCTCCTCTATATTAAAGAATATGTATTAAAGAAAAAATAGGATATTTTATTAATCATATGAAAATCAGTAGTAGTACAAATTAAATATAACAAACTTGTTTCTACATTTACTCTGGGGCTCTGCAAGCAGCATACTGCCTAAGAAGAAACCCTGTGGCAGACAACATTAACATCTTCATTTTATTTTAATTTCTAACACTTTTCTTCACCTTTCCTGCTTTCACACAGGAACACAGGGAAATTAATACCTGGCCTGTGGCCAGACTGTCTGGGTGAGCAGTCCCCTGGGGTATTATTCCCCTGGCCATGGCAGTGCAGAGCGGCCCCACCAGAAGAATGAAGGCACTTTTTACCCTCCTGGTGTCAACCTTTCCCTAACTGTGCCTAAATCCTGTCTATGGTCTCCACTGCTCTGTCTATGGGAATTCCTCCCATCCATTTGTTAGTGTCGCACTCTCATGGCTGGCTGTCCTGGGATAAAGTTCTCCAAACTGGCTGCGCATTTTTCTTTCTTTCGTTGACACCACTGGCTTTGAGTTTGGGACAGTAACTGCAAGACAGGGTAAAAATTTGATCACTCCTTTATATTTCTGGAGAAAAGGTGTCACAGTTACACGACTTGTTAACATGCTCCCTACTGCTTACAGGGAGGTGACATACTCTCATTTAGTCCAGAGGAATCTTAACAGCATCTTACTGTGATTACAGCATAAACCCTGCATATGAATCACTCTGTGCACTCAGGCAGTCCCACTGACCCTCACCATTCAGCTGCTTTGCATGGACATGGATTTACCAGGCAGCATTTCCAACAGAGCTGAGCGCACACAATGCTTGCACTTTTTTTTCCTCCCAAATACTTCTCTGTCACAAGCTGTTCCAATTAAGAAGGCATGCAATAATACCCCTAATTACATTTTACTTTGATGAGAGATCTAGGCATTTTTTAAAAACACATGTTGTATAGGGTTAGGAGAATCTTCATTTCAATTCTTTGCATATTTTGGCACGAGCTGTGTCTCCGCCCTTTGTCGGGCTCCAGGCCCTGTGGGGCACGTGCATTTCTTCTGCTACTGCAGCCCAGGCCCTGGGTGCCAGACACCAGCAGAGCAACACGGGGCTAATTTTTGCTGACTAACCCCAATGCTAAATCTGTGAGCTCTGACAGCTCCAACACAAGAAGAAGAAAAGACCCTGAGCAGCCCAGGGGTCTGGATGGAGCGATCCTGCTGTAAAATGCTCCCTTGGATCTGTCAGGTTCAAGCAAGCACCTAGCAGGAGATTTATATTTTGTTGATTACAATGGTAATAAGCCACAAACACAAATTCAAAGAGTAAGAGTGAACCAAACCCATGTTCTCTTTGAGTGAGATAGAATCTCTACCTTTTACATGCCTATCTATTGATGTGTTGCTGGATAAAATGTGTAATTTTAATTAACTGAAAGTACATGCCTTTTATATTGGATTTGATGCTAAAAACAAAGCAAATCAGACAGCAAAAATGCCATGTTGGCTGAGTGCATATTTCTTTTGTGCTGAGAAACTGGGATGTGAACATCCCCCCTCTCAATCAATATACATTAGTGTGTAATTGGTGACTATAAAATTATCCACATCACTTTGCTAATTCTCTTGCCAAATAGGCAGAAGCACTTCTATGTTAATCCTCTCTGATGCAGGTTCCACAGAAAAAATTTCTTTCTATTAGTGAAGTATCTAGGTGGAATGCAATTATCCCTAAAATAAGGAAGGAAAAGAAGAAAATCTAAAAACAAATGTGTCAATACAGAACTAAAGTACCAGGAAATTAGATTTTTCACTGTAATTTGTTAATACTGTTATAGTATGAAATATTTGTCTCTATTATTTAAACTATTATGTCAAAAATGTTTCCACTTAACATACATATTTTTAAGTATGGATGGAGGTATATATTTTATTTATCTATGTGTAACTCAAGAGTTCTGTGTTTTTGTTGGACTTCAGGATTACTTGGTCATTTCAGATCCCTTGATCATACTAAAGAAGAATTTTAGGTCAAGAATTTATATTTACAGTGAACCAAATATCTGAGCAAATGGGTCCTTCATTAGAGCTAACATTTAATCTCCATCCAGGCCCAAGTCTCAAACACTGCTTCCTGGATATCCTCTCTCTGCCCAAGGGTTTTGCCATCTCACTCTCTCTTTCAACACCACCCTGTTGTTTGGCTAGCAAGACAAGTGTTGTTTCTCTATCTCAACCAAGGATTTTGCCAAGTCCTGTTGCTTCCACTTCTGTAGCATATTTAGAATTCCTCCAGCCCTCTCTATCTCAAAATTCTTGGCCCTGCACAACTGTTTTATTTTGGCTGCTAGAAGCCTGCACTAACCTAACCAGATTTTGTCTGGCAACACAGATCTTTTTAACCATGTCTGTTTTACCCTGGGCACATCCTTGTTTACTGAGTCTGGTGGTGGTGGAACCAATACAGTAAAACTCAGCACATAAAGACACCAAGGAAAATCCATGCTGAGTCTTTAAAACAAATATAAGTGCCACAAAATAGAGCTGAGGACGTGGCTTAGCCCAAGTCTCGGGTCTGCTTTGTTGGTTTGGGTTTTTTTAATACCTGTATCTGACTATTGAATACAATTTCTTTTTAATGTTTCCAAAATGTAAGCATACGATGCACAGTTTTAATTTTTCCTACACAGTTTGCACACAGGTGAATGCCCAGGAGCAACTCTCTCTGGGTAATGGCAAATGTGATGCAGACTCTGTGATTCTCCCATTAAATCTGACTGAGTTGGGCTATTACAGCTGATAATGTATGTTAATATATTAGTGGACTACTGGCTAATGTACATTGGTAGATAAATGTAGATGTTGGTATTGGTGATGGCAGTGATAAATATAGAACAGTACAAACACAGTCTTCTGCTGCAAATCACTTTTTTATTACCTTTCCCAAGTAAAATTCAGCTATGATTCTAGCAGCGAACTTTTAAGCAAAGCTCAGATAATATACTTATGCCAGACCTTTTTTATCAGTATTATCTTCCTTCTCTGCTAGGTTAGACAGAGCACTAACTTCAACAGTTTTCCTACATACAAGGTGCACAAGGTTGCTTCTGCGGAAGAGTTGCTTCAGTGGTTTACTAAAAGACAGAGTTAATATTTTTTTATTTATTTATTTTTTAGACCTTTTTATAAAACCCATTTTCACTGCACTTGGAAAATGTGACTATACAATGGGAAAGGGCAGGCCCTCCTTTTTTTTTCCTTGTCTGAACACAATGGCAGGATAAGGGAGGCACCGCTCATTACAAGGAATACACTTTAATCAAGTTGCCCAGCACCAAGTATTTCTCTTCCACCACTCTAGATGCCAATGTTTGTTTTCTCTCTGGAGGAGAAACAGAAAACATTTTTCATTTTAATAAAAAACTTTCAGAATGAAGCAAACAGATGACAATTTAGAGGATCTACTTGGTAAAGATGACTGAAGGTCTCCTGTACAGTGTTCCTGGGGGAGATTTAACACTTTCCCGCTCAGTTTGCTAGCTGGGAAGTGTGAGATCAATTGCAATGATACTTGGTTCGACTCTTCCTGCTCCAGCAACACTGTCATTACTATCATATAATGCTTGGCTCTCAGTGGAAACTGCAAAATATGCTGCTATGACTAAAGCTGCAGTTGGAAAGGTGGAAATCTGGCTTTATTAAACACATGTGGCCGTCTGTTGAAATTATTTCTGCAACTAAACCCAGGATTCACAGCAGTCTCATTCTTTGGTAGGACAGCATCAAGCTTTAAAAAAAAAAAAGCTGTTTCCAGCTTTAAGGGTATCAAAACAAGTCTTCTGATACATTTCTTTGTGCTACAGTAGTGGGTGTCTAAGTATACAAAGACAAGAAATCATAACCATAAGAAAGAGTCATCCTTCACCTAAATAATTAATTTCAAGCCTCCAAATTTGTGCAAAAAAGCCTCATAGTGCAGGGAAACTGAAATGCTTATTTATTGTGAATCCTCATTAAATCAAGGGCAATCTCCAGGACTTGGAGCTCAAGTGCTACAGTTCTTATGCTGTTGGTTGGCAGCAGATTCTAACAACACTTGAGGGCTTTAAGCATCTTGTCTGGTCTGGACGTAGCATCCAGTAACAGCAGAGACTTACCTTATTTCCTGTGACCAGGTAGAAATAACAGCCTGAAGACTCCTGTTCTGTTCTAGGATTCATCTGCTTTAAAGCCAAATCTTCACCTGTTTTCTCCCAGTAGCACTAAACTCCCAAAATCAAGGGAGGTGAAGGTAAAAGGAAGGGTGAAGAGCAGAAACACAAAACCTAAATCTTCTTCCCCCTAAATCACCTCAAATACCAAGGGAGCAGCCCTGTTGTCACTGAGCTGCAGGCACAAAAGGTGCCAGCCTTGCAGTTTGTCCTTCTGAGTCTCCCTGGTGTGAACACAGAAGGGACACCAGGGAAGAGGAGACAGGAGGTAGGGGAGGACTGGAACCAAAGTGTTTTCTGACATGTACTTCTCCCCAGATAAATCCCTTCTTGCCTTGCATCAAGCAGTCCATAACAGCTGAAAATTGATGGAATCTATCAATTTGTCTATGAACTACTAAAAAAATGTCATGTTAACTATCAGCCACCATGAGATGGTTTCCCTCATAACTTGCACTCCAGTGGTGAACGATGCCCACTCTTGGAAACACACATGTTATTTCTCTTTTGAAGTTGCCTTGCTGTAGCCTCCTACTGCTAATTCTGACTATTGCAGTGCCATACAGCATCTCCCTGCAAGGGTGAATCAGGCAAAAACAAGGGACACAACGATACTGCAATTTTTTTCTTTTTGTGAGCAAGTTCTGGGACCTGCTCTTCTGCCTGCTTGCATTAGAACATACAGCAGGCATTACTGACAACCCAGGGTACCTGTGCAATGCATCTAATGTAAAAAATAAATGGTTTGTTGAAGGATCTCTGGCAAAATACATACTGGACACTGAACAACTTGAGGAGGGCATTAACTGATGACAAGGATGGAATTCAATCTTCATCCCAGATCCATCCGTGAATGGATCAGTCCTCACTTTCACAAAATCATTGTTTATTCTACTGGCCCACTAATTACTACTATTAAAGTAAATGGTACCATGTATGGTCTTGCAGAGTATCAACAACCTAGAGCTGCGAGGCACCTACCTAGGTGTTTGCAAGGTGCTGCATGCAAATACCTATACCCATCAGATGGGCATTTTTTTGATTATTACTGTTTCACCTTTGCCATCTCTTAGGCCAGTTCTCCCACACAGCATCCATAGATACCAGCTGCCTACCTGTTTCAGTGAGCAGCTGCTATCAGCTCTGTGCTATTCATTTGGCAGAGCTCTCACTCCTGAGCAGGTTGTTATGGTTATGGGCATTTTCCTGTGTTGGAAGGACCAGGAATTAAGGTGCTTTCATGTGCTTTTTTTTGGCCCATATCACCTCTGTAGCACATGGCATACCCAGTTCCCCGAAATCACCTCCCCTGTTCACTGCTGATGTTGAAGAATCATCTGGATTCAAGGGTACAAGATGTCATTTACTATGTAGTTTTCCTCCCAAACACTGTAAACCACCCTAGGATTTATTTCACTATGACCAGGAGTATGAGGGATTAATATTTCCTCTACCAAAAGCAGCAATTCTGTCAGTTTGTCCCATAAACTGGATTGGAGCTGAACATGCAGGACTCCTGGTGACATGAACAATAGATTGTTCTGGAGAATAATCTGTAGAAATCCCACTATATATCTCACCTACAGAGAGGTGTCAGAGATCCCAAGATGGAGCTAGGGAGTAACCACTGGAATCCAGGACAGATTCCTGAAGACTTCACTACACATAAAGCAGCTACTAGGCTTATCAGCTCCAATATAAGGGTTTCATATATGTCAAAACAGTTCAAATCAAGAGTCTCACCATTCATTAGTCATGGTAGTTTCTCCTTTTTTTGCCTTGTTGTGAGAAAATGTGCAGAAAACAAGGGGAGAAATATAAATTTATTATCTATAGACTGGAAATACTTTTTTTTTTATGGTCAGCTCTGTTCCTGAGTCAGCTATCCTGTGCACTGCCAAAGGAAGTAATGGAATCTGTCTATAAAAAGGGAAGGGAGCACAAATCAACAGGAGAGAAAATTGGGTTTATCTTGAGCCATTGGCAAAAACAAAGCTATCAACGATGTGAAATGAGACAGAGTTCACCTCAGACTTGCAGATTCCCTGTACTGTATTGCTGATATCTAAGTTGCACGACTGCTTTGCAGCTCTTTTTCTTTTAATCCAAATAGTATCCGCCTTCAGATTTCTTCTCAGCCTATCTGTCTGTCTGCAAGACACTACTGCATTGACTTCCATCTGGTGCATGTTTTAAAAGTTTTCCTCACAACCCTAAGGATTAACTGCCCTTTTTTTTTAACAGAACTTCGGATTCTGAAGCATGCTGAAGAAAACAATCGCAGCAAAGAAGCAGCAAATCTCTTGCAAACTCTCCCCTGATCAGGGGGCATTCAAAGACCTACCAGCAGCTGTTAATGTAGCATTATGGACGATTAGCAGGACTTCCTGTATCTAATGAACATAGCTCTTTCAGAGAGGAGACACAGTGCAATGCTGTCCCAGGAAAATAAAAACGATGTAACATTCAGTCAGGAATGCATTTACTACATGGCCCGGAATGGTGAATTGATCTCATGCTTCTGTAACAAAGCTCTCATCTGTAGTCCCCATTCACTGCCGGCACTGGCACGGCTTCAGAACGCACCCGACGATCCTGCTCCCAAAAGGAACTGATTAGGAGGGATGTTCCAGGGGCGATTTGATACAGGCAGCACAATCCAGAATGCCATTTATAGAGAAAAAAAACCCCAAACCCAGCAATCTTAAGTATTTTTATGTCTAAGAATGCCAACAGCATCTTCTAGCCGACACTGAAAATAAAGGCTTTCTAAGCACTCCTATAACCATGGTGTTACGGGACATGAAGGAAGTGGAGTTGATGGACAGATGTTTTGGTGTGAGTATGGCACATAAAAGTTTCAGTTTGTTTTCCACTGCTTTCCTCTTGATTTTAGCTGGAATTATAAAAATAGATTCATTTAAAATCCTATCTCTACATCTTGTTGCACACAACAAGGGTATCCAGGGGTATGTGAAAGAAAATGTAGATGTGTGAGATGGCCTAATGGTGATGGGAACAAGGATGACGTAAGAAACACAGGCAACTTGTAAGAAAGGCTTTCAGCATCTTTTGCCAAATACCCAACTTGTGGCAAAAGTGCAAGCAAGGGAGTGAAAATTAACCTAGAGTTTTGCTTTGTCAATACTATAAAATAAACCCAAGTTAAAACAGGTGTTGCCCAACCCAATTGTCAAACATCGCTGCTGCAATACAAAGACAAATGTTTATTGGCTTAACTTTGAAACTGCAGTAAATGCTCTTCTACTCAATTAGATAAACAAATACAGGACTGAATATATAATAGGGTCCTTTCACGTAAGTTACGCTTCCTAACTCACATGTGAAAGAAAAATTACTTTAATGTTTATATTTCTCTAAAATAAAAAGACATCAAGGCTGTCCTTCTGTTATATTCCAAATATTAAAAAAATAAAGAATGTTTAAATTATGTCTATTTTATGACAGTGTCAGCAAAGCAAAGAAGTAAAGTCAGGCTGACAATCCAGCTTTTCTTTTCACTATTAGGAGAGGGAGAAAAAAAGTTCTCCATTCTGTTCTCATTTACAGTAGCAAAAAATCCCCAGGAACTGCACTGACTTCAGTTAGTTATTCTGGATTTATGGCACCCTGAAAGAGATTAGAATTTGGTCACACATGAATGAAGAACAGAACATCCACATAAACATATTTCCCTTTCTTATGTACACAGAACAGCAATGCTGTCCTTTGCAGTGACAGATTATGTGCTACTGGTTTACCTGCTTGCCTGGAGATATTTATACAGGTATCAAGTGGGATGCCTCAGTGAAGGAAGTACTTAGTTACCCTCTCCAGCAAATGCATCCCAATCTATGACCAGAGAGAACTGCCTTCTCTACAGCATGAGGGCGTTAGGCAAGGGGCTAACATGCATACACACAGCATCATGCATTCAGTGATGAGAACCACCTGTTTGTGAGTCTGTACTATTGTCTCTGCCAAATATTGGCTCCAAGTCAGGACAATCTCTCATACAGATATATTATTCTACATGGATTGCATATCTTTAAAATACTGAGTAGAGAACTGTAGAGCACTTTAGTTAAAAAAATATATAATTCCTGATATTAGTGGAGGAGGGCATTTTGTTCATATAGTCTGCTTATTTATGGGAATCTCAGATTTAATATAGGCAAAAAGGCAATGCAGTGAGTAGCTCCTTATGATTTAAAAGCAATGACAACCCCTGCACAGCACCAACCAACTTCATACCCTTAACGCCCCAAGCCTTGTCCGTCTTGTTCAGCTGAGGTGCAACATCCTCATGCAGGAGCAGGTGGCCAACCAACCAGTCTTTCCTTTTCTCTTGACTCCTGTCAACATTAAACACATCCATCTCTTCCACTCTGCAGGCTCTCTAATGAGGTGGCTGCAGGCAAGGAAGAGGCATTAAGAGAGGGAGTACTGCAAAAGTAAACTGAGAATAGGCTGCTCTAGGAGATCGACAGAGATTAGGGTTGGATATCCCTGGGCTCAGTTTCACTGAGAGCATACTAATGCCCACATTTCCAATTGAAATGGTCTGGAAACCTTCTCTGCAGCCTCCAAGAACACTGCAAAATAACAAATCCAACAAGATGGTTCACAAATAGGAAAGAGGAGGAAGGGTTGATTTTTGTGGTTATTTTTTTTCTCCTGAACTATAACCAAATAAGTGAAAATGTCTAAGTATGCAGAACATTTATTTAAAAAAAATTGTCAAGGTTTCAAAGTCAAGCACTCATAAGTTAGGAAATGTCAATGCCAGCAGTTTTGAGAGTCCAGTATAAAATGCCTTGGATTTTGTTTTTCAGAACATTGATTTTTATGGAGACCCAATCTCTTGGAGACCCAATCTTTTAAAGACCCAAACACTAACATTCCAGTGAGCTCTCAACAACAGATCAGCTCAACTACTTGCAGGTTACTTGCTAAATCACCTCAGCTCAGTCAATCCAACCTTTATATTGCTTCCTGACTTCAAGTCACTGATAATGAAATCCTTCTGCTCCGTATCTCCAGCCCACATCTCATACTGCCATAGTGTTCCTGGAATCATTGTCAGTGCTGTGCTTCAATCACAAACTTTTTTGACGAAAAGTTACAATCCCTTGAAGTAACTTGTGGAGCACTTACCCTGTCCTTCCTCTGAGCTCTTCTCCAACTCACTTCTAACCGCAAGAATCTCACTAAAGTGTTTAGGCTGTTTTGTTCTGTGATTTGATACCAACGAGCACAATAAAGTTCTGGATTCCTAAGTATTGGTGCAATAGAAATAAATACGGAAACAATACAGTATGCCTGGTGAAGAGGAGGCGAGAAAATGGCCGGTTGCGTCTCTTTACCTTTCTATCACATAAATCATATATACATATATTTAAATGTGTCAAAATAGAAGTCAGATACCTGCTCCCTACATCTGGTGGAAAAACCACCCTCCGACTACACTTTTTCCTTGGAATGTCTCAATTTACCAAACAAAAATATTTCATCCAGACAAGTATTCGATTAAATTCCTTCAGAAAACAGGCAGGCTTCCACTGGAGCTATGCCAGTCCCAGCTTCTGAGCAACCCAGATGGTACTCTCCTGAGGAGCAGGGCTTCCAGTTCCCACAGCTTCAACAAAACTGACTGAAGATTAAGGACCCTTGGGCATATAATGCCTACAGTCCAGGGCAGGCTACCAGGCATACCTCAGTGTCCTGGTGACTGGGGAGCTCAGCTAGAGCCATGGCCAACATTCAAGTATCCAACAGCTCAGGCTCCAGTCCTTTTTTACAGGCAATTTCAAACTATTGGAACATCAAGGTTCCCTGAGAAATCAAAATACTTTTCTCCTTCCAGCTCTATTGCATACATATGTGGCAAAGAAAAGAAGATTCTTCTTGATCTTTTACTCTCCTTCAGCTGTTTCTTATTATTGTAGGTTTGTCTTGTTTGTTCTTTTGCATGAATTAGTTTGCTGCTTTTTTGTGAAAAGACACCATTTTCCTACCTGTATTTGAACAGTTTCCAGCATAATGAGATCTAGATATTAGTTGTACATGGTTCTGTAATACAAACAACATGGCGTTATCACTTTCTTTTTTTCCCTCATCAGAGAGAAGTTTATTGAAAAATCAAAGCCTTCTCTCTAATAATTTTCACTCTGTTAGCTGTAGGCAACATTTGTTGGATAGTAATTAAAATAAAAGTATATAAATTTTGCATGCATAGTTTCTTATTTTTTTCACAGACTGTGTGTTTGTTTTTCCCCCACCTGAAAAGCTAGAAATGAGAATTTACTTCCCATGTTCTCACCTCCTTTACTCTATTTTATACCATATTGCACCTTGTCATATTACATTGTGAATAACTTAAGAACTATTTGACATATTAGTTACATATTTATGTTGAAGAACTTTTTCCCTTCACTACTTTTAGATCAATTTTACATGTCATGATATACATATCTATATTTATACTGAATATGTTTAATTTTTTTTCTTACCATATTTAGTTCAAGGCTCTTAATGATGACATGAACTAAAAAAAAGAGCTCTTTATGAGACCTTCATTTCACAAGGCAGATGGATACATTTCAGTTCCTCTGGGAAATCACACTATTCCACTAGTTACAGGTGAGTTTTCTACTACAGCCATGAGACAGTACTTAACTTCACAAAGTAAAGAACAAGAGCGTTGCTCTCATTGAGAGAGACACCCTTTGAGTTTCTGAAAACAAGGAGGAGCTAATGAAAACATCTAAGGGAAACAAACTGAAATATTCCTCTAACTAACTGTGGTGCACATCAGCAATACCACACACCATGCTTGTCTTGCTCATGCTGTCAGTCCTTACAAACCCAGTTCTGCAAACCCATACACGAATAATTGCTTCAAGTTCTTCAGAGTGAGGCTATTCGTGGGATTAAAGCAACTCTGGACCAACTGATGGTGAATAAAATTGTTGCAACATAATGTTATGTACTGCAGTGCAGACATCTAATTTTGTATTTTGTAACTGAAACATAATTGATTTAAAAAAAAAGTTCCCCCTCACAAAAGTTACTACTAAAATCAAAACAAATTTCTCTAAGGCTCTATTTATAATGCCAAAAGAATTGCATAAGCACGATTCCTGACTTTCATGAATGTAACCAGGGTGGTTATGCCCCAGAACTGAATAATAATTAAAAGTTGGATATTGGCAGCTTCAGGCTTGCTTTTCCACAGGAGCCTAAGGGGTAAACTTTAGAAGGAAAACTTCACAACAGCCACTTCATTGTGGGAAGAACATACATTTGAACCCCAGAAAGGCATTCAAAACTAACGTCTCTGTGGCAATGCAAGGATGACCCACATGAAGAGGATAAGATTTCATGCTGTCAACCGTAAGGATTCCCAAAAAGAGTTTACAAAATATGCTGGATTTTGGACACTTTCATCCACCTTTCTCACTAAGCCTGTACAGTAAAGGTGTCCAAACTTCCTGATACCTTATATGACCTTAACAAAAACTGTATGCGGCCTGGGGAGCTGAGGAGGTGGAGGAAGTTCTGGGAGCAGCTTCCAGGCAGAACAAAATGGCTTGCCTGGCATCCCAAGCCATCTGCAGCTGGATGGAGCTGAGCCAGGCACACAGCTGGATCCTGGGCCAGCCAGTGCCCCTTGGCTTCAGCAGCCTCTGCTGCCATTCTGCTGCCCAGAGCTGGGGATTCTGGTTATCTGTCATGCCAGCAGCAAAACCTTTCTACCAAATATGTGGCATCACCTTGGCACAGGACCTGTGCTTAACAGCTCACAAACCACACGTTTCCATTGTTTGATTTCCTGACTTTATCTTCTGCAGCCATGAGGGTTAGAAATTGCTTTTTAAAAATGAAAGCTGAATTGCAAGCTGGTGTGCCTCTAGTTTCTGAGGCTTCCATACTTGTAGTATCTCAGTAATTACTGTTACTACTACCATAACTACTCACAGCTATCAAAACTAAGAAAGTAATGACACTCTGCAATGTATAGAGGAGTCCTCTGGAGATAAGGCTCCAGAGTTGATTTTTTTTTGTTCATGAGCCATGGCACGTCAAAGAGCAAAGCGAGCCTGGCAGGGACTGAGAGAGATTAAAGCACATTGCAGACACTCATGCACACACAAAAATCTCTATGGAAAATGTGCTGCCTAACTGTGCATGAATGAACCCAACAGCTCAGCCACCTTGCTAAGATCCAGAGGGAAGATGGAAGTACTGCAAGGGACGTTCCTGGGTGTCCACCCTCGGTAAGCCTGCATGCAGGAGGAGGTGGAAGGGAGTGCTTGGCTCCCGGAGCCACCAGGAGCAGAAGGGCAGTATACCAGGCTTGTGACGAAAACATTCCCAGTTGTGTCCCAAAGCAAACAGCAATAAAACAAACTGCTAATGAGGATGCAACCTGACCCTTGCAGAGTGAATGCCCAAGGACTGTGTGGCTGCAAGGGGAAGGGAAGGACTAAGTTGGCAGAAACATCAAGCTTAAGGGGATTTTTTAAGAGTGACAGAAAATAATGTTTAGGTACTTTGCTGGTAATAAAAGTTACTCATGAAGTCACACAGAGCAAACACTGCTTTGAAGGACAGAGAAGTCTGTTAAACAAAGAACCTTACCCTGCAGAAAGAATTCCTTTTTAACACTAATGTTAACATTTCATTTTTTTGTAAGAAATCCCTGTGAATCTTCCCCTAAGACTCTACAGATCCAGACAGGACAGTTCTTTTTCTCTCTCTGCTTGCTGACGTACTTGGCTATCTTCCTTTCAAGGAAAGAAATGAACTTCTACTCAGTTTTTCGTTCTTTCTTAGGTTGTTTATCACACTGTTACACCAACCATTCTCAGAGCCATCAGAGCCTGTGTGGGTGAAACATTTGGATTTTAGTATTTTACAATAGTAGACCAGCAGGTACAGGAAACTAAAGAACTCATGAGCAAAGCACTCATGGCAGCATTCACATCCTTGTATCTATTATTTTAAAAGGCAAGAAAACAACATATAATACAGAAGCCACTGCTAAGGGGGATAAAGGAATGTATTGAACATAATTAAAGGCAACCTGTCATTCTGACACACTCCTGGTTTCTGGGAGTCAAATTAACACTAACACTTCACAAGAAAGATGTGATGTCATGAGGCAGTTGGTTTGTGGAAGGATATCATCAGTAGCTATTTCAATTAGGAGTGCAATAGTAAACCTGGATAGCGCTCTTGCAAAGAAACTGATAGCCAAGAGTAATCCAGAATGTAAGAAGTTTGGGAACTGATGATTTAGGGACAGCATTGTAGAAATGTAAACAATCCGTAATGAAACAAACCCAAAAGATTTTGCAAGCAGTTAAACACAGGCTCAAACTTAAGTATTGGAACCACCTCATTGAAGGTGATAGACATGAACTCAATCCTTGGACACTCTGCAATTATGGATGCCTGTCCTCCCAAGTTTCTCTAGGACCACTACCACTAGTACTGCTGTTTTAAAAAGGAGCAGACACACAGGGATGTCAAGTAACACCCAAGAGAGCAGATGGGGCAGTGTTCTGACTGACCAAACCTGCCTAGTCTCTCCATGTCCTTTCGAACCAAGTTACTCCAGAAAAAGTGGTGTGTACATGGTGGGCATATCCCCTGGTGGGACTTTGTGTGGGAACAGAGCTCTCCCAAGCCCTGAGCTGAGCTGCTGAGCAGAATCTCTGCACTGTATCATCTCCTAATTACTGCTATGAAGCCAGTGCACTTAGAACCAGGTTGGAATTGCTACTCCAGTCAGCACAGGCATGGCACAAAAGCAGTGAAAGGGAACAGGAAAGAAGGAGTGTCTCTCACCCATCCAAAAGTTTTCTCCCTTGGTTGTTTTCCATCTGAATAAGTGGGATCTGAGGGGAAATTCTTTCTTGGGATTGTTCTTGGACTAGCCAATGCAAAGTCACTTGCTGCACAGGTTAGGTAGGACTTTATGAAGACCTGTAGTGAAATGCAGGTCCGGGTGCTGAACGCTAGTCGTCCCCCCCCTATGCAGGACATATTTTTCCTACTTATTTTCTTGCTCAGACTTCACCTGTAAAATGGGAACACTAAGGCAGCTCCTCAACCTCAGCCTGTTAAATCCTTAGTTCAGCTGGCATATTCACAAAGATTTTCCAGCCAAGAAATTGACAACTTTCATTTGCAATTGCAACACCAGAGAACCCCAAAATGCACTTTCCTGTGACACTGCACTCCAGGTACATTAACGAGATCAGCTCTGTGACACATCAGAACCCCAAAAGCTTCCCACCTAAGACTAGGAATGGAATAAGCAATCCATCACGCAGTATGACACCTTCCCCAAAACACACACACACTCAAAATCTGAAAGTGGTGTCAGAATGTTTATTGAAGAGGGCAATCTGACTGGCTGAACCGACCTGGGTAGCCGGTAACTTTTAACATAAGCAAACAGAGATACTGTAAACCTGCTGTGCATGGAGACTGTGTTTATACTTAAATTGGACTTAGAAGACTGAAATAACTTACTAGAATAATACAGCTTAAGTTCCCAGGAGCTCTGAATGACCTCGAGATCATTCTGAAAAAAAAGAAATATATGGACATATACAGTGATGCAAACAGAGTTACACAAATATTTTCAAAGTCAGCTAATAAAATACATTTCCTTGCCTGATTTTTATTATAGCTTTGCAAACATACTTTTAAAACCACACTTTTCAGCCCCACCAAACATTTTTTTGCCACTTGTGTTATCAGAACTGATGGTAAGCATTCTGCAATGTAAGTGCTGCCTCATATACTTCTTAGTGAATTTTGTAATCGTTGGATCTGTTCCTTTTAGCCAGACTGCTGAGATTCTTTCTCCACATAACAAGACAATAAACTCTCTTAGTGATGCAGTGGAAGTACATTAGAAGACAAAAAAAAGAAACAGCTGCAAGAAATTTCAGATTATTCTCAGTGCAGTCGATACATTGACAAAATAATTTGATTTATATAGCAACCAAAATAGCTGTACACAGGAACATGTGCATGCAAAGTTACCACAAATCAGAGAGAAAATGACCCCTACAAATGTTGAGCTCTGTTGCTCATGAACCTAGAAAGCCATTACTAGGGGCATTAAAACAAGGGCAATCTAACCTAATGTTGCATAACAATGCTCAAATTCCTATGAAAATTGTGAAACTGCTAAATCTAATAGTGATGTCTTAAAAAAAAAAAAATAGTGAAGGGAGAGAGAGTAGTTACTTTGTAACTTTATTGAAACCAGACAAAAGAATCTAAATGAGCTTCAGTTGTTCCTCTGCCACGGGCTGGGTGCGTGGCCAGTACTGGGAGCTGACCCTGACAAGGAAAGTTGGAGAAGTACCGAGAGAAGCACTGCAGGTTACCAATGAACCTGAATTTTTCACTGCACTCATACCGCCCCCATTTTGACATGAAACCACCTGCCAGGCTGGCATAACGGACAGTGCTTTTTAGCAGCAAGGTGCTTCTCCTTCAAAGCCTGCTGTATGTCCAGCATCGGGGTAACTTTGGTAGAAAGGGAGCACAAGGGTGGCATCAATGCTTTGGAGGCTGGTTTCAGCTCAGTACAGGGAGTGCCCCACAAGCTTTGGCACAGCGTGTGGAGGTAAGTGACCCCGGGAACATCAGCCAACCTTCCGAGAAAACAGCATCGCGAATCGGCGCTCCTGCAGAACAATCCCACACCCTGAAGGCCGGTTGTAGCGAGGCGAGGGCCGGTCCCTCCTGCCGCGCCTGCAGTGGGAGGGCGAGACAAAATGGGCTTGGGGTGAGATAGGGGAGACTCAGATTAGGCATTAGGGAGTGCCCCCGCTGTGTCCTCCTGTCGGGGGCGAGACGCAGCATTCGCTCAGGGCAGGAGGGAGGGCAGGAGGCCATGAGGAAGGGCAGGAGGGAGGGCATGAGAGCGCTCTAAGCGCCCCGGGGTGCTCCCGGCCCGGCCGGCGGCTGCGCGAGCCTCCGCCCTTCCTCCCCTTCCTCCTCCTCCTCCTCACCCTCCCCCTCTCCCGGCAGGGATGGAGGCCATCGAGGAGCTGGCGCTCCAGCCCTGCACCTCCTCCCTGTACCTGCGGCCTTTCCGCCTCTGTTACCGGCAGGTGAGTAGCGCCGCCGGCCCCGCTGCCCCCGCCCCTTCCCGCCGGTGCCCGCCCGCGCCATGTTGGGGCGGCGGCGGGGCCGCCTCCCGGGGCCGCCTCAGGGCGCCGCCCGCCCCGCTCCGCCCGCAGCGCCCCCCGGACACCGCACAGGGAACGGGGGTCTGTGCCGGGGGATACCCCCTCTGCCCCTCTGCCCGCCCGGGGATGGTTTGTGGTTCGCCTCACGGCTCGGGCCTTGCAGTGCTGGTGCCAGACTCTTACTGGTGGTGCCCACTGACAGGGTGAGGACCAGTGGCCATAAACTAAAAACAGAAGAGGTTCCACCTCAACATGAGGTGGCAGAGCACTGGAACAGCCTGCCCAGGGAAATCGTGGGGTCTCCCTCTCTGGAGACATTCCAAATCCACCTGGCCACCTTCCTGCGCCACCTGCTCCAGGTGACTCTGCCTTGGACTGGGAGGTCTCCAGAGGTCCTTTCCAATGCTAAGGATTCTGTGATTCTGTGAATTACTCCGCTGCTCTGCCAGCCCAGCCTCAGCGCCCGCAGCTGGGAAATCCTGTCCCTTACCGTGTTTATATCAACGTGAGTCACCTTTCACAGCATCACTGAGAACTGGTACCTCTAACAGTGGCAGGAATGCCAGATGTGAAAGTAAAGTTGCTTCTTGCAGCGAAAAGTGCTGCGTGTTCCTTGGATGCTTTCCGTGGACCTGCACAATACCAGTTGTTTTTCTGTCTGGTCCAGGCTGGGCTTTTACCGAGGCAGAGAGGTAGAAAGGGAAATGCAGAAGAATTTGGGCAGCCCTAGAAAGGGGTGCTGCAGAACACTTCTCTTATTCCTTCTTTGCTTTGCTTCTAGACACCTCAGTTGGAAACAGGAATATATATAGAGGAGGTGTGTTTAAGTCCGACAGTGAGATCAGGTACAGAAAAGAAAAAGCAAGGGTTTGAATAGCTTGCAGCAAAGCAGATGAACTGATTTTTTCACCTTTTTTATTACTTTTTGTACATTATTTTCATAAAGCTCTCATTGGTTGGAATAACTAAAATAATTTGATCTGTGAACAGCTGAAAGCTTTACACTGAATTAATTATTTATTTTTAGGTATCAGAAGTAAACCTCAAGAACATTCTTTCATGTTCTGCATTTTACTGGCTTAGTTTACAAGTGACAAGTCTTACTATTTAATTTCATTCTCATTTCTGAGTCATACTGTATTTACATGAAAAATGGGGTTTAATTAAAATATACAAAACAGAATTACAAAATTACATTTAATTGAATAGATATGCCTTAAATGTGGTGAGTATTGCAAAGAAGAAATAAGGATATGTTTGGTCATGTGCTGTGATTTGATGGAGACCAGCATTGGCACCAACTGAAGTAGACTTGCCCTACTTGCTACTTCCTCTCCTTGCACACGTATTTGTGCAGCAACAGAGTGAGCTGGACCAGGGTCAAACCTAATCTGGACCAAAAAAAAAAAAGATGTTGGTTTTAACCTAAACAAGATCAGTGATTCAATTCATTATGCTGGCAGAGGGGACATGGTAATGCAATGGTTTGGGATGAGTGTTTGGGTGCTGTTGAGGGCAGAGATTGTTTCTTTTGGCCACACCACTGTCTTAAAATGAACTTGAAAATGTAGTTTCTATGGCATCTCTAGAGACCCTGGCTTGGGTCCAGCCTACTGAGAACATGAGCTCAAATGTAAGCACAACTGTCTACACCTGACCTGAGAGACAGGCCCTGTGTTTATTAAAAACACATTTGGCATTCAAAAACTGACTTGCTAACCAGAGGAAATACTAAATATTTTCAATTATTTGACTAATTGTTTCAAAAGCATTTAGGTCTGCTGAAAGCCCAACTAAACAGTCAAGTGTCAAAAATCTAAGAGAGTGAGGTGCCCGATCTGTTTAAGAATTTTTGAAAATTCCACCACTCCTCTGAAACTGACAATTATTTCCAAAATCTAGCCCTTGATCTTAATGGTTATATGAAGAGTAGGCCTTCTCCTTGTCCAACATTTATTAATTCACTAGCTGGAAAAAGAAAAGAAGCTTTTCTTCTTCCCAGTTCCTACATGGTGCTGTATCTTATAGTGACATTAGTTTCCACAAATTCCCTGCACTTGCTTGATGAACTTAAATCTGATAGAGGAGTCTTGCTAAATAACAGAATAATCTAAATGGGGAAAACACAAATAATGGCATTTGTTGCACTGTGAAAACTGAAACTAGTTTGGATACCTACACTATGCAATAATGGGGCATGATGCTGTAATTGGGAGGCTTGGGGTGGTCTTAGAGATCCTTTCTGTGAAGTTGTAAGACATCCCCAACATCCCTACATGCATTGTACTCTGAGGAAGATTCACTGATTCATTTTTTTTGTGTTTATGTAATATTAATGAAGGATAATTTGGTCCTTGAAGACTGATAGTTTGAGATCTATTTTCCAACAGGTATATTCCTAAAATATGTGTTGGTATTTTAACATAAATCCTCTGTCCAAGGATGTATGTAGAGTGAGAAGTTTTTTATTCGTTTGATTTTTCACCACCACTGCTTTTCTGTACAAGTAGAAAACTGAAAGAATTTTTTCATGCAACATATGATTTTATGGTTATTTTTAGCATTTGTGAATGCTTAAGTTACAGCACTGATATATAGACATTTCATATCAAAATTATACGACTTATGTGGAGATAGTTTAAATCCCATTGCTGTAGCTAGGACAGTTAAGTCTTCAGCAGTTACACATAAATTTACATAGGTGAGTTATATCACAGTTTACCCTGGCAGTCTGATTTTATCCATCCAACTTTCACCCCTCTGAGTTGTAAACCGCTGTTGTTGTAGCAGGTTTACAAAGGACGCAAAATCTGCAAGACATCAGAAAGGGATCCATTTGGGGGCTAAAATCTAAACAAAATGCTGAGTAAATACTGTGGTAAACCCACACAGGTTATACATCTGAAGGAGATGGTGGTCACAGAAGAAGGGAGGTGCCACAGACTCAGACCGTCGTCTGCCTGTGCTCAGAGGCACTTTACACATTTACAGTTGCTTGCCCAAGGATTGGATTAGTGTTTTGGCCAGTGGAGTGTTTTCCTTGGATATATGATTGTTCAGACAGGGAGCTGTGGACACACACAGGAACAGGCTTGTATGTACATACTATCAGTCAGGCAGTTACTATCATGTTAGAGAAAACTCTGCAGCAGTGTCCTTGTAGGTTTGTGCTCGAGTCTAAAGTTTCCCCTGTGTTATAAGAGCTTGAGACATCATTTGGATTGTATCTGGTTATAGAAATATGATTCAAAAAGACTGTGAGAAAAAAATGTCAATTTCTGGCTATATAGCAGTAGTGAGGATTGTTATGTTAAGTCATGGCAGTTCCTGAAGTAATAGCAATTTATGCCCACAGTGGATCTGCCCTTCCTATAAAGAGTCATGAGATCTTTTCGTATGAGGTCTCTTGTTGTCCTCTTCCTCTGCCCACTCGTATTTTAAATTGAAGTGACGAGCTCTGAATTCTTCCCATAGAGCATAAAAGTGGGTATACATCCTCCTGAAGGTGCAGATTAAAACTACATTCTTCAAAATATGCATCTGACAGTACCTCAAAAGGGAATTCACTTTGTAGTTGGGATTTTCAGCTGTCAGGCCTGCTCCAGGTCGGGCCCTCAGTCAAATAAGCCATGTTCTTTAAGTGAGGTAGCCTGGGATTGAGAGATGGATGAGGTACCTCAAACTGAGGAATATCCTCTTTGTTTTGTCAGTAGGAACTCTGTGTACATATTTTTGTTCTGCTTGGTACTGAGAGAAGAGAATTAATTTTCCCTACCCATAGGATGGCATCTGGCTACCTTTAATGTGTACTTGCCCTCCAAGTGCAAATTGATTTGTTATCTAAACTGGCTTTTTTCTTTTTTTTTTTAAATATACATCACATCCTGAAGAATTAGTTTTTTTACCAGGAACTCCATGGTAAATCTCTTTTCACTTTTTTCTATTGAAGTTTTTCTGCTTTTCATAAATAATTTATTCAAGAGACCATAGGGATGGCTAATGAGAGATTAACTCAATGCCCAAGGGCTAGGGCATTTCCCTGGGATGTGGTGGAGTCAGGCTGCAAGATCTCACTTCAATTAATATTGCTTCCCACATCACAGGAGAGTATGCTCACTGCTGGGAAACACATTTGTGTGTAAATCTTCTGCTCTCTTTTGTGTGTGCTAGCCAGGCACTGGCCTATATATTAGACAAAAAAACAAAAATCAAAAAAACCCAAACAAACAAAAAAAACCCCAACAACCAAGTTTAAGAATTCTGCAGAGATTCCAAGTCATGAAGTAGACTCTGAGTAGTAACAGTTAAGGAAAGCTGTTAGGATTTTGGGCAGCATTAAGTATCCAAACGGGAATTCGGATCCAACGTAGTCTTCTTAATCAGCACCTGAGCAGAGATTGTAGTAGTTCTGCAAGTTGTATTTGGACCCTTGCAGAGGGTTTTGGTAGAGCTGTGGTGCATCTTGCTGTAGTAATTTAAGAAGTTGCTGCATGCAATTTTCCCCTGTGCTAGTGGTTCTTACCCTTTACAAATCAGCAGAAAGTATGTTTGCTCCAGCTCTTACCCTGCTGTTCCAGTTCAAACCCACCTGCATCAGCCCTTTAAGCCAAATCACTGAGCTTTACATAGAACTAAGTCAATTGCCTTTGATTATTGTTTTTGGTGACCTCTGTGCTAGGGACAGTACCCTTCCCCTTCAAAGGGGAGGCAGAGCATGAGCTGGGGGGAAGCATCTATCTGGGGGAATAATACCTTGAGCTGTTACAGAAACTTTTGTCCAGAACTCACATATCAAAGCCTTTGTGGATCTCACCCAGACTCCTATTTCTTTATTTTTGAAGGTGGTTCTGGCAAGGGAGCTCTTGCCACTGTTTCCTTGCATTGTATAAACATATATGTGCATTCTGCCCAGGAACTTTTAGAAGTTTGCCACCAGACTAGAATCAACTGTCAGTAATTTTCCCAGTGTGTATGTACGTGAGTGAGTTTGTATTTTGAATCTGTGGAATGGTGGCTGGGTGTTTGTTTCAATGGTGTGGGATAAACCTCAAAAACTCCATGCCTATCAACTGAACCATGCAGTCAGTAGTGGTATATTGGAACTATTTGCTCTTTTCTGAGCTTCACATTCCTTCCACACTTCAGAGTAGGCCAATGCTTGAGCATCACATTTCCTCTATTGATTTAGTGTTTAGAATAAGTAATTTTAAAGTTAAAAATGAAAAATGCTCCCTTTAAGTTCATATTAATGCATGATGTTTTCATTCACTGTTAAGAGAGTTAAATTATATCTTTGAGGTTTCTCAGTTGTTCTAAAGGAATTTTCAAGGCTGCTGTAGATTTTAAAATATAATGACCATTGTAATGGGTAGAGGCTCTACTTCATGATCAGGGTTCAAACCATCAGTGAAGGAGGAATTTCTTGTTTCTAATCTTTTGTGACCATAAGCAACCACTGTTTCTATGCCTTACAATTTAACTATCTTGGAAATGTCATGTAGATTAAAATATGTGTAGAAAGAAGTGAGGCCAATATCACTGATGTCATGAAAACTTTGAAGATGAAAAAAGAAAAGCAGGACCGTGCTACAATAATATTAACAATCTTATTTTGCTTTAAGATTTTTTTATAAGGTAATAGCAACATGAATGTGCCCAGCTGCCTGAAATATTCTCTGGAACTTCCGTCTGCTTTTTTATAAACATAAAACATTCTTTTCTATTTTGACAGTTAAAAATTATGCTGTTTAGGGAGTAAACAGATTTTTAAGTTACCTGTTCAAACAAGTAAGTCTTCTGTTGAATCTTCAAAAGGTTCCAGTAGTAGGAAATATGTTACCAAGTAGTACATTTATTTGCAGTTCATTTTTTCAAAGCAGTAGTGCAGTGAAAGGAGATGCCATTTTTTTGCTGCAAGGTTTGTCTCATTTTCTTCAGCTTGTCAAGTCTGATATGTCAGTGTATAGTATTAATCTTAAATGGAAACATACTGCTTCTAGCTCAGAGACTCCCTGAGCTGCAAATTGCAGATATCTGAGAGTGTTTTAACAATATATTCTTCCTTGGGCATCTTGTCAGAAGTAGGATCCTGGATAAGACTAATTTTTGATCTGACTGATCTGATTGCTGCTGTGTTAACTGGGAATTACAGTTTGAAGTGCAGTATAACTCTTTTATATGGGTGAAAGAAAAGAAACATTAAGTTTTTGCAAAGACAGCATTAGGGAGTTAAATAAAGAGGGAACATAATTTCCTTTGAGAGAAGTGGTGTTCTCTGCAATTAGAGCACAGATTTAAGAAAAGGAATTATGGAATCTAGGCGTATCTGCTTCTGGCTCTGCCATATGCTTTGAATCCAACTCTGGAAAATTGTACAAGTTATTTTTGTATAAGGCATCCATGAATTACTTAAGGGGGAAATGAGAAACATTAGTTAATGAGAGTAGTAGTTGAAAAGAACACTAGGTACTTGTTTTTGTTTCAGTGAATATTATGTTGCATTAGTCTTAATTTCTTTATCCAGCATGCTTTGACAAGTGAATGTAGGCTTCTTTGAAGTAAATGCATGAAAAGTAGTTGACAGTGACAAAACTTCTTATTTTTAGGTCAGTCACATTACGACAACACACTTGTGACAGCAAATGTCAGGTATTGGAAAGAACAAGGCTTTGTTGAGCATCTTTTGTAGCATCCTTGCACAGGGGTGAAATGTGTCTGCACTTGCATAAACAAACAGTAAAATCTCATTTAATGCCATCAGTAGGCAGACTACTTGGGTTACTGCACAATAACTACAAAATCAAAACTGAGTATCGGAGCAGGTATGTAAGCTGTAGTTAGTTTTAACTAGTGCTTCTCAAGTTCTGTTATGTTGCGCACTGAGAGCCATTGGAATACTTGTAGGTCATCCATGTGAGTCAACTAAGGAAAGCAGATCAATTATCAGCAGATTCTAATATGCTACCAAGGTCTGCAGCTTCACTGTAAGATGTTTCCAGGTCTGCAGATGAAGAAGTTGAAAACCATCAGCTCTGACTATACCTCTCCAGTTGCCTCTGCAAGGGCTTGTCTACACAGGACTTTCCTGATTAACTCCATGTCTCATTCTACAACAAAGAGTCTCGTTCTGTTTACATTAAACCATTTTCAAAGTATGATTGCACTTTGAATTCGTACCCTACCTTAATCCGTGTTAACTTTCTAGTGCATGCCCTACGGGAGCAGTAAACTAAACTGGATGACTGTGTCCACACTGGGGTTTAATGGAGTTTAAGTAGCAGAATTGAAGTTCATCAAGGTACTTTTTCCAGATTCATTTTCTTGATGTCCTGGTATAGACAAGCCCTAAGAATAAAAGTGGTTTAGTTCTAAGTGAATGAACCATGTTACAAAATCCATCACTGAGGTTTTATTATACTTTTGTGTGTGAAATACAACTACTGTAGGGTATAAAGTAGGCTTCTCTGTCTTGTTTGGTACCATCTCTTTTGTAGTAATTGTAGTTAGATCTAAGAAATAAAATAGTGTTCAGTTTCTTCAACAACTAAGTGCTTTATTTGTTTTTCAGTTTGGATCAAAATACATGTGTTTCTGCTTAAATAGCAGAAACTTCTTTTTCCTTACAAAAAATCTGTCATCTGTATCACAATCTCAGCTATGACATTGTGTGTATTTGATGCGTTTTAAAGCAGATGAACACTATAAAATTTTAAGTGTTTATAGCAAATTTGAATATTATGGAAATTAGACATTTTCTGTAAATGGCAGTGTTCTTTAAAATGTCTGTGTTTGATGGTCTGTATGGGATGAAACTATCCCTTTGTATTCCTGAAAATACACGTGTGTTCTAAATAACAGTTTTACCTCAACTGCTGCCGTATTTAAAATATATTTGTATTTTCAGCTGTAACTCATAAAAGGTCAGCTCCTGTGCTTTGAAAACTCTACGCAAGTTGATACTGCATAAATAAGCATTTTCTGCACAGCAGGCATATAATGTTATCTTCCCCTCTGACTTGCATTCTGATTAATTATTCTTCATAATTTTAAACTAAAACAAGTTAAAGAACTTAGCTTTCTGGTACTGTCCTTCAGACATTGATCAAAATCTTGTTAATAGAGTAACACTAAAGTTTACTGAAGTTTAAACAAAGTAAAGCTCAGTTTTTCTTAGTGGTCAGCTCATGTCACACTAAAGCCCTGATCACTGATCAAAACAGCATTAATTATTTGTTTCACATTGTGGTTGCTGTGTCAAAATCCTTTAAATACCTCTTGGAGCAGAGAGGGAATCTTACGGCCTGTGACAGAGCAGCTGGTCTGGACATGGGCTGATGCCTCAGTTGACAGGTTGTTGGATTAGAAAGAATATCAAAGGCAGTGAGTAAGATTAGGGATAAGTGAACATCTGACAGCAGTTTGCAGCAGGGGAGAACAGATGATAAACAATGGGAGCGGGGTGCGTGGGGGGGGCGAGAGGTGAGAAGGCCATGGGAAAAGTGTGGCGGCAATCACTAAAACTCCAGGTTGCTGAGCCTCATGAATAGAACAGGAAATGGGATTTGCTGGGACAGATGTGCTGAGCAGTGATGAATACATTATAGGGAAATGAGGCTAAACTCCTGAAGGTGAGAGATGTTCTTTCTCATAAAATCGAAAATACTGGAAAAGTTTACCCCCCCGAGAAGTATTAATATAAGCATTAATACTTGAAAAATTATATAGAAAGAAGTAATGCTAATGGTGATTTTAATTAAATTATTATTCCACAGTAGCATTCATGATGAACTCTCTAGGTTGTGTAGAGTCTTACAGTGCTATTGCATATATAGGATTAAAATTATTTATTTTAGTCATAAGATTGCACAAATGGTGGAATAGCTTGAGTGATGGAACAGCCTGGGATGGAGGCTCCAACTGGATAATGCTTAGACACATTCTGTATCTGGCATGTATTATATAGCACTTACATAACATATGTTTGATCCTGCCACCGTTAAGAGACTTTATTGAGTGATCTTGTGAGGTCCTTTCAGCCTTAACATTTTTTCAATTCTGTAAAGTGATTGAATGCTTGCAGAAAATCATACATAACTCTTCCTGTTCCTTAGGGTATTGTTTCTGTACTTCTTTAGCTTCCTTAGTTTATATTCTTGAGGGATTCTTTTCCAATATTTATGATACATTTATCTCAGCCAACAGAAACTTTTTTGTATGTTTCCTGATAGGACTGTATGTCAGTTCTCTGACTTAGAATTTCTTGTGTGTTTTTTTTTACCAAGTTTTTTAAGGAAAACCCCCTTAAAAACATCTCACACTAACATTTTTATAGTGTATTACTTTAACTGAAGGGGGGAGATGCAGAAGGTAAGATTGTTGGTGTTGTTCTGAGAAAGTATCAATAAGATTTGTTCACAAGACATCTAGAAATTTATTCCACAATGTATTCTCCCAGTTGGAGTTACAAACACAAGCTTGCTAAAATAATGTAGAAACACAAGCTGTGAGAGTCACCAACTGGAAAACATAAAGCTCAGTGGTGTAAGGACAAGAGGTGACTGAGCTGTAATGGGAATGCCCACCATCTGTCCTCCCTGACCTCAAATCCCTCAGATATGCTGCCCCTGTCCTCCAGATGAGGAGCCATGAAGCTGGCCTCCTTTAGTCCCTGTTTGCTCCTAGGCACGTTGTAACTGCAGCTCTGGTTTTTAAAAGAACAATGGTTGTAACCAGAATCTGGAATTAATATGGCCTATAGCCCTGCTTCATGGATTTAGGTGTTCATCTTCTAGAAATACTCTCTGCAGTATTTTGACTACAGTGGCATAACTTGCATACAGCAACCGTGGAGCTCTGGAGTTTCTGAAGTTCCTCAATTACTGATCAACAAAGTTTGTCCTTCAACTGACCATGATCAAAGAAATAAAATGATGGTGAGCACAGCAAACCTAAATTAAAAAATATTCTTTACTGATTCTGATCTGCATAAGTATTGTCCTAAGTTCTGTTTTTCATAAAACTTTGATTTCTACATTTGCACTAAACTGTAACCAAAGAACTTGTCATTTGTTACAGGCAGTTCCCATTTTAAAAACGTGGTTGAAGATTATTTGCAGTTGGCTTCTTGCACAGTTCTTTATATCCCAATATTGAAACTGCTGCAGTGTTCCTTTCATCATAAAGTTGCAGAAATACTGCAGTAACATATGGAACTGTATATAAATCACTAATCAATTAATCACCAGTTAATTCAATTTATTGAATGCCAGTTGTGTATGACTTTTGAGTAGCAGGTACATTTCTTTGTAGTAGTGCTCTCTTTAGAATGGATGACAGGCTAGAAGATATTCACAAGTTCCCACAAATTACTTGAATCCTTCTTTGTATTATTTTTTCCCAGTGGGAAGATGACAATGAGATGACCACCTCTATGGGAGTCAGATTTCAGTTGAGTCTATCAAAATTGAGAGGTAAAAGTGAAATCAAGAAAATAACAGAACCTGGAGCTAGTTGCATCTGTCACTTTGAACTGATTTTGGGCGGGATGGGAAGAAAGGAAGGGATGAAAAGCCCTGAGGATCTTTGTGAGGAGGGTCTGTGAGAAAGTCTTAGGAGAAAAATCTAAAGATTGTTCCTAAGCTTTGGCTTCTGTTAGCCCCCTGCTGCTGTTCTTCATCAAGTTGTTTTAATGGCTTTCAAAGCAAGTGAGTGGAAAATGGTTTCTCTGGAACTTTAAGAAGCATGAACTGAAAACTGTCATGGCTTTATAAGTGAAACACATCAACGATTGATGGAAGAATTGCTTGTTAAACACATTGTAGATTTAATTAAAAAAAGGGGGAGATATCATAAAAGAGACATCATATCATCATAACTACCTAAAGGTGAAAGTTTAATGGCTTCTCATCTGCTCAGGAACCTGTGTTAAGTATCTCTTTCATAGCTTTTGTGACCCTCTGTATGTATGCAAGACTTTTTTTCTGAGAGTTTTTTTTTTCCCCGCAGTGCAAAGCAAAAAATAACAAAACGTAAAAATGTACATGGTAGTTACTGTGCTTTTTAATTTTCTTTCTGTGTTTAGGGAAGCCTTCTTCTGGTAATCACCTAGTGCTTCAAATTCTTACCTGTTTCTGAAATAATTGTTTGTGTTGCAGTGCATAGTATTTGCTCTGTGTGTTCAGTGTGTGCAAAGTGCATTTGTGTGTATCATCTAGTAATCGTGTGTTTCTTCTGGAATTGGCCCACTCACTTTCTTGTCCTCTCTCTGCCCTCTTTTACCTCTGCAGTTCTCTCAGCCAGTAAACAGTATGTTCTTTACAGTTGTGTAGTAATTATTAAAAAAAAAAAAAAGTGAAGTGTGCCTAGAAAACAGTTTCCACTGAGACTCTGAGCTTCATTCTTTTAAGCTAAATGCGTGTTTTGATGGGATGCTGCGTATTATCAAAGTGCACATTTAGGAAGCAAATGCAAACAATTGTTTTGAAAGACTAGAAGAATTTCTCAGCAAGCTGATAAAGCACATTGCGCACTATTCACTATCCATCTTCAGATTTCAAAACTATTCAATGGTATAGTTCTAGTTTTGATTCAAACGTTTTTTCTGGAGTTAAACAGTACATCTCTGCATGATTCTGACTCCAGATCTGATTCTTAATGTAAAAACTTGCTTTTCCCAAGAGCCTAATAAGTGATGACTGCAATTACTGGATTTTTTGCACAACAGACTTAAAAACGGTATTTATCATCAAAAATCATGACATTATTTGAGTGATACTATAAGATTTTCATGATACAGGAGATCATTTAAATAGGGAGTAAGAATATTGACTATACAATCAACTACATAGAGTTTGGTAAGTTGGTGATACTGTTTTAAGGATTCTTTTCAATTATATTTGTCATTTTAGCTGATGTTTTAATATTAGTTGTAGTGGTTATTTGTGAGCTGCAAATAGATGCAGCAGTTTTGTTTGCTGCATAAAAAATTTCTAGACTATAAATGGGCCTGGCCAGACATTAAGATCCTTAGCATGTTTTTTGTTTTGGTTTGGTTTGGTTTGGTTTTTTTGTTTTGTTTTGTTTTGATTAGTAAGAAAGGTGATTGGAGTAGCAGCAATTCAGTGCTTTTTGACCAGAAATTATACGTTCTGACAAACTGAACTGGAAGTCAAGACATGGAAAAAATAGGGGAAAACAGTAAATTTGTCTATAACATTGTAAATAATTAAAGTATTTAGGATATGAACCTACATAACCCTTGTATATATTTTTACCCAGAACTGCTGAAATAAACTATCACTGTTGACTTTGTTAAGTTTCATTTTGGCTTTAAGATCTACCTTTGCTAACATTTGGCTGCTAAAACTTGTTGAGCTTTTGAAGCAGCAGGATTGGAAGAAAAATTTGCTATCAAATCTTTTGGCAAATCTGTTGTAGAATGTCATATGTGTGTCTGCACTTAGCACTCTGCTTTCAGCATTGTAATATTTCTGACACTTAAAAATATTGGACGTAGAAGATTTCTGACTTACTTTGTTTGCAAGGCTTGTGTTACTCTTCAGAGTAACATTTCCACACCACTGCAGTTTGTACAGTGTAAAATTTGATGGGTAATTCATCTGACTTGTACTGCTTAGATCAGTTAAAAAATGATGTGAGATTATTTCATGTAGTGATAGGACAAGAAGCAATGGCCTTAAACTGAAAGAAGATAGATTTAGATTAGCTATTAGGAGGAAATTCTTTACTGTGAGGGTGGCAAGGCACTGGCACAGGTTGCGCACAGAAGTTGTGGGTGGGAGCCCCATCCCTAGAAGTGTTCAGGGCCAGGTTGGATGGTGCTTTGAGCAACCTGGTCTAGTAGGTGTCCCATGGCAAAGGGTTCAGAAGTTGATGATCTTGAAGGTTCCTAGCAGCTCAAATAATTCTGTGATTATTGGCCTCCTATTCAGTGAAACCAGTCACTAATCGTTAGTACAGAAAGTGCTACTATAGTACTTTGCAGGATAGTTCTGCCAAATTTGAAACCTAAATATCTCTTTGATTGTTTCCGTAAACCATCCTTTTTTCTTGTCAAGGAGAGATGGTTGACCTGTCAGTCTGGAGAACCCTGTTTCTTTTTATCTCATTACCTTCTCTTTGATCTGTCTAGGAGCTAAAACCTCTTGGCAGAACTCTCACAAGACTCATGGGAATGTACAAGCCTCCCTAGAGCATTATGGTACCCTCCATAGAGAAAGATTAATTTGTAAAAGTAATAATATAAATGTCAAGATTTAAGTGTAAGAATTATGTTGGGGGCTGGGAGAGTAGAGATTTAATCACACCCAGCGGCTGAAAAAAGTTAGTCAGGGAAACAATTTCACTAAACGGAAAAACTGTTGAAATATTTGCTTTTGAAGTGTTTCTCAAAAAAAAACAAAAAAAAAAAAACTAGGTGAATGCCAGTTGGCATTGTGTCTTCCCTCCCCTCTGTCTGTACATTCTTTCAGCCCCTACGGTGGAGCAGTGTCATGCCTTCCAGTCCTGCATTAAGCAGGATGACAAACCACACCTAACAGTTGTGCCTTGGGGAGATGATGAAAGGGAAAAGAAACAACATTCTGCAGTGCTATGTTTTGTATAGGTTTTAGTCTGAAAAGTGTGTCTTGCTCTTGCAAGGGAAGGAGTGTAGTTGTCTGTAGTACTTGTGGATGTTAAGTCTTCATTCTCAGATCAACCCTGCTGACCCTGTGGAGTGAACTTGTGACCTTCATTCTTTGTCTAAGATTTTAGCCTGTTCTGTATATGCTGGGTTCGTGCCATTGCATGCTTGGGATAAAATCTTAGAATGTCTTGGTATTCTGTTGAAGGAGCCAACAGAAATGGCCAATAAATAGTTTTAACATGCTCACTATATTCAATACGGCTGAGGAAACATGCTCAAAATCCTGGGACCTTGTCAGTGAACATCCTTGCAGGCAGCAGTAACCTGGAGTTCCTGTGAGACTTGCTGTGTAGGAGGTGTCCTTCCCTGCTCTTACTTCACCATGGAGACACAGCAGTGCTGCACCTGGCTTTGTTCCCAACTTTGATGAAATTTGGGATCTCCCAAATGCTGCTTGCTAACCTTGGTCAGTCTTGTTAATGCTGGTTCTTTGTTGGCATGTACCAGCCTGATGTGCAAGCAAGGTGTCCAGTTATTGAGCTGTATTGCTCCTGCATTGTTTTTTATTCAGCCTCAGAAATATTTTGTCCTTTGTAAGTTATATCTAAATGAATAGGTTTGTTAACTATTTTAAAATCATAGTTATGTGATCCACACTATTGCTTTTCAGGTACATTTGGAAAACCAAGTAACTTTGCAGTTATGCATGATGGATTGTTTTCTGTGTTGTTTTTTTTTTTTTTAATCAAATTTTAATGATACAGCAGTCTATGCACGGGATTTTTCTTCTCAGTATTCTGCTTTAGGTGACGTGGTCAGTAGTTTTTGTTTCTGAAATTAGAACAACATTCATCAACTACATAGTTTTTGAATGCAGATTTATTATCTGTCTAAAAATGGAGTGGTCCAGTACTGTGGTAGAAGAGGGATAATTTTTTCCCTTGCTGGCTCTTTGTCAGCCAGAGAAGATTTTAATCAGATCCTATATAAGTTGCAGTGGATTGTTAGAATGACTAAAGAGCTAATGAGAAATATTACACAATTGATGGTGGTGATTAGCTTTTGGCTGAAATACCAGTGGCAACTTCAACTGTGGTTTTATGGTGTTGTCAGTGTTGTTTTCCTGAATGGCATAGTGAAATTAGTGATGAAAGGACAGTTTCTTTCCTTCCTCTTAGGGATGAGGGTCATGACCTAGGGTAGCAAAGAAGAAGAAATTATGCTTGTAGGCGTAGTGGTTGCCTTGGGACTGATGATTTTAAGATTCATTTACTCCTTCTACCTACTTTACTTGTGTTTGCTTCTCTCCCTGCTGTGCCTGCAGAGATGAGGTGAGAACCTTAAATCCCAATAAAGTCACTGGGGTGAATGTCTCTGTGAGTCAGAGATCCTACATGAGGCAGCAGTCCCAGATGCTTTGGGGTGCTATACCAGTCAGAGGAATCATGAGTTGTGGGAATGTGATGTGGACCAAAGCAGTATTTGCCGAGTGTGTAGCATTTGGAGAGTCCTCTTCCTATGGGGTTGAAAGGTTATTTTGACTAATGAGTGCACAGGATGAGTACAGGAAGTTGCTCAAGAATATTGAGTGAGAATTCTCATCAGCTGTGGGGTCTTGGATTTGCAGTGGGTACTTTATATGAAATTTTACTGCAGACAGACATGATTGATTTAGGTATGTTATGATGACTGCAGAATCATTTCCCCTGCCTGTCATTAAATATCACCAGTCTGAAATTTCAGTCTGGCTCTTTATCTTGGTAACTCTGTAGTCAAAAGAATCTGGTGCCAGTGGACCAGAAAAGATGGAAAGAGATTACTTGGAGATGTTTGTAATTCTTTTGATGTCTTTTGGGGAAAAAAATAATAAAAAAAGAAAAAATTTATTTTTCTTATAGGTATCTGTGTCTCAGCAAAATTTAGCAGTTTGGGAAATGCTGTTTTTAGTAACTTAGACGTTTAAGTGCTGTTTTTCCAAGGACCTTTCATGAATCAGTCTCACCGAATTTCACTAAAGCTCCATCAGGTAGCAGAGCAGAAATACTTCTGTAATCTTAGACAAATACTGCAGTTTAAATCCCACCACAGAATATGATATTATTCAGTAAAGGTGTTTAGATGCTATTTGGGAGTTCTGGCATTTGGTTGAAATTACAGTGGTTCAGAGTAAAGTCTAAATTAAGTTCTTCCATCTTTCCAGTGAAGGCCTTAAAAGCGAAGGTTATTGAATGTTAAAAATTTCTTAAATCTTGTCTTTTAGAGTTGTTCGTGAATTACTATAAATTGGAATAGGGATATGAACCCACATCTGTGCTTCCCTGATTCATTTATTACTGAACTACAAAGGCTGTGCTATTTGTTTGCTTGTTTCTAACATTTCATAAATGACCATGCAACAATTTATACAAATAGGAAAAACTCCAGAAAAAGAAATGAAGCACAAAACACCCCAGAGCTCTCAGCAGCCTCTTGTTGAGCTAGTTACCTGGCTTTTATTCTCTGAGGTGGAGCCTCCTGGATCTATGTTTCTAAGCCTCTTATTACAGTTACTGGAAATTGTGTGAGATTTTTTTTCTTTACCAATAATAGAAAAATATTGGTAAAAGATGAGAGAAATGGCCTTTGCTGTGGAGGTTGTCAGCAAGTATGGGTAGAAGTGGCTGTGTGCAATACATCTGTTTGAAAGTACAGCACTTATTTACAGTAAGGTATTTTTCTGTCACATCAGCTGAATGCACAGTTTACAAATTATATATATCTGTTATTATATATATCTGTTAAAACATCTGTCGTTATTAGGAGTATATTCCTTAACTATGTTCAGTCAAAGTTTCAGGTTTTATGTTTTACTAAAATGTTGTGAAAAAAGTAGTGTTAGTAATTTTGTAAATGTGGGAAGTGTCTGTTCTTTTTATCCTTGCAAAATAAGAAAGTGTGTTATAGACTTCAAAGGGAAAATACAGTTTAGTGAAAATGTCATAATACATGCAGCAAATTTCAATACTATAACAAGAATTTAAATAAAAGAACAATTGAATACTCACTTTAAATTTTTTCTTTTGTATACAATGACACTGGAGTCTGAAAACTCTACCTGTTAGCGATTGGTTCCTTTGTACAGAATTGGATTTAGCTCAGTACTAGGAAGTCCCCATCTGCATCTCAGTTTATAACCTTAAATTATATGCTGGCTTGGCAGTAAAATGATGTGAGAAAAGTCATATATTTGACCTTTGTGCGTATCATGTTTCTTAACACAAGCACTTTTTCCTTATTCTTTGTAGTATAGATTTCAGTGTGCTACTGCGGAGTTGCCTTGGAATAAAGCGTGTTTGATCTGTGTATCAATTGTTGTTGATAATGATGGATGTTAAAAACAGAAAAACAAAGTGAGAAAGGAGATTTGACTTAATTTAGTGTAGTTATATATGCTTAATTCTCGTGTTTTATAAATTTCATTCAAAGGTAAGCGATCTCACTGATAGCTGAATGCCAAGCTAAACTGCAACAACTCCATTGTTGAAAAGTACACACAAAAAACAAACTGTGACCTGAAAAGTAAACTTCCAGAGGATTATAGGAGAAAGTTTACTTACACATCAAGTATCTTAGTTGTAATTGTTCTGGCAGTTGATGTACATAAAATGAACAAAGTGGCTTGGCCCAGTATTGCATTAACAGTTGAATAAATTAATGCATTCTCCGTTGTTTATCTTACCTCCCAAAGTGTGAAAAAATTGCACCTTTGAACAGTAAACTCTATTGCTATAACCATCTGTTTGCAGTTTCATTACAAACTCCTACCAGAATAACCCTCACTTTGAAGAGAAAATTGATATGGGTTGTAAAAATTACAGTCTATGACCTTAGGTTTTATGTCTCCTGAGGTATCCCTGGTGTGGTCTCCACTGGAATATGTTATGGTTTCTTCAAGAAGTACCTTTATATCTTCCAGCTAATTTCAGATAAGAACCCCATGCATCAAAAAGTTGGCTGTCACACAGAGCTGAGCACTTCTGCCTCTTGTTCAGGTCTTAAAGTGAGACCACAGCAACTTTGCCTGCGCTGCCCAGAACCGCTGTGTCAGCTGGAGCTGGCATGTCCTTCTGTATGTACAGGATGATTTGTCCCCATGAGCTTTCCTGGCTCAGTCTTACTTCTGAAATTGTTAATATTGCCAATTAGCAGAAGTAATGTTTGTGCTTCAGGTAGAATGTTCACTTTTAATGTTGTTAAAAAGTCATCAGTCTGTGTATTTTTGGATGCACTAACCCCAGTCCTTTCTAACTGAAATATTTGAATAGGGGAAGTTAAAAACTGCAAAATGCCATTATTTGTAATCATGATGCTTTTAAAATAAACACTGGATAGTTTAGTAATGAAATCTTGCAAGCTTTGTTTAAAAAGCAAACACTCCCCCCCCCTTCCTTTTGAGCTTAAACAGTGGCTTGTTTAAAAAAACAGTAAAATTCCGTAACACTTAAACTCTTTTGAAGTAGTTTTCCAACATCAGCAAGTAATTCTGCAAATTGCTTTTGAAGATGAGGCTTCATTTACTCCAGCGTGTGCAGTCTGATGGAGTGGATTAGTGGGTGTGGAGTGAAATTGTAATTTAGGCTATTTTTGTGTGCATGTGTCTTTCTGTAGAACACTCCCCATCAGATACATCTCTGTCCTCTTGGAGTAGTTGTGGAAAGACCAAGGCTGTTCTGTTTAATAGTCACTGGTGAAACCTTGCAATGTATATAATGGCATTAGTTTCATGTTGACTACTAAATACGATTTTTTCATCAGGTTTTTTTGCTGAGCACTTTTCTCCCCTCCCCCCACCCCCAATTAGGTCACTTCCCAGAACCAGCTTCCTGTGTAGTTACACAAATGTCAATAATGGGGTAGGAGTGGAGAAAAGATGTGCAGCTGGGGTAGGAAAAGGGGCAGTCTTGGTTTTGTTCGACTTGCCCTGTTTTGGGACTGCACCTCAGGAGTGAGTGGGTTCAACACCAACACTTTGCATTTGAATTACTAGTTATGTAATATGATAACCCAGCATAAGACAGTTCCCTAGTACTGGTATATACATTCAAAAGGAAAAAAAAAAAAAGCCACTGAACTGATGCAAATTAAAATGATTTTATTGATTTTATTATTTTTTTAACTGTGCTGCATGGTTTCATGCCAGCTGAAAGTGCTCCCTTTAATTTTGAAAGATATGTAGTACTTTCTATGAAGTCTGTAATTATATAAAAAGAAGACAGCTTTCTTCCTGCTTGCCACAAATCAAACCTTTAAAGTAGACAAAGAAATTATGATAAATCATTATTTCAAACAGATTTCAGATGTAAAATAGTCTGTTCAGGATGAGTTTTTCCTGGAGATGAAAAAGTTGAATCTTAATTGTCATATTTTTGACTGTTCATTTGCACTCTTTTTTTTTGTGTGTATGAAGATTTTTAGGTACAGCGTGGCAGTTCTCTGGCTTCGGTAAAGAAAAAAAAAACCTGCTAACTCATTAATCCTAAAAGAATATTCAACAGAAAGCAATGAAACTTTGAAAGTGTGTGGAACAGGTATTTTTATTTTACTCTTATCTGGAAAGCTTTTAGAATTCCAAACTTGCCTTAGCTGTCTTTTTGTTTAATTTCTGTTCTTCATGCAGGTTTCACAGCATCATGATGTCTACTAATGCTTTATTTCTTTTTAAAAATCCCAAACTCTGAATTTTTTGGGTTCAAAGCTGGTGGTTTATTTTTTTTTTTATTTATTGGCATAGTTTTTGTATATGACATGTGCTGAAAATACTAGGAAAAATGTTCAGTGCAAGGTAATTTGGTAAGTAATTGATAGCGAAGTGAAAATCATAAAGTCCTGATTTTGTCCTGAAGTGCAGCTTCTGTGGGCACTGGAAACATTATGTATTGATTCTATATAACAGAGAGTTATACCATTAATAATTCAGCTGGCAAGAAATGGTTTATATTAGGTTATAAATCCTCATATGTTTCTACTGAAAACGGCTACAGATGTGACATCAGGTTCCATTAAGCTGAAAAAAGAAACGTAACAAGGAAATCTCAACTGATAGCAGCATTTCTGTAGTGAGTGGAGAAAGGAAGGGAAAGGTTCATTTACAGAGGGGTGAGGGCTTGTCTTCCATGCATTTATCGTAGGGGAAGTCCACTCTGTTTAGCCCATGAACTGTGACTCGAGAAAAAGCAGCTAATACACATCTTTCCCATTGCAGAACCATGTATTTTTTAAGCCTAAAAGTACTGAATTACTGAGTTGATTTTATTGCAAATTACCTCTTGGCAGCTTTTACTGGTCTTAAAAAGGAGAACATGGGTGAAAAGCATTAAGCTAAGACCACATAAGGAAATAAAAGTGGCAGGAGGCAGCAGAAGATTGCTGCGTTAGTGCAGATTTTTGTCTGTCTCCATGAGTCAGTTGATTCCCCAGGCACGCTAATCATCTGGATTAACCTGATGAAACCCCATCTAATAAAGTGGCAAGCTTGGTGTTCTCTGGCTCTGTGGTTCTGGGCAACAAGTAAACTACTCAGCCGGAGAATGTGTGGTGAATTTCCAGATAGAGGCATTGCTGTGCACACCGATAGTAAACTGCAGATACATTTGTAGAAGATTGGTTGAATGAGAAAATAAGTGCAATAGAAAATCAACTTTTACGCTAGTTTTTCAAGAAAAACATAACCCTCCTACCTCTAAAATTTTTTTCTGACAGGAGAAAAAAAGCAAACCCTCATTATTCATCTAGGTAGTTTTACTGGTTTATTCCATGTGAATCATTAAACAGGGACCGCACACTTGCTTGGCTCTGCTGACTCTGGTTTAAGACCGTTATTTACCAATTAATTCTCTTATCTGTTCTTCTGTACCTATACTCTAATTATTTTATGACATGAAGAATACTCATTATGCCTTTGGATTAAGGACATTAACTGCTTTTGTGTCTTAGGACTGTGGAAACAGGGTAAATGAAGCAATGAGGACAGAGTTATTTTTATATTATAATTGCTTCAACTTCTCAAATTTGATTTTTTCACAAATGTGGAACATTTACTTCTTGAGTAACTGCTTTAAACTCAGTCCAACTGGTAGAGACGAGGGAATCATGACTGTTGTTTGTCATTTTAAGAACATTAACCTCATAGCTTGTGCAGTAGCTTATCTATACCATAATGTATTTGTCATTTTTCTTAACTGCCTCTGTTTGTTTACACCAACTTTTGTCTGGGCTCTAACTGAATTGTAAGATCATTGAACAGGAACTGTTCCCACTACATATGTTTAGTGCCTTTCACAATGGGTTGCCAAACGTCATGTTGTCTGTCCTGTAATGTAAACAGTCAGAAGTTAATCATTGTCATGGACAGATTTTTTTCTTTCTCTTTTAGTGGCATATGTGAAGTTAGTTTGCTTATTTTGGACATATGTCACCTGCATTTTAAGTGATCTGCCTGCATGGCCCTTTAACATTCTCCTCAAAAATAGATAATACAAGGTATGAAGCCTTTACTAAGGTGGTTTTGGTGTAACTTTACAGTTCTTGGCTGCTTAGACTTTGTCTGTCCAAGCAGAAGTTTTCTTATGGGAGATGATATAAGGCAGTGCCTTTAATTCAGTCACTCTTAAAATTATTAAATACTTAAATAAGGCAAATAAGGTAGGAGAAGCTTTAGGTAAATTTTGGGTAAAGATCGTTTCTGCTTCAGTCGTATGTTGTCTGTCCAGAGCTCATTGCAAGAAGTCATTAAATCCGTGACACTCCAGTATAATTTTTCTTTTTTTGAATTGTCTGAACTCGCAACAGAGTAACTACAGGAATTCTGTGACTGTAAACCTGCATGTGAAGGATTTATTTTAATATACACCTTTCTGTGATGTTGTGAAACTATTATTACTTAGAGTTAAAGGAAACATTTAAGAGGTTTTTGAATGTTCTTTCACCTGTTACACTAACATGGTTTCAGTTCACTCTCCAGAATAAAACTTTCAATAATAAAATATAAGAAGTATAAGCCTTTAATTGCATGTATTTACAACATACATGTATATACAGTTTGTATGTAGTTGTTTCAGAAGCTGTCAGTTCTTTTATACATAAGAAAGGCAAACCTCTCTATGCAGCTGCAGGACTTTGAATGCTGGTTCCTTGAAAGGAGACAGGTCAGTGCCCAGATAAACCTCAGCCTTTTCTCATGTAGCCAGTTATGACATAGTGCTTATATATTACAAAAAATAGTGAATAATTGTGTCACATTCCCCGTCTCAGTGTCATTAATGATTTTACAGACTTCCGCTGTTTCAGTCCTTAGTGTGGCACTGTACCAAGGTTACCATAAGCTGCATGGCATGACCTGCTACAGCTGTACCACTGTCCCTTTCTCTTCTTCACCTTGAAACTCAACAGCATCTTATAATTGGGGCACCAATTGAAGCTGTAATTCACTTGCATTATTTATAAAGCAGATCCTGTTCTTTGGGAAGGTCTTTGGACATGGTCCTTAAAAAAAGGCCTACATATGTATCTCTAAAATTGCATTAAAGTGCTTATTCCCTCAATTTGAAAAAGCTGCATCTCCAGAGAAATTGTGAGTCCCAGGAGAGCTGCACCCCACAGCCAGACTGAGGGGGGTTGGTTTGCTTGGCTGGGTTTTTTTTTGAAGGCCCAGGATGGTATTGTTGCAATGCTGAATATTGGTACCTGTGGAGAGACATCACCTGATGCATGAGCTGGTTCAAGAGCTTCTTTTGTGGCAGACTATGCTTGGGGGCATTGCCCTCAGGCAACAGGAGGAGGAAGGCACTCAGGCTGCCCTGAATGAAGAGTAGAAACTCCCAGTAGCTTGTGTCAGACCATGTCCAGGGTCTGTCACATGTGGAGCACACCCAGTACCACCATACAGTCAGTGCCAGAGGATGTTTCTTCCTACAGCATGTCCTTTTTCTCTTCTTTATGGGCCAGCCTGGGCTAAATCTTCGAGTTTTCTCTAGCAAGCAAAAATTATCCTTTGCACAGGCATCCTGACAGCAATTTGACTTTGTTGTTCAGACATATTGCCTCAGGTAGTGGAGGAAAGCAAAGGACAGCAATAGCCCTGGCACAGGGATTCTTAAGACATTTTAGCCAGAGACAGACAGAGTGTAGGTGGGAAAAAGAGTGGTGTTTTGATAGGCTGCAGACAAGTCTGACTTATCCATAACAGACGGTGTGAAGAGGCTTCTGCTTGTAATTATGGCACTGAGCAGATGCAGGAAGAGTCTTAGGAAAATTATTTAAAGGATGGAAGCAGGACAGAGAATGTGAAGATAAGTATGGCTAGCAAACAGCTCTGTGCAGGTAGGAGTCACAGCTGCTGAATTTGCATCCACTGTCAACAGTTGTCTAGCAGAGAATTCTTTGCAGTGCATGGTTGTCCTGGAATCACTTGAACCAAAAAGGATTGAGTCTCCTTGTGCTGATTGTCAAGCTGGGAGCATATTGCTGTGATTCTGAGTAACTTATCAATGCCATTACCACATCAGTCTTACAGACAACATGAGCAGGACTTGTGACACACTATTGCACATTCAAATAGTATTGAATGGCTATTTCTGCTTGCTTTTTGGGATCGGTGGAGGACTGTTTAATTTGGATGCCTTTTTGAGGGACTGTCTTTTGCTACTTTTAAGCTGCCTTTTGTTCTAGGGAAGCATTGTTGTATGCCTTCTCTGTTCTCAAAATTTTAGAGTCAGGATGCCAGGCAAGATGGACATCTTTTCTGACCTGATATAGCTTTCTTATGCAATTAGTACTTATGTAAGTGATCTGTCTTCTGTGTAACATGAAACGAAGTTGTCTCACATGCTGCCTCTCCTGGAATACAGCTTTATTTTACACATACTATATGCACTAGTTCAGCGTTGCAACATCACAGAACCTGATCACTGAGCACAGTACTAGAGTGTGATTACTTTGTGATTAAAGATTTACCAAATCGATTATGTGTTACATGAGGTTGTCGCAGTATCAGAACTGCTATTCTGAACAGATAAAAACTAGTATAAAATAATTTTGAAATATTTGTCTTTATAAAAGATCACAGGACACGTTTCCTGGTTGAAGAATAATTTTAAAAATTTTTCTCAAGTGTAATATACTCCTTTCTCCTTCCTGTCACCAATGTTCAGATCTCCCAGCAATCAGTTATACTTATTTCTCTCACTGCATTGAAAGATACTGTGATTGTGCCTTATTAGACGTTGGAGAATGGACTACTTTGTAATAATGCAATAATGAGGAGCATTAAGAGTTTGAGAGAGCTTGTGTCTTTCACAAGGATACTGCTTTTTTCAGAAGTGATGTTGACTATTGATATCTTTAATCTTCCAACTGTCTGTAACTGCAGTGATAGCAGAACCCATGTCCAAGGCCAGGATATATGGAATGGAACAGTTTAACAAGTAATCATAGCTACTTGGATTTTAAAAGCATGAATCTTGATCAGTCCAGCAATTAGTACTTTTGTCTTAAAGATAAGATAGAGATACTACATAGAGCTTGCTGTAGTTGGTTAGAAACTGACTGGAATTAATGTTCTGTGAAGTATGTAAAGCACCGTAAGAACCATTGGTAACTGTTTACATGCTATTAATAATTAGCAACCTTCCTACTAGTCTGTTAGGAAAGAACCACGCTTTAGGTACAATAGAAACTCAACTCCATACTGTTGGGTTCAAATTACATTTGACTTGGACAATAGGGCATGAATGGGGCTCATTTGAGTTTCTGCCACTGTAAACAAAGAGATGTTGGAATGTTTAATTTGTTTATTGATTTATTTATTTGGGCAGGTGCAGGTTGATCATATGAAATATTTTTTTAATATTCAAATATAGGCAGAAAATAGCTTAACAAGCATTGCCCAGTCAGAGTGTATGATGCTAACCAATGTCTTGACTGGACAGACTCAAATTAATTTAGGCTGTGGCTGGTTTTGATTTTGGGTCTTACGCTAATCAAATCATGTTCTAGAGAAAGTGTGTTATGTGGGCTTAGAAAACAGAAAATACAGATTTTATTTTCGTACTAGTTTCTTTTTAGGTACTAATTTCCTTCTTTTACTTTCTGTTAAAAATTATGTGCTCGTCTGTGAGGTAGATTCTGTTAATGGTAATGGAGCTCATCCTTGAGAAGAGGTCATTCAAATCTGATGGATCCCATCTGGATGAGGATGAATCTCTAGGGTGTAATTTTCCTCAGCTATTTGAAACCCTCTCGTAAGTGCTCCAAAGCAGTCAGGTTCTATAATTTGCAAAATGATGGCAGGAAGAAAGAGCCAGGAAGATTGTTGCAGAGATCGTATGTTAGAAAGTAGTATCACACAGGTAACAACCTAAATTAATGCAAGGAGAGACTTGATTGAGGCTTTTTTTGGTCTTTTCCATCAGCTGAACACCCTCATTTCTCCCAAATGGACACTACAAAGGTAGAATGAATGATGATATAGCATATCTTACTATTTTGGTCAGGGGAAGGTAGAAACTGGAGAAACAGTATGAAGGTACATGCAGAAGACGTTATCCTTGGTGCAATTTTGAAATTCACTACTGTTAAATGGAAAATTGCTCAGCAATCTGCAAACAAGAGAAAATCCTGCCTTACAGGTAGAAATAAACCTACAGAAGGATTGAGCTGACCGTACACATTTAATACCTTCTAATTATCTTACCACACAACACAGCCTATGCTATTAAGTTCAAGTGTTGCAACTGTGTGTTGTATCATAGTCCTATCAAAGTTGTTCCTCCATCTCTCACCAGGTGGAATGGATTGGATAAGCACTCAGCTTTAATATTTCGGTTCACACTGAGAATTTGCTGTCTTTATTTCTCTTTCAACGTTATAATGCATTTAAACAATGACAGAGCTTCTCCTGTAATGCACACATTTGCTTGCTGTCAGTGCTCATAGAAGGTATGTGCAGACACCAGTGGAAGCACAGAGTAGAGTTTCTCTTGAGGTGGACAACTGCTTATAATTAGAATCATGAGAATGAAGAAAAACCCAGCTAGCAAGCAAGCAGTCACTCTTCCAAAAAGCTTGGTAAACTCATAAAGCTCAGGAGCTTAATCTCTGAACCAGAGTGCTTGTTATCTAATCCCCACCAGCTGTTGTGTACTTGGTAGCCATGACATCTGTAGTGGAGCTGAAGGGCCTGCCTATATTGGTTGGCACCTTTACCCACTAACTGAACTTGATTCTTATTTCATTGCTCACATTTACCTGCTTTAAATCATTAACCAGTTACTCAGGGTTTGATCATCCATATAACCATACTTTATAATAGAAACCTAGTGCTGCTCTTCACACTAAGCATATTCTGGGTATGTAGGTCTTTAGTCTTTGCTAATAAGAAAAGGTTGCATACTGATTCCTCATATAGACTTAACACTGACCTGGGAGCAAAATCTCTTGACTTGTATTTCAGCTGAAAAAATACCATCACAGGTATTATATTCTAATAAGCAGATTAAAGAATTATATACATGTGTCAATTATTGGGTGTGTATGAATTGCTATAGGTGAGGGTAGAAGGTAGAATATAGATGTAAGCAAATGTATACCTGTTTATTATAACTGTGGAAGAATACTTGTTTTCAGGCATCAGTTTCAGCTGTGCTGTAGCAGATATCCTTCTTTTTAAGCTAGCAGAGGACAGAAATTGGCCCAGCTTGGGAAAATGATCCATTTTATGTCTCCCAGTTCTTGGATGAGTGCTGTGACTTCAAGCCTGCTGTTAAACAGTGCACTCAGCACCACCAGCAGTGCAGAGGAACAGCTGCTGTGTAGAATGGAGTATGTTAGGTGTGGACAAACTGCTATTTTGGGCCGTGTAAGGAGCAAGAGAGAAAGATGTCTTGCTCCTGGATCCCAAATGAGTTTAGTTAGGAGGTAAGTGCTGAGCTGTCCACTGCAGATCATTTCTGGACATGGGAAAACATAGAATCTGTGGGTTATTTTACTATCTAAAATGTAGCTGTTTGTAGCTGTTTATACCTTGAATGATTAGCTTGGGTGTCTGAAGTTGATGCTCTGGCCAAAACTGGGCCTGAAGACTACAATAATCTTGCCTGAGCTGTCATCGTGATATTGGGGATTTAAGCTTCTGAACTGTTCTGAGACAGTTCCCAGCATCTATACAGCTTACTGTCAAAATCCAAAAGTGTGGTCTCATAAATAAAACCTGCTATACTAAGTTTTCAAAGAAATGCCTGTTAAATTTTATTATAGTAACTTTTCACTTGGAATTAATTTGACTGATGGATTTTTTACTTTTTTCCCCTCCAGAATGGTACTAAGAAGTTCTGGGATTTTATGAGGACACATGACAGGTAACAATGTAATCACATTATTTCCCATTGTCTGTATGTTGTATTTCTTACTGTATTCTCTTCCATTGATCAAATGTCGTTGATGTTCATTTTCCTCCAATTTCCTCTTCAAATCTCCCTTCTTTTGTTGTGCTTGCAAATAGTTCTGCACTGTTTTAGACAGAATTAGCAGAAGTTTTAAAATCTCCCCATGGTTTGTTATGTTTTCAGTAAGTTTTGTCTGTGCTTGACTATTCAAAGGTTAGAGTTTTAGCACATGATGTACATTTTAGGTCTTACACACAAGATGGAAATGAAAGTTGGAATTGTATGAAATTTTCTTTTTTAAGTGGGAATATATCACCTGAAGGAAGGACTTTCTTCTGTCATTCTAATTGTATTTCTTCTATCGGGAAAGAAAATCAATTAACTCCTGACTTCAATTCATACAAGATTTCAACAAATAAGGTATATATGAAACAGACGTAGTCTCAGAGTTATTAAAAGCTAAAATATTTATATGCTTTTTGCTTTTTAAAAGACATAAATATTTTAGTTAATCTGCTCATAGAAGAGAAAAATAAAAAGCATAGGTAACAACTTTTTCCTGAAAAAAGCTTTTCTAAATCTATTAAATGTAAAACATACAGCAAAACAGTAGTGATAAAAAAAAAAAAAAAAAATTATGTCATGACCAGAACCAGGTGAATAAATGTGTTTATCTTGTGCATGAAATCAGTAAAATCAATTGCATTTTTGGACATTCTTGACTGTTGGAACCCTCTAAATCCTTGCATTAGACTTTTTGTGTGTAGGTACCTGTGAAGGACATAAAGTTATAGCTACATTTTTTATCAATATAAAGATTAAGAAGGTAAAATTTCCCGGAAGACTGGGAGAGTATTAGCTAGATTAAAAATGCCTGTACTGCTTGAGAATGAGGATAGAGAAGGGAGTGATATTTCATTACAGAACTTCACACTTGCTTTTGGAATTTGCCTGGAAGACAGTTCTGTCTTTGCACTTTGTCTGTCCATATGGGCATGTGCCTGAATTCATGATCACAGATACAAAGGCTGAAATGATAATTGATTGCTGGAAATTTAATATATGCCCATTGTAGCAAATGAATCCAGCCTCAAGTCACAGTGCTGAGAACATGACTTACAGATGAATTTGTATTACTATTTTTATTTAAACTTTAGTTTATCACTGTGTGATAATGTGTGAATATATGCAACTAACTGAGTGGGGTAAGTATTAAAGGATCAGTTTTCCATGAACTTCTTGGGAACAGTATTTCTGAAGGACTTTTGTGGGCATTTTTAAAATAGTTGAGAACATAACTTTATAAAAAGGCTATGGCCACATGTCATGCCAGTCATCTCTGGTCACATAACATTTGTTAGCTTCAGATGTACAACAGCTGCCACCCGAACTTATTAGTGATTACTCTTGAACTGCAGAATGTCTAACGCTCTTTCACAAGGAAATTCATTGCAGCTCATGACACCAAAGGTAATAATGTGAACTTTCTGTATAGGAAATCCATGGTTTCACATAAATTCTGCTTGTGAATCAAAGCCAATTATTATCAGATGCATCAGTCAGGTTCAAAATCCCTTGTAATGCATTAAAGCCCTACATTTTGCTGTGTTTGAATAGGGCAGCTGTGATGCTCGTTGTATGGAAAAGTCACGTTAACTAGTTGCTGAGGATTATAGAGGACTTCATAGTTAGAGAGCTCTTAAGGGTTCATTACTCTTAATGATGGACAAATCTTGAAGAAGAGGAGAGCTTTCCAGAGCGGTGTGTCGTGTTGGTCAGGATTTCCTAGTGCATAAGTCTGCTTGAGAAAGACTGTAGATGTTTTGCATAGCTAAGATCCCCTTTTCATAATACTGTTTTCAAAAGTATTCAAAACTTGTGCTACTTCTGAAAGTGCTGTAATCCTGTTAAATGCTCAAAGTTTTTTTAATAAGTCTGTTTACCTAAGTCGAATGTATGCATTGAAATGCCAGATCTGTAAAGTACACATATGTATGTATTATAGACTTACATATATTTGGTATGTTAATGAACTTAATGATATGGAATAAAAAACCCTGCAACTGTTGTATAAAACCAGATCATGCCACTTAAAAAAAAGTTTTCAGCAGTTTATTACTGGTCACACAATAAACTGTTGCCAAGGCAAACCTTCACACTTGTGCTGTCAAAAGTCAACTGAGTGCACAGACCATAGAAACAGCATTTCTTACCATATTTAGGTTTAAATTGTAACAGAAGGAAGACCCAGGACACAAGGACATACCCACAGACAGTAGTTTAGTTCTGAAATCTTTTGCCCAGAGAGTTTGAGAAACCTCCATCCTTGGAGAAATTGAAGCCTTGACTGGACAAGGCTCAGAGAAACCACACCTAACTTAGAATTTAGCCTGATTTTGAGCAGGAGGTTGGATCAGATGATCTCCAGAAGTCTCTTACCACCTGGAGGTTTCTATGATTTAAGTAGATTAAATACTTAATGAATGTTACAGTTCCCATCTGACAACTGTCAAAAATTTGCAAACTTGTTAAGAAATATGTCAACTTCTAAGCCATTTCTCTTTTGGAAAATAAGGAGTTCACTGTTATTCTTGTCCTGTGGAGTTACATTTCAGTTTAATCCTTCTTTGAAACATGCAGATGAACGTTACCAGATCTAATTAGAAGGTTTTATTACATCATTAGAAGCAACAATGAAGTTTACTAAAAATGAATGAACAAAAAAATTCCTTGATTACCTCTTTGCCATTGTGATTATTGAACAAGTTGATTGAGGTGATGCTGGGAAGTGTTACATAATTCTGGCCCATTGTGTTGGGCAGTGACACACGGCAAAAGATGCTTTCTGCAGTTATTTAATGAACTGCTTACTTTTCCAATTAACTGTGATTTTCCCTTTAATATTCAGCTGATGTGTTTGCTGATTATTAAATGTATCCTTATGAAAATCAAGCAGAGAGCAAGCAGTGTAAATTTAGATGCAAGGTGTATTTCAAGGCTTTTTAGACCTGGGTCTGTCAGAACAGGTTAGCAATTTATGGGGGTGTGATTTGCAGAGTGAGGAGTTGTTAATTTTTTTTAAGGACTCTGCTTTTAAAAATAAAAATCTTGATCAGGAGAATGTTTTCTTTCCCTCTGCAAATCTGTGGTGATTTTCTGTTGGAAATAGAAACATACCAAATATTACATAGTAACCATCTATACCTGTAACAAAAAATTATTCTCTAAAACCAGACTCAGTTTACAGTTACATTCTCCCTCACCCTAATTTTGCTATATTTAGTACGGTAAGAGCCTGAAATGTAATACTTAAGTTGTACATTCATCTACTTTATAAAGCAATAGACCAAGTTCGTTTCAGGTTTCAGCAGCTCCCCTTAAACAGATTCAAGGCTTTTAAAAGACATAATTTGGGAACAGATGAAGGTCAATGTACAGTCATGTGTTCCCTTCTGTGCTTTGAGTAATAACGCTCGAGAACAGGGTCACAACTGTACCTTTTGCTAGTTGACAAGTACAAGGACAGCTTTCCAATTGCATTGGGAATGGATATAAAGCAAAATTATTGCTACTTCTCCATTGAAAAGTATGAAGAATTCAGTGTAAAGTTCATTACAAGAAAACAAATTGGAGGAGACTGGATTGTGTGCAAGTTTATTATGTGAGTTCCTCTCAACTGTGAAAATAATCATGTGACAAGAAAAGGCATTTGGACTAAAAAGCTTAAAACTCTGCATGAGAATTGTATCCTATTTATGCTGTGTTTTTACCTTCAAAAACATTCACAGTGGCTCAGTAACAGTTCCTGACTTAAAAATTCTTAGTGAAAGAAACTGAAAATCTTTCCTTATCTCTCTAAAAAGAAGATGGAAATAACATTCCTGCCTTATAAGACTGGCTTTGTTAAGTAAAGAAATTCATTTATTTCACATTTCAAACAAACTAATTGCTAATTTAATTTGTTTGCTCAGAGAAAGGGCTTAATACTTTGTCAATTGCAAAGACAGTTGAAAAGTATAGTTTTCCATCAGGAGGCAGTTTGCAGGTGAAGGAAACTGAGGCAATCAGCAGCTCTGCATGTTGTTTCCTGCAGGTACCAGTCCTGGGGGCAGACAGAAAGTGGTTCTCGAGGCAAGTTCAAAACGAACATAACTCAGAACAAGGGGATGAATGTATTCAGCCATTCCCTCTGTGCTCTGGGGTTACCTGGCCGAGGTCTGGCTGCTGCGTGCTGCTGAAGTCGAGGAGCGTGGCTGCACAGGGGGAGAGAGGAATGCGGCCGCCCAACAGCTGCACCTGGAGCCTCCTGCATCCTGGCCCTGAGAGCCAGCCAGGGGATGGATCACTAGAGCTGGGCGAGTGGCCTGGAGGAGCCAGGGTTGCTATTCTGGCTCCATGGCTGTAGCAGGCAGCTATGGAGACAGGGTGGAAGTCATGTGCCCTGACCACATTATAGGAGTGGATTAAATTCCTTCTCCTATTTCATATGCCAGATCATTTGGGATTTATGGTAACTTAATCCTCTATGTATTTTTCTGGTTTATGTCCTAGTGTATTATAAGACACCATGAAATTTAACTCTGATGCTTCCTTTGTGCAAGAATTATCAGAGGAGCTTTAAAATGGTTGAAATACAGCTTTTTAACATCTTTATAGGTAAAAAAAGAAAGCCTTTCTTGGGTGGCATGTGCCTTTTACATGCAATGATGTGCTGTTGTGCTGTAAACCTTGTCTGTTTTTGTAATGTCTCCTCCGGGGTGTCCCATGATGTGGAATTTTCTTGATTATCTTCAAAGATAGTGCAGAAGATAATGCACTCTTTAAAATCCACTGGATGTAGTTCAACAAACAAAAAAAAATCATGAAAAGTTTAGGGAAATAATAGCTGAGAGAATGTAATGAGAGCCGGGCATGTTTATGCAAAGGATAACACAACTGAAGAGAAAAATTACTACTTATCAGAAAAATGTAAAGGAACATGATAGACCAGGCTGAAATAATTTAATTTCATCAGTGATCAGTGACAGAACAAGAAATGTGGATCATGTGAAATGTATTTTTTAAATTAAACAATAGGAACCTGTTTTTACCAATAAACAATAAGACAATCTGGGAACGCATGTTTTGTAATATGTCGTTGAAAACGCTCAGGTCTAGGCTTGATATCTGTCTATCAAGGATGCTATGAGGATAACGATAATTTTCCTGGTATTAGAAGGAAAAAATGTAGTAGCCTATTAATTTCCTTCAACCCAAGTAATTACACTATTTGTTTGCATATTATATTTGCAAATAAAATGCACTTAATGCTGTGTTTTTTGTTGTTCATTTTTTGGTTTTTTTAAAGCAAAGACTTGACAGATCCTTTGCTTGTGTGCCAGGAATTCTGCAGGCGTATTTACTGTCTTTTAAAATGTCTTACTATGTTGTTACCTTAGAATCCAATCTAAATAAAAGCATAGCAGTGAGGCAAACACAAATGTATTTGATGCTATGAAGTTATCAGAGAGAGAAACAAAATCAAACTCCAGATTTTCAGATTCTCACTTCACCTTTTTAAGTATTTGATATGAAAGCACCATACAGCTTATAAACTCTTCTCTGCTGTATCACTGAGACAGGGTAAAAGGGCAGTTACGTCTCTGTTGAGGGCATTGCTTCATTAGAAAGTTAAATGTTTGTCTAATTTTAAGGCTGGAATCCATGAAAATCCTTACGGCTAAGCAGGTACACAAGAGTTCTGGCTGATTACTCATAAATTTCTAAATGCAGGTGTCTGGTGTCCAGATTGCAAGCATCTTGGTTTTTTACAAGTTTAGGGATTTAATCTATTAGTGACTGCAATACTATGCAAAAGAAGTAAATGTGTTTATTCTCTTGTAGTCACTGGAATCAAAAAGAGTCTTCCCTCTGCTTCCAGGTAATTTTGAAATAAACCCGGTTCTGTCTGAAGAGTGCCAAAAGTTTTTACGTGGCCTAGACACATTAGCGTGGTCATGACCTGCATTTGGGGTTGGTAACAATAATCTTAGGAAAGCTGGGAAATGTTCTGTAATTGGAATGCCTGTATTTTTAGAATTTCAGCTGCAAATATCTCTTGGAAATGGGAAACTATTTAAACCATTATTGTAGAAGTGGGGAAATGTGGGGAAATGGGGACTGCCGGTTTTTGAGTCTGTGTTTCTCACTGATAGTACTGAGACTGTGCAGTTATACCTGGCCAAAAGTTGTGCTAGTCCCATCCTATTTGGGATTTGGTAGGTGAGAAATGAGGCTGTAGATTTTCCTTACCTTAATTAGGGCAGAACACTTGAACATTTTATTTTGTGAATTGTCCTTGAAACCTCGTATTGTTTTAAATCTTTGATTTTTGCCATTTCAGAATGGAGTCTTAGGCCCTTTAGGTGGATTATTTATTGGTCTTACTGTGTGGTAGCATTTATAAATGGCAGTTTCACAAATAATTAGGAATTGGAACAAAAGCCCATCAGGCTCTGACATCTGTTGCACATAATGCCCACAAAGCTTTGTTTAATCAAATAAGTTAGCATAAAACCTGAATTTAGTTATTAAAATATTTTGTTGAAAGAAACCCATTGAGTTGCAATGTGTCATTTCCAAGGGTATCCTGGGATACTGGCCAAGATATGACACTTAAGGAATGTTATTGAGAGCAACGTGCTTTGATGTCTCATTTATTTTGCAGTTGAATTTTCTTTCTACTTTTTCCTTTGTTATATGAAAACAGGGTGCTGGGAGGCTTGTTTATTCCAAAGACGTTGTCCTGATCATATTCTCTGGTTGGGTACAAATTGCTACTTTACAAGTAGATATAAATTTTATTTTAAAAGTGCATGTATATAGGTTTGTTACCACTTCTTGATTCATTCTTGCACTGATTAACCAAACATATGCTTCCTCCTTTATAGTGTCATGAACAACTTCCTGCTGCAGTTCAGTTTACTGAAACCCATCTTCCTCTTGATTTTATCCAAAGTAGTATTTATTTTCTTAAGCATACATGGCTCACCACTTTATTCTAGTTTTACTCAATATTAAATATTTATGCTGTATTGGAAAAAGCATTCAAACTTCATCAGAATACAGAAGTCTTCTAGATGTCTCTAATTATCTTTTGCCAAATCCACTTTATCTGTGATTAGTGTGAAAGGGTGAATGTTTTTGTCAGGAGCTTATAGCTTTGCTTTTGTCATAGGCTGCATTTTAAGCAGCCAGTTGGATTGGTGGTGTCCTTTGAAAAATGTAAAACGCTTTGAAGGAAGACTTAAATGAACCAGTAAAGATTGTGCAAGCACACACATTTAGTCTCAGGACTATCTACATTATAGTTACAGCTCTGGGAAACTAAAGGAATTACACTGGAGAGTATTCAAAGGGTACAGCTTTATTACATGTCTGTTCTGAAAGTGAAGGGACTGTTTTCTCTGGCTTAAGGTACTGGGTGCTGTGCTGATAAAAGGAAGAAGACAGAGCTTTAGACACCACGTTAGAAGTTTCTAGGGACATGTCCAGCTGTGAAGTGGACGGTTAATTTGAATACAGAAGTGACACAGGATCTACATGCAATTCTTATGGACATCAAAAATAATTTTGAAATAAGATGAAGTAGGCCCTCCTGAAGGATGACTCCTCCCAGAGAATTGGTACTTAAACAGGTTTTGGGGCTTTTTGGTTATCACTTTAAAATTGAAAGGATGGTCATTTTAGATTTGAACAAGAAAAGGACACATCCTTTAATCCTGATCTGGGGTGTTTCTCAAACATAACATTTTAAAAAGACTAGATGGAATTATAGCCTTGCCATGGAAAACAATATGAAAAAGTAGTTTGTCAACATTCTATGAACAAAGAAAGGCCAAATTCATAGAAATTGAAGAAGAAAAAATTACACTTTAAAGCTAAAACAATTATAGGACTTCTAAGTGCTTTATTTACTTTCTTACTAACTTTCATTCTAGTATGATTTTAAATTTGACATTTTCTCCTTTATGAGCCATGTAGGCAAAAATATTGTATGTTGTATGTATGCTCTCTAACTGAAATGAATGCCTCTCTAAATACTTCTGTGGTTGCACAGTACATTTGATTACTTTCTTCTGGTTGTATCAAAGGGATTTTTAAAACCAAGTAGCTGTTGAGAGTCAAGGGAACAGATTAAATAAATTAATTGCTTTTATTTCTGCATGCCATTTTTGTGTCTCTTTTTTTGGAATCTGCCATTTTTTCATTGTCTTCTTTGAGAACAGTTACTGGACTACTGCACGCTCTGACAGTGTTGCAGGGGTTTTGATAGCTTGGTTTGGTTTGTTTGGTGTGGTTTTTTAAAAATCATATATCATTAGTTCCTAAGGTCTCCTCTGTAGAATTGAAATTATTGTTTATAAGCAGCACTTAACAGTATTACAGGATTTAAACTACTTTTGAGATACTTTTTAACATTTAAAAGTAGGTGAAAGTGGCTGAGGTTAGTAACTGAGAAGTCTTGGCTTTCATTGTTAATGTCAGTCTCTTTTTAGGTGCTTTTGCTTCCATTATTCAATTCTGTTCACAGTTTGTGTGTGACACATGTACCCATGCTTGACACAAAGAGATCCTGAGTTGCTCTTACAATGGTTTAAGAAAGGTCAGTTTCTTTGCCTGTATTACTTCATCAATTACTTAGCATATTAATATTTTAGTTATTAGTATAAGATTGTAATTAAAAATCATCATCTCCAGCCTTGAGAATCTTTCTTCATTGACAGGAACACAGGAGAGTTTTGTCCTTGTCTTTGCTATTACTGTACTGTGGGGGTTTTTTAAAATGATTTTTTAGTTCTACAAATTCACCTTTTTAAAGTCTGCATTGGGGTCACATTTAAGAATCGTGAAAGGCTGAATGAATCTCCATTTATTCAAGGATTTTGAAAGTTTGTGTCATGAAAAGCAATTAGTAAGTGTCAGCAGTTGCTTGTGGATTAACTGTAGTCCAGGTTAACAACTGACAAATCATGGAGACAGATTACCAAACTGATGACTAAAAGGTGAAATTATGTCTCCAACTGAAAAAAAAAAACCAAAAAACAATCAGCAAAAAAACTCCTCAAAAAAAAAAAAACCCCTACCACCACACACAAAAAAATACCCCAATCAAACCGCCTTATTCCCCACCCCCAAAACCTTCCTTCATGTATTAGAGCTCCACAAGTACATGTTCATGAAGCTGTGGCAAAGTTCATTTGCTGATCTTAATTGCTAGGATGTATTTCCAAATAATTAACTTTGCATGTGTCCATATGTGTGCGTGTGCACATTTTAACAGGATGTCAGTTTTCATCTGTCCCCTACCTCGTAACTGCTGTGGTCAAATGTGCGATGTTGCTCTGTGAAACACCACCTTCCTTTCTCAGGTTTGAGAGTGTGAAGTTGTAGTAGTATTTCTGTGTAAATGTCTGCTGTGCTGGAATGTCACAAAGCATCAGTTACCGTGAGTTCAGTAAATGCAGAGCTGTGCTGTGTTGGGAAATAGTGTTCTATGGCACACGATGGAGTCATTTTCTAAACTCTTCCAAGAAATGGTTTTAACTGTAAAGGTTGTAGTCTGGTGGTATCTTCTTCAGTAAGAGTCTTAGAGGTGGAGGAATTAAAGTTCTGGACTCCTGTGTTGCAGATGTCCATGGGTCAGTTGTGTGTATTTTCTGCACATTGACTTAGACATTTTAGGGAAACCAAATATCCATTAGAGAATCCTAATACTTCCCTATTTTGGTTAAGGTTGAAGTTTAAATGGTTACATGCTACACGAGGGCTTTGGCTGAATTACTGGAATCCCTTTCAGAAAAGGTTGTGTTAGGTACCAACACTAGGCACACTTTAACTGCAAACTTGAGTACAACAAAAGCTCAGGTACAGGTTAACTGCTCTTTGCTGGTGTGTCTTGCTGACCTTTTAGGTACATATCTTTCTTAAAATATTTTAAGCCTACCCTAATTGTTCCTGTGTTTATAGAAAGAACAGCATGCTACATTTTTGCACAGCAAGCTGTTTACCTGCATGCTTTCTTTAGGAACAACTCTCCTGTAATCAGAGTAGTGATTTATCATATGTATAAAGTGAGCAGAAGCTACAGCAGGGGGAAGCAGAGGAGGGGTTGGGGTGAAGGCCAAACAGCCTTGAAGTCTTCACTAGCCCTGGGAGACTCTGTACAAACCCACGTCATCTCTTAGTATGTTCTTTTTCTGTTTGATCATAGTTCCTACTGCGGCCACTGGCAGATGCGGTGTAGAGGAGCCAAGTCTTCTTCATTGCTCCAAAGTGCTCTGTGTACTACAGAAGCAAATTACAGCTCCAGAATGAAACATAGAGCACTTTTTTAAGGGACTCCTTCTCAGCTACTTCTTGTTTTAAGAGGTGTTGAGGTCCTGGCAGTGGCAGGTACCCAACATGATTCCAGCATGCAGCAGTTGTGGTGTGTGTGCTCACCGAGTCCAGCTGCAGGTCTGTGGCTCACAGCATTCCCTTTGCATTAATGGCCTCTCCTTTTACACCAGTGTTTTCCCTGAGAGTCAGCTGCTGGAGGAATAGTGAGCAAAGATACACACCTGTGGAATATGGTAAAAACTAGTAATCTGCCACACAAAATAAAAAGATTAGCAGGTCTCAGCTGAGACAGTATTTCCTAAGTGCAGAGGTGTTACAGCTCGTTTTAAGGAGTGGAGGGAAGTTTAGGATTCATCGTGATCCTTTCTTTTATATCTGAGTATTTTGTTCCTTTGTAAAATATAACAAAAATTGGTATCGTGCTCCTGTTTGAGACATAGGCACATGAAGCCTGTTACCACATTGGGACCTTTGATAGCCGTTTTAGGTTAAATCCTTCTCTAGGATTCCTTCCTTCATTTAGGAAATGTGGCTGGGATGGTTTTTTTTTTCTTTCCTAGCGCTTCTGTGTGCTTTTCTCTAACATACAGCTAGGGCTTTGTGTGTCGTCTGAGTCTTTTATTTGTGGAGATGTTCACAAAAGTCCTTGTGAATGTTTTAATTCTTTATTTCATATGTTTATTCTTCACTTTAAAGCTTATAGATGTGTATATAATAACCTAAAATAGGTTAGGTTGTAATATTTTAAAGGGAATTGAAACATCAAATACCTTTGTAATGCCCTGTGGTATGATACCACTGAAAGATGCATTTGAACCTCCTACTAATGAATTTGTAGTAGTTTTTTTCAGTAGCCTGTATCATCTGTAAAAATAGTAATCTCAAAATAATTTTGTAGTGAATTCTTGATATGGTAGTTTAGAACTCCAGAAGATAAATATTTCCCTTATCTTACAGACCAGACCAAACAGCTGAACCCACATATTTGGGTCATTGCAGCACTAAGGAAATCCATTGAAAGCAGTGGCTCAGGGGATCCTCCACTTAGATCAATTGAAATATCTTGCTCTAACTTTGTGTAATACTCGAGTCACTGTCCTGAAGGCAGCCTTTAATGGGTTTTCAGAAGTTACAGACCCGGTGAAATGTGGAAGTATTTCATGTTACATTGTTTCTTGTGGACTAACAAACACCAAATGGCATTTCCAGTGTCACACACCTCCTAAGAAGGTGCAATTCTGAACTTTCTCCTCCATGACTCTCCAACTCTAACAGGAAATATTAGAACTTGTGTGTTGTGGTTTGTTAAAAAATGTAAATATCTGTTCAAAATTGGTTGTCAGTCTCTCAGAAAATTAGAAGTAATTAAATAGAAAGTTCTACAGATTTGTGCCATTTCTGTACCCTCTCATCTCAAGATGGTGTGAGAAGCAGACAATTGAAATAACTTGCTGCTACTCCTTTCCAGCTAATTTGATCTTGTTCCTTATTTCTGACAGATTGTTTTTAATTTTCCCATCTGTTCCATAAAAATCTCAAGTGATTGACTCTTAGGAAAAAATAATGTCTAATAGCTGAGCCATTTTTAATGAGTTGGTATGAGTTATTTAATGAGACATGCCGAAGCAGGCAAGCCAAGGGGAAGATTGGACCTGGGGTGATGAATGTAAAGAAAGGTAAAGAGCAACCATATGTTTCAGGAAGCCTCCACTTTTCATCCATAGCTATAGGCTGCTGCTGTCTCCAGTTTCAGGGCACGTCCTTAGGCCCATGGACAAAACAACAAAGGGTCAGTAGCAGTTTTTCCTGCTTTTCCTGCTTTTCCCCTTTTATTTAATGCAGTGTCTGACCTCAGATAGTACTGATGTGGGGAAAGGAACATCAAGTAAAAGAAAAGAAAATACCAAAGAATAAAAGAATAGTATTTAAGTAAGCTTAAAAATATTATAGTCTGTGGTTTAACGTCATGTCTTCTAGCATCCTACACTGTAACTCCCAGATACTCTAGTCTAGGCCAGAAAGAACCCCTGTGCCAGTAAACAGAGTGAATGTTCTTCTCGAGCCTCTCTGAAAGCTAAAATCTTTGCTTTAAAATTGCCTACAAATGGCACCTCCTGGAGCAGGAAGCCATCAATATGCAGTACAGGTCTGTGAGAATAGCAACCATGAATATAAATGTTTACATCTGGACTTCTCCCTTCTGTTTTGGTTTTTATATATTATTATAATAAACATTAACATTATTTTTAATAATAATCAAATAGCAGTTTCTCTGGCAGTTGGAGACTTCATTATTAAATCTTATAGTAAAAATAAATATCCAGCTCTTTAACAGGGAAAGTTGAAAGTTTGACTCAACCCTGCAAATATGCCATTGTTAGTCTAATCATTGTAGAATTAATAGAATAATGAATTAACTTTCCAGTTGCATACAGTGAGGCATAACAAATGAGAGAATGCTACCATGGTAATGAGCAAATATACACTGGCTTTTGCAGGTGACAGTGGGCTACCAGCTAAGGAGAGAGACTTCTGTCTGCATTTTCTTAAACTAGTAAAATCTCAGAGTACTTTAAGTGCACAGAGAACATCAATACTTCACACTTTTAGAGCATCTCCAAACACTCAGCCCATCAGGTTTCCCCATGAGAAGTATTTCAAGCAAGGGAAGAACAATTGATGTGGTAGCAGTTGAAACTACTTCTGGTTTAAATTTGTTCACAATTGGATGGTATCTGGTTTAAGGCCTGAGCTCATCAAGTAACTGCAGAGAAATGCTCTGTGCTTATACAGAAGTTTCTGGCTCTGAATGACACTAGACTGTGCCTAAGACTTTGGCTATCGTAATTTGGGACTGATAGAAGAAAATGCTTTTAATTTTAAGGATTTTTTCCTATGTAGTACCAATGTTCTTAGGCTGGAAGGATGTTTTTGTTTTTTCCTGTTGGGAAGAAGGAGTTGATTGGTGCTTATTTTGCATGGCAGGAGACACGGGATTTAATTTTCAGTAAATTCTCACGGGCTTTGAGAACATGACCCATTATCTATCCATCTAGATGGATTTCGGACAAGAATCTTGTTGCTTTACATCTTTAGTAATAAATTTTCTATGTATTTATGTAGTTAAAATTAAATTCACAAGATGTAAGTTTAATAGTTCTGCATTAATCCTTCATAAAACATTGATCTTTTTTTTTATCTTCCTCCTCAGTGTGTCAGTGCTGATCTTTAATACTTCTCGGCAGTGCTTTGTTGTGGTGAAGCAGTTCCGCCCAGGTAATCCTCTTTTTTAGATTTACTTTTGCACTCTAGTGAAGCAAGCTTTTAAGGGTTTAGCAGTTAAAAGTTGGTGCATCTGTGGTGATAAAATCTTTGTTCTATATTCTGTTTCTTTGTATGATAGCCCATCCTTTTCAGTCGGCCAGAATTTTTAACCAGAGAAATTTACATTACAGATGAAATGAATGATCAGAGTAGCCTTACATTCTGCTTTTGGGCTGGTTATTATCCTCTTTTGGATGAAACAACAAACAGTTCTACAATGATGATGCAAGAAATTGCTTTAATTTGAAGTTCCTTCTTGACCTATCTAGTATTTAGTAGGCAGCTTCTCTGCAGAAGCACACTATTTTTTATTTGGGTTTTTTAATTTGTCTTAAATATTCCTTTTTAAATTTTTTTTATTGTCTTACTGTGCAGTGTATACTTGGGAATTTAAAATGAGGGAAATTTGGGACTGTATGCTTTTTCATCAGTAAGGGTGCAGCTTCGTTTTATCAGTTATTATTAATTTTGGTTAACATGGTTTTTTTCCCTGGGTTTTTATATCTGTTATTTTAATTCAAAGTAATATTTACTTTCTGGAATTTAACAGAAATGCATATTCTCTGCATGTTAATTGAAAGAAATCACAAGATATTTCACTGACTGTTGCTAAGAGACCATTTCAAGACTGTTCATGGTAGACTTTATAGGAAACTTTCTAGGGTTGTGTCAGCTGCCCTTTCTTACTGTCAGCGATTGACAGCCTCTCCAGTGCTGTGCAGCACTGTTACGGTGGCAGTGCATGCTTCTCATGAAGTGCTAATTGACTGTTATAAAGTGTTTGTTTATTTGTTTATTCAGTAATCCAATGTCTTTTATTTGCCAGCTAAAAAAATGGCTCCGGTAGATGTTGCTCTCTTTGAGGCAGTCGTAGGCAGAAGCTTCGTATATGTGCATCTATATGTGTACTAAGCAGAAAAACATTCATTACATTATCTGTATGGAAGTGTCAAGTCAGCCTCAAAAGACTGGACTATTTGTGGAGATTTAACCATTCCAGAGGCTGGAGCTGCTCAGAAACCTGTCCTTAGGGACAGTGGTCAGTCAGACACCCCACAGCAGTTCAGTGATCACAATCATGCCCTGACATTACTCACATCCCTGTAATTATAATTATATTTCCATTCAATGGTTATTTTCTGCCTTGATGCCTGTTCCACAAAGCAGAAACAAAGGCTGAGGCCTTTCTCATTGCTGGATCCTACCAGGGTCCCACCAGGAAGGTGATAGCTTGTTGCTTGTGAGTGAACAGCTGCTGCTTGCTCACCAGGCATGTCCCCTGCACGTGTGCTGGGTGACGTGCTGACCTTAGGCTGTGGTGTCATGATCAGGTTTTCCCACTGATGTCTCTGCTGCTTGTAAAGGCAGTCATCCTCTCCTGCCCAAACATTCCCACCCAATTCCCTTTGGCAACACTGGCCAATATGCAGTGACAGCAGAGGTCTTATATAGCTGCAGACAAAAAGTTTTGAGGGTTAGGGAGCTCACCTGACTGGCCTGAAAGAGGTCATTCATGCTGACTTGAGGGGTGGCAGGAGCACACAACCAGTGAAGCAGGTAGGACCATATTTTTCAGTGTACTCTGGGCTTAGATCATCTTGAATGGTCATGAAATCACACAGTTGGGTGGAGCAGAATGAAGAAAGTTGCATGCATATCTCAGTAGCTTCCATATTAGTTCCTCACTCATGACTGATTGGCAAAGGTCTTGGGCAATGCTTATTTAGGTAGTCATTTTCAAATACAATAAAATTATATGTTCCAGGGAAGGGCTGGGGATAGCATCTATGAACATGCATGCTGGTTTTTTCACTGTAACTATAATGACTTTTCAATGGATTGTGATGTTGATTTTTCCATTGACTTAAAATAAACAGTACCAAATATTTAAATCATAAGCCATGTTCCATTTCAGGAGGTGCAAAACACCAGTGCAAAGAGAAGTCAGAAGTTCAGAGAGGAGGTAGCACAATCCCCAGTCAGCCAAACCACACTAACCCCTCAGTCTGTACTGTTCTTTCTCTTGCATAGCAAACAAGTCCCTGTATGAGTAGTCACCTAACAAGGCTGCTGTGAATAACAGTTGTGATCTCATTTGCTGAGTTTGGTTGAGCCACCTATCCCTTGTCCCAGCTTGCAGAAAGGAACGCAAGAACATCAAGTCTACTGGAGTTTTCACTTGGAGTCTTCTTACAGCTGAGTGGCTCCACGGTAATTAGTCAAGATGTTTAATAAGCACAAGATAGTTGTTCGAATTGTGGAATTATAGAGTCAGTAAGGTTGGATAAGACCTCCAAGATCATTGAGTCTAACCTTTGACTGAACACCACCTTATCAACTAAACCATAGCACTAAGTGCCTTGTCAAGTTGTTTTGTGAACAATTCAGGGAGGGTGATTCCACCACTTCCTTGATCAGTCTGTTCTAATGCTTGACAACCCTTTCCATGAAGTAATTCTTCCTGATGTCCAACCTGAGCCTCCCGTGACACAGCTTGATTCTTTGTCGTGCTGCTGCTCATGGTGTGTGTCCGTCTGATGATGGAGGAGACTGCCCAGTGATGATGAAGTGACAGTTCCTACCAAAGACACACAAGCCACTGGAAGACAAGAGAGCAGCTGGGCGTGGGACTAGCGGGTGTGTGACTGTGCTGGGAGCTGAGCTCTTGCTTCTGATTTCTGTTCCCCAAATGCCTTATCACACAGTGTATCACTTGTACAGTCCATTTTACACCTTCCAGAGAGGTATGGGAGACTGTTCTCAAGCAGGCAGCTTGGTTTCGTAGGCTTTTCTTATCGGTGACAGATAAATTGAGTTTGAACCTTTGTGAGTCAGGTGATATTAAATTTATAATCAGACTCCTTGGTGAATGCTCTAATATTTTGACTCTTACAGAAGTGGCTGGTACTGCTTCTTTTCTTCCTTATCTACACAGAAAAGCTGTTACTGGGCTTGAAGTGTTGGCATATCACAGGACTTTGCTCTGAAGAGGACTGCTGGATTAGGTCCTTCTGGGAATGTAGGTTTTGATCTACGTGGAGCCCAGTTGTGCTGAGGGAGAAGGAGAACAGCAGGTGCCTGACGGAATGACAGGATGGGTTTCAGGGATACAACAGACTTAGAACAGAGGGTTACTTCAATCACAGTTTCATATTTCTGTACCCTACACTGTTTACCTGCATCATGTTTTGATGCCCAAGGCTTTTAATGGGATGAATGTGTTGTTCCTTTTCTTATTTTCTGATATGAATACTAAAAAAGAAATAAAACTTAGGGAGGATTTGGCTCATGTCAGAGAAATCTTGGATGTGGTTGTCATTTATGGTAATTGTCATAGCTTTTAGAAGTTCTTGGAATAATGACAATAGACACCCTTCAGGGATCTGTCCCTTATGGCTGACAGGGAATATTTTTTCCTTTTTGGCTTCATACTGCATTTTAAAAAGAAAACTGAGCTCTAGTCATGTCTTTCTGTTAGAATTGAAGGCTCCTGTCCTTATCTGTTTGATTCTCAAAGGCCTGGATGTACCTAAGACAACCAGCTTTGAAAGTTTTAACTTCTGGAGAAAGACGAGGTTTTGGACAATGGACTGATCCAGACATCCCCCTTGCAAGGGCTGATCTTGCTATTCTACACTTCTGAGGTGTCAGGCATTGTAGAAGGAGCCCAGGCATGAATTTCTGGGGTGTAGACTCTGCCTCAGAGACCAAGGGCTTAAGAAGTCACTGTGGTACTTTCCTGTTATGCAACTGCATTTCTCTAAAGACCTTGTTTTAAGAAATAATAAGATAAATCCTGTATCTGGAAGGACAAAAACTTGTCCATTCAACTTGAGTTCCTATATACCAGTTCTGTGAGATTTAGAAGGGGAAAATGAAAGATAAACTCATTTGAAAACCATGTTATGTGTATGTGAAATATGCATGTAAAATATTTTAATGGAATAAAAATAGTTTCAAAGTTTAAAATAGTTTTATTCCAGGTGGTTTACCACTCTCACGGTAACCTTCCCTGAAAAGCACGGGAATAGACATAAGGAAATTTTGAAGAAGAAACAAGTGGGATTATACCTGTAAATTAAAATCACAATTATCTGGAATTGTCAGTAGGGATTCTTTGTGTGTTAACATCCAGTTCTCAGACAGAATTTCTGTTGACATCAGTGAGAGGTTTTGCTTAAATAAGGACTGAAATCTGGCATTTGCACTTTCTTTAGGAGTGCATTACAGTGGCAGCTGTTTGTAGATTAATTCAAGAAGCCTTTTTCAGACTCCACACAGGAATCTGTGCAAGGAACTATGTTCAAAAGAGGGGGTTTTTTGTTTTTCAAACTAACATACATGCTTTTCATACCCTTTCTAAATAACAGCTGAGTTGACAGGCTGAAAGACTCATCATTGTGCACATGGTACTTAATGTGCAACCCAACTTTCCTGCGAGATAACTGCATAGTTTAACTAAATCCCAATATCCGCATTGCCCAGCAAATGGAAGTTGTATGGCATTTCTGGCACTTGAATTTCTTGGATGAACTAGCTTCCCCTTTCAATTTTTATTTATTTTAAGGTGTGCATGAATCTGTTCCAGATGATGTAAGCACAAATAGAATTTAAAGAATAATTTTACAAACATGGCAAGAGAACCTTTGTTCTTTAAAATTCCAGTTTCAGTGTGTCATTATTTTAATAGATAACACAGCTGGATTCCTTGTTACTCTCAAGTGCTCTCATATTTTTAAATTTCCAGGCAAAATTTTTCTGTTTAATATAAATAACACGTTCCCACTTGTTTCTTTTTCTTTTGTGTTTTGGGGCTTTTTCAAGCTGTTTATATGTGCGAAGTAGAAAGGCATCATCCTGAAGTCTTTCAGAATCAGGACAAGGAGAAGTTCCCTTGCCTAGAGGATCCCTTACCTGCTGTGGCTGGAGTGACCTATGAACTCTGTGCTGGCATTGTGGACAAACCAAACCTTTCTTTAGAAGAAACTGCGTGTGAGGAAGTCTTGGAAGAGTGTGGCTATCATGTTTCTGTTACAGACCTAAGGAGGATCACTTCTTACAGGTAAATAGCAATAAGTTAAAACCCTTTGCATTTTGTCGTTTCACAGGTCGCTGCAGTGGCCTGAATGTTCCTTCTTCCCTTATTTCAGCAGTGTATTGGAGGAACGCGGACTTCTGAAAGTACATGAAAGGTGTAATTTTCATCAAGTGAGAGGAGTACCCACAGAGACTTAAGGAAATATAAACTCATAATTATGTGATTGAATTCACAGGAAGAATCATACTATTGTGACCTATTCCAAGAATTAGGAAAAGTTGCATTGGGCTCTTCAAATCTGTTACACCACTAGAAAAGAATCCTTCTATACTATATGTAGTATTTTCCATCTCTGATTCTTATTATTCTGATTAGCAATAGAAACTGCCTGAGTTGCTCCCTGATTAACCTTTAACATGATTTTGCAGAAGCATGAGAACCATGCCTTTAGATCTCTTAATAATATTTAGTCTGTAATTAAACCTTCTTTGAGTTGGACAATTGTTGTCATATAAGGAAATTTTGCTGATTTGACTGTGAAGATGTTTACATTATATTTTTGCAGGGTTTCAAATAGTTATTGAAATAGGTTTTGTAACATGTTTTAAAACATTTATTAGGACTAAGAGGAAATTTTAATATGTAAGTGGAAAAATACAAAATGTGAGTTGGTGGAGGGAAAACCCTCAAGAGAAACTTTGCACACGGCTTTAATCCTATTATATCTCACTCCCAGCTTTTAGTATTGTTATCCAAAATGTATGTATGTTTGTATTTTACATAGAAAGCAGCAGGTTTTTTACTTTCTTTATTTTGCTTGACATCTCCATTGAACTAGGCCCTGTCATTGGTTTTTAATTTGGGAATTGAATACAAATCCACAGCTGTCAATCCTGGCAAATGTTATTTCCTGCTGGATTAACAAGCAGTGCTTCTGTTGAGGGGAGGGGGTGAATCACAGGAGCTGTCTTTTACAACTCATTGAAACCAGATTAAGGGTTTGTTCTACTGAAAGCAAAAGTGTCTTCTAGATTTATGAGCAAAAGCCGTCTATAGAATTTCATAGCTTGGGTGACACTGACAGGCTGTAGCATGTAATATGTATATGTATGTATGTATGTATGTATGTGTATACAAATGCAAAACAGTGTATACAAATGCAAAACAAGAAAAGTAGAATATAATTTCTGTAGCTGTAGAAGGTTGTTTCTTCAGTGTAGAAGTCTGACTCTATTAATGATTTATATGTGTCTAAAACTATGTTTTGGTGTTGATAAATGTCTTTGTGTGTTACAGGTGGTTGTTCTTTCAGTTGCCTTTTTTTTTTTTTAATTGCACTGACTTGTGAAGAGTGTATACAATTGGAGTTTTCTTTGTTGAGACCCATGCAAAGGGCTCTTAATCCTCTATTGTCTATGTGGACACAGCTTTCTGCCCATGGAGATCTGTGCTGAAGTCAGAAGGGCCTGTATAGTATTCACTTTTTTAGATTAATACGAAAGGTTGAAGCCTCAAAGATGGTATTTTACAGATTCTTTTGTTTGACCTCCCATGATCTGTATTAGAATTTTATTCTAAATGTCTTCCTATTAGGAGTGTTCTGTTCTTCTTCCTTCAGTCAAGGATTGGCATATCTTTCTGATCCTTGAGGATCTGCTGCAAGGACAGGAAGTAATTTGTTCACTTATGTTCTGCTAAGGACATTTTTTTCTGTAATGCCTATATTGCATATAAGAATTTCTGGCCTTTTTCCAAGTGTAGCAGGTTTTTCCAAATGATTATGCTGCTGTTTCATGCTGTGACTGTCAATACAAAGCATTGGCATAAAGCATTACATTAATGCATACGCATGCCATTATAATTACAATGCATCATGCCCTTCTACTCTTATCTGCCATTCCAGCAATCCATGTAATAGTTGCTCTGCATTATTTATTGATCCAGTGCATTGGGTCAGAAAAAAGCCTTAGAAAACAGAATTGGAACAGAATTTTGGGGAGCTCTCATCTAGACTGCTGCTCTTCCAAAACTCAGGCTCAGCTGGATTAACGTCCATTATGACAAATGTGCATCTGTGCTTCCTCTAAAATCTGATCATTCCATGGACTCTCTTGGAGCATTCTCCCTGAGGTGTCTTATCTGTCTGTACTATGAGCAAGTTTCTCCTCATGTCTTGCCTAAATTTTCTTTCCTTTACTTACAGTCAGAGGCTTATTACCCTGTTCCCAGTGGACATCAAGTACTTTTGCACCTTCCACCTATTTGTTAGTACATATCTCCCCTTAATTTTATTTTTCCTATGCAAAACTGTCTTTTATGATTTAAGTTTTCTCTCTAGATCATGTTTTCTAGATATCTGATCATTCCTTCTGCTGTTCTCTGCTTTCTCTCCATCTGGTCACTCATTTCTTAAAAACTTAGTGCCCAAAGTGGAGCACAGTACTTCAGTGGGGGCTTTTCTAGATGGAGTGGAAACATTATCTCCCTAGTCTTACAGATAATTTTCTTTATACACTATAATATGTTCTTTGCCCTTTTTTGCAGAGGCATTACATTGTTGATGTGTTTATCCTCTACAGTGCCTCCCCTATCTCAGAACTAAGAGCTGGACTCAATCATTGTGGGTCTCTTCCAACTCAGAGTATTCTGTGATTCGATGGTAGTGCATTGTCATTCACCTCCTGTCTGTATTTGTGCCATTTGTTATTGCTGCCTGAACACACAGCCCTGAACTTGCCTTTACTGAATTGCTTACAATTTTTTACAGACCATTTCTTCAAGTTGTTAGGATTATTTTGAATTCGAATAGTCATCTCTAGTTTCTTCTGTGTTAACTGTCTCAGCTTTCCTACCTGCAGTCTGTGTTTCAACATACAAGTCCTAACGTAAAATAATGAATTATACTGAATAAAGGATAGTCCTCAGTGAAATTCTGTTTAGTTTTATTTCCAATCTGACACTGATATCCTATACCTATATATTCTATGGATGCCATTTTCCTACTAGTTTTGCATGTATTTCACAGTTTCTGCAATTTCTAAGTATATCGTGATCTCCTAACTTCTTGATGAATCTGTCACATTATATAGGGTTCAAAGCCTCAATAAAGTGAAGTTGTATTGTTTGTGTTGCTGCCCCATTAGCAAGCCCTGTTATCCAATTATATCTGATGTTTGACTGCAGTTGATCCATTCCTGATAAATCTGTTAGCTGTTGTTCCTTTCTTGATACAAATAAAACCACATTGAAATAGTTAGATAACTATGATTAATAATTGCTGAGTGAAGTCTTTTAAATTTTTGTAGATAAAAACTCCTTATTCTGTGCACAGTGAAAAGGCTTTGTACAAACAAGGGGTTTTGTGCCATCACAGCCTTTGGTCTGAAAGCAAGGAACTGTCTTCTGTTCCTCATGACACCGCTCTCTGGAATCATGGTTATGAGAAGGAGATTGCCTGCCTGGAATAAAAGCAGGAGTTGAGCTAGATCTGACAGAAGGACATGGAAAGCAGAAGACACATCAAATGTAAAGGGAGAAATGGTTTTGGCTAGGGAGGTCAATACAGTTCTGTGGCTAATAGACTAAGAAGGAGAGGGTATGGACAATATGTAGGGAGAACTTAGAGTATAGGGGGAAATGGAATAGAAAATCCTAGAGTGGAAAAAGAGGAAGAAGAGATGAAGGAACAATGCAGAGAAAAATCATGGGCTAGGAACTAAATAGACCTGGGGAAAGTACGTTCATTGTGGTGTAGAAGAATTCTCTGTAAGGAATTGAGGAAAGTACTTGGACTGTATTCAACAAAACTTTGCTCCCTTCTCAAGCAGTGGGAGCAGTATAGATTGGAGTCATCTGAAGATAGCAGGGGTTTTCCTCATTTATTATCAGGGCTTGTAGCAGTGGTTTGGGGGGAATTTTTTTTAAGGTTACTTATCTAAGGGGAAAAGTTTGGCCACAATACTGCCGCAAGTAATTCATACACACATGCAAGTAGCCTGTTGGACCCCATTATTAAACTCTGTGACATAATGCTCATCAGATAGGAGTCGGGTGCTGAATTAAGCAAATCTCAGATTAGTTACCTGAATGATCCACAGCGTAGCTGTGGAATCAATGAGGAATCAGGAAAGAAGCCAGGAGTTGGGGAATTTACGCCAGTTCAGTAAGAGTCTTTGGAACAAGTTGTTCCAGCAGCAGGAGGACAGTATGGCGTGGGTGAATGGAGGAGGCTGGATTGGGGGAGATAACGAGAAAGTCAAACATAACAAGAGGGACTTGACTGGAGGAGGACAGAGGAATCACACTTTGAAAATCAGATATATCAGCTCCTATTATAGAAAATTGCCAGACAGAAGATGAATTTAAATGCAGATGGTTCATGTTGCTGTGTAGACACAGGCAAGGATCATTCTGAAAGAATCTGTATTGTTTGCAGCCTTTTTAGTGAGTTTCCTCTTTCATCATTGCTACACAAATTGCTGCTTTTGTGTTCGGCAGTCAGTAAGTAACCTCATTTTGATATTGCAAAAAGTTTGTTTTCTCCTCTGGCAGCAGTTAATCCACTATTGGACACTTCTGAAAGTTTTGGTGCCTTCTTGTGTCCTGAGTTCTCATCAACTGTATGTATGACATCAGTCAAAAATAACATAGATGGTAGTGGTGAGTGGTGTAAAGAAACCACTTAGCTCAATAATAAAATGAAGCTAATTCTGTGGTGGTATAATTGTGCACTGAGACTTCATGAAAGTTGAAGGTTGCCAGTTAAACTGTCCATTTTTAAAAGCTCTAAAAGAAATCTGTGAGCTTCCTTCAATGTTTGTTTCTTTTTTTTCCCCAAATGCAAAATTTTGTAAGTGAAATTAATTACTTTGGATTTACTCATATATAATATATAACAAATTTTCTGGCTGTCATGGTATCCCAGCACTGCTCAAATTGAATTCCATGTGAAATTCAACTATGGGTTAGTTTGTTAGGTTGAAGTACTTCCAGTTATCCTCCTTGAGACTTGTTTCCTTAGAAGACAGGGCCAGGGAAATTTGTTGTCATTGTTGTTATTAAAGATGCAGACAAAGCTGCTGCAGAGTATTTTCTTTTAGTTGTTGAAAATGTTGGGTTTTCTTGAAGAATACTTACAGAATTAACTGGACTTAAATAGCACGTCAGAGCATCACAATAAAGTTGAACCAGAGCTTCTGGTTCAACTTCCTTTTCCCTTCCTTCTTTATTTTCTTCCAGAGGTTGTAAAAGACTCTTGGCTATGAACCAGGTACGGCAGGAGCTGTAGGTTATCAGCCCTGATGCAAAGAAACCAGATGGATTAGTTTAAAGGCCTAACTCTATTAACATAGGTACTTACTTTAATCTTCCTACATTTGATTTTTTCCAAATTTCCAAACAAAGAAGAGCATTCAGAGAATTAATATTGGATGCTCCAATTACTGTGCCATGGCTATTACCCTCTGTGCAATGAGGTAAAAAAGGTTTGTATTCACAGGTTTTTATGTAGAAGGAATAATACCCCTGAAAATGTTGGAGTGCATTATAATTAGAAAGATCACCTGCTAGTACACCTGTTGGGTGATGGCATAATGTAATATAATTTTATGTTAATCACTTCTGTGCTTTTTTCCCTGCACCTGCTGCTTATAATGTCAGAACTGTGCAAAGGTCCTAAGAAGTGACAATAGGAGTTGAATGTCACTAATCATCAGTTTACATGCTGTAAATGTAATCCTAAATGGATCTTGATTTCAGCGTAAATAACAGAGGTTTTTATTTGTAAACATGAATTATGTCTTCACTATATACTCAAATTTTGCATTCAGGTGGCTTACGTCTTATAAGTGCATTCAGAAATTTGCACTTTAACTATGTCAGATTAAAACAAAAAAAACCCTATATTTCTGGGCTGAGATGAATGTTCATTGTTTATAGATTTTGTATTTGTTAAATATTAAGAAATTATGAGAAATTTAGCTTTTAATTGCTGTCTGTCAGAACTCTGAGTTAAACTAATAAGGCTTCACAATGTTAAGTCAATCATTTGTTCCCCATGGTGCAGTAGAAGAGTATAAAATATTGTTTATTTTCTTGTACATGCTTGTTCCTTCAAATTAAAAATGTAATATTTATGAATGTGGTACTTATGAATGCAGTATGTGGTTAGCATAGGTCTGGGCATCCAGGCATGAGAAAAAGGCAAAGCTAATCTGAAATACATGCTTGGAACTTTGAACTTCCTCACAAACGTGCACATGTGTGCACACACTCAGTTTGAAGAAGAAACTCACTGAGTGTTGGCAAACATATGACATAGACTATATCTCACTTGTGGGTTTTAGGCACTACTGAGCCTTTATTTTTTAAGCAATAAGAAACTGTTACCCTCTTGGGATAAATAATGTCTGTACCCTATCTTTATGCTTATGAACTTAGATATGACAAGTGAAATGTCCCATTTTGTAAGTTCAATTTCATGTGCTGTGTATTTCCTCATGCATTTGATAAAAGGGAAGAGCTGAACAAAGGCTTGGTGGGAGATGCTATTGCCGTGTTTCAAAAACAGATTGGAGTGACAATCTGTCTCTTGTGTTTTCCATGGTCTAAGAAGGAAGTCGATAGAAATAGTCTAATTCCAGCCTTGTGCTGCCAGCCGGTCCCACCCCTGGGCAGGAGGTGAGGAGAAGCACTTTGCAACCATTCTGCAGAAGCTCCTCCTCTGGTGTGGTGTTGCCTTCAAGAGTGCTGCCAAAGGGCTTTGAAAGCCATTGCATGATTTAATCTCAGTGTTTTGAGTGTTTTATTTAAAATGAAATATGGGAAGGCAGCATACAATCTTGTTTTGATGTGTTAAACTTATATTTAAGTTACTGTTGTGATGAAAACCATACCACTTTGGTATCCTTGCTTTGACGTGCTTACATTCCTAGACTTGCTGTTGTCAAAGGTAATGAAGGTTTTAAACTGTCTCTGAAGCAATGCTGAAAGTATAGTGCTAATAGACTCGGTTTTAAAAATCTCTCTCTGATGAAGTTACAGGGCTTGTGAGCTTAAGCCCTGATGATTTGCAAAGATATTTGTCAACCATGTAGCTGTTAATTGAGACAACTACAAACTTCTCAGAGGAACCTGATGCTCACAATAGAGGAGGAAAACAGAGCTGTGTTTTGTATAGACCATTTGCATTTGCCCTACGGTTTTAAATTGGAGCCAAGCAGCATACAAACACATCAACATGCATCTGGAACAATCAGCTGGGTCAAGCCAGGCTTAGTAGGTCAGGGTCAGTATGAGCCACGACATGCTGGGTTTGGGCAGCACCGTGCTAAACCCCTGGACTGACACTGAAGCCCAGAGTCTCACCATGGGCTGGTGTTGCGAGTTCAGACCCTGCTTGCCCTCCCCCAAACCAAGCCTCTCTTGTCCTGGGAAAGCATCTTTATCAGGAGGGTGGTTTTCCCAGGGTGAACCTCATCACTTGCAGTTCGAGTGTGCTGACCCCTGTGATTTCCACAGATGCAAAGCTAATGAATATAGCTGTAATCTCTTAATAGGTGACTCATTTCAGACCATGGAAAAAGCATTTTATTTGTAGTGTGAAATACTGGGGTAAGGACAGGCATATGTCACAGACTGGGGATAGGGAAGATGGTAGCAGAAAAAGGAGCATAACCGTGATTAAAGGCACAACAAAATTCCTTAAACATCATACTCAGAAAGTGCAAGTAGTTGTGCAAAAGCGTAGGAAGTTCATAGTGACACACAAAGCTGAAAGCACACTGCATAGTGCCTCTTTACCAGTCAGACCCACCTTCTCCCTCTCTGCTTTCTTTCACCTCTTCCTCAGTGCCCAGAATCACCTGAAATGTCTAATGCTTCCCAAGGGTATGTCTTAAAACACTTCTATTACTCCAACCAGAACATCTTCAAAGAAACAAACTTAACTTTTGATATCTTTAAAAACCAAAGCTACTAATACAGGTGAAATGTGAATAGCATTGATTTTTGGGCAATTTTCTAAGGACAAGCAGGATACATTAGGAGTCTGGAAATGTCATCAAAGAAAACAGTAAGCAATATTGAAGAATATTTAATTTAGTAAAGGGCATTCCATGTGGATCTATGCAAAGATGATCAACTATCAATGTAAGCCAGAACATTTAGAGAAAGAAATACCAAGTAAAAAAAAAAAAGGAAGAAATATGCCTCTTTTATGAGTTTGAGTATATTTCTGTATTTTTCAACTTCTTTCTGAAACCATTGAAATGAACTTTTAGAATCATAGAATCTTGAAATATGCTGAGTTGGAAGGGACCTATCAGGATTATCAAGTCAACTCTGGGCCCTGCACAGGCCACCCCAAGACTCACACCATGTGCCTGAGAGTGTTATTCAAACACTTCTTGAAGTCTGTCAGGCTTTGTGCTGTGACCACTTCCCTGGGGAGCCTGTTCCAGTGCCCAACCACCCCCTGGGGGAAGAACCTCTTCCAAATACCCAACCTAAACGTCCCCTGAGACTGCAGGCCATTCCCTCGAGTCCTGTCCCTGGTCACCACAGAGATGAGATCAGTGCCTGCCCCTCCCCTTCTCCTCATGAGGAAGTTGTAACTGCAGGGAGGTCTCCCCTCAGTCTCTTACAGGTTGAACAGACCAGGTGACCTCAGCTGCTCCTTGTACGGCTCCCCTTCAAGGCCCTTCCCCATCTTTGTTACCCTCCTTTGGACACTCTCTAATGGCTTAATATCTTTCTTATTTTGTGGTGCCCAAAACTGCCACAATATGCAAGGTGAGGCTGCCCTAGTGCAGAGCAGAGCAGGACCATCTCCTCTTTGCCTGATGCCCCGCCCCGGACAGGGTTGGCCCTCCTGGCTGCCAGGGCACTGCAGACTCATACTCAACTTGCCATTGACCACGACCACCAGGTCCCTTTCCTCAGGGCATTTCTCCAGCCTCTCATTCTCATTCTCATTCTCATGTGTGTCCGTACACACAGCCAGAATGGCTCCATCCCAGGTGCAGAGTCCAACACTTGCCCTTCTTATACTTCATGCAGTTTGTGATTGCCCATCTGTCTGACTTATTGAGGTCTCTCTGCCCTCAAGGGAGTCGACAGCTCCTCCCAGTTTAGTGTTATCAAATTGGGAGGAGGTGTCGACTCCCTTGAGGGAGTTTAGTTAGACGATAAATAAAAGCAGTGACTGTGTTTATAAATAATGTCATGCAACAGTCTGCAAAGTCATCCTCTAAATAGTGAAGGGATTCTGAGGGAGTCTTAAAAATGTTAGATTTGCTGGTTTGAGGAGGAAAGAGCAGAATAGAATGACACGAGTCTTAATACCAGCATTCTTTGATTTTATTTATAGCTCATTTGCAAGCTTTTATTAGTTTTTAATTAATACTTTGTGGCAGAGTTGCACCAGAGAAAGATAAGTTAGATAACCAAGTAAGAAAAAATGGTAATGTAGGTATGTCGTTCTTTGAATATGTATTTTTACAATTTTCCTGATGATTTCTGTTGCAAATTATATGCCGATATATGTGAAGAAAAGCTTTCATCTTTCAAAGTATATTCAGGGTAGTAGCCCCTTTTGATGTATTTAGTTCATAAGAAGAGAAACACTGATTTAATACAAATATCATGTGAATAAATACAATGAAGTAGCAACATATGGAAGTCACTCCATGGTATTTGAGCTGTGGTGACAACAACCTGAATCTTACGGTGTACCACCTTGGGAAGCACTTTTCTTTTACTCTAAAGAAAAAATGTATTGAAGGTGAACTCCTGTGATTTCCACAGCTGCAGCTATTTCATAAGTAAATGGTCACAGGTGGTATAGAAAGAGATTATGCTGTAAATAATCAAGCCAGAACATTCTCATTGAAGAAGTTCTTAAATAGTCTCTATGTTTTTGTATATAACCTTTATTTAATATCAAGTGAACATGGAAGTACTCAACTCAGGATCATTTTCATTCTCCAAGGGGGGCACCCTGGATGAAGCTGAGACTTGACACTCATCAGAAATAACAGAACATTAAATATATTATGCTCAATCCTGTGTGTTTTATGGTACCTGTGGAGACCACCAAGGTGCATTCTTTGTCTTGAAAAATTTTCCAGTATATATATTAACATGTGGTTTTTATTATTATCAAGTACTGAAAATCTCTGAACTCCAGGCTTCGTAAGTTTCTTTAATTACTAAAAGTGCAGTTCGTTCAGTGTAATGAGTAATCACTGTATGTAGAGAAAACCAGATCTGGATCTCTAGTTGATTATAAAGCCTCTCTGCCTTCTCACACAAGACAAGAAGAAGGAAAAGAGGGAACAAAAAAATGAACAATCTTCTATTCCATCACAAATACACTGTCTCAGTGAGGGTCCTTCAAGTGGTCATAGCTGTGATAGTGAGGAGCAGGCAGCACATGGGTCAGTGGTCATCCAGTGGATGGATCTTTTATTGGCAAACCATCTCTGATGGTTGTCAGAAGAGTGCACAGATACCAAGGACAGTGGGCACAGTCCTTAGGGAAAGTAAATACGGAATCAGATTGACTGAGGAAGGAGATCATGGGCTTTGGCCAAGTGGCAGAGACAGGCAACACTGTTTGTCTTACCTCTTGCTGTATCCTAGGAGGTCACATTTTGTTGTTTAAAACATGGATCAAAAATCCTACCACTGACATTGGAATAAAGTGATGAACCCAGAGTGAAAGAAGTCCCATAACAGCCTTCAGAGTTCCTGGAAGTGCTGAAAGCAGTGAAGTTTCTCTTCTTAGATGTACAGGAATGATCCTGGAGGGCTGAAACATCTTGTCCAAAGTCACAAAATGTATCAGAAGTAATTTTAAGAAACAAATTCACTGGTTTGCTCCATACTCAGTATTTAAAAGAGTGGATATTGATGCAATAAACCAACTTCAATAGTCACTATTAATCCTCCAAACAAAATAATTGCCAGTGTTCTTAGAAAATTGAGAGACAAATTATTAATTCCTGCTATGGGGTGTGATGTGTGCTGGATTAACTGAAAGATTTAGTTCACTAATGGTTGGGTAAGTCTGGATATACACTCTTAAGATCTTAACACTGCTACAAATCTTAGAATCCTATGTATGTGTAATAATGTGGAAGCTAATTTTTCAGCTTGCCCTAATGCCTCATTCATAGTTTCAGTGAACTTTGGATCCAGATTTAATGTGAAAAGTTGCTTGTAATCATGTGAAATGAAGAAGTTGCGATTATAATGTGAATATTTTCTTGGAAGGACTAAATGAGTGGATTATGTTCTTATCCCTTATTTAATAATACCTAAATTAAATAGTCCTAAGGAAATAGAGGATTAACAAATAAGAAGTATAATACACAGCAAGCAGTCTAGCTGAAGAAAGACTACATAATCTAAAATATCCTCAACTAAATCCACTGAAGCAAATTTAACAGGGAGACTGAATTACTTGGGATATGTGCGTGCTTACAGTGGTCCATTTGGGTCAAGGCTAAAGTTCAGGAAGGATAGAGGAGTCTCAGACTGCCTTTCTGTCCTTGTACCCATCCAGTCCACAAGTGGAGGACTCCAGCTGTGAATGGACATAATCTTCTTAAGAGTAAAAAATCTAAATATTTGTGTAAAAACAGGCAAACAAATGTGGCACGATAGCACAGAGATACACTGGGGAGCTTCATCCCCTTGTTTGTGCATCTCTGTGAGTCATCCTGCAGTTCCGCTCCCCCTGAGGTCAGTTGAAAAAACTTCCCTTGACTTCAGTATCTGTAGAACAGCAGTTCACCAATACAAAATCATTCTCACGAATTGACATCATATTGCAGAATATATTTGAAGACAGATCCATTTCATATGCAGCTGTATTCAAAAGTGTTGATATTTCTGCAAGAAAGTTGTAATCAGTTTCTGTCTTAAGTGAATACAGGTTCTAATTGATGTTAGCAGAGAGTAAGGACATGCATTTTGATGTTGCTTAGTGACACAGGTTAAGGACCCAGGTTTTCATTCCCAGTTCTTTGCTGCCTTCTTTTTATCTAAAATGGAGCTTCCTCTCCGCTTTTTTCCAGGTCTGGAGTTGGTCTGACGGGTTCTAGGCAGACGCTGTTCTATGCAGAAGTGACAGACCAGATGAGAACTGGTGGAGGAGGTGGTCAGCCCGAAGAAGGAGAGCTGATTGAAGTTGTGGAAATACCTTTAGAAGAATCCATGAAGTTTGCTTATGATGAGACTTTCCCAAAGACCATGGGTGTGATCTTCAGCTTCATGTGGTTCCAAAACAACATAGCACCCAATCTACCAAAAAAGTAAAGCACCGTGATTTTAAGAAAAGCTTTTCTGCTGGTTCTGTGCATACAGAAAGCTGCAAATCTGCCTGCCTCAATCAACTCAACTTTTCACTAAGCAAATCTTTCTTCAAATAAATTTCAAAGTTAAATCTCAATTAAAATCCTGACCCAATCTCCATTATTAGCAAAACACTTACTGGCATTGCTGGGGCCAGGATTTGCCTTAGAGAGGCAAATGTTGATTTTTGTGCAAGGGTTAAGTAAGTGTGTCCAGTTTTGCTTTTCCACAGCACTATTTTGAAGAACTGCTCAGGCCCTCAGTGTATTTGCCACATGAGCCTATCACTGTGGGCTGTATGTACTGGCAACTGTGTATTCACTATAGTTTTTGATATTTCTTGGAGGAAAGCAGCAAACCTTAATAGTCACAGATACCCTGACTATGTTCCTGAGTTCAGCACAGCTTTCAGGGAGGAGCTTTCTCTGTGGAGTGTAGCTCCCGTGCAGAGGAGGCGTTTGCATTTCTGAACATGCAAACCTTTATTTCATAAGCAAACATGTCTGTAAATCCTTCTGCTAACGTGTCATTTTGACAATAGAGCAGCTGTGAGATTATGTGCTTCTGTTTGTTCCCACTACAATGCTGAGCAGCAGTGATGGTGATAGAGGGGTGAAGGATGGGGGCTTCTGCTGGAACACATGCTCCTTTGTTTGCTTTATGGGTAATACTTGATTAATTAGATCAAACTTTGTCCTGTAGAGCAGAACTAGAGAGGCCAAATTCTTTTGATTTGACTCTGCGGTGACTAATACAAGTGATTTGTCTGAGGTTTTCTGTGGTCTCAGTTTCCTTATCACCCAAATGGGAAGAATAGGACTTACCCCTCAGATGACACTTCTTGGAATCTAATGACTGGAAGTGCTTTATTGTGATTTTGTCATGATTTGTGCCGTTTACATCAAAGCCTGTGCAACCTGCACAGACATACTGAGCAACACAATTTGATTTAATAAAGTAGCCTAATTGGAATGTATATTACTTGTTCTATTAGGGTAGTTTAGATGTGGACTATTTGTCATGTGAAACTGTTAAGAGCATGAATGAAAGAGAATCAAGTCTGGAAATTTAATTATGCACTGGTTTATGTTATTGGTTGACTTAATCAACATGCCAACATTGTATGGTCCTCCAGGAGTACTGAGGTGCTAAGGGTGTTTAGAAGATGAGGACTGCAAAATACGCAAACTTGAATTTAGCAGCTGGAATTAATGCAGCACAGGTCTCTTGATGGTGTCCAGTGGCTGATTTTTAATTACTGCTTAGGTAAATAGGTGTATAAATCAATTTTTTTTTAAAAAAGAGCTTTTAGAATTCCAACTTGCTGGTTCTCCTGCTGACAGGGAGAAAAGGTCCTTGGAAAGCCACTGAAGAAGGAGAAGCCTTCCTCTGTGGAGTCAGACACTTTTTGTGAAAGTTCAGACAGAGCTGTGTTGAGCTGGGCCTGGCCTGTGGTGAGTCAAGGGCTGAATTAGTGTGAGAGTCGAATAAATTCTCTGTCTGTCTGATGTATTTACATTGGAAGGTGTTTTAAGGTGGGGTCTCCACTGCTCTGTCTAGTACAGTGTGTCCTGATTGCTGCTGAGGCCTTTACAAACTACTACAGTCTGTAGAATAAATAATGCCTTTTATTCTAGGCTGTAGTTACTAAAGTATCTATTTGACTCCATCAGAAATTATTAATTACACAGCAGGTTGTTACCTGGTTAGTGTCAACCTAACAACTGTGAGTCCATACATGTAAAAAGTCTTTCTTTCTGTATAATGCAGTAATTTGGGAAAATAAATTGGTGTAGTGGAGAGTGGTCAGAGTTTGAAAATTTTCAAAGCAGCATTTGTTTATTTACACTGTTTGCACCAGAATTACAAATGAACACAACTCCACTTCTCATGAGGCTATTCATGAGTGCTGGGAGCTTTCCCCAGTCAGACATCCCCTCACCTGCCATGTCCAGGACCTGGAGCTGATGCCTCACAAGGTGCACTCCCATTGCCGTGATGACCTTGGTGAGAGCTCATGGCTTTTACCCACCCGTGTGTGTGGCAGGTGTTCAGGGTGTGATTTGTCAGACTAAATACACAATTCATGGTTTACTATGTCTGGAAGTGCCTTCAAATCCCAGGACCTGCATTCGGTTTGGGGTCTTGAGAGCACCCCTGGGGAGGCAGGTCAGCCACCGCTGGGTCTGTTGTGCCACCACACAATGTGCACATCATGGGCTGCCGAGTGCCAGGGAGAGCACATGGACAAACCCAGCGAGGAGGGGGGGTGAAGGTCCTAAAATCTCTGTGAGCATCACGCAGTTGGTGCCAGCCAGTCATACCTTCGCTGCACTGCACATCTTTGAGCTGGACCATTTGAAACACACACACACATATTTTGCCCACTGTGGCTGTCCCTGTTATGTACTGTATTTCCCCACAAGGGGGAAGGGATTTTGTAGTTGCAAAAATCTGTCCCAAACTGTTCTCTATCACTCAGCAGGGTGGAGGGCTTGCAAGCTGTGCATGCCTGAGAGGTGTTGCTTCACAGCCCAGCACTGGGGTCACACAGGGCGATGGAGAGGAGCTGCCACCACCAGAGCAGCAGCAGAGATTTTCCAGGTGTGGAGTGAGAGCTGGAGGTCAGTGTGGGAAGAGGTGGGGCATGTTATGCAGTGGCATGGAGGGGTGTGTGGGGAGGGAATCCATAGCCCTTGTGAGGGCACATGGGTGGCAGGGTGGCGTCAGTGCTCCACTTGCTCCGAGGCAACCTCACCAGTGCTAACTACAGGCTTCAGACTGTTGTGCAATTGATACTTGCGGATAACTGTGATGGAGGGCAGTTGCATGAGCTGGGCAGTCCCTCAGCACTTCTCCATGATTTGGAAGGCCAGACAAGAAGTTGGCAGCATTGCCCCCATCTCCCAGTCCGCTCCTCCTCAGGGGTCTGCTGGGCACACACCTACAAAATCCTGGGGACTGCCGTGGCTCTGAAGCCTTTACACCCCAAGGGATGCCACACCCCATCCCTGTGCTCTGCCTGGCTGTCCACGCAATGTGCAATTCTCAAACAGAAACAAAACGATCACAGGATTACTTTAATTTTCTTCCACAGTTTGGGAATTTCCCACAGAAACAGTGATGCAGTATAGCGAAAGCTGAACATAAAGCAATGTGGTATCTGGTGTTTGAATTTGCAATATTAAATATAAACACATCTTCAACTTTTTACTTTTCCCCTGTTAGTTTTGGTGGTGGTTCATATAAGTAATTAGGAGGGTTTGAAAATGTGTGAGAAAGGGCTTGAACTTTTTTTCTTTTTTCAAAACAGTAGATGATTCATATTTATAAAAATAAAACCAGAACAATTCAGATGTCACTTCTCTCATCTGGGCTCATTTCAAAGCTAATAATCAGAACAAATCCAATATACATCGGCCAAGCCCAGGCAGGAAAAAAGTTCGTGTAATGGAATCTTGAAATTGCATCTGCATTTTAGAGGCATCCTTTGGACCTGCCACCACACATAACATTCATGGAGAGCGGACAGTTCAGCATAGAGCAGGGTCCCTATTTGCTGCTAATGAATACTGGCTCCAGCCTGCAGATCTCTCATCTGATCTCATCCCACCATCCCCATGAGATCAGTGTCTTTCATTGAGTACAGTGGAGTGGTCTGCATTTGTAATACAGATCTGAGCATCTCTGTCATCTTTATGATGTGACTTTGAGATATAAAAATAATCTAATGAACCAGAAATTATGATTCAGACTTCTAATGAAGGATGAAATTATAAAATCTTGAATGCAGTGTCGCTGTTGGGATCGCTATTAGGTGGCAGAAGAGACGTCACCAGCACCTTGCAAGCACATGGGCCTCGTTTGTTACTGGTCTCTATGACCCTATTTGTAGAGCAGCTGCCCTGCTCTACTCCCGGGTCTCATGCTATTAAGCACCGAACAGTGATATGATTAAAACGTCTCATCTACAGGGCTGACACTGCAAATAAACGTGCTGAATTACCCCGCGAGGTTGGCGGGGGCAGGCGCAGGGATGGGGCGCGAGGTCCCGGCTGCCCTTGCTCCCCTGGGCACGCAGGGATGCTCTCTGTGCTGCTGGAAGTGTTGCTCTCGCAGGCAGCCGCTTGCCTTTTCCCACTCCCTCATTACCATCCCTCCCCGCCAACCATAAAAGCCACGTTCCCGACTCCCCACAGGGCTGCGGCCGGGGCCAGGCCAAGGGCAACCGAGATAATTGCTCCTGAAATACACGTGCCGACCGAGCAGGGCGACCCACTGGACAAATAGGATTTTTGCTAAATTAGGACAATTGCCGAGCGCAGCCCCATCCCCTCGCCAGGGCTCTATACATAGATGAAAGGCACTCCCAGTTGTGCAATCTGTTGCAGTGGCACACCTGGCGCTGTCTGCAAGTCTATTCACAACCGTCAGCAGGTGCGAGGTGGCCTTTGTGGCCATAAAAGTCTGGCTTGGCCGCCCCTGCTGTGCGCCCTGTGCTGTGGCCGCCCCGCACGCCGGGCAGGGGAGGCTGTCACAGATTAATGCGGTTGTTTGAAGCTGCTGGGAGCCACCGCCTGAAGCTTGTAGTGGCTTCAGGGGGATCAGGGTAAGGCCTGTGCACACAGGATGGATTTGCAGCTTCTGTCTCGGTGTCTGTGCCGAGGGGGAGGTAACAGGCAGGGCAGTGCTGCTGCCTGAGCAGGGACAAGGTACAGGATCAACCAGAGCAACCTGATCAGATGGGAAAGTGTCTCTGTCCATGTCAGGGGAGTTGTAACTATGTCATCTTTAAGATCCTTTCTAGCACAAACCATTCTATGATTCAGTGATACAGCAGATCCCCGTTCCTGCAGCCCCAGGAGTGCTGCTGAGTGGCCCTGCCTGTAGGTACCAGTGATTTGCAATCAAGCCCCTATTTGGGCTCAGCCTCTCCAGAAAGGATTTTGCTCACTCTGCTTTGGGTTGCTACACCTCACACAGCACAGCATGAAGGTGGAGCTCCAAAACCCCCATCGCCAGTCCATACTTGAATTTAATTTAAGGAAGGACATCATGGACTTTGGAGCAAGTTTTCAACAGGAGTTTTCACTCCCACTGGTTCACACAGGATTTTGCTTGATATGAACAGAAAAAGGGATGCTCATACAAATCCTGAGCTGCTGCAAAAGGTACTTCTCAATTTGTCTAGTCCTTCAGAGCCAGACTGATTCTTTAATTGGGAAGGCATTTTTACAAGGACTTTAAACGCTCTTGAGATGAATCATGAGGGAAGAAAGGGGGAATTCATAACAGCTAAATGGCCCAGATTTGTGCTGCTCAGAGCTCTCTGGCCTCAGGACTGGCTTCAGTGCATTTCTCGTAATTGGAAATACAATCAGATACATATTAAGCCCTGACAACCATGCACTGTATTGCTCTGCTGCTGAAGTGCTCAATATCCTGTGCTGGCTTTGGTCTCTAATGAAACATTCAGAAACAGTGGCGCTCTGCAAAACCCTTTTGGACACTTAGTTATGATGAAAATAGGCTGGGAATGGGCAATGTGGGAATGGCTGTCACCTGTCATCATTAATGGCTGCCCTCATGTCCCAGCCTCATTAGCAGAAACATCCCTGGGCTCCTCTTGTGCACACCTGTGGGTCAGTTTTCAGGGTGTGGATGTGATGGGTAGGGCATTCAACAGTGAGATGAACATGATTTGATCATTTTGTGAGAGCACACTGTTGCTGTGAAGGCTGCAAACATGCTTGTGGCAGGCAGGAGTCAACCCGAGCTCGGCCACATCTGACTAGCCATGTGGAGAGCCTGACCCCTCCAAACAATGCCATCCAAGTGCATGTCCACCACTTTGTAAGCACAGCTTGGTTTTACCCTGTTCCTTTGGACTTGTGAAGAGGTGCTTGGGCGGGGATGGGGGGGGTGGTGGAAGAGAAGTTCACCAATACCCCTGACAATGAGTGTAGGAGGACAACATCCCACGTGGCTCTAGGTGCAATGGAAGCATGTCAGATGAGCCTTGACCCAGTGCTTTGTGGTGTTTGGCACAGAATTGGTCCCATACCCATCCCTCTCCGAAGTCCTCAACAGGTGATGATGAGCACAGCTGGGTTCTGTGCCCTGCCAGTGGCACAGCCCAGCCACCACTTCTGAAGCCTCCCCAGGAGCTGCAGTGCAGGGGCTGGGGCCACGAGAATTGCTGTGCTCCAGCCTGTTGGTCCCCTTCAGAGCTGCAGCTCCTGTGAACCTGGGGATGAGAACGGGTTTTGGGACCAGAGTCACTCTCAGGGTTTCCAATGTGCCTGGTCAATGGAGGTGATGTTGAATAAAATGTGACTCCAACTCCTATCCATCATGTGGGTCCCTCTGGCAGCCCTGCCCTGGCTTGTGGGGGCGGGGTGTTTGGGTAACACCTGCTTGTGCAGCAATCTCTAAAATAACTGGACGAGGCATAATCACGCACTTGAGAGTGCTAGAAACAATTTAAGAAATGTTCTTGGGACAAAAAGCGGGCACTGTGCAAACAGCTCCCCGGGGTTTGTGGAAGGGGCCCCGGCTGCCAGCCCACCCAGCCTCACAGGAATGCACTTGCACTGATAACCCACTCCACTCCTTTTGTAACCTCCTTCATTTGGTCCTTCAGGGCTCCCCCCGCTCCCGCTCTGGGGTTTCAGGGTCCTCCTTTTGCAATAAACCAGGAAAACAAAAACAGAGGTATTGCAAGCCCATGCCATGCTATCTCCAGCACCTCTTTTCTGTTTGTTGTGAAAGCAAGGAGCTTTGTGAGGACCTCAGCACTCCCTGTGGGTCTCCCCAGAGACAGAATTTGGGGTTTGCTGCTCCACGGATTCTCAGCTTCAGCAGACTTCCAGTGGAAGCTCGCTGGCCTCGCTGGGTTTGTAGCACAGCCCAAGTGCTGCTGACCCCGGAGCTGGCAGTGCAGCAGAGATGCAAAGGCTTGAGTTACAGCAATCCATCAGCTGCTAATACACTCTGCCAGCCCCTCGCTCCATCCTGCTATCAATCACGTGCAGAGCCCCAGGGCAGGTTAGCAGCCCAGTTGTTCCTGCTATGGCAGGTTAGCAGGGTGTCAACAGCACAGGGGAGCCCCAAGTCTGGGGGGGCTAAATGGGCACTGGAGCTTCCAGAGATGACAGAAGAGGGAGGGGGACATCCACAACATGTCTCCTTGGAATTTGGGACTGGCATCAGGACCTGTCCCATCTCTTTCTATTGTGGTCAGGGTTGTTGGAAGTCAAACATCAAGGCAAAGCAACTGAGATCACATTCAAGGTTTGTGCTTAGTCATGGAAGTGCTTCAGAAAACACCATTTGCTGGACTGAGCAACCTCTGCCTCCAATACTTTTGTCTGATATTTACGCAATATCTGTAAAGAGCAGGGAGGGGGGGAGTTTGCAACAGGCTCCCAGGACAAAAAGGGAACAGAGTTAGGCTGGTGCAGGGTAGGTATGAAAATTGCATGGCCCTCCAAAGCAGCCTCGACCCTTTGCATCCCTGACCAGGTGATTTTGGACGTGTGGAGACTGTCCCAGCTGCAGCAGCAACATCATGGAGCAGTTTTTGGGCTGCCCAGAGCTAGAGTAATGCACAGGAGACATCCAAAGCAGGTACCTGCTTTGTACCCAATGTTCTTGTCTGCTGCATCTTCCCGGTTGTGCTGGCAGCTTCGTTTTTCCAAATGGCTTTCTTTTATGTCTAATGTCTTTGTTCAGGGTATTTTTTTACTTCTGTTTTTTCTTTCCTTTATTGTTCTTCCATGCAATCTGATCCCAGCCTCTCCAATGAGCACAGGCAAAATCACACCAATACATCACAATAATCAGATCTGATTCCAGGGGCTCTCTCGGAGCCAGGGCAGTGAGTGAAAGCCAATGGGCTTATTGATCACAGCAGAGCGACAGCTCTCTCTGGCACAGGATTTAGCTCCTAGATGGACTCTAATATGTAGATTTGGTTTTTTTCACTGGCAAAAGCATTGTGTAAATATTCTGCCATTAATGGTACAAGTCTGTTATTAGTTTGATACTGGGAAACAAAAAGATTGAACTGGAGGTCTTGCCTTCTAAAGCCGCATGACTGATCCTAATGCCCTGTCCTTTTTCTATCAATCAAGGCTGATTGGCAAAGCTTTTTAATTCAAGTCTCTAAGCAGGATGATCAGCATTTACTTAGCTAGTGTTGATTTCCACTTGACCAGGCTGCTCTGGAGTAAGGTATCATCTTATAGTGCAAACCTTCTTACAGGGGATAAAGAAAGTGAGACCACCTTGATCCTCCTCATTGCCTCTTCAGACCTAACAATCGTCCCAAGCAGCTCTTGGATTGGGTTGGGGGGTTCCACAGGAGCTGGGCAGGCACTGAGAGTGTCTCTGAGGGAAGGGAAGCAGAGCACAGGACATCTTATGTGGCCCCAGCCCAGCTGCACTGTCTGGGTCATGCCTGCCCCTCCATCCCCACCCCTGATTCCCAGGCACTGTGCATGTCCTGGGATCGAGTCCCAGCACTGCTGCAATATAAAACAAACCTGGCACTGGAAGCATGCAGCCTGTGGCACATCCCCCCCCTGGCTATTTTTAGCTGCTTTTCCAGAGGAACAAGGCTTATGCAGCCTGCCTGCAAGTTCAGGGACTCCAATTACTGCCCATCCTAGCAACTCCATCTCTTGGATGGGTTAGTTTCTGCAGGACGGGTTTAATAATGTTACTAGAGAGGGTAATCCCACAGAATCACAATGTGAGCATCCCACAGAGCCAGACCACAAACTCTGCTGCTTGCAGAGTGATGTATTTCTCCCAGCATTTCTTCTGCCATCTTAGCACCCAACCCGGGCTGCCTGACAAAGAGAGAGGGGAGATGGAAACGTGAAATGCAGGTGGGTTAACAGTGAACAAAATTACTCATTTTATGTAGTGAAGTTGTTTTCTCATCAAACATTCTGTAAGGCCCTGTTTATGGACAAGGTGAGAGAGGGTCTTGTGGGTTGGAGCTGAGCATGGCAGTTCAGCATTGCAAAGCTGGTGCTCCCAGGGCTGTTTTTGCCTCACTGGCTTCATAAAGCACATCCAGAATGTGCATACAACAGTGCAGAATTAGCATTTACTCTTGAAACAAAAAGGAGGAACTTTTTTTTCTTCAGGTACTATATTTAGATATTTTATATGGAATAAGAATTTGGGGGCTTTTTTTCAAGAATTGTAGAGATTGCTGAGTCACTGGAAGCAGGTACGTCTGGGAGGGGAGTCTAGAGCTAGGCAGGACCACTCTAAATATTTCAGGGGGCTCCAGACCCACCTCCAGCAAAGATTCCAGCATGAGGAGGCCTTCAGTGCTTGGGAAGAGCCCACAAGGCTGCCAGGGCAGTAGTCTTGTGCCTCATGCAACATGCCTGATCACTACAGCCATCCTCCAGCTGCAAATATCCATCCCATTCATTGTTCAAAACAAAAGCTAAGTACTTGTCTAGAGGACAACAACCAAAAGCAGCTTGGGCCATTTTGCAGCCCCTCTCATTTTGCCAGCAAAGCAGCACAAGCCCTGCTGTAACACCAGGCTGAGCCACAGGGATGAGAGGAGGGAGTTAACGGGAGCCATCTGTGCAGGTTGGGAACTAACTATTTCCTTCCCTTTAACCAGTTTTGGGCCATCTGGGTCATTCTGAGGCACAAGGAAGTGTGCTTGCTCCTTTGTGTCACCCAGAGATGTTAGATCCCATGCAATAGCATCCCATACGGAGCAGCTCAACAGCATTCCAGGTCATTAAATTGATGCAGTGCTCAACCCACCCACCAACCATTTGTGTACTGATCACTGGCACTCTAGATCAAATGAATTCTTCTAAAATTTCTGTAATTTTCAACATTTGTGTGCCTAAGTCCAACAAGTGAAAAAGAGTCAGCGACAGAAACAGGATTTCAGGAACTGTGTTTCAGCAGGAAGACTGGGGTCCCATTTTCCTCCCTATTCATTTCTTTGATCCATCCATGTACACTCTGCCATGGGATTGAACACTGACTTCTTTTTTCCAGATGACACCATTCAGCTGTTGCTATTTACTGTATTCACATGCTCACAACAAAGATTGTTCATCTCAGCTTATAACACTGTCTTAGCTTGCAATAGTTTGGAATTAACATTTAAATAAATGTACATGCCTAACAATAAAAATATTAGACAATTCTAAACCTATGTGTGCACTGATATTCCTGTTAAGCTGCAAAACATATTATTAAGCACAGAAAGGCTATTGCACTAATGCCCCTTATAAAACCAGCCTGAGTTTGAGTACCCAGAAAGCTGCTTATCTGTTCCTCTGGACTAAGAAGACTCAATGCCTTTCAATTATGAAAAGGGATGAATTATGTCTCGGTCTAAACTTGGAAATCAGAGAAACCACAGACCTCTCTAAGACCCCTGAAGGAAGTAAAGCCCTTTAAACTAAAGTTTTCAGGCAGAGCATTCAACTTCAGGAGGGATCCCTCATTTGTTTGTTTGGTTGGTTTTTCTCAACCAAGCTAATTTTCAAGAGCTTTACATTAACACTCTTTATGGGTTTGGGCTTTCCAGAGCTCCAAGGGAAGTCCCAGCACAAAGGACTGTGCCATCCCAGGCGATAACAGATGGATGTGCAGGGAGAGACTCAGTGCCCAGCCCTGTGCATGCAGGTCGGTCCGACTCCCTCCCAGCATCAAGCCACCAAACAGCCTTTTACAAGGGACATTGTTTTCACATGAAAACCTGGAGACTGGGAAGTTCCTTCTGCTTATATAGCCCAACCTAATGCAGCCCTGTACTCTTAGAGGTCCCTGCATCAAAAGCACTCATTTCATTGTCAGCCTGTGAAAGCTTTGTAAATCAAGTATGTGTTTGTGGAACACCAGCCCTGGGTAACAGCCAAGGTCCTGAAGATTAAGGGGCAATAGGGAAAGACAGCAGACCTCAAGTATACAGGATATATTTTCTATTTTCAGATTTATATGTCTATCCTGGAGTGTGTTTTTTGTCACACATACAACATGAGCACTGTATTTGACACTTTAAATTGAGGAACAAAGGACTATAATAGTAGAGGGGACTAAATTGAATTAAATTAATTTGTTTATCCTGCAAATCAACATCTGCTCAGACCTACTTCTTTCAACTCTGAAGTTGTCATAACGGAATATTTTGCCTTCTGCTCAGTCTAATTATAGATGCACGAGCCAAGAGCTCTTAATTTTGCTCACAGCCATCAGCAGGAGCTTTGCTGCCACGCAGTTAAACTAAGGCTCTTTCTCAGGAAGGTGTGTTCCCCAGTAAGCTGTGTATTGGTACCCATCTAAGGGGATGTTTTTACACTGAATTAATTGAAAAGCTGCTTTTCAGCACTGATGAAAATCATTACAAAAGATGATGCAGAATCTTGAAGGATCGTGTCTGCTCAAGCAGGGATGGGAGGAAGACTCCTGGAGGCACACAGCTCCCTGTCATCATCACCCCGCAGTGCTCAAGAGGACATGGACTTGTGTCAGAGCACAAAACACCCCCCACCACTGAGGGCCCCAGAAAGGATCACTACTCCACAAATATCCACCATGAAAACCTTTCCTCCATCCTCATATCATCACAGAATCCTAGAATGGTTTGTGTCAGAAAGGACCTTCAAGATCAGCTAATTCCAACCCCACTGCCATGGGCAGGGACACCTTCAGTAGAGCAGGTTTCTCCAAGTCCTATCCAATCTGGCCTTTAACACTTCCAGGGAAGGGACACCTACCTACAATTTCTCTGGGCAACCTGCGTCAGTGCCTCGCCACTCTCACAGTGTGATAGTGAAGAATATTTCAGGGTGGCTCCTGCAGGATGGAGGTGCCCAGGCTGGGGCAACCATGGGGCTGGTGGCTCCCCCAAGCCCAGCACAGCCATGGCCACATGGCCGAAGCCTGGTGCAGGCTTGTCCCTGCAGCAAGTACATGACCTTAGCAACCATGGTTATATTTCTGATCTCCGACTATAACCTTTTTCTGCAACCCCCCAAAAGAAGTCCATGTGTCCCACACTGTAATGATAAAGGACTGTGGTTTAATCCTTTCAGTTTTCATCAATTTTCTAGGAAGCATGAGGCACCCCACTTCAAGAGGTCTCTGAAAGCAGAGGGGAATTTTCATCTACTCACTAACAGAAATTACATGGTTTTATTTGCCACCTCAGGGTCAGACTAGGTTGGGTGCAAATAAATATAGCTCTGTTGTTGCCAGAGAAGGTCTCTGTTGACTTACACTACACAGGAAGATAGAATGACTTTTCTTTGCCTTAATTGTTTTGGCACAGCTCTGGGAGCAACGTGTCCAGCTTACTAGGAACTGTCAACACCAACATCCAGATTTGCTGTTGAGGAAAAGGAGCACTCACAGGTTTTCCAGGACTTCTGACCACAGAGCCTACCAGAAAAAGGACATGGGAATGGAAATGGGCAGAGAAACTACTCTTCCCTCCCTTCAGAGCCATACCTGTCTCTGAGCTCCCTGCAGGACCTTTTTCCAGTCAGGAAAGCGTCTCCAGCATCTGTTTGTGGCTGCTCTCCACAAGGTCCTGCCCTGGGGCTCCTCAAGATGTTGTCTGCCTGCCTACTGCTTATCAGCAGCCCTGGCTTGAGGCTACCCCAGCAATGCATGGCCATTATTTCCTCTGTAGAGTTGCAGAGTTGGGTAAAACAAGAAGCTTTTCCCAGCGTTTGATATTTGCAGCTGTAGGTTGCAAACTAATTAGCTCTCCTATCTAAAGTAATCTTCAGCACACCAACTGGGGCTTCTTGAAGGAAGGCTCATTAAAAAAGAACATCATTACCAGCACTGGGCCTCACACATTTAAATGTTTTTCAAAGAGGCTTGAGGAGATGAGGAGTTTTTGCCCTTAAGACACAGTCTTTAGATTTGAGTGCTTTTCTTTCCATTAGAAGTATGGCCTGGAAAACACAGCTGCTGAAAGCAATCCCTGTTCAGGGGTCTGTATTGGTGTACACATGGGAGGGGTCAGGATGGATGTTTAACTTCTCTCCATATACCTACAGCACTTCCTTATGTGCTGTCTCTGGATCCTCTGGCAGAGTGGTTGCCTCAAAGATCACACCCTTGGATATGACATATTAGACCAGAACTTACAGCAAAAGTTTGATATTGCCATTTAAATATAAAGACAATATTAAAAAAACAAAAGAAACCAAACAAACAAACAAAAAACAAACAAAAAACCCAAAAACCAACCAAACAAAAAAAACAAACCAGAAAAAGCCTCCCTGAAAACCAGCCCATCCACACCAGGTAGCTCAGTTTCATGCTCATCCTCCAGAATCCCTGGAAAGGCACAAGACCCTGAGTGAAAGCAAGTGCAGGAGTAGTCCAAATGTTCCCTGTAAAACTGGGGAAAAAACAGCTGGAGGGCAGTTAGTGCTGTAGTTATCCATAGAGATTCTGCCTGGTAAATGGGCCCAAGAGGCCCAGGACAAAGGGACATGGAAAACATCCTTGTTCCTTCAGAAACTGGAAAATGCATTTCTCTGGCCAGTGACTGGCTGGTATGCTCAGCTGTAATTTAGGTTCTAATGAACAATGAAAAAAAGGTAGGAAGTTGAGCAGGGATGTGCCTGGTGAAACCCTGGCCTATGGAAGTCAATCCACAAGTTTTTGTAGGGCCAGGACTCTCTGCTGGCCTGTGCCTGTAATTCTGTGTAAGGATGGTGTCAGTGGCTGGATATAACTGCTGTGCCCCAGATATCTGCAGAATCTTCTCTGCAAGTGGCACAGGCTTTCTCCAAGCTGAAAGCCTTGGGAAAAAAAGTATCCTCTCCCAGGGACTGAGCAGGAATGTGGAGCACTTGAATAGTCCATCCTCAAAGAATCTTTTACAGGTCTGACTCTGATTCTGGTACATGCTGAGACAGGACTATGTGAATTCGTAATCAGTGCTGTAGACATGATTTAAGACCCTATAATATGTATCTCGCTATCACATCACAGTGCTTTGAATTGAGGAGCTCCAAGTATTGTATTTTCATGCATATAGCCTGCATCTCAGATAACTCACACCACTGTAAAAGAGCTGTCCTTTCAAACAAGGACTTAGCTAATCTGCATCCTCAGATAACCCAGGGGTCACCTCAGAGTATCAGTTATGTATGTGGAACCATGGGTATAGGGTGACAAGCAGCCATCCCCTCCTTCCCCTAAGCCTCCACCACCTCCTTCCCACAAAATGACAAGTTTTCTGCAGTCCCATCTCCCTCCCCATGTGCAGCAGATGTGAGATGGGACAACAGAGCCTACGGCATCTCAAGCTGCTCACAGCTACTTTCTGGTCCAGTTTTGTTACTACACGTAACTGGTGCTGAGCACAGACCCCTCCAGGGGCTCCAGGGGACAGTCAGTGCTGTGGCGCCAGCAACTGATATGAGGAGGGTGGAAAGATGGCAGAAGTCATAAATTTGGCCCTAAAACTGTGCTGAAAAACAAAATAACTAATTCTTTCTCTACTGCTTGTGTTGCTTTCTCAGAGGTAGCTCCATCCAGATGATCTTCCTGTGTCTTTTTTTCTTATTCCCACTCAGAGTGCAGACAGTAAAACCTCCCTGATGCAAATTTCCACTCCAGCCTACAGAAGCTTGGCAGAGAAACTGAGCATTTACAGGGATGCTTGCTGCAGCCAAGAGCCTAAAATTAGACTTTTAATGCCACTGCCAGCACCCAAGAGGTGACCTGGTTTTCAAGAAATGGGGGGGAATTTCAAAACCTGGCCCATGTATGGCTCAATGCTCCATGGAAGCAGCTGAGCCTGCAGCTGCTCTGGTTCAGCTGCTTAAACCCTGCTCTGCACCAGTCAGGCAGGTCTGCAGCACTTCAGGACCCCATGCATGGAAAACCCAACTGCACTCTCTTTAGGGGACCTACCTGCAGAGGTGGGTCATCTGTGGCAAAGGTATTCACCCACCTTGCATCCTCCAAACACTTCTCACTCACAAAAATGTCTGATCATCCCTTTTAAGTTCAGTTGTTGAACAACACGGGGCATGTGTTTATTCAGCTGATGAGGTAAAGGCATTTTGCGTTTACAAACATCAGCTCGAAAGCACAGAAATTTGCCAGGCTATGAGGTTTATTTAAAACCATAAATTGTATTTCAGGATTTCCAAATGAGCCAAAGGAATAGCTTAGTGGCCAGCAGCAGTGATGTTGCTGGGTGTACACAAGGCCAGGCAGCTTTGGCAAGACAGTGACACATAAAACCTCTTTTATAACAAAACCTGTGAGTGTATCAACCCCTTTGCACATGCTGCACCTTGGGGCCTCTGTTTGTTTTTGACCAAGGTCATCAAATGAATTATATCCTCATTGCAGGGTTTGATAGAAAGGTCTTTGAAAGCAGATGGGATTGTGAAACACTCTTTTACTACACCTAATGCATTGCAAATAGCAGTGAAAAAACTGACAGCAGGCTGGAATGCTGAGAAAATTGCTTTGATAAACTAAAGTGTTTAAAATAAACTTTAATGTTATTGATTTTAAGACATGTCGGGAAGCTGAAGCAAGAAACATTCTTTCTAGTGTAAATGAGTTCAGCTTCAAGTCTCTGTACAACTGAAAAAAATCCCACAACACGGAGAGCAAGAATTAATCTGTGAAAAATTAGAGATGTGTGGGCCACATCAGAAGAAAATAAGCACAGGCTGGGCATCCCTTAACACTTGTTCTGGTTTTATTATTTTCTTTCAAAGAGGAATATGAACAGCCTAGCTAATGCCTAGCTTGAGAAGGTGTTGAATGGGAGATGCAGACAGCCAAAGCCTACTGTCCACTGTCCTTGGTGCAGGGAGAGCTCATGTAAAACCTGTGCCAGGAAGCACCAAAGGGCCATTGCCTGTCCTGGGACTGAGCCAAGGTCTTTCCAGACACCATGTTTTAGAAGACATCTCAATTGGTTCCCATTACAAAGCCACCCCTCTGTCTTTGGTAGCTCCTACCATTGCCACAGGGAAGTGGCATCCCACGGTTTGGCCTCTGAAACTGGGCTGGCACACGCATGTTCATCACCAGGCAAAGGCAGTGGAGCATGGGGGGGATGCTGTGATCACATCAAATTGTCTATTCAAGCTGTGTAATGAGAAATCAGCACTCTCTGGAGCAATGCCTGCAGACAGCTGCTGAGTCTCTGGCCTTCATCTCATTCAGTCTCATCCCCATCTCTCTGGAGGGTTGGGAGTTGTCTTTGCACTTGGACAGACTTGGAGGAGCAACAGTGACAGTCTCAGTGGGTGAGGCGGAGTGAGACTGAACAGTACAAGGGGGTTCCTGAGCATGGGGACACCTGAGCAGCAGCTCCGAGGCTTGTCAGGACCTGGCAGCTCTTGGCAGCCAAAAACTGAGGAGGGGGCAGTGCCAGAAGCATCCGAGGGAGATTTAAATGGCTCCAGGGAACACTGGTAACCCGGGGAGCAGCGAACAGGAGCATGGCAGGGCACTTTTTGCCTGGTAGTTCATGCAGATGGGGCGAGCAGGAAGGACTCCTCTCTGACCATCCGGGAGCAGGCAATAGAGGCAGCAATCAGACTCAGTAGCTGGTAAGAAGGAGCAGGAAGAGATCCTTTCAACCTCAGTCTTACCAGTGTACTACTAGGTGTGAGCTGGTCCAGCACAGCTGCCCCATGGATACAGGGCTGATGGCTGTGCCTCACTGCCATGGACCAGTGTGCCTGGTGGGTCAGGCCTGCTGCACACCAGTCTTGCCAAGCAGGCTGGAGAGGCAGCCAGACCCATTCCTGGGCGCTGGGATAGCCCCTGTGCTGTCTGTGTCCTCTGGATCATCCCTCTGGTCCCAGAGGCTGGCACTGATGGAAGCTGCCAGGGCTTCTCTGGAGTGGCTGTTTGTTATGTAAGTAGCTGGTCACTTGTCTTCGGAGGTGAGAACAGAACATATTAATCTCTCACAGGAGATTTTCTGCTTCTCGACCTTCCTCTGATTCCATCCGCCCTTTCTGGCTGTGCAAGTTCCGTTTCTACTCATGGATTGTGTTGTGTCCATCCATCTCCATTTGATGGTGGCCAAAGCTGAAGACACAACATTTAAACAGCCAAAGAAATTCTATCAATAGCACAAGAGAGCTGGGAAATGCTGCCTCCTGCCCAGGCCACATCACAGAGCTAGGCTAGGATGGTGGTCTCTGAATTGACCTCAGATTTGAGGCTTTTATACCCCATCTTGCCCCATATCCCAACCTCCTTGCAGGGGCCCTGAACTGAATAGAGGGTCAGATTTGAAAAGACTGCTTGCTTGCTTCTTTTTCCTGGAAATCTCCCAGCCAGCTGCTGCTGTGGCCTTGTCTTGTTTGGCTCACGAGGTCTGATAGGATCAGAGCCTGAGATAGTACAACCGCAGGCCAAAATTACTGGTGTCATCTGCTCCTCACTTGTAGAAACAATCTCCCGAGGAGCTGATGGTGGCAGGTCTGTGGGGTGCTTCTTTGGAGTGCTCCTGTCTGCAGCACCCTTCTCTGCAGAGAGGATGTTGCTGACACATCTTCTAGGTCCCTGCTTTCAAAAGAGTACAAAATAACCCTGTATATATCTCCAGGCTTTGATAGATATTGTGATGTAAAGCAGCTGCTTAGCCCCTGAGGGATCAATTCTCTCTTTTTGGCTCAGAGTCTAGGGATGTGGAAGCAAGATAAAAATAAAATCTCTTGATAAAAACATCTCTGCTGGACTGAGGGACTGGGGAACCATGATAGGAGTGCAGCACATGCAGCCCCAGCCCCAGTCTTGCCTTGGGCAGCACAGTAGTGTCATCCCCTGATGTGACTTGATCTGTCTCTGCCATAACCCCACTCCACTTTCCTACAGCAGCTGAGGCTTTTGTACTTTGCTTTTTGCACATACCAACACAACCCCACTGGGTATTAAATCCTACCTCAGGTCGAAGTTTTTAAAGCTATGTGTCACTATGAACCATTTCTGAGAGTCTGTTTGCATCAGCAAAGCCCCTGGTGTTGGATTACAGGAATATTTGAGGGGTAAATAATAATAATAATAACAATAATAGTAAATTTCCAATGAACCTGTTTAGGGTAAGGACTATTCCGGGGCGGGGGGTCACTGCAGGCAGGGTGCCACAGGACAACATCCCCCTGTCCTGCCCCATCCCAGCACGTGCTGGTGTATGTGGGACTCCCTACATTTGTAACCAAAGTGCCAATTGTGGGCCAAAAATGGCAGAGTGTGGTGTAAAAAAGAGGGTGTGATTTGGCCCTGGAGATGTATTTTTAGACTTTCTATTTGAGACTACTCCTCTCCAGCATAACATCTGTTGGATCATTTTATAGCTGTGATTGTTTACTGGTGACCGGCTGACACTGACACTGCAGGGATTGGATAATAGTAGTTTTTCTGTGTATCTGTGGATACATGTTACTGGAAGGCAGTGGGGACGGGTAAAAGACCTGTATTTAAACTCCACAGCAAAGGGAATAAATTTTTAAGTTTTTAAATCAATCATTTTCATTCTACTTGTAGGATTGCCTTGCCTGTAAAAGACAAAGGAAGGGATCTCTAGGTGTATGTTTGCCATTCAGGGATTACCTTGAATTTGACCCTTCTGCTCAATTTACTCTGTCAAAGCTGCTGAAATTGTCATGTTCAAATGCCACAGAGTCAATTAATACCGACTTTGCAGTTGCAACTCTGTCCAGGGACTCCATGGTTTCTGCACTGTCAGTTCCTGTGAAAGCCTTATCTGTAGGGCACATCAGACAAAAGAGAGTGAGGTTTTTTTAAAAGACAAAATTGTGGTTTATTCCAACAAAAAGGGAGGGAGAAAAAGGGAGAGAGGCAGGAGGATGGGCAGTTTACATGAAAGGAGAATCCATTTGGGCAGAATTTCCAGCAGGGCACATTTAGAGGCGACGTGTAATGGAGATTACATTGATTTTCCTCCATTTACTGTAAGGTAACTGCGAGTGAAACTGTAACAGGAAACTTAGAAATGCTCTTCACAGAAGCTATATTTAGGCAGACACACTGACATGATACCACTGAATAAAATAAACATGCAGGAGACAACCAGTCCTGTGAGACTTTCAGCTCCATCCGCCTGACACGAACAAGGGGAATGCATTATTCCCAAGCCATCTATGCAACCTTTACTGTAGGAATGTATAGAAGCCAGCAGACTACTGGGCAGCAACCTGGGAAAACTGGGAGACATCTTCCTTAAATGCAAGGGGTTTGCCCTTCCTTGTTAAAACAAAACGCCTGCTAGCTGGCTGGAGCGCAGCTCCTCTGGCTGCTGTTCCGTGTTATAATGGGATAACTTACAGCTTGTCAATAGAAAGAGAAACAATTTGTTTGCTGTGCAGGCTGGAAGAGACGAGTTTTCTCAGAAGCCTGGGTGATTTTTGGAATTAGGAGGCAGCTGCTTCTTTAAAGTCTCTGGCATCGTCTCCTGTGTGAAATTAAGCTGCGCACGAGGTCCAGCCACCTGGTCTCGGTGATGCCATCGCAGTGTATGCAAGGGCCTGATGTTTTCATGGGGCACCCAAAGGTTTGTCCAATTACCTCTGCTGAAGTCCCTATTGCTCTTTTCCCCCTGTCAAGGGACACCTTTTCCCAAAAGGATGTCTCTCAGAGTCCCAGAGAAAGAGAGCAGCCCTGTGCCCCAGGGGCCCTGAGGGATGTTAGGTCCTGCTAGGGTCTTTCCAGAGCAGTCATGGAAAAGTCACTTAACTCCCCTGTAAGTGGAGCGATGATGCTTTCCCTCCTCACAGTCTGCACGTGACACACACTATGTAAATATTTAGTATTTGAGCCAACTAATGCTTGCCAGAGTGGCACAAGTGAAAATCAGATCTGCAAACATTACATCCAGGAATGCAGCTGAGAACGTTGTTTATTTTTATGAGCTAAGCGCACACCTTCTCGCCTTGGCTGCAAAGGCTGCATGTGAAGGGGAGGGAAACTATAAAATATCTGAACACCATTCCAAATTTCAACTTATTTCTTCTTGCACAGAGTCCACATTCAAATCATCCTCCATGACCTCCTCAGCTACATTGGCTCTGACTGCCCAGAGTCTGCTTTTGCTGTGGAGGAAAGGTGCAGCAGCAAATCCCATTGCTAATACAGCAGCCCTATCTCTGTATTCAGTGTGCCCACTCAGGTGGCACCAGATTCCTGGCAAGGGTATAGGGTGTCTAATGCATTAAAGGTACAGAAATTTAGCAGGAAAGAAATCCTCTTGAGTTCTAGCTTCTCCTCCAAGATAAGATGGGCTGGGTGCAAACAGGCTTGATTTCTGATTAGAACCAATTCAACACTATAGGTCTGGTCAAGTACAAGAAGAACTTGTGCAATCCAGGTTTTGGAACAGTATGTTTTACTGAAATAGCAGGGAAGCAGGTTCAGGATTATTGGCGATAAATGCACTAACTACATATTAATTACTTAAATATTTGCTGGGGATAAATGCACTATCTACATATTACCTACTTATATTAACTACTTATATATTAACTACTGTTAATATCTACAATGTCTATCCTCAGATGTGAGCCCCACAAGCACAGCTCTATGTGGGAGGACTTTTGTTAGTGGCAGTGAGCAGGAGTTGTTTGAGCCCATGTCTCAAGCCAGTGTACCCTGCATGGCCCTCGTGAGAGCTTCCAGATCATGCACCAGGTGCTGGAAGAGGCTGGGTGGTTCAACCATGTGCAATTCTGGGGGCAAGCTGATTCCATATGAAGCCTCTTACTGCCTATGACAAAGTTGTGGAGACATTTCTTCTCCAGGGAGCAGCGCAGGTACTCCAAGATATCCACCAGCTGCTGGAAATCCCTCCTGTGCCACCGTGACAGGGATATGGGGTTCAGGAGGTGCATCAGAACAATCTTCAAAGGGGAAAGCCTACACCCACCAGGCTGTGCTTGAGGAGCTCAGGCATTTGCAGTGCCAGCTGTCATGCAGAGCCTGCTTGGCGATGTGCCTGAAGAACTTTGCTGCAGCCACGACGTATGTCTCCCACCATGTTGTGCTTGGGATGAAATGGACCTCTATAGATTGGCTGCTCACAAAGATGTCTGAGTCACCTTGCTGCACCCCAAACAGCATCTCAACCAGGAAGCTTTCCTTGCATTTGGCCAGCTGGAATTTGGAGCAGCCACAGGGCAGCAACATTAAATGCCAGTGATAGGATTGAGTCAAATGCAACCAGTCTGCTTTCACCAGTCAGTAGAACCAGTGGGCAGTTTTCTCCACATCTAGGTAGAGCTGGTGCAGAGAGTGTGTAGGAGGGTGGACTCTTCCCTAGCATCTTGTTTTCAGTGTTCAGATCCAGGTGGATGGCGTGACCCAGAGGAAGATTCAGAGGTACAACCACATGGTTCACGACATCCTCCTTATGGAGACTCCAGCCTTCAAATGTGCTTCCACCCTGATGGCTTGTTGTGCCACCAAGTAGAAACAATTTGACAAGTGGTCTCCAAAGGCACACCAGGTCAGTAATCATGGCAAGACCTCTGTCCAGGTCCAGAGCAGGCCACTGTATGTACTCCTCTAAGAGCCTTCCAAGCTTACTTTCAGCACCAGGGTCTTTGTCTTCATGTGTGTAATATTTCCCTTCTTCCTTTCCAACAGTCTTGTCTTTCTGCGCATTCAGAAGGTCATTTACTTCTTCCTTTGCTTCCTCACTGCCTTCTTTTCCTCCACTTTCAACATTATTGTCTCCTTCACTTGTGACAACATTGCTGCCTTCTTCATTTCCACCATTATTCTTGTCTTCCTCCACATTCATATTGTTTGCTTTTGCGTCATTTGCATCCTCATTGCCTTTTTTTCCCCTTCGTTTCCATCATCGTCTTCTTATGTCAGTATTGCCACCTTCTTAATTTCCACTGTTGTGGTTGTCTTCCTTCCCATTCACATCATTTGCTTCTGCATCATTTGCAACTTCATTGCCTTATGTTCCTTCCTTTACATCATCATGTTCTTCATTTGCACCAATATTGCCACCTTCTTCATTTCCGTCATCACTATTCACATCACTGGGCCAGCCCCGCCCCTTCATCCCCATCCCAGATCAGCAACTCATAATGGCCCCGAGCAACCAAGCCCCCAACACCCACAAAATGCAGACCCATCACTCTGGAATGGGCCCCAGGGACCCCCTTTACAAACCAAGCAGAAGCCCCCCTGAACCCCTGTCAAATATAAAATTGGGTGACATGACGCTCCTCGAAATCTCCTCCTGTGAGATGGGTTTGCTTCCCTTGGTGCTGACCTCTCTCCTTCTGGGGCTGCTCTTGGAAGCTTTGGTACAAGGCCCCAGGTTGGATACAAGTCCCAGGCAGGCCCCTGGCGAAGGCAAAGAGACATCTCTGCCACCTCTCTGGGCAATGTGTCTCCATGGCATCAGTAGCTCAGTCCAAGTGGTACCCGCTCCTCAGGACCCACATCCACTGGTGGCACTTGAAGATCTTTAAACAGAAGAAAGAACATGGTCCACTGGTTGCACTCCCAAGAGATGATGTGATGGGGCATGATGCTGGGGGAGGGAATTGAAGCCTGGAGGAGGACGAAACACTTGTAAGGAGTTGCAAAGGCAGCACAAGCCGTCGAGTGCCATCTGCTGCTATCTGGAGATCATGTTAGCTCTGCGAAGGACATGACAGTTAGGGGGTCTGCCTAATATGGAAGAAAAAGCAGGAATGAGCTCAGTGGTGCTGCATCTGCTCTCCCAGGCTACAGACAAGCAAGGAAGGGGTCTGGAAATTGTATAGATCCACAGACTGGCTCAGCACAGCCCCGATGCAGAGCTCAGCCCTGTCCCTGTGCTGCAGAGGGAAGTGTTTCAAGGTGATGTTTTTCTTGCCACCAGATGTTAATAACATGGTATGAGTTCCTTGCAGACAAGCAACTGCTGCCCTTTTCTCTCCTCATTGCAGAGCTCTGAGATGATGTTTTTTGCTGCTGCAGGGACGGATGGCTGGTTTTCATGGACCTTGCTGACGCCACACTGGGTCTTCAGCAGCAGAGAGGACAGAGCAAAGCCGACAAACGTCTTGCAGGAGCAAAGGAGCAGCTGTAGCTCCCAAATAAGTTGGGTTCTGCCATTCTGGTCCCAGTGGGCCAAATCCAGCATTCATGCAGAGCAACTGGGAAGCTGTTTAGGCAGTGTTCACTGCTTCCACAACCCTTCCTTGCCTTCTCCAGATGGACTGAGCTGCTGCACCAGGATGTGATCTATGGGTCACCAAAGGAACCTCAATGCAAAAAGGCGTTTGACACACAAATGTCTTCTTTCCTCTACCATAGCACACAAAAACCCAAATCATGCCTTAATCATGACAGGTCTTTGGCAGAATACAGGGGAAACATTCTGTAGCAGCATCACAACCCAAATCCCCTCTCCCTTGCCTGACTCAAAGAAATGCAACTCCTTCCCTTGACTTCCTCCCTTCTTGATCTTTTGGTAAATGCAAAGCAAGGTTTGGCTCTGGTGTCCATGCCTGGTCTTGGGGCATGGTGAGCTGTGCCCACAGGCCTTAGGCTGCTGGATTACTTCACTCTCAGGCAATGTTGGATCTGCAATTTTCAAGCAAGTGCTCTGGTGATTATTTTATTACAACCTCATGTGAGTTTGGCCCCTCCCGTCAGTCCCCTAAGAAAGACTGACTCCGTGAGGAGGGCAGGTTCATTTGTCAGTGGTGTAACAGCTGCAGTTAAATCCAGTTCTCATCCCCACTGTGCAGCTGACCAGCTTGTTCGCAAGCCTGCCCTGATCACATCTCCTCCTCTATGTGGTACTCAGTGCTGAAAATGGTGAACATCACAGAAATGATGAGACAATTTCTGGTTGGAAAATGTTTCAATGTCTTATGCCAGAACCCACCTTGTGCACTGAAAACCCTTTTCTTTCTCATCAAGAAGTAAAGCAAACAGAAAAATTATGCTTTTTTCCCCCACCTAGATGGGTCATTGAATGTTGTGAGTTACTTCATGGCATCCTTTCCATGACCCCACCAGCAGCAGGACAGGTCTGGGGGGAATCCACTCCCAATGCTGGGAATGGGGGATACCAGAGCAGTGCTGGAAGTTGGTATGGAGGCAGGGGTGGAGGGGACTGGCATGTGCTGACTCTGCCAGCAACACCTGCTCATGTGTGAGTCAACTGCAAGGCAGGAGGCTCTTGAGAGAACATAAGAAGGAAAGTAGATATTTAAGAAATTAGTCACAAACATAATGGCTTAATCAAGAGTCTGTTGGAGGCATTTGGGCTCCCTTTCACCAGAGGCTGCTCCAGCCACCTGGGCCAAGATGTGGGGGTGAGTGGTCTTGTTCAATAACATGGCTAGTTCTTGGCATCCCTGCATCTCTCCACACCTAGTCCCATGCCAGCATCAGGGAAAAACCCTCCTGCCACATACCTGCCCATGCAGGGTCTGTGAGCCAGCCTAGGAGACTGATCTAGCTGGAAAATAACACAGGGAAAGAGAAAAGAAAAACTGTATTTTCCCCACACTCAATTCAGATCTCTGATGTCCTCACCAGACCCCAGTACCCTTCTGGAGGCATGGCCAAGAGGATGGAGCAAGTTGCTGGGAGGAAGGAGTGGGAAGGGTTGGTTTGGCTGAAACTCAGCTTGGATTAAGCTAATGAGTCCAGAGATGGGTTGTTGTCCTGGGCCAGTGTATCTGGACAGGCTGTCACACAACCCTGTACCACTCTGGTACCTGGGTCACCACACCCATCCATGTGGGCATCACCTTCAGGCCTTCAAAGACTCCAAAAGAGACAACACAGTGGCAGCCTCCCCTCATTCACACTCCCTGATACTCCTTTAGCTGTTGCTGTTTATCATAGCAGCAGGTCACAACCGGGGTACCACTCCAGTCCAGACCAAGGGAACAGAGGGATGAGATGCTGAAAAGCTTTTGCATGTTTATGCCATTCAGATTTGGCAACTTCAGTGCAAAATGAACACTGAAGGTAAAGCAAGGGCATGTCCCGAACAGGGAAATAAAGATTATTTCATGAATAAAGAAAATTCAGATGGAATCATTGGAACATAAAAATTCAAAAGCTGAAACTACCTTGTATTAATAGCTGTCTACTTCAAGTTCTGTCTGGAATATATCCTACTAATAGACAGGATCAGAGGCACACTGCTATTAGTCAATTTAGTTGAAAGGTTTCTGCTGAGACATTTTTGCTCTCAGAAACTGGTAAATTTTACAATAAAAAAGCATTTCTCTAGTCCTATTCTCTATAAAAGAAACAAGGTTTTCCTGAGGAAAGCTGAAATGGTGCACTGCAGCTAAAACTTCATTTTGTCAAAAAATATCTTGGCTGGGAAAGGTCAGGAAGAGAGAAGGAGTGGATTTTCCTGGTCTACTCTAGCCATTAGCCACTTTGTGGTTTGATATATTGATTTCACGACCTCTAATAAAAAGTTAAGCTACAGGACAAGAATGAGTCCCTGCATGATAAAATTATTTTTTCACTCTCTACAAAATGCTTCAATAAATGTTTGGTGCAGTGAAAGAAGTTCTGATAAGAGATATTGTCAATAAATTCCCAGCTGCTTTAGGATGTAAACATAAAAGACCAGCATTACAAAAAAAAAAAAAAAAAAAACAAAAGAAAAAACAAACAAAAAACCCAAACCAAACCAAAAAACCCCAAACAAAAAAGAAAAGAATAACAATTTATGTTAAGACCATTCAGGACAAAAAAAAAAAAAAAGGCTGTCGCTGTAAACAAAACTAGGTGTTTGAATTAGATCTTTAGTTTGGTTAGTCCACCTACTTCAATCTGGCTCAGGAATTGAAGGCAGAATCTGGATTTTCAGTGTACACCTACTATTTGATTATCTGGCCTATGAAAATGTGCTATCAAACCTAAATTTTTTCTTCTCATCTGTTGCCTGAATACAAACCCTTTGCACAAAGAAGTAAGACTATGGCTACATTTTCCTTATGGTAAAACAAATGGGAACAAGGAGGGAATAAAAGCCACCAGCAAAACCCACTCCTTCTGTTTAAAATTATAGATGTAAGCAAAGAGCCCAGGGAGCAGCCCATATTAGGCAAAGTGCACTCTTTTCTTGTAAAAAGTTTGAAGAATTGAGGGTCTGCTCTCCCCACTTGCGATTGTCAGCGCGCTTGTGTACTGTGAATGAAAACAAGAGGAGATGTGAGGATAGGGGAGCAAAGGGAGGGGCTTTCAGCTCCTCTCTGCAGGCACTGAGGGGAGGATGGGTGATGAGACCTGCACAGGGGGAAATCACAGGGCCACCCCAGCTTTGGCGTGGTACCCATGGCATCACTGCTGCACCTGCTCTGCAACCAAGGGGGCACCTCTTGGTCAGCCTTCCCTGGAGATGGGGCAGCTGGAAGGAGAACCCCATCCTGCATCCCAGGGGCTTGTCCAGGTTGTCCTACTCTGTGCTCAGCCCCATGCCTGATGGAGATTTGGCTTGGCATCCCAAAGAGCACCCTGCTCTCCCAAAGCACCACCAGACAGACTGTGCACAGCCAAGACACAACACCCTGTCTGTGTTGGCAAAATCAAAACTTGTTTTAGCTCTGAGAGCCTCACTGTATGTGGCAGCACTGGGTAACCTAGTGAGGGCATGGCGAGCAATCAAACCTGCTTGAAGCACCGTGTAATGCTATACCTGGGTCAGGATCCCAGGTATGATTTCTGCCAGCTCTGCAGCTGAAAAAGTGCTTTCTGGTGTCTGGTCTCTATCAAGCTTCAGGGATCAGATTGGTTTATGAACCTGCTTATATTAAAAGCAAACAATTCATCACTGCGGATTTTCCATGGAGTTGCATTACTGTTGTTCCTCTGGTTCCACAACTACCTGCCCCCCAAAAAGCTCGAACCTCAACCCAGGCTTCAGGGAACTATGCAGCCTGGGGTGACCCTGTGGGTACCTCTCCCTCCTTCTTCCCCCAAGGCACATCTCAGATTTGGCATTTTTAATCTTTCTTTTTAATTTTCCTGTCATGCAAGGTGTTTTCAATCACAAACATCACAAAAAGGGTTCTGGTGTATAATATGAGAGAGAACAGTGCACAATCTACCCTTTACACACAGTTTCCTTCTTTACATGCCATGGCTTTTGGGTTGGATACCCATGATCAATAAGGTGTGGGGGTTTTTTCCAGATAGACTCCACATACCATACAGTATGTTTAAAATTGCTGCATCAACAAATCAAAGTAAACAACCTTCTCTCCTCCATGAGATGATGAAAAACATAAATTATGTAGTCTTTAAACAAATGGTAAAGAGTTTCCTTATTAGGCTTCAGGGTCCTGTGTGTGTATATGCCCATTGTAAAATCCTTGTCATTCCTGGGTCTGTAGGTCTGTATAATGTTCCCTACAGGTTCAATCAAGTGGTCAGCATACCAGGCTTGGGCTGGGGGATTTGACATAGACACACGCTCATCCATGAAGATAGAGATATACAGATATAAATATATATGTGTGTTTATAAACTACAGTGAAAAAGTTAAAATCTCTGCTGATTCTTTTGCAAAAATTTTCTTGAGAGTGAAAGCTTGTGTTGCTTTCAGATTTTCTCTTTCATTTCCCTTCTGTAGTATTTTATCCTTTTCTTGACTTGCATAGAATTGTCTCTTACATTCAACCTTCTGTTTTACCAGGTAAGAAAAACACATCATGCCTGTCTGGAAACACAACCTTGCCCTTCCCATCCATATGAGCTCTAGTCCACCTCTGTGTCCCTCAGACAATGGACCAAGTCACATTCTTCACCCACTGCCCTTCCCCACCCACCACCTTCTCCTGGCCACAGCCACCAAAGCACCTGGAAACTAGGAGAGACTTTGGTTGAAAACTGAAAAAAGACACTGAAAACACTGACTAAAATTGTGACAACACCTTTGCTCAGTCTCTCCATGGCTGGGTGAGCTTCCCAGGGGCAGTGGGTGGGAAGAGCCATAAGGGCTGTGGCTGCTGACCCAACCTGGCCATCGTTGTGACTATCACCTGTCTGAGAGTGCCTGTGAGTGTGAGAGTCACAGCACTGGCTATTCCCTTCATAAATAATTTTGCTTGAATAAATAGTGCCTAGTTCATTGTACTCATTATGGGAATTATCTTGAATAAGGCAAATACTGAGGTTATCAGAGAGATATGTCTTATCTAAGACAAGTGGCAATTTTTAGGGGGGTCATCACTGTTGACTGATTAAACACGATCCTGATGGGATGTCTGGCATGTACTTAGCCATAGAAATGCCTAGCTTTTTCTAGGTGGCCTTTGAGAACTAAAGCCTGACCTGGTCTCTTGCCCAGCTTCTATTTCCTATGCAATTACCTGTTATCTCAAAGCAAAGGTACAACAGAGAAGGAGAACTAACAAGAACTCTGCAAAATGGGGTGCTGGACCACAGTGAAGCCTCCAAGTATTACAACAACAGAGCTAAGAAGTGTGTGTAGCCAAGTGGACTTGATATCTCACTGTCCTGGCCATTCTCCATCTGCTTTCTACAGAAGCTTTAACCCCACAATGTGGCTGTGTCTCATTTGAGATGTAACTCACATGAAAGATAGAAAACCTTTCAAGTTACTTTAACTGGGTCAGAACAACCATCACAGGATCAAGCCACAAAACTGCAGTCTGAGGATTATCTTTTTTTTCCCCCCCTCTTACTTTTCATGGACTGTTAAGTAACTGTTTATATATTTGAAACTATAAATAGGACTGGAAAATCAAGTAAACACATGTAAATCAGCAGCATTAAGGATGTCTTTAACTACATTGTTACTTCAATTTTCCTGCCTCATTCATAACAATTGCTCTTTCCAGTAGCTGAGCAGGTTGCCAGCATTGAGGAGTCCACCAGCATGAATCCCTGACAGACCTGGTGGCCTTACCTCTTTGGAAAAGCTGGGAAAATGAGAAACTAGGACATTAAGGTCAAAACTGACACTTTCCCTATTACTAAGAGTGCTCCGCTTGAGATTTTTCTGAATGTTCCATGTTTTATAACAAGCAGACTTTGTGGTTTGAACATAAAGACTTTGCACTGCCTGTGACATCTGGAAATATGAAGTTAAGTATTAATGCAGTGCTTGTGCCCTTACAACGCTATTGAAGCACAGCCAAGTCAGTGGATATCTCCCACCTCTCCCCTCTCTTCCCTCCCCAGGTGCATGTGCACATGCCAGTTCAGCAGACCCAGAAAGGGACAGGAGAGACAAGAGAGAAAAAACAGAATGATCAGTGATGACCAGGGACTTCACCTTGGCTCGCCATGTGGAAGGCACTCAGGTGCTATAAAGTGTGGTGGCAGTGTATCCACAGTAAAATAAATGAGTGTCTCATGCTGGTCATAGAGAAAATGCAGAATACACTAAAAAAATTTCATGCCAGTACTTTGCCATGTACTTTGTGCAGCTTGCATGATGGGAGGCGCAGGGTAGAAATGATTTCTCCAGCCTGGTGTTCAAACACCCTCCTCAGACCATCTGTTCTCCCTCATCTAGCCCACCACCTGCTTTCTTCAGCAGTCACTGAAAGAGCCCTTCCAGAGCCCTGTGTGCTCTCAGTGAGCCCCCAGCCCCTACTGAAGCACAAGGACTGAGATGCTGGAGAGAAGCAGCACACAGCACAAGAGGTGAGTCTCCCACCTTCTCTTACAACCTCCAGCCAGCTGGATTCACCTCGTGTCTGGGAGCAAAGCAGAAGGAAATCACCCCTGTCACTGCCACTGAGCTGGATTTCCCTCTGCACCCTGTTTGGCTGCCTATCCCCAGGCCTTGGGAGAAACCAGGGAATTCATGGCACATGGACACCAAGTTGTTCACCATTCCATGGGAATACTGGCCATGTGGGAGACATCCCAGCTGCGTACTGAATGTAGTCTTGGCCAGATGGCACAAGGTCTTGATGGAAACCAGTCTATGAGTTTAGTTAAGGAGAACATTTTCAATTAAATGGGCATTTTCTAAGGTGATGAGCAATTTGAAGGTGATTTTTGTTTTTGATTTCTTAGTACATGCTTGCACTTGGCTTCTTAAAATCACTGCTCTTTAAACATGCCAAGGTAAGACTATCCAGTGTCTTCTCTGCTTTTGGCACTGTCAGTCCTTCATGGTGCCACATTACTTTTATCTGATTACTTCTAGTCAGACATCCCTGCCCATGCCATGGTGGCTGGAACTAACGATCTTTAAAGTCCATTCCAATCCAAGGCATTCTGTTATTATATGATTCTAATTTTACTTGTCCCACCTGGTAAGAATCTCTAGGAGTATCAGCCCTCACATGCTCACCCTTGGCTTTGAAGCAGAAAGGTTAATTATCTGGGAAAGTGAGCAAAAATGTATTTACTTGAATAATAAACCCCAACAAAATAAAACAACTCATGCAAGGAAAGCTAGAGATAAGCACTTAAAAATTTTACATACCTGACATTTTACCTGAGCCGAGATTTTTCTGCCATGGCTATTTCAATTCAGTTTAATATAAAATTAGGGACCTGACTCCTGTTTCGTCTATCTCACTGAAAAAAACCCCCAGAATACAGCCATTCTATTCCGAGGAACTAAACAATTTTAAAAGGGACTGGAGGTCAGCAGTAGGCGTAGGAAATCTAGGCAAATTTACATGATGTGGGAGTCCCCAGCTTTTCAGCCACAGTGTAGCTATTAAGCGCAGATCAGCAGTTCATTATGGTAATGTTGGCACAAGGTACAAGGTAGCAGATGACAGGGTAACACGTTTCAAGCGATCCCGTGAGTCAGATTTAGCTTTCTGTGAGGGCTGCTCACCATTATCTCCTGCAGAGACCCTTTCAGGGATCACTGTCGGGGGAACATGCACCGGAACGGTCTCTCCCTTTAGATGGAGAGATGCCGAGAAAAGATGGAGCAGGAGGTCGATGCCTGCACACCCACACCCGGCGGGACCAGGCAGCCCCTCCATGGACCAGCAGAGCTTCAAAGCCCCATTGCAGCGTTTCCTACCCAGGGTGGAAACTACTGCCCATCCTTGCCCTCCCAGGACAGCCCCAGGAGCAGGACCAATAAATAAATTCTGTTTATATGCCCATTTCTTCAATTTAAATCTCAGGAGGGTTTGGGGGTATGTTTTTCTTTCATGCATAGTGTCCTTGAGATGCATCCCACATTTTCTGCTCTCGATTTTGCCCGTGCATGCACTGATTGTGTGGATATTGCCTTATCTTTATCCCAGCTAAGCTTTTTTATCTGGACTCTGCTGTTTATTGCTTAATACATCCCCATATAGTCATTTGGCGGCTGAACACATGCCTTGTGAAAGGAAGAAAAGAAGTGGAAGGGCACTTAAAGTAGATTTAAAGACTTATTACAGTAACCAGCAGTGTGCCAGACACTATACAGCTGAAGCATTGAATACGATTTAAAAACCTACCAAACCCAAGAGAATTTAGGGTGATTTTTCTGTTATTTCTCTATCTCTCATTACTGGCTCAAAATAGTGCTTTTCAGTCTATAGACCTGTACCAGCACTACTTTTGCACATGGGTTAAAAGAAAGACTCTGAGCACAGGCACACAGATCTCCAGTGGAGATAAGAATTTGCAGCCTGTGCTTCCAAGCAGGTGCCCGGTGGTGCTGGTGGCTGGATGAAACGTCCTCCTGAAGGCTCAGGGAGAAGGAGCAGTGCCCATGACCCAGCAATCCACCACTCCACGGAGAAGATCTGCTAATGGCATTTCTTATCTCTTGGCAAAAGCTGCTGATTACTGTAATTTCCATTTCCACCCGTTCCCACCTCCTGTTAGGCCATTTTGTCTCCTGCAGCAAGGTGGAATAAAATATCTGTGGCGCTGGTAGGCAGTCACCTCAGTGGCCAGTAAAGCCAGACCTGCAATGCAGCTCACTTAGAAAGTCATTGCCATGATTTAGAGATAGTCGAGTGTTTTCTTTGCTTCTCCCTCACTGCTCCTTCTCCATCCCTTTGGTTTTTGTCACCAGAACTGCTGTCCTAGTTTCTGGCTTCCACCACAGGCAGAGACACCCACAGTGACCAGCTCTGCCTGGTGTGTGGCTCAGCCTGAGCCAACACCTACACAGCTCCTGGGGAAACAACCTGCTCCATCAGGTCACAGTCCTTCCTGCACTGTCATAGGAGGACCTGGAAACAGAAGTATTGCTGTGTCCAGTATGCAGATCCAAGAACTGAGCTTACAATCCCAAAACAGGCACCTGACCTCTCCAAAGTGTTTGCTGAGCCATCCCAGTTTTCATACCTTCCTTTCCCAGGAGGTCCCTGGATGAAAGGCAAGGGTTTGCATTGCTTATGCTACAGATCTGTGTTTTTTGGTGGGGAAATCAGTTGTCTGTATCTCCCAAAAGGTGGGTGCAAGGGACAGCTCTTCTGGTGCAGCAGCACTGCTCCTTGCTTTCCTTTCCCTGCACAGAGGGCAGGCAGCCAGGGATTGGCCACTCCAAGGTGAGCTATGCTACAGGGCCAGGGCTTGGAGCCCCTCAGAGGGCAGCAGTGTTTGGATGTGGGAGCTTCATTCAGCCTGCAGTGAGAGCAGAGCTGGATTTCAGCAGGGCTCAAAAATACCAAAGTAAAGACATCCTGTGATTTAAATAGGGCCGACTTTAAATATCTGACTTAAACATTCACTTGGGAAAGAGTTTACCTTTAATCCTTCCTCCTCGAGCCAGAGGCAAGGATCAGTCCCCTTCATTTTCCTCCTATTGTACAGCACCCTCTGAAAGAGTGATGTTTAGATACACCGGTGACAGGCACATCATGAACTCCTTAGAAAAATAAATTTGCTTTGACTGTTTTAAGGTAATTGGGGATTTACTACCTTTAAAGCCCAAAGCCCCACCTCTTCAGTGTCTGGGTTGGTTTGAATAGAATTCAGGGGCCCAGTGTTCAACCTGGGCTTTGAATAGAATCCCACAAAGTATTTGCTTCGTTCAGACCCTGAACATGATGGCAAGAGCCCAACAAGTGAGTCAGTGAGGTTCTGTGGATCTGTTTATCAGACAGCCACAATCATTTGTGGAAATGTCTTTTGTAGCAACAGAAGAGTCTATTTGATGGTAGCACTGACTAATGTAAATGAGGATTAATTAATGTTTTCCTGCAGTGATGTTGGCACTGATAGTGCCTTCTTCATGTAATTTAATTTCTATTGACAGGCTGCTAATGGAAATGGATAGCAATGGGTGTCTCTTCCATCAGGCATGCTCTGCCACAAAAATAATTCTCCAAACTGGCAGTTGGACTCATTCTTTGCTGGAAACGTTAGGCAGTAAAAGAGGATGAGTCAGAAATGGGAAACAAAGGGACTTATTGTCTAATTCACAGCAGTTGTCTCCCAGGTATTTGCACCAGGATAAGTTTGGGGGGTTCAGGTCTGGCTTGGGCTTAGCTGCCCTTGAAGACCAGCTTCAATTCAGCTCCAAACCATGGATGTGCAGCTTCACAGTGGGAAGGAGCATAGTTAAACTGGGCAGGAGAGTGTGCAGGCAGTCCCATAGCTCAGGGCTTGGGAGGGGAGAGGCTCAGCTCCCAACCTCTGTCTCCCTGGCAGGCCAGCACAGCACCCAGGGAGGAAAGGTCCAGCAGGGTTAACGTGCACCAAGTCATATCCTTCTCTCCCCTCAGAGAAACCCAAAGTAGCCCCTGCTTTGAACAGGGTCCCAGGAAAGCCACTGGTGTTATACTGAAGCAGTAAGCAGAAACAACTGCTGGTGTTCAGGGATGGTTTGAGCCCAACAAAAGACTCAGTTTAGGACCCCTCTATGAATGGAGTAAAACAGGCCAGTTTTCCTCTGGTGTTCAACTCCATACTGCCACAATTGCTCTCTTCAATGTTTTGAAGCGCAGTTGGGGAATTGCAGTTTCTCAGAAATCATGGAAGTAGGAGAACAGAAAGAAATACTCTGGAGAAAAAAAAAACAAATTCCCTCTTACCTAAATAATTCATGTACAAATCCACAGTATCCTGGATTAAACCATGACACGTGCAAACATTTTTCTGTTTTATGTAATTAATTTTGCACATTCTTCACTTTTTGAGCAAAGCTAGACCTTCTAAGACTCCTTTTGTTCATGGGAACTCATGATGAATTTCTAAAGAACCATGATTTTTTCCTGTACTGAGGAAGCCCCACACAAGAATGACTGAAAGGTCCCCCAGAACACTGAGGAATTACCACCAGTGCCTGACATATGCCATCACCCTTCTTCTTGCAGAACTGAATATCAGGGAACCATCTTCCAACATCTCTGTATCTTCAAGTTCCACAAATGCCTGACACCAAAGAAATGTTAGCTATTGAAGGTCTTCCTGTGATCACCATAAATATTCAAGGCCACATTTTGGGTCATACTGTTGCTTACATGACAGTTGGTAGAAAAATACCTTGAAATGCGAAATGTGCCTGGTGATAATAAGTGGTAAGGCTGGAACAAGAGCAACACACAAACCTGCCAAAACCATCCCGGAAACAAGGCACAGCAGCACTTCTCTGAAAGGCAGGACGAGCCCTGTGGCCAGTAGTTGCCCCACAGTTCTGCTTGTCCCCACATGTAAGGGCCTGCAGCTCTCCCTCTAATCTGATCACCCATTTACCTGCTCACCATTAACATTTGCTTAATCCTCATACCTTCACTGAACTCCATCCTTGTCCTTTCAAAGGAGAGCAATAACTTCTCCCCTCCGGGCATGCTGCTGCTATCCCCATTCTCTGTCCAGACTAGAGGCTCAGTTTGGTGCTTCTGGTGTGCTCTGATTGCAGCAGAAATGAGGAGGGTTTGGCATCTTGGAAAATGAAATCTATGCCATCTAAAGTCGAGCATCCAGAAACAGAGGATGCTGAAGTTATGAGGGGCTGTGGTGTCCAGGTGAACCTCAGTGGTACCCCCTGCATCAAGATCCAGGTCTGAGTGACATCAGCTGGGCTCAGAGCTATGCCCTGGGTGGTGGCATCAAAGCTGTGGTAGCCCAGTCTTCACAAGCCTTCCCAAGCCCCTGGTAGCTGAAACCATTGCTGCAGTAGCAATTTTTTCCCTGCTGCCTTCTGAGGTCTCTCCTTGTTGCTGTGAGCAGGGAGGAGCCAGCTGTGGGGACCAGACTCCCTGTTTCCCAGAATGGGCACACTCAGATGAGGAGCCAATCCCACTGAAAGTCCTCAGGAGGGCATCCACACCTGGGTGGGATGCAGCAGCATTCTCCATCCCTCCTCTGAATGATGCTGAAACAAAGACAACTGTGCCAGGAGATGGAGAGTGAGCTCTCCAGCCTCATGCTCAAGGCACCCCTAAAGAAAGCCCTGTGCATTTAAATTTGAACAGATGCTCAAAGAGCTGGGGAAACAGGTACAGGAACACAGGGCTTTTCACTCCCTGCCATTAAGCAAGGCCAGGGTTATATGGAGGTATAGTGACCCTCATCAGACAAGCTCACATGGTTAAAGAAAACAGGCAGGTGTAAAGGTCTAAAATCCCTTCTTTGGGTTTGGAAGGGAAGAGACAGTTCCAGTCTAGGGATGTCTGAGCACAGTTTATTGAGTTTAATTTTGTTAATTACTTAAGGTAAGTGAAAAAAAGGGTTAGCACCTGCACAGAAGGGAGGACTATTAACGAGGTGATAAGGTTAAGGGAAAAAAAAGGGCAAAAATTACTGCCTAGGGAAGGGAGAAAGGTTAGTTCAAGGTAAGACCTGAGGAAAAGTGTTAATAAAAGCCTGCAGAATCCTTGGCCTTTTGCAGCCAGCAGAGCTATGGAAGCTGGTTTCCAGGCTCACCTTTGTCACAGAGGTATTTCTCCCCCTTCTCTCCCTTCCTACAAGCCCCTGCCTGCACAAAGTTCTAAGCATGCCACCTGTGACTGGACACCTATTGTGCTCCCCAAAAGGCAAAGGGGACGGTGCTTGGACCTGTCCTTCTTACTGAAATGCTCTAATTAGGTGATGGTATGGAAAGTGACTTCAGTCCACCTCCCATCCCCTTCCTGCCTGGGGCACGGACCTGAGCTGCAGCCCTGGCTACCTTTAACAGGAATGCCAGCTGGGGGATATGCACTATGACTTCTATTTCCTCTTTCAGTGTATTACAGCCATGCACTGTAGCTGCTGCCTGGACTGAGCCCCTCATTGCTGACAAGATCTTAAACCCCAGTGGTGCTGAGGCAGCAGGCAGGGGCAAGCAGGAATTCCCACCCAGATCAGAGACTTGTAGCGGGTGACTTGTAGGTCAGTGCATTCATGTGCTGGACAGAAACTGCAGCTGAGTGCCACTGGGTGCTTGATGCTCAGTGCTCCCAGTCGGTTCTCTGGCTATGCCCACACATGCTCCTTGCCATGGATTTGACTGTGCTGAGGACTCTGATTTTACAGGGCTGCCTCAAGGCTTTGCTGACAGGGCTCAGTATGGGCAGTTGCATCCAACACTGGGCACCCACGGGACAGCACAGCTCAGAGATCTCATGCTGAGGCTGATCATCGACCTGCTCCCACCCATGCAGTAGTGGGTGCCCAGCAGCACCCTTGTGCAGTCCTTGAAAGACACTGTCCTGACAGAGGCACTGCTAAGGAGGTTGGGCAGTTCGGGGGTGGGGGCAGGAGAGATTCAACTGTGGTGCTTCCTCTTAATTTTATCACCTGTATCCTTTGCTGAATGGAGCTGACAGCAGCCCTGCACCAGGTTATGTCCCACTGGAAGCAGCACAGGGTTGCCCAGAGCCTGGCAGATGCCACAGTGCTGGTACTGAAACAGTTGTATGAATGACGGGAGATGTTTCCTGAAAATCACTTTTGCACCATTAGGTGATTCTGCATTTTGAGCTTTGACAACCATCTTAAAAACCACTCCCATACATTTGACCCCCGAGAGGCTGAGCACTGAGCTTCTGCATGCCAGCTTCAGTATTTTCTGCTGGGCTACTGATAATTTATTCCTCCCTCCCTTCCCCGCGCCGTGCATTTGCTGCTTGCTAAGTCCATGAACTGACCTCCGTGAACACATCCATTTAGATCTTCTGTCAAGGGGATGTGACCAGAAGGATTCACTTTCTGCTGGATCCAGCAGGAGCACCTAGCAGCATCTGACGAGCATGCTTCCTGATCTTCTGATAATAATACCATGTCACCCTACATCTTCAACACTCCCACCCCACGCAGGCTTTCCGTATCAGTTTCATTTACAGAACACAGTAATTATCTGTTTCACACATGAAGTTTCCAGTGGCAGCCCAGCATTGTTCAGCTGGCGGTGTTTCAGCGCAGGTTGTAGTCTGCTCTCGCAGCCCGAGAGGTAAACAAACAGCCTATTTAATAAGTACCAAATTCTGTCAGTGCACGTAGTTACCATGGTGAGAATTCCCGGCGCGACGCCGCAGCCCTTGGTCACTCCAGGCAGAAGAACGTGGGCGTTTCAGATCACAACACTCTGTTTACCAAGGTGGGTCTGAAACGCATCGGAGGGCAGGGGCGGAGGTTGCCGGAACGGGGAGCCTGCTAAGGAAACTGGCAGAAACAAACCCTCCCGGATGCGAAGGTTTCGGAATAATCGAAAACCAGCTCAGGTCAGCGGCGCCGGATTCAGCGCTGGCTGAGAGCTGTTCTGTTGCATTGGTAGTTTTCAGGGCAACCCGGATCACGCACGGATCCAGAGCAAAAAAAAATCTCTGGGCACAGCAGTCAGCAAAGGCACCAACGGGCAGCTGCAGATGGAGAAATATCTGCGCTTTCAGCCCTCGGGGAAGGCTGTGCAGGAGAGATGAGAGAGCTGATAGCACGTTGCTTGATCTGCCTGCTGCATCCTCGCAGCTCGAGGAAGATTGCAGGCTCCAGGGCTGTCAAATCGTCAACTTTCACTTGGTTTGACAACAAACTCACTTCACATATATGGTTACATTTAAAGAAAATAAGAGTAAGAAAAAAAGAAAGCTGTTGGAGCAAGCAATGCCCACAGATGCTTCCTAGAAGTAGAACGTTATTTTGCGATCTGGCACCAACATTTTAGCAGCCTATAAAAGGTAAAGTTGGTACTACAGCCAGCCATTTGTACTGTGCAAATAAGAGCTGTGAATATATTCTGGAAGTAATGTCAAAGAGGACCAGATGGGAAATGAGCAGCATTCATTCTAATTTAACAAAGACAGCTAACCCAGAATATGCATTAACATGTAGCATTTTTCATCTGCCTCCATTCAGAACAGATTCTCAGTATCACTTCCAAGGAAAGGAAATTGAAGGAATACTTGCTCCTTGGTGAATAACTGTTCTCTCATAATTGGAAAAGTTTGGCATCTGAAGCTAGCTGTAATATGTTTTCCCTGGAAATGTATGCAAGGACACAATACACCCACAAACCCCTGCGTTTGGGCATGCAGCCAGCTCCATGTGTTTTGGTCCATGCTGGATGGATCCAGGGTTTCAGAGGCCTTGGACAGGTTGCTGGCCTGCAGAGAGAGATTTCATAAGTCAGGGCTGTGAGGGGAGGCTGTGCCAGTCGTACAGAGGGTCTGATGCCAGAGCTGGGGATCTCTCCTCAGCCCCAGGTCAGTTTGCACCTTACAGCAACAGCAGGTCTGATTCCCTGTTCCTTTGCATATATACGTCACAGTCTGTGTGTGACACATGCTTTGGACACACATTTTGAGGTCTGAAACTGAATTTGGAGGCTACCAAATCTTAGGTGTACATTTTAAAAATGTAAACTAATTTTTGGCTTTTCCAGGATGCATCAAGTAGGGTGAACCAGTTTGAGGGGAGGGATCCCAGGTACAATAAGCTGAAAGATTTCTTCATGTGTTTAGTAGAACTTCTGATCTTATTTTAAAAAAAAAAACACTATTTCCATTCCCTCTTTTTTTTTTTTTTTTTTTTTTAAATCTCTTCCTTAAATATTTAGAAGGGATTAACTGCAGAAAACAAGCCACATCCTGAACCTTTTTTTTTGCAACATAAACTCAGAATTGTAAATTACTGGAACCTCTCTCCACTTCCAAGCTCCTTTGTGTAAAATGTCTTTTTTTGAAGTCCAGAACTGCTGCAGTTCTCCCAAACACCCCATCCTGACACATCACAAAGCCAAAGTTTCATAGCATTCAGCGCAGTGGAGCTCTGCATTTTAAACATGCAAATTTACAACAGCAGTACAACCTTGACATACAACAAATTAACAGGTATCAGCTCCATTCCAGAGCACTCATCTGTTGACTGGGAGAAATGGCCAGACACAACCCATGACCCACGTTTTCTCAATATCCCAGGCATCCCCTGAGCCAAATTCTGCCCCGTGAGCAGCTTGTCCTGATCCTATGACAGGGAACCCTGGTGCAGAACCTCTCTCTTAAAAAAAGCAGAGCGAAAGCCTGAAAACCAGTTGAGGTCAGACCAGATCACCACCAAGTTTCTATCTGACCTTGAAAAGCTGATCAAAATGCACAGCTCTGACTGCAAGTTGACACTGTACACAAAATACTTTTTGTACAACTGATGTATTTGGTTAAATGGATGCCTTTGGTGCCTTAGGTTTCTCTGTGCAGAATCCCATTTGGAGAGACTACATGTAACTCCTGACCAGTGACCCGTGTCTGCAGCACAGAAATCCTCTTCCTATCTTTCTCATTAATACCTGTAGTACATCCAGTTGTTATCTGAAAAAGGCACATCCAGAAGCAGAATAGGATCTCAAACTTTCCAGGCTAAGATTCATCCCTCAGTGCCAGAGACAACTGTGCTGACCTAGTTTGGTGAGAGACCCAGTGGACTGGGGACCAAATCCAAGAGCAGTACCCAGCTAAGGTCTGCAGCCAGCTCCAGATCACTCCCTGCAGAATCACCCAAGTCCCTGCATTCCCTTGTACAGGGTCACTGCACTGACATGTGTGTGCTGTGTAATTTGCTGTGAACAAGACACAGTGGAACCTGCTGGAAGTGGTGGCAGCCTGTTTCAGGACCTGCTTCATCACTCCTTTGTGTGCTGAGCAGGTGCAAACCTGGTTATCAGTGAGTGAAGCCAGGCACATGCTTTGAGGCTCACTTGTTCAAGGCTTTGAGAGTTCATAAAGCCACTGAGCAATGTGAGACTGCTGCTGTGTGAGTATTCTAGGGCTTGTCACTTTCAGGAACAAAAACACAGGCTGGAAAATAATCTTAACCTGCAATTATGTGCAGTATAGCGCTCCAAATCCTCTGCACCTCACAACCTTTTTTCCCCCATGCTTTCAGCCCCTGCAAAGCTAAGGTGCAGGTTGTCCCCTATTCATTATGGCTGGAGTAATGACTTATACAGGCTCTTGAAATCACTACCATTGCCAGCTAGGGCAAGGGAGGCAGCATGAATCTTTATAGGCAAGAGAGACTAATAATCTCCCTTCTCCTTTCCTCTAAAATCCTCCCTCACCCCTCCTCTCCCGGAACAAACACACTTTTTAAAAGGCTTTTAAATAATCTTATGTTCCTTAACAAAATTACAGCAGCAGTTTCCTCCTTTAATAGCACTCTTCTTCTTAGTAATCTTGTTTTAGCTACAGTTTTTGATGAAGAGTGCTGGTAGATGAATCATCTGTCGCCCCACTTGGTTATTTTGCCTGGCTCCAGGAAGAAGGAATTCTGTTTAGGAGCAAGGTCTTTTGTTAAGAAGAGGAAGCTCTCATTTATATCTGCTTTTAACTAGAAGTGATAAAAAAATTTATTTGAATGGTTAATCGTGGCATAAACAGATGAATTGTGAATATGAAACTGATCCAGCACAGTGGATAGCATGGCCCTGGCTCCCAGTCACTTATCTCAAATGAATTGAGCTGTCTCCTGCAAGCTAGAGGTCTGTTCCTGCACATTGCTTTCCTATGGAAAGCACTGGAAGGCATTGGCTGAAAGAAAAGTCACAGACCAAGGTCTGAGTGTTAATGGAGATAGAAGCACAAGTATTTTAGTTCAAGAGCTATGATGTGGAGAATCACTTCTCTGGCAACCTCAGCCATATAGAAGCCCAGAGAGAGAACTTTTTAGAAAGGTAACCGATTTTATTTATCAAAATATAAAAGGCTGGAGGTGTCAGTGAGAGAGAAGAAAGATTATATGAGCATGCACATCAGATCAAATTCAGCATCAAACAGCAATTCATATAAATGCATTAGTAACTGGAGAGAATCTATAGGAATGTCATATCTCTTGTCCATCTTTTTTCCTCTTTTTTGTCCCCATCTTTTCTTTGCTTTTTTTTTCTCTCAGTGTCACTGTGTAAGTGCAATACCTGGAAGAACCTCTCTTGTGCCTCTTTGCTGCTAACGCTGGACTGGCATGATGCTCATACTGGGACATCACCACGTTGTGTACAGCAATGCCAGCTACAGATCTGCACTTCCTTAGGTCTGACTACTTTGCTACAAAGCACATTGTGTTACAGTGGTCTCTGTGTGACAGAGGACCCTTACAAAAAAACAACCCCTGATTCTCCAATGCTGGGAAGGTTTTTCAGGTCATCAGAAATAAGGGACAGTATCAGCTGAGGATGTTGCTGTGCAAGATCCTAATATCAGTGGGGAGTGCATAAACTCCACTGACAGTGAGTAGGATGCTTTCAAATAAAGAAGAGAGAATAATAATTTTAAAGAAGTACCATTATATCTATGTGCATACCTGACACCTCAATACATTGCACCGTAGAAATTTATTGCACAGACAGATCTCTGCTTTCCTCCCTACTCACTGAATATGTCCTTCCCACAGACATGGTTATTTTATTGCATTTTCCTGATCTCTGCCACCTCCTCTTAGCAGGAAAGCAGTACCTCCAGGTCAGCAACAGCTCCTGCTCTGCCAAGTGGTTCAGATGTAGGAGAGTGATGTCAGGCCTCCCTCTTCTCACAGCAGATTATCAAAGATGACAGTGATTTACTCTGAATCTAGACTGGGTTTCATTTAGATGAAGTGCTAATTGTATCTTGGGTAATATTTCTATGAATTTTCCATGGGAATTAGAGATCTGATGTGTTGACATTTGGCTGAATTCAACATATTTGGAGTGCGTTTTCTTAGCATTGGTCAGGCCAATTGAAGTATGAAAGGAGGAAGGGGAAATTCCTTCCATGAATGAAGCACTAGCTATTTTTGTCACAAGTGGCATTGACTACTTCTAACTCTATTCCTGGAAATGAATGCATGGCTGTGCAGGTGGTATCATCAGGAGGATTTTGATTTGCTTCAACCTAGATGGACATTCCAAGAAAAAGAACTGGTGATCAGAGCTAGCACTCAACTCAAGACAGGAAGAACATCACTGTGCCCTGACCTGTTGAATTAATGCAACTAGGATCCACAAGGACTGATTTCAAAAGTGAACAGGTAAATATAAGAATCAAGTACTCAAGCAGAGCTACTATAAATAAGGAGAAATACCATTACTCATTAGAAAATCATTGGAGGGATGCTGAAGAGGGTAAGGCATCACCTGATGAAATCATAAAAACAGCATAAGGAATAAATAAGAAGAGATTAAAACCTTGCTACACAATGCAAATGAGAACTAAGTTTGACTACATAAAGAGAAGGAACCACTTGTAACATACAAGGGGAGGAATGCAGCTCGGGTGAGAACGACCATGAAACAACAGAGTTCACATGCCATAGGAAAGGAACGAAGGAAAGCAGTAAAATAAATACAATGGATTTCCAGAAGCCATATTTCAAAAACCTCCTAGAACTGATAATCATGAGAAACAAGTCTCAGAGAAAAGAAAATTCAGGAAAGTTTGCAGCACCTTAAAGAAACAATTGTAAGGACATCAATTCAAACAATCCCAGCAGAGCAGGGAAAACAACTGTTGCAGGAGACAGACTAGTTGCATAAATCATGACCACTTAATTGACTTCTAAAACGAGAGAAATAGTGTATTCAGAAAACGAAAAAGAGATTCACTTACATGGGAATGTAAATGAATAGGCTGAAGATACAGGGACCAAAAAAAAGAAAAAAAAAAATCAAGATGCAAAAAGAAATACAACCAAAGGGATCAACAACACATCAAGAAAACATAAAATACAGTATCAGTGACAAAGGTGATGGAAGAACTATCCAAGAGGGAAGAAAAACTGACAATGCATGATATAAAGAGAGTGGAAGCACTTGCCTTCTTTGCCACAGCTTTGAGTAAAGAGATCACTTTTACCCAAATGGTTAACACAATTAGTGCCACAGATGACAGGGAAAGATCTCAGTCTAGAAAGAAGAAAGAATAAGTAAAGAATACTTGCCTGGATTACATATAATGTGCTTAGACTGCTTGTTAAAGCAATCTCACGGCTGTTACCAGCCTCTGGGATCCCACAGAGAACCAGCAAGGTGTCAGAATACTGGGGAAGTGAGACATAACTCCTTTTGGGAAAAGGGAGGAGCTGAAGAATAAAGCACAAGCCAACATCATTGGAATTTACAGAGAAAATTAGAACAAATAAAGAAATATTCTAGAAACATCTGAAGTCAGTAGCATTATGCTGATACAAGAAAGAAAAGGGAAAAAATAAAAATATTTAAGCAAACATCATGTTGTGTGTATAGACAGGAGTGAATTCTGCCTGGTCTGTGATGTGTTCCTCTCATCTCATCCAGTGCTGCTAAGATCTCACTGGAATTCTTTGTCCAGTCTAGGGCACTGGGTTCCAAGTTCATTGAAGAACCAGAGCAGAGGGACTACAGTAGGACCACACAAATTATAAAGGTCTAACAATTGGGCCTACAACCACATAAGGTATCTTTTGGGGTTTTTTTTCCAGTGTAAAGGAGAGACATCAGAGGGAGGCACAACAGTAGTCCTCAAATACAAGGTCAAGAAGCGAGATCAAAGCGCAGTAATGCAGTAGTGTACAGGTTCTGATGGTTAACCACTAGCACAGGTTATTACAGCTAGGAAATTTCTGTCTGCGAGTATTTTTAAAAAGAGGTCAGATACTCACCTGTTATGCAAGAAGCAGGCACTGTTTGTCCTTCCTTGTGGAATGGGATAAACTAGACAATCTCTGGATCTGACCTTGTTTTCTGTGATTCAAGCACCAGGGAGGTCATAGGCAGAAGTTTTTTTGAGGCTGACTACAATGAGCCTGAGGAGCAAAGGCTGGTTTTGGGTAGCAGACACAGCATGGTTCAGTCGCTTTTGAGAAGGCTTCTCTGATGGGCTGTTTTCTGAACATCCACAAAGAAGGTAAGTCACTAGGAGAGCAAGAGAGTCACTAAGGGAGCAAATTGAGTACCAGAAGTGAGATCAGCTGAGCTGGTTTTCTAATCTTTTTTTTTTTTTCCCCCCCCCCAAAGTGACCAGTTAACACCGCCACCCTCACCCCAAGTGTTCACATTTTAGCCAGGGTTCAAACACAGGTGGTGATGAGTTGGGAGGAATTCTCAAAGACTGCATTCAGTGGTTCTCCTTCACTTTATCAATATTGCTGGCCTTTAGTACCCAACTGTACAAACTGAGTCCAACTGTCTTCTCAGGCCAGACTCACCATATGCTTCTGCTGGCAAAAGACCAGGCCCCACAAGAAGAAAGTATGCCAGGCTGCAAAGCTGAAATGATAGGAAACCACCCTTTTTCTTTTATTTTTTTTTTCCTTCCTTTTTCTTTCCTTTAAAGCCCACAGAGACTGGTGCCAGATCAGAGCTGGGCAACCACTGAAATAGGACGGTGCCAAGATCTTAGCTCCTTTCCTGGCACAGCTTCCATCAAGCATAACTTTACTTTCCTAGTAGTAGCTAGGAAGGAAGGCAAGTATAAGCACTACCTTATGCCTTCTCCACCTGGTCTTCTCTTGGGCTGTACCAGTAGCTCAATTCTAACTAAGAGAGAACACTCCTTGGTCTTATACTGGAAGATATTTTAAAACAGCATCTTTGCAGTTTAAGTCTGCTTTTCTTCCATGAAGAGTAAGCACATGTATGTACACACTTGTTAAAGACATTACATGAGCCATAAAAATCCAAGAGGACTTCAGTCAAAGTCAAGGGACAAGACATGTCTTTACCCTGCCAAGTCACAGCAGAACTAAAAATACCTTGCTCCAGCCAAGTTCCACAAACAAGAGAGAAAGAAATATCCTTCTCCTCTAGTTACCCTCTAGCTCTGTTCCTGAGGAGTATTCTCCATCCATATTCTTAGCCCTGGCCCATAAAGCTTCTCCTGCAAGAGGAAAGAGGAATTAATTCTTCACAGCTGAGTCTGTCCTGCAATGCCTTGATATCAGGACAGGCAGCTGTAGCTTTTCTGGCCAGAAAGGGAGGGTTAACTCCTACCCTGCCAATTTTCACATGGACAACATCCAAAGTGGTCTTCTTGCCTTTAACTTTCCCAAGTGGACACATTCCGACCTGTGTGAGATGTATGTCCATATCCACATGCATACACATAAATGACATCCTTATACCTCTGCCTTCTCTAAGGCACATGGATGAACCCTGCCACTTCCGATGCTATGATCCTCCAGGAATATTTTATGCAGGTTATTTAATGAGCGTACTTGCAAAGGGTTTACATGCAGGCATAAACTTAGCACAAGTGCACATCTAAAAGCAAAAATCCTGGCCCAGAGGGCTGGGAATGAGGAGATGTGGGATGCCGGCACTCCACCCTGCCTAAGACTGGCGGTGAGCGCATCCCTCCCCTGCCAGAGGGACCAATGTTCTCCAGTCATGTCCCCTGTGCAGGATGAGTAACTGCTGGCTTCAAGCTCAAACCCCAGTTAAAAGCAACCATGAGTTTTTTCAGCACTATCCCGATTCCCACTTGCTACCATCAGCTGGGGTTGCCAGAGAAAGGAGAAGGAGCAGCAGCAGGAGGAAGTGAGGGAGCAGCAATGAGAGGATATTTATGGATTTTTCTATCTGGATCTTGACAGTCCTTGTTTTGGTGAGGACGGAGCAAAAAAGAAGTACCTCAAAGCTTGTACTAAGCATAAGGAAATTTATACCTACTGCACCTGAGGAGCAGTCAGGTGCCTGCACAGACAGCCCCGCAGCTCAACAAAAAGGCACAGGGAACCTTCTCTGGGGGAAGGTGAAGGAAGGATGTGCCCTCAGCAGGGAAGGAAAGGTCTTGGCCTCACCCACTGGAAAAAGGATGGCTGCTGGCGCAGGGTGCAGCCAGATGCAGGACGGCCGGGAGAGGCGGCGGGTTGGGTGACAGCAGGCTGGGCTGCAGGTGTAAGAGGAGACACGTTACACTTGGCAGCCGGGGCCTCGAGCAGGCTTTGGAGCGTGCAGCTGATTGGGAATGAGTTATGGAGCCAGTCGCCTTCAGCGTGCTTGCTCAGAGCAGGGAAAGCTCAGTCCTGCAAGCTGTCCTGTGTCAGGGGTCCAGAGCCTGGGAAATGCTGGAGGAAAAAGGGGGCAAATCCTGCCACACAAATCCTGGAGGCAGAAATTTGGTTGCCTGTTGGAAGCAACCAAGGCACCCAAAGGCTGCACAGGATTTTGCTTTTCATCTTACCTAACCTGATCTCCCTCCAAATGCCAGCAGAAGACAGGCCTGGTGGGAAGGAGAGACTGTGACAGAGGCTGGCCTGTCCTTCTTCAGGCCTGGTCACACAGGGCTCATCTGATGCAGATTGTCCAAGCTACAGAGGGTGGCTCCTCTTAGCCTTGCTCAGATACGGCCACAGGCTTTTTTAAAAGCTCAAAGTTCATTTGATCAGAAATATTTTTGCTGCATTACCTGAAAACCATCACTATCTGTGCTTAACTATAATGAAACAACTTTCCATAGCCGAGGAATAGAGTGAAACTCCACAGCACTTGAAAAATAATAAGCACAGCAAGAGAACTAAGGAAATCAGGCTGAAAATGGGGCTACAGCACTGAGAAGAATAAAATGAAAATTTCCCCAAGCAGAGAGAATGCCTGGAAATAGCTGCACCTCCCCTCTCTGCTCCTGTGAAGTCAGGTTACAGCAAGAAAAGGCATTTTAAAATGGCACCAGAGTTTTCGAGTACTGTAGCATATTTACAAAGGCAAAACTGAAGCACAAAAAGAGCACGCAGTGTGCTCAAGGTAACAAAGAAATTCTGTGATACAGCAGGTAACCGAGCTTGGCTCTGTAGAGACTGAGCATATGCTGTAACTACTGGATCATCTTTCTGCTGTATTACATTTGCTTAGCTTGGTGATAAAAATATATGTCTTCTTTCATAGGCATATTGACCGCATAATGCTGAAGGTAGATTATGAGGTTTTATGTTTGTTTATGATGCTATATGCAAACAAAATACCTGTCTTGCAAAATATTTTGGCTGCCATCCACCACAATATAATCTTTAGGCAGAAAGCTTGTCTAAGAAACTCCTTCCCTTCAGCCACCAGAAAAACTAGTTAAAAACTAAAGAGCATTTGCCTGTCCAGTTGGGAGCCAGCAAGCAGCTCAGCTGGGCAAAGAGCATGGGCTAAGCAGAGTTTCTGATTAACAAAATGCAGCAAATATAAAATAACATCCCAACCCACCATGACAGCCCTCCTTCAGCTCCCCACTCTTTCCCTCTGCCGCCTTCTAAAGGTGGTTATCCCAAAGGTTATCTTAACCAAAAAAATGCTTGAATGCTGTTATGTTGGGAGGCACAGTTTCAAAGAGAGGACAGAAAATAATTAAAAGCAGTATTCACCGCTCCACTTCAGAGAGCTCCTGTTTGAGCTCTGGAGGGATGAGAGAGAAAGTAAGGGATGCTTCCTGAAGAGCAAGTAAGGTGAATCAGTACAGCAGAGGGGTAGGCTCAGGACAGTAGGGAGATAGGAAACTGGAGCAGATTGTGGCAAGTGGGAGACGTGGTAAGGAGGGAGAAGCAGGTCTGTAGGTGGGGAAGCAGGAAAGCAAGGGGAGCTGGGCGGACAAGAGGATTTTGGAGAGCGGCTGGCCAGCTGGCACACATATAGCAGCTGCTGCTGTGTCAGCCGAGGAGAGTAGCTGCAGCTGTACGCTGGCCATGAATAGCAGAGGAGCAGCGTGCCGGCTGGCTGCTGGAGGGACGGGGGGCAGCCGGGGCACTGAAAAGGCAGGGGGAGGCTCTGTGAAAGGTTTTCTGCGCAGGGAAACATGACAGCCCTTTGATTTCTGAGCTGTTTGTTCTCCAATTGTCCCCTCCGCTGGATGATCAGTATTAAAGAGTTAAATGGGGTGAGGGGGGAGGGAGAGAAACAGAAGGAAAACTTAGGTCCTAAATGCAGATCTGGGCTTTGAGAGTGTATCCATAGCATGCAGTTGTCTGGATGTATACCTTTCATAGTTGTCAGCAGGGATCAAAATCACAGGGTGCTTAAACTAAAGGAGAAATCTCTGCTCGGTTACTCTCATACTTGCTTGAGCCACCACTGGAGGAGGACATGATCCCACCACTTGGCCATCTGCTCTGTGTACTGCACATGTCACCGAGAGCACTCGAAAATCCATCCTGTGTGAACTCCTATGAGGCTGTGGGTTCGCACCCCCTTTGTGCCTCTACACGAATGTGGGTGTGCACACCCCATGCGCTACTCCACAGCCATGTGTGCCTGCAGCATGTGTGGTCCTACACAGCTGTGGGTGTGTGCACCCCACACGCTCCTCTGGGGTAGTGGGTGCTCCCACCCTCGGTGTTCCTCTAAAACCACGGATGCACCCGCAGATGTGGGAGCATGCGCCATGCGCGCTTTTCCACTGCCATAGATGATCCTATACCGTGTTCTCCACACCTACATCTGCACCCACCGTGCATCTACACGGCTGTAGGCAGAGCCAACTAATGCAGTCCTCCGTAACTGCGAGTGCATACTGCTCCTCTAACAGCTGTCGGTCATCCCGCCCTGATCACTCCTCTACAGCTGTAAGTGATTCCACCTTGAGCACTCCTCTACAGCTGTAAGTGATTCCACCTTGAGCACTCCTCTACAGCTCTAGGTGATCCTACTTTAAGCACCTCTTTACAGCTGTAGATAATCCCACCCTAAGGAGTCCTTCACAACTCTAGGTGACTCCCACCCTAAGCGCTCCTCCACAGCTGTGCCAACTCCTGCTTTGTTGGGGTGCTTCCACCCCAAGCATTTCTTGGCTGCGTGTGCTTTTCGATGCCCATCTATGCGTACACCCCGTGCAGTTCCACGCGAGCGTGGGCGCTCACACCCTGTGCTCCCCCGCATCCAGCCTGCGCTCATCTCTAAGCCGCGGGCACACCATCCATCCCAGGGCTATTCCTCCAACACCGCGGGGGCGCGCATCACTCCCTCGGCTGTCCCTCATCCCCCCCTCCCTTCCACCACCTGGGGCCGGCAGGGCAGGGCAGGGTGGAGCGAGGGCCAGCCCGCCGCCCTTTAAGAGCCGCGGCTGGAGCGGCGCTCGCCCCACCCGCCGGGCCATCCCCCTCATTAATATGAAGGCGGCGGCTGCGGCGGCGAATGGGTAATGAAGCTGTCACTCCGGCACCTACTTGTTGGGTGTCCGCGGAGCCGAGGCGCACAGAGGGCGAGCGGAGCCCGCGGGAGGGGAGCGGCGGCGGAGTGCTCCGGGCGGCCCCGCCGGCAGCCCATGCCCTGCGGCTCCCCCGCCGCCCATGCCGCCAGCGGCCGCCGGTCCGTGGCCGGTGGGCTCGGCGGGCTCCTCTGAGGCGGCGGAGCGGAGCGGCAGGAGGAGGAGGAGGAGGAGGCATGCGGGGCGCCGGCCGGCCGAGCCGGGCCCCCCGCGCCGCCGCGCTCGGCCTGGTGCTGCTCCTCGCCTGCTGCGTGCAGGTAGGGACGGGGCGCGAGGGGCTCCGCCGCGGCTCTCCCTTCTCCCTGCTCCGCTTCCACCTTGCTCGTGTCTTACTTGTATCTATAGCGTTGTATCGTATCTGTCAGCGTATCTATCTCTCTGTTAAACCCGCAGTCGGCGAAAGTTGCCGCAGCGAGCCGGGGACCCGCAGCCCCGCGCTGCCGGCGGTGCCCCCCCGGCCGCGGTAGTAACGAGGCTGTCTCTCCCCTTCGGCTTTTATTTTTAGGTGTCCCGCTCCACGGGCTATTTCGAGCTGCAGCTTAACTCGGTGAGGAATGTAAACGGCGAGTTGCTCAATGGGGAATGCTGCGATGGCATGAAAAGCCCCCAGAACCAGGACTGCTCCCGGGACGAGTGCGACACTTACGTGAAAGTCTGCCTCAAGGAATATCAGGCCAAGATCACGCCGATCGGACCCTGCAACTACGGATTCGGATCTACCCCCGTTCTCGGTGGAAATATTTTCTATTTGAACACAAACAAATACTCCCACCAAGGCAGAACCCCCGAGACGGGCAGGATTGTTATTCCCTTTCAGTTCGCGTGGCCGGTAGGTTGACGATCGCGCTATCGCTATCACCTTTTTTTTTTTTGTGTGTGGCGTTCCTTGCCCCCTACCCCGCCCGCTGCCGTCGGTGCTGCTCCCGCTCCCCCGTTAGAGAAGCGGGGCGAGCCGCCGGTGCGGAACCTGGGCGCGGCCGCCGCCTCCCGGAGCTGCGGGGCACGGCCGGGGAGCGGGGCGCGGGGAGGGTGGGCGGGCAGCCCTCGCTCCTCCGAGGGGTGCGGGGAGTGCTACGGGCGGTGGGTGCTGCGGGGGCGTCCCGGGGAGCGGCCCGCGGGCTGGCGGCGTGAGGGGCTGCTGCTGCTGCCGGGGCGCGAGAGGTTAAAAGGAGGAAAATTATAGTAATAGTATTGAGGGGCGAAACCCCCTCCATCCCGCCCCGGGAAGGGGGGAGCGGAACCCGACGGCGGCGTGCCCGGGTCCGTGTAGAGCGGGGCTGCTCCCGGCAGGGGGCGCTAACGCCGGCCGGGTCGGGGAGTGTGCTGCGAGTGGAGGTGGGGGGGGTGACACCTGGAGCTGTGGGGGACACACCCCGTACCTGGAGCTGGGGGGAGACATCCTACAACTGGGGGACACCCCGAACCTAGAATTAGAGGGACATACCCCGCATCTGGAGCTGGGGGGGAGGGACGACACCCCGCGTGAAGAGCTGTGTCCACAACCCCTGCGCTGGAGACACCCCGCACCTGGGCGAGCCTGGCGCTCCACGCCGTGGGTTGGGGAACTGGGGGCTGGAAGCGCAGCCTGGCTCAGACCACGCGGACACCGGGGCTGTGTGTGTATGAGAAACCCCGCAGCTGCCCCTGGCCCGCTCTGCCCTTCTCTCCCCGCTCCTCCGGGTTTTGGGTGGTCTCTGCGGTACCTGAGCCGCCTCACCCCGGGTTCCCTGTGCGCCGCCGGACTACGGGGCGCATGGAATGGTTTATGCTGGAAAGGACCGCAAAGATCGCCTGGCTGTGACCCTCCTGCCACGGACAGGGACACCTCCCGCTAGACCAGGTTGTTCAAAGCACTATCCAGTCTGGATTTGAACTCTTCCAGGGATGGGGCATCCGCAGGGCCCGCTGCTGGTCCCCGTCCTTGGAGGCTGGGGTGTTCCTTCTGCTGTTTGGTGGCGCTGGGTGCGGGGAGCGCCCGGCGCTGGGGAGCGGCAGGAGAGAGGGAGGAAAGGCCGGGCTCCCTGCCTGGCTGCAGGAAGGTAGGATCCTGCGGGGAGTTCCACAGCTGTTGCCCTCGGCCCTTCCAAGTGGGCCACGGGGTGGAAGCTGGCAAGTTGCGAGGCGCAGAGGAATGGGGGTGGTGCGGTGCCCCGAGCGCGGCGGGGAGATGCGTATCGGGAGCGTACCTGTGGGCTGCGTTTGGCACCTGGTGACTAAACAGATGAAAGCGGCCCTTGCTGACCTCTCTGAAACACACGTAGCTTGCAGAATCTTTGTTACTTAGAAAATGCCTGCTAGGAACGACCGGGGCAAAAATGCTTCACTTGCCTTTCAAGCTAAAGGAAAAAAAGTCACTCCACGTAAATCACTTAATGTGCTGTGCTGCCAGGGACCCTCCAACCTGATGCTCATGCCCCTCAAACTAAGGACTGACTGCTATTTGAAGATAGGGATTTTGTAGCATTTAAATGGTTAAGAAAATGGTATAGCAGATAAATTTTTCTGTGTAGAGGCACTTAAGTTCTGGTTGCCAGGTTGGGGTGTTTTGATGGCCTTTGTTGGTCCTGTGGCCTGTTGAACTTGGAAAGGTTCCTGTTAAGGGGTATAGTCAATACCATAAAAACAGAGTATTTAGAACTGTGCTCTTAAGTTATAAGATCAAAGGGAAAATTAAGTTTCTTTTTCCTCTTTATTGACCATTTAATAGAGGCTTGATGAAATTGTAAACTCTGCAGTAGGAGATTTCAGTAATGTTAGGACCTCAAACTTTATATGTTATCTGTGTAAGGAAGTGAAGGTAACTTAACTCACACTTTTATTTTGCCAGTTTCTAGTATTGCTACCTGAAACATGAGAAGAGTTTGATAATCCTTACAATGCAGGTCCCTAAGCCCAGCCTTCTTTGGATTTTTCTTTGTTGGAATAAGCACATTTTTATATTGCAGCTGCCGGATATAGTTGTTGTGTGCTCACCCAGACGTAAGTAAGGCCTGTTTGACCTACCTCTTGCAGGTGAATTAATGCAGTGTCTCCAACATACAGTGCCCTGTCTGCTGCTGTTGCTTGAATTGTTGCCTCCAGCATTTTAAGGGAATTGAAATACTCAGGGTTTTTTTCCACCATTTTTTCTTGCAGCTGTTGCAAAGCAGCCTGTAACTTATTTAAACAGTGGCACTGCAGTCTAGTGGGTGGCTAGCTGATTTTTGGAAGGTTTACTGAATACTCTCCCAACCCACCCATTATTCTAAAAATAAGTTTTTGAGTAGTTGTACTTCTTAAAAGTGTCTGTGGATGCACCTATGGAAAGAAGTCCCTCCTGTATGTTGCAGTTAGATCTTGAACTCCTGAGGGTCAGTGTGTGAGAGCTGTACATAAGCTGTGTAGCCTCTGCAAGGAGAGGCTTAATTGTAATGCTAGTTTAACACAAGGGGCTTTTGAAGTAGATTGAGTTCCTGGGTTAGGTTTCAACTCCCTAAGGTAATTTCAGAATTATTCTCAAATAATATTCTCTCTCTGTTTGAGTTTGCAAACAAGAAACAACAATATGGACCTAGTCTTTCCATATGATTTTTATTTTTACTATACAACAGTAATAAAATTACTTCTTATTTAATATGCTGGGAAGGAGCAAGAGCAAAGAGAATCAGAAATTGGGTCCTTCAGTTATGAAACAAATTTGCTTTGGTGTTGTCAGTGAGCAAAGAACTTATTTCAGCAGTTCTAGTTTGGATTTTTAAGACTAAGAAATACAACACTAATGAAAGCCAGCACTGGTATATGTTGACTTCTTACTGAACCTCATCTGAAAGATAACTCCCTTGTTTGGAGACTATGTAGAAATTGCTTGAGGCAGGTTTTCTTTAAGTCTGTTTGATATTGCAGTGTCCTGAGCTAGCAGTAGCTGTAAAGCAAGTAGTGTCATGAAAAGTGATTTGTTTGAGTTTACTGATTTTTTTGTTTTCTTTCTTTTGTAATTTTGCAAGGTAAAATTTTATTCCAAAATTTGGGTGTCTCTTCTGTAAAGCTGCAGTACCAGTGTTCAGTGACTTCCAGTGTTTGTTACAGTGTCAGTTATCCAGTTTATTCCTGTTTCCTGTCCTTTTTTATTTTTAATATCATTAGTCTGATCTCTGATTTGCAAGAGGGAGCTTGGGATATTGCCAAAAAGTTCTTGAAATTGCTACCTTGGGATACATCATCCACAGAAATCTGGCAGTGGGAGAGGCTGAGGAACAGCTAGAACAATACAGCTGTCTTCTTCACCCACCTACCTCACATTTATTTCTTTGCCTCCTGCTGTAAAACTTGAAGCTTAATGCTTGTTTCAGATTGTTAACAAACAAATGATGTGATTAAAATTTGTGTGCAACTTTAAAACAAAAAAAGACAGAAGAATTCAAGTAGCTTTGAAACATTGATTTTGATCAGTTACACTGTTTAGATTCATCAGTCTTAGCATATTTTTTAGCACAAAGTTGTTTGTTCAGACACTGAAGCTTCAGAAATACCTGGCACAGCAATATTTATCAATAGCAGTTAGGTTATTGGCAAAATTTTACATTTGGGATTAATTGAAGGTTACTAAGCTTTAAAATTACAGGCTTTCTTCTGGATGGGTTATGTGGAACCATTTTTTGTACTCCTTTGCAAGATGGCATGAAATGGACTTGTGTGTGTGGTTTTTTCCCTCCACCCTGTTCTTTCCCTCAGGGAATTCACAGCTTTTCCTGTACCGTAAATATTGGTATGGCATCCATTACTTCAGTTAATTAGTCATATAGAGGAATTGTTCTGACTAGTTGTGGATGTTGAAATCATGTATTACAGTATGCATCATTAGCTCCCCTCAGCCCCTCTGTTTTTGAGATCCCAGTGTGATTGACAGTCAGTGCAGTGCATGTATGAGTGCTGTATACTCTGAACTCCCCAGATGAACTTCAGAGTTCAGGGCCTTGGAGATAAGTGGCAGAAACAACCAATTTCACTTCTCTGTTTCCTTGGTGAGTCCTTAGCTAGGACCCTGTGTACCTGTCTGAAGGAGAGGTAGCAGAGGTGCAGGCAGCCCTCACAAATAGCTTGGGTAAAGGGCACCTTTCCCATTGGGATTGGGCAACTAATTGATGATTTTTGTAAACACTATAAGTTGTTTTTTTCCCCTATTTAGGATGTGATTGTAGCACCACTCTCTATAAGCTGCTGAAGTACTATTAACTTTTAGGTAGATCAAGTATTATTTTTCATATCCAGGCTCTCTGTGAGTTTCATCCATATGCAGTCCACATGTAAGTCTCATCTAAATACCTGGAGGGGTTTGGTCTTGATTTCAAACGTACACAGGAGCATGTAAAACTGCTGAGAGGATAACTTGGCTGCAGCAGTAAGTGATAAAATTCTTAGAAAGCAACCCATCCCCTCCCCTGCCAAAACCTGAGCAGGAATACTTGACCGTACAGCTTTTATTGCCTAATTGATACAGGATTCTGTTTGGCACTTTTACATGTTGTCTCCTTAAGTGTAGGATTCTGCATCAAGCTCTCTCAATCCTCCTAATTTGAAAAATGAAGGTGGTTAGGCCCTGGAAGGCATCTAGCCTTGAAGCTCATTATCTGGGGTCCTTGTTGCCTGTAGGGAGCTAGATATAGCCTGACTGTAGGAAATGCTCTTGTCTATTTTTGTTAGGCTGGTAGATCCACAGTTGGTCTATCTCCTGTCTCAACAGAGCCATCACTGCTCTCTGATCAGGATCCTGAAGCTTTGTAATGAAAATATCCTGGATTAGATTACTCGATGCTCCCTGATAGAGTGAACATGCATCCTGTCAGCTTGAATGGCAACCCATCAGGACAGATGGGTTTAAACTAGGCAGGTTAAAGTTTAGCACTGGAAAAGGTACTTGTAAATAGCTGTACCAGAGGAACAGTAGGTATGTTTTTTCATGGAAAAGATTACAATTTGACAAATGAACTATGAAGTGAGACACAGCAAGCTGTACCTGTAATTAAGTTCTTTGCTCTATTAAAACTCCCCTTTAATAAAGTGCATGCAAAAGCACAGTTCCAAGCAACACCTGAGGGCAGGGAATAAGAAGTGAGAGGAAGAGCTTGTGCCAAAGTGCAAAATTCACTTGGTGTGGTGATGGGTTATAATGTACATGCATCACAGCAGAGGAAATCAGCATGGAAAAATAATGTTGATAGCTGTATATTGATGAATTACATAAATATTTAATGTCTTATTTGCCAGCAGCCTAACTCTTTTCCCGAGGTGGAAGGCTTTGCTGACAGCACAGAGCTTCCTTTTTTTACTTGACTATTTATTTTATTTTCCCCCCTGAAGTTGATGCATGCTTACTTGACTCTGCCTGATGGACCTGTCAGCAGCCTCTAGGGCTCCTGTGGAACTGCCATGCCAAACTGTTTCTTACTTTGCCAAAACATCTGCAGTCCTTTTGCTCGTAGAGCCTCCCTCAGCTTACTGCAATTCATGGACAAGTACATTGTGGGTTGAAAAACATGGATCCATGTTTCCTCTGTTTTGGAGAGGTAGATCAGGGAATTTATATGCTTTTACCTGCTTGGTACTGTGTTTGCCTTGAAACCTTTTTGATCAGAAATGAGGGGCTGAGGGAATGGTTTATTATGCAAATGATATCCCTTTGGTTTCAAGTGACACAACTGCATAGAGTAGTTTTCAGGTTTTGTTATTCTTTCTTAAAAGAAGATAATTGGGTGATGTTTTAGAGAGTGACTTTGGCAGTGCTCGGTAGTGACAACTCCAGCTGATTTCAATAGCAGCTGCAGGTGTCATCTCTAAAAAAGAATCAAGGCCTTAATGGTGACCACTTCAGAACCACTCTTTGAAAAAGGGATTTATTATTGGCATGCTGTGTGTGCCAGCAACTATTTGCAGCTTGCCCAAAATAGAAAGTCTAAAGACTTAAGTTTCATGTAACTATAGGAAATCTGTCTTCTAATTTTAAGCAGAAATGCTCTTTGCGCTCTTAATCTTTCATGCATTGTTGTCACTAAATCTAGAATTTCTTCTGTCTTTGAAATACATATGTCTCAAAGGACAGTATTCTGCTAACTAATTAAACTTTATACCTTAAAGTTCTGGGTGGGTTTTTTGAATGTCACAGAGATGGTCAGATAGTAAAGAACACTTCTATTTATACTCCTTGAAAGCTTCCTTAAATAAACACATGCTTATTTATTGGAAACATTGAGGCTGAAGTCAAAACTTGCAGACAAACCCCCTCACCTCCCAGCCACTGAGAGTGGTATGCACGTACATCTCTAGTTGGCTTTCTAATCTTTATTCCAGAAGGTGCTCCAGTCAGCCTATCTGTGAAATGCTACACTCCTAGCCACACAGCTGGTGTGGGCATTAAATCTTTGACTGAAAATGGAAATAGGTATTAAAGTAGTCAGGATTACTCTTACACTACAGGATGTGAGCTGGAGAAGAGGGTGAAGTAGAAGCAGAGCATGTGCTAAATACTGCAGTGTGATGGAGGCTGCATGGCACTGTCTTTGGGCTGTTTGAAGAGGTTTCAAGTGCTGTTTTCTCAAAAAAGTAGTCTGCCTATGAAAGGTTTGCTGAAGAGATGACTGCTTCTACCTTTAATCTTAAACAGTCAGGTTTATCTTCAACATGGTTGGTTGGGTTAAGACCATAATTGGTTGTGTTATATCAGACTTGTGATAATTGGGCTGCATTCCCACTGTGCTGTAGATGGCCTGAGTGATTCTGTGAAGTTCAAGTGTTAGTGTAGATGTTGAGGAGCTTTGTGTGGCAAAAGTTGCATTCTGTGTTTGATACTACTGCTAGTATTCCTTGCACAAGTCCAGCTTGCTTGGAATTACTACTGGAGTTCACTGGATGTCAGCACAAAACTGCAAAAATTATGCTTCTGTCAAACAGTAAATTATGGGAAACATCTGTTTTCTGGATGTAAAAATTTCCAAAAATGGTGTAGTGAGTTTTTAATCTATTTGTTGTGAATCTGTATTGTTGCCACAAAGTTTTTCTTGCACGAGAAAGATTGTATTTGAGGCAAGTGTGTAGGGTAAATTGTGATTTTGTTTTTTAATGCTTAAAATTACTTCTGTGCTGTCCCTGTGGGCCAATGGCTGTCTGGCCCCTCTGTTGAGCAATGCCATTGAGTCACTGCATGTAGGTGAGATGAGTGGAATTCATCCTTTCTGTGTAGTCTGACTCCTTTACTTGTTTTTCCTCTAGGTGTTGATTTGTGTGAGTGTTGACTCTGGAATACATGCTATGAACATACTTTAAAAGCTACTCTAAGTTCATAAAGCAGCTACGATCACATAGTATGCTTAGTCATATGCAGAAGCTTTAAATTATTGTGTGCTGGAAAGCTTCCCTTCCTGCTCTTCTGAAAACAAGCCCAGTGTTTTGTCAACTCTGTGTGGGTCCCGTTTGCATTGCCTGTTCTTGTTCAGAGCTGCTTGGCATACTGAAGAGACTAGAAAATGACCCTCCCTTTTCTGCTAGTACACCCATTTACTTTCCCTTTCTCCAGTTCTAGCTGCTAATAATCCTCTGATCTGGAAGGAGCTTGAGAGCATCAGTTTGGAAGGAGAGAGGCTGCTTCAAGGAGTGAGGAATAAGGCTATACTGACATTACTTCTGGCTCCTTAATGCTTAGCCATTTGCTTACCTGAAGGATATTTGTGACTGCTCCTTGGCAGTAACTCCACCATTCTCTTCCTCTTCTGTGCTGTGATAAACCTTTAATGGTCACCTTCTGGTTTGGCTTTTGGTTAGTGGGTGTCTAAAATGGGTCAGTCTCTAGTCAGAGGTGACTGTTGGCAGTAGTGTCTCCCAAGTTCATTTAGTGTTCTTGAGCTGCATGTTTAGCTCTCACATGAGAGCTGAACATGCACAGCAGGTGGGGCCTCACCACCCCCACCCCACTGCTGCCCCCAGGGTTGGGGAGTGAACCAGTATGGGCACCGAAGAGCATCTCTGCTAATTCATGTTGGGCAGGACTGAACTTCTGCCTCCCATGGGGTGGTGGTGCTCTCTTAGAGCTGCTCCTTCCTCCAGGAACACCTACGAGGACAGAGAGCTGGAGAACGATGTGATGGCTCATGTGTAGATCACCTTGAGTCAAGGAGGGGTGTCCATCCTTGATTTAACCATAGACTTGTGGAGTCTTTGCTTACTGTGCAAGGAAAAATAACCTATATAGAACTTAATCATTGAGTATGATCTTAAGCGGAGACAGTGTCCATTGATACTAGAGACAAGCAGCGATGTGATCTAGGACTAAAAAGATGAGCTTGGTTTTTTGATTGCTCCAAAGTCTTTGGCTTTTTTTTTTTTTTTTTTTTAGTCTGATGGGCAGATTTTGCTCAAAGATACTTAATTTTAGAAATGTATGCAACATAGTAGATATGACCCAACATCACCAAAGATTTAAACACCATCTAGCTCTGAGGGAAATGCTTGCTATTTACCTGAAATGTCTGCTTTTAATGTTAAGCATTTTTTTGTAATTGTATTTGTGGAATGTTTTCCGGTTATAAAGTAGTGTTGTTTAAGAGTTGAGCTCTACTTTATGCTCATTTATTAAACTTTATTCTCAAGGGTTTTTTTAGAGTTGTAGTTAGCCTTTAATTTGTATATAAAGGAGAAAAATATTTATTAGTTGCTTTTTCAGATGCTAAATAAAGTGAAAAAAGCATATTTAATATGAAGATATTTTGATAACAAGAACTCTGAGCTGAAACGCATAGTAAGCCTCGACTTTTATCTGTGGTTGAAAAGACTGCTGCTCGAGCAGTTAGAATGCTATATTAGGTGGAAGGGGCAAGGCATTTTAAGGCTAAATGACAATCTTAGTCTTACTTGATTAGAGCTTGCAGAGGTTGCTAAGAAACAGCCTAATAGTCCTTGAGTAACCAATTATATGCCCCTTGGACAGATGCACAGGTGCTCATTCTCTGAAATTGTGGGGTTTTTTTTGTTGTTGTTCTTGGGTTTTTTTAAAATCTGAGATAAGACTGGAGTATTAGTACATAAACTGCAATCTGTTTACCTCCTGCTTCAGGCTTGAAAGTCCTGATTATATATATCTTGTTCCCAGCAGGATGTGTTCTGGTGAGTTTTATTTAGTATGTTACTATTTGATTATTATTATTATGCTTAAATTGTTCTTGCAATGCCTCATCTAGTTCCAGGTAGTCCACTTGGTCTTCAGTCTCTGGTGCTTTCTAGTACTATGAACATACCAGCTTTAAACATCTAAAGTTCAAATTGGATAAATTTTACATTTTCAGACTTAGTGAGTAAGCAATATTTATATTGATGCAGTGTCTACAGTTGGTAGAAAAGTGCTAGTTTTGGGTAGAGCTATATTTCCTTACCCCTTCCAAAGCAGTTGACTTTATGCAAATTGTAGTGAACCATTGTGCAAGCTAGCAGTTAACCTAAAACATCAAATAGGATTCTTTCAGTCTTTTTTCCCCCTGAATATGTATGATTCTAGTTACAGCGTTGTAAAATTGAAATGTCTACCTTAAAACCCAGTCTACATTTTTAATGTAAAAAGTTTTGGATTGCAGCTGGGGAACTAATTGGGGAACTTCTTCATAGTTGGAAGACTTGATTGGCATGTGCTTTGAACAGTAAGTTGAGAAATACTTTAATAGCTTAATTATTGATCTACCTCAATCAAGACTGAAATAGAAGTTTTCTAGGGTGTGCAATTTTTGGTACCATTTAGTGCTCTCTTATTGATTGAGGGCAATTTTAATAGCACTGGTTTGGTAACCTGTGCTACTGCTTAATAGGTTTTAGAGGGCAGTTCCTGTCTCTTACACCATGTAAAAAAATAATATCCTTTTGATAATTTTGATTCCCTTATGTTATGGTAACATGATCTTTCTTGTATCACAACATGGAATTTTTACTTTAACTGACTACATGTAGTCAACAAACTCTGAAAGTCAAACCATACTTACTTGAACTGGTAAGAGCAAGTATAACTATCTGCTGCCCCTCATAGTGACTGTTTTTTGTACCCAACAATGACCTACTAGCACCCCTGTGATGGTTATAAACTGTTGTTTAAATCATATGTTTATATATAGGTCCCAAATATTTTAGTGTTGTATTTGGCTGCTGGAGACCTTTTGTAGAACAGAGTATTGTTTCCATGATTCACCCACATGAAAGTGGTGCTCTCTCATGTCAGAAAGTGAAGAAGGGAAGGAAGTAGGGAAACTGAAATGTTTAGACTTGTATACACACCTAAGGTATTGGTTGTCAAATATTTTGTGCTCCTGCAGTGCCTTCTTATGTTTGCTGTTAAGAAACCCTGATAACTTCAGTGTTGTGTGGTTTATAGCTTGAAGTCACTTCACATCTCCTCTTGTTCTGTAAGAGGTGAGGGGTAAAGTGGTTGCCTGAATCCAGCTGGTTGCAATTCTTCAGAGTTTAATTTCCAGAATTCACATTCTCTTTTTATAACAATTTTTCAATTTCCCTTCTTCCTGGTCTTAAACTGTGGACATTGATTGTTACAGGGCTAAGACAGAAGTGCAAACTGTTGCTTATCAACAGATCTTCTCAAGCTGTTCATATCTACTCTCAGATCACTGCAATTTTAAGGTAAACAAAATAAGTTTTAGCTGTCAGGAAATGATAGTCTTGACTTGTGGTAGCTTGCTATCAGTGATACTTTGTTTGTCCCTAAACCTTTAGGATGGACTTTCAAGATTTGGTAGTCTGTGCAACTTCAGCTTGCCAAGGAATCTGGGGAAGTCAGAACAGCAGTCAGTGGGAAATGAAGTACTTAAACTGTAGAGTAGTCACTAGTGTATACTGAGTTATGAGTCCAGCTTTGGACTAGCAAGATTAGTCTCCAGGTTTTGCTAATGTCAGCTTGCTTTGCATGGCTTCCTTCTGTTCTCCATTAACACTCATCCTTATGAGGGAAGCTGTAACATTGTTCCCCACCAGAGGAGTAACTGGGGGTCAACAACGAAATGAATTTGAAGACTTGCTGAGATAATCTCCCTTTCATAGCTTCCAGATCCATGTCCATGGGAGGAGAAGGAGGAAAAAAATATAGAGAAGCATTCTCAATTTACATGCTTAGAGCAAATTTACAGGGCAAGTGCTTACTTTCAAAGGCTGTTTCATGTACTTTGCTACGCTTGTTACAAAGCTTTCCTTCCAAAGGCATGCCCATTTGTGGGGTGTGTCTGATTTGTAGTGATATAAAGATATATTAGATCCCCTCCAGTTTCTGAAAGATATGGATGGATATTAAAGTTCTGATACTGTTTTGTTGTGGGTGTCATATATTCAAATAGCTTGGAATTGTGAGCTATGTATGCTGTTGTATTCTATGCTTATTTGCTGCTGTAAGCAATTAATTTTTAATAGTAATTTAATACAATGTAGTTGTTGGTGCTGCAAGCATGTGATAAAGACTTACTCTAGCCATAAAGTATAGTTCAGAAGATTCAGTCCTGCTGCTGGAATATGATACAAGCCTTTGTTTCAGGAACATGTTTATAAACTTACTTTTTTCACAGCTAAGCTCTGGCCCTACCACATATATTTTACTGTGTGCTAGTCCCTGTTTAATCCTTTATTCAAGTCCCTTGCATGAGTTGATCTGCATGAAGGAACTTGCACCCACTCTTGGACTGGTGACTCTTATTTTCTACTGAACTTATCCCTGTGAATTTACAGGGAATTAAAATAAGATATTTTCTTTCTGGTGGTGTCTCTGCCAGCCTCTGCAGCATGTGCAGGATTTGAAAACTGAGCTGGTGTCTCACTTGGGGCTGAAATCAAGGACAGATTAGGTGTGTTATCCCTTTTTTTTTCCCCCTAGATTAAGGACACTTCTGTTACTATCTGGCAGCAGATCTAAAATCTGTGTGATAAGTTTCTTGTGAAAATGTGAAGTTCAAATTGACTGAAACCATTGTGTGACTCAAGTAGGAATAAAATGTAGACATTTGTTTTGCTTTATGGTGAAAAGCTCTGTAGTGATACCTGTACTCAGAGCCCACAGCATTCGGATGCACTTGTTTGGAGCTGTATGAATATTTGATCAGTCACGGGTTGCCACCACTGGGCCAGCAGAGTCTTTGTCTCCTTTGTCCTCTTTCAGCTGTGACTGCTGCTCAAGTAGCTCTAGAGGTGACTCAGTTGGGTAGAATTGATGAGAGAGTTGAAGAGGACTTAGAAAACAGTACTGTAATCTCTGCTCCCTTAGGAACAGAGGTTGAGTGTGGGCCTCTCCTCTTCCTAAGGCAAGACATCTAGGCTCATTAGCTGGAATTGGTTTTGTGGGCATTTGCTTTTTCAAAAATAAAGGGGAAGATTGCAGTGCTATCAACAGCTAACATTATTTAAAAGGGCTAAGATTAAAACACTAGTCTCTGTTCCTGGGAATTTTGCATACATAGAACTTGGGGGCATATCTTTTTTTTTTATGTATTTGCTTACCTTCTTAGTATGCATATTTCCAATACAAAAGAGTGCATGCAGGTGTTCTGTGTTTAGAACAATAATTAAAGTATGTTATTACATAGTTAGTTTAATTCCCTCTTGACTTCAAGTTGAAATTATAATGATGCATGGCTTGAAGTGCCCAGAGGACACCAATATCCATGCCACATGGAGTGCAGAGGGGAGGGGAAGAGCAGTATTAATTACTAGTTCATCTTTGAATTCTAAATATTAGCATAAAACAAGTCTTGCTCTAACCATTAATGGGTCTTCATGGTTGTTACACTTCAAAAGAGACAATCTAGCTACACTTTCATTAATGCAACAAGAAAGTGTATGTATAATGGGCTTAATTTATCTTGGACTTCTTCCAAAACTTTAGGAAAAGAGTAGGACATGGATACTTGGTTAATATCAAGTTTGTCTGAAACAGTTCAAAGGTGGTAGCAAGGCTGAAAGCTTCCACTTAAATCTAATGGAAGGATGTTGAGATGGTACCCAACTGTCTGCCTGGTGCTGAACATTTCTCTTTATAAAAGGCTTTTTTCTCTGTTCTCTAATTTCATCAATACTTTTTCTATTCTTTGCTATTGGATTAGCTCAGTGGATTTCTGGAAACTGCTAGTGCTAGCTACAGCTGTGGTGGAGAGGGCTGTATCATATTAGCTGGGAAGTCATGAAGGTATCTTAAGATGTAGCTTGTTTATTTCCTTCTACATAATGATCAGGCAGAATGTCTGTTGACACTTAATCCTACACCCCTCTAGCTAAAACAGTTTTGTCCACTAAACCCAAATACTAACAAAGAAACATCTACTGGAATTGCTGCTCTGTTCTCCTGTGTATAATTTGATTTAATCTCAATTTATAATCTCTAAAAATCAATATCTTGTGTTCTCCCTGAGTAGGATGGAAGGGAAGGCTGTTATTTAAGGTTCTAGCATGTTTGCAGGATTGATGCATGTGGGGCCAATTTAATTTTTCTTTCTGCTGCATCTGCTCTAGAACTCTGAAAAACTGTTGTAACCTGGGGAGGTTGCACTAGGCTCTGCTGTTTGAGAGAGGGGTACAATGTGCAGTGTGATACTTGTTTGACTGCTCTCAGGTAAGATACAGGATGTTGTCTTCCTTTTGCAGGGTTGTAGTGTACCATACCAAATTCTGTTGCTTTGATTGGTGGCTGTTATGTTTAAAATAGCTGTGGTGATTGGCTGGCTTCTCTGCTAATTTCTTCTAAGGTGTAGAAGGAAAGCTTGCCGGTGCTATTTTATATCCCAGTATGCTTTCCAGAAACCTCATTGAAACAGACGCAGTAACACCCATATTAAAGGACATATAAACATTTAAGTTTTAATCAGACTACATACAGGTTTAGTGCATATAGATGTGTTAGGTAAATTAACCGGCAGAGAGGAGGTGTGGTAGCAGGAGGGGTGACTAATGGTTCTTCTGAACACTGGTATTTGCTGGTCACATTAACTCTTCTGTTTTGTGCTCATCATTAGTTTTGATCAGCCATTTGAAACCAAGCAAAGCAATGGTCAGGGTAGCTTGTTGAGGCTGCTTTCAGGTGGATTTTACTTTGTGTGCTTTCTTTATAGTGTCAATTGTTCTTTCACAGTGGTCATGTACGAACAGAGCATTGCAGTGCTCTGGCAGCTGGGAGGAGCTGTCCTCTTTGAGGTTTGTTTTCCACGTGCCTAAAGCATTTTATGGGATGCTAGGCCTCCAAGATGCATCTTCTTAGTTGCAGATTGGAATGGTGAGGTGGGCTTGCTTTATGTGGAAGAAAAGCAGTTTCACTGAGCTGTGGAATGGTGTTGAGTTTCTGTGAGTCTTTTCCCATGACTTGTTAGAGACCTGAAGGAGAAAATCATCTGTGCTTACTGACCAAAACTTTTAAGGCATTTTTCTCCCTATTGGACAGTATGTGAAAGTTCAAATGAAAAAGATTACCAGAAATGGGTTTATTTCTATAGGTATGGCTCCAGAGGGCCTGTGATGTCTTAACAGGGGTAGGGGTGCTGGAATTTATTTTGGTCTAAACTGTGTTTCCTGAGGTCACTAAGGATTCTGATCTCTGCTCAAATTCTGAATCTGCATTGTCTGAGCCCTGGGCTGAGCCTGTAGCTACTGTCAGGTACACTGGTACTGAGGCAGATCCAAAAAGCTAGGCAGGTATATCTACCACTTCCCTTTATGAGGAGTACTCTGGGTATTCATACAGTATATCTAGAAGCATCTTTTGGAAATCTAGGCAATTAATCTGGTTTGCTCTGAAGAGTCTGCTGCTTCCTGTAGTTTGTCTGGAATCTTGAGTAATGACAATGCTTCCTTACAATATTTGAAGACAGGTTTTATGGGTAGCAGTGTTGCATTTCATGTGGCTCAGTCAAGTTAGAGAAAGTTCTGCACCAAGTCTGTGACTTGTTCTACTTTATTAATACCTTTCAACTTTGAAGTTCTAACAGTTTTTTTTAGCTGGTATTTCTAGTCTGTCATAGGTACTCTTGCCTTCACAGCTTTTGTGCCAGTCTTCACCTCTTCTATTCTGTTCTTCTCTTAATTCTATTTGGAGTATGAGTGATGCTTTGGAACCTGCTTTGTTCCTGCTTAGACTGCTTCCTGAGTTACTGAGAGTCCCAGCTTTTAATGAGAGAGGTATTTCTTGTTTACTCTTCAGCTAATTTGGAAGAACATGTCTGGCTGGTGTGGTACTTGGCTCAGTGACACACAGTGCAGAATCGCTTTGTTAGAGGAGGATGGTTAACTGGGAGTAGCACCAGCCTTCATCTATGCTGTATAGAACCCAGTAAGGATTGGTTTTGACTAGTGTAAATAGAATAGCTAAAGTTTGGAGGTGAATTGCTGAATTTATTTCAGTTACCTTTCTGTGTAAACCCTGGTTTAGTCTTCTCCAACACAAGTATTGCTTTTCTGGTAGTTAAACTGGGACTTTTATTGCAAATGTGCTAATGAAATATGAAATTGGTAAGCTTAGTATTTCACTTGACACTTGTCAATCTTCCTCTAGTTAAGTGATAAATGCTGGCTGTATTTGAGCATTTCTGTTATCTTGCCTTGGATGACAGTGTGTTCTGCTTTGTGTCACCTGACTTAATCACTGTTAAAAGACTGTCTGGATTACCTTTTCCTCAGGGGATGTTCCACAAGCCTACAGTCCTCAAAAAATTTATTCCAAATAGTAAGATCTCCCAGTTAATAGCTTTTTTCTCGTCTGTCTTTTTTTTTTTTTTTTTTTTCTGTGAAAACCATTTATTGCATTTACTGCAACAGGTACCCTGATTGAATTGCATACATGGGTTGGTGATTTTTGCATTTGTTTTATTTTGTGTGATATTTCAGTACTGCAGAAAGGGGAGTCTTGATTAGATTTTTCGATTATGGCTTCTTCTGTCATGTTTTACAAGAGGAGTTCTGAGATATAAATCTGATTTAGAACTGTGCTGTGTTTGTCCTGGCTTCCTTTTTTTTTTCTTTTTTTCCCCCTCAGACACTCCTTGGTCACAATCTTGATTACCCTGGGATAAATGGTAATGGCTCAGGCAAGCATGCAAGATTCTATGGTGTAATTGTTTTATTTATTTTCCACTCTCTTGTTTTAATGTTAGCCATTAGAATAAATGAAATATTTGCTTCAGAATGGCATCTGTACTGAAGTCAGAGTTTGGGGAATGTAAGCAAATGCTGATGGGAGGCTAAGGGTGAGAATATAGAAAACTGCTCTCTGTTCTCCCAAGCTTTGTTTTCAACCTGGGAACTTCCTGAGCTAGCTGTGATTGGTCTCTCTGAAGTATTTCTGCCACACTGTCCTTTGACCCACAGAATTCTTAAAACCACTTTGCACTTAACCCCTGTGCAGTGTTTTGCCAAGTTCTGCATAAAGTGCCATCTTTTATTATTCATTATTCGTTTCTTCCAACCATGGCTGCTGTTAGCTTACTTTCATGCCTTTTGCTTCATATCAAGAACATGAAAATAGAGTAGCTAATCCTAACCATCCCCAGGGCCTTTTGAAGCTTTGTTGGCTTCTGTTGAATACTCCTGTTTTGTCTCTTCCAGGCTGTGGAGTTTTGACCAACTCTTTCATTTCTCTCATGGAAGTAATTGGATTCTTTGTTCCTTCTTCTTGCGTTTTGCTGGACCTTTGCTAACATCCCCTTCTTGGGGATTACTGTTCATCTCATCTCATGGAAGAGGGAGAACAGGAGGACCACATTGCTTCCCTCCACCTTCAGTTACAGAATCAGTGTCATAACACTGAATATCTTTTTTTCCTTCTTGTTTCCCCTATTCTCTAGCCTCCTGTTCTATCTAGGGTGCTCTTTACAACTGATTTGTGAATGTTAAGTAGCCAAGGGGTGGATGAGAGTCGGAGTCAGATCTCTTACTGTAATCTGATCAAAGAACTTGACTTTGTGAAGGGAGCTCACTTAGCTAGAAACAGGATGGCTTTGGTGGATTGAAGGAGTAGCTGGTTATGGATTGGGCAGGTCACAAGATACATTTTGTGAAACCTTGCTATCAGTACAGATTTGCACAGAAGAACAAAGTCAGTGATGTCATTTAACTCAGGGTTCTGTGAGGATCTCTGAAAATTAGTTTACATTCAACAAGATTGGAAGTTAAAATAATGAGATTTGAACTACTGTACTCCCATTATTACAGTTGGTACAGACAATTCTGAAAGATACTGTGGGAGGAGAAATAATAAGATTAAGAAGTAGTTTAAAGACCACCTAGAATGTCACTGTTCTAGTAACTAGAATAAAATTGTAGTTATTGGTCCTTCATCTAAAATGAAATTGCTTATTTTTTTCATGAATGTTAAGCTTGCTTATCCAGTTGAAAAAGATTTTCTATGCACCCTTGATGTATTGATTAGTTTTATTAGCCAATACTTTTGTTGAGACTTGTCTCAGAGGGCATACCTAGAGATGACATAGGCAGGAGGCATTTGCAGTAAAATAGGAGTGTTTCAAGAAAACTGACAAATATGATAGCATGAATGGATATTAAAAAATTGATATTCTTATTTCTTGCTGAAAAATCTCAATGAAGGCAGGTTATTGTGGGAATCCTTGTACCTGAGTAGCAGAACTTTCACTAATGCTTTTTTAATTTGGTACTGAAAGTATATGGAGAACAAGGAGTCAGTCCTACTGTGTTTGTTCAAATTTAAGTGGCCACAGGTGGCAGCTTGGACTTCATAGCTGGAACTTAATCTCCCTGAGTACAGCAGAGATGTGTACATGCTGGAATCAGGGGAGGAGGGATGGAGTAGGGTGGGGATGAATAGCAGACAGCTATAAAAAGCAGAGGCAAGTATTACTTCTGTTCCACCGGACCAGCATTACTGCTATGTGTGTAATGGTGAAAGGCACTGCTTTAAAATAGGGATGGGCTCTTCTAGAACTCTTAGTGTCCTGTAAGCTGAGAGTAGATAGCAGATGAGCTTTTATTCAGATGAAATCCTCGCATGAGGTACTGCCTGATCAGATCTCCTGCGGGTTTTCCAAATAAAAAGCTAATGACTTGCTTCTGGCATTGTGAAAACTCTTAGTGAGGTGCATGGTTCCTTTTTCCTCAGGGGTGCTGCTGCCCTGGCTGCAGCAGCTGTTTGACAGAGGGGGTGCTATCAAAGATCAGGGTATGGCTGAGGTATTGGGAGCAAATATGCGGTTTCTAAGTCTTGTTATTTGTCACAAAGTTGGCTTGGCTGAGGTTTGCTTTGAGTTTGTCTAGGATGCTAAGTTACAAGGAGCTTGTGGAGTCCTTCTGACAGTTTAACTTCTCATATGTAGATGGATCTCCACAGGGCTTTCGCTTTGCTTTTATGTGGTCTGAGGTGACCATATTAATGTTGTCCCTTGAGGAACTCTAGTCAGAGTCATGGCATTTTGTGAAAATGGCTTTCTACAGGAGTTAGAGCTTATATGTGACTTGAGACAACTTTTAGCAACTCTACAGCTAAAATGATTGCTGTCTTGTGATATATCAAGACCTCTTCATATTGAGAAACTCCTGCATTCTACCATTGCAGCAGGATCAGAGTGTCTTCAAACTTTCACTTGAAGATCCTCCTAGAGATGCATCATCTGGTAAGGTATGCTATGATCCTGGTAGTTTGATCACTCTGGAGAGAAGCACACTATGCTCCTATTTCACAAAACACTAGGCACTGCCAAATAGGTGTTGTAATACCCCTTGGAGTTTCTCCTTGAAGTTGTTTTATCTTTCAGACGCATGCAGCTGGTTGTTGGTAGGATTCTTCCACCTAGTTGCTGGGTAATTTTCTTTAACTGAAGTGAGTCTCTACCTGGATGTTAAATTTGGTATTTTAACTCCAAGACTGACTCTTATTCACCTGTTGTTTTTATCTGTGCTCTTTTTGCAATGAAATGAGTCTTAATTGTCTAGACATCTAGATTTTCTTCTGCCACCCCCATATGCATACACACATACACACCCCTCCAGTTTAGGCTTTGCATAGTTTGGGGGAGGAGTGGAATGAGTGTTCAAACTCATGTAGGTGGAGATATCAGCCTGCTGACTGTTAACCATGGCAAAAAATAGCCCCTCTCCCCACTCCCTGGTTTTATAGACTTCCTAAAGATTGTCAGGTGGGGATAATTCATAAAGAGTTCCCCTTGCACAACAGCAGGGCTCCAGAATTTGTAAACATCATCCTGCTTTTGTGACTGGGCCAAGAGGAGTATAACTGCAGTAATTGCTCTCAAATAGAAAGCTTCAACTTGTTCAACTGCTTTCTGCTATCTACTGCTGATGTTTGCAGTACTCTAACCCAGCCTTCCACTCCAAACAAAATGGGATTGTTTGGCCCTGGTTTCCAAAGGGAAGGCTTTTATTTAGGACCCACTGTGCTAGCTCCTTAAATGAAAAAGGAGGATTTAGAGGATGGTATGGTGAATGGCCTCTGAATCTGGCAGACGAGTTCTTACATGCAAGTGGCTAAAATATCCTTCAAGCTTCAAAAAATGCCCTGTACCCTGTCCCCAACCCCCCCTGCATCACCCTGCAATGGGGATCATTTACTTCTTCAGTAAAGGTCTCCACTGTGGCTTTATAATGTCTCTGTCTAAAAGACAAACTTCCAGACTTGTTCCGTTTGTCTGCCTTTAAACCTGTAGTGAAGGTGAGTCTTGGATAGTCTCAGGATCTTTCTTAATTTCTTATTCCCTTTGCACCTCTGGGTTATTCATGAGGAAGTTGTAAGAACTCGCTGCAGAGTTCCTGGGGAAGGAAATAGAATATGCTTGCCTTGAAGTCAGCTTTTTCCACGGCAAGCAGGCTGCTTGCTTGGGATGGGGGAAGGGGAAGAGGTGGTGAAGTAAGAAAAAGGGGTGACAAGCCCCCAGACCTGTGCTTGCCTTGCCTGTCTCAAAGTTCCTTAGGAAAGCAAGTGTGAAAGTTGACTGTGCAGGTGAAGACTTAATGGACTTGGCTTCAAGAAATACTGTTAATGGCTTGTTCCAGAAGTTACAAAAATTAGACTAGCAGTAAGAATATGCTGCTCTTGTTCAGCCTGTTTTGACAGTCAAAATGTTTGAGTATAAATGTTGTCTGTGCCTGACTGAGGTTTGAAAAGAAGCAGCATTTACTGGTGATGAGATCCTTCACTTACTGTGACTGGAACAGGAAGATAAAGTGGGCTCAGGATTTGTTTAGGAGCCAAACTTTTTTTCTCTTCCATTGTTTAGTCTTATAAGGTTTTTTCCCCCTGTAGAAACTCTGGTTGGTCCTTTTATTATGTGAAAGTGATAACTTTTTGTCTGTTAGAATAGAAGTTTTAATATACAATGACATGTTATTGATGCAGAAAGCTTCAAATATTGATTTCAGCTCAACCTTCACCTTTTACATTTTTCAGACTAGGTGTTGGAGAATCTAAGTTCTATACCTGACAAAGTGCTGTCAACAGATTGATTCATCTTTCTTGGGATGAAAAAATCTGACATGTCTGGTTTGCCAAAAAACCCTTTTGAATGTTGATTTGCAGATATCAAGGTAATAGTAATAGTTTGTGAAAGTGAGCAAAACCAATATTACAGGTCTGGTTTCCCCCCCTCCCCAGAAAGGAGGTCGCTGGGGATAGTATGGGGAGTGTTTTGTTTAGTGTAAACAGTGGAATAATGCTTTGAAGTTGCTTATGTCAACACCAATCCTGAGAAAAAAACACAACTGGAGCAGCATCACCATGATAAACAGACTTAATTTGTATCTTTCCAAGCTACTTGGCATATCTATTCAGTTAACTCCTACGAAGTGGTTCTTGCATAAGCTGTACTCTTCTCAGAAGTGTGCTGATGCTCTTCTGTCTTGTAGCCTTTAACATATTCCATTTTTCTTATTTGATGAGCACAAATGCTGTTGTGTGCTTAATTCTTTCCAGAAAATACACCTAGACACCAAAGGCCAGTAGAATCAAGTATATTTTCAGTGTCCCATGTTCAGCCCTACTGCCTCCCCCTCCAATCTGTGCCACTGTCACTTTTAAAATATTTTCTAAATGTTTGGTGCTAGTTGAAATGAACAACAGGTACTACTTCACAAAGCTTTTCTTATGTTTAAAAATAGCCTGGAATGTGCGTATCCTGCTGTTGTAGTTACATCAGCCTACAGCAAGAGTTCTGTGCAGGTTACAGAAGCAGCAGATGTGGTGGTGCATGTGTATTATGCGTGACTCATGATTTTGGCGCATTTTTTGGATACTTTTTATACAGATTTCTGTTAGATTTATGCATGAACTTGGACACACTTGTATTCATATCAACAGTCTGTGGAGAACATTCTATCTTTAATAACTTTTACACCAGCCTGTTCATATTAAAGATACATCAGAGAGCCAGGACACTGCTGCATGATGTGATGAGTTTAAAGATTTTGCAATATGGGTAGACCTTAGATTCTGGACAAGAGCTAAATTAGTGCAAATTCTGTAGCTGTTTTCTGCAAACACAATTTAGGAAAGATCTCTCATGTCAATGTCTGTGCTATAGAAGAGTTACTTGCAGTTGGTATTAGTAGAAGGTGTGCTGGGTAGTCTGTGGTGGTCTTTGTTGAAGAGTACAGGTGTGTGACTATGGCAGAGCTTTCATCAAATGAGTATGGCCATTGCATAAGCTAAATATATCCTTTGAAATTTATATCCATTAATGTTATTCAGCTTTTACTCTGGTTATTGGACAGGGCTACAGTATAGGTTGGGTGTATGGATATTAAAATTTCCACTAATAAGTCACTTTGGTAGTCAAATGTGTTTTTGATAATTGAGCCATAACTGGGAAGCTCTTGGTGCAGTACCCTATGAACATACCTAGTAACATAGATGTTTTCAACTGTTGTTTTAAGTTGAAGTGCAAATTCAAAAGTATTTAACCAGATCTAGTGCAAGATTTTCTACACGTGCTAGTGGGCAAGACTGTTCTTTTTTTAACTGGTAGGTTAATGGGACAGCTTTCTCTTTTGAGGTGTAGTGATTGTAATATGACAATCCATTGCACTACCATAGAGAGGAATTCCTCTTTCAAGTTACTGACTAGCTGGAGGTGAGAAAGGACTGACACGTTGGTTTGGTAGCCTTAGCTATCTTTTGTAGAGGTAAAATAGCCATAAAAATCAGTTTTATGGTTGCATTCTTGCTGTGTCTCAGTGGTTTTGAAGGGTGACTGTGTAACTCAGTAGAAAGCAGGAAGCTGTAAACTGAGAGCTGTCCCAGCTGAAACTGATCTTCCAGTAAATATGCATTTGTCTATCAATACTGTTTAATGCCACTTGATTAACATCTCTAATCTCCTGCAAATGTGACTGCAAGCCTTCCTAAAATGTTACACTCCATATGCTTGCTCATGTGTGAACAGCCAAGGGGTAGCCTGTTAGCCCATAAGAAGACATGGGGAAACTGAGGCTGTGGGATGCCAGTAAGCAAAAGGATTTCATAGTCTGGGTTTTGTCTTTGTTGTGTAGGTTCTTCAAGCTTTTTTTAGGTAGGCTAATAATTCTTGATGATCACTTGTGGGACAATGGTAAAAGCAAATGCTGGAGACCAGGCTTGTGGGACCTGGGGCTTGCAAAGCCATGAGGAGGTAGCATGAGCTATCTGGGGTATAAAGGTCAACTTTTTTGACAGAATTTCAGTTCTTCCACACTTAGCAAAAGTAGCTGTGCACCAGAGTTGTAGTTGCTTCTAATGTACTCTTAAGTTTCTATAAGATAGTAGAGGAATATTTTCAACTTCAGGGACTATGCCAACTTAGTGAGATTTGCTGCCAGAGCTATTAGATTCTTTGTTTTATGCTTCTTAAAATTGGTAGAAGACCTCTTTGTCTCCATTAACACCAGCTAGCATGAGCATGCTGGAGCAGTGTATTGTGTGAAATTCTCTTGACCCACAAAAATTCCTCAGCATCCTAAGCAATGATACAAATCTGCTTTCCAGTGGTATTATGGGAAAACATAGTTGACTGATCTGTTTCCTAAGAGAGCAAGTCCAGCTTGAATTCTTTTCTGCCTTGACTTGTGTGGGTAGTCAGATGCAACACTCAGTTTGCAGTAGGAAAGACCAGCACTTGCGTAAGATAAGTAAGTGGACATCTGAAAGCACTTGAGCTCTAGTTTGTACTTTTAATAGAAATCACTGGAACACAGGAAAACTGAGGGGTATGTTAGCAGTTAAGTAGTTAAAAGTAGAAGTGGTGTATAACAGAGCTTTGGATCTTGCACTGATTTGCAGAATTCTGCCTAGATTAGTTCATAATTTTTCAAAATAAGGAGACTTGCTGTTGCCGGAAGATGACATTAGGGCAGTACTATATAGTACTTATTTTAGCAACTATTCAGTGTATGGGTTTGTGTGGGTTTATTCCCCTCAGGTAGCAGTTAGAAAGGGGAGTGGCAGGTAATGTTTTCAGAGTACAGTAGAATCCTCTCATGCTTCCCTAAAGGCTGAGATTGGGGGCAGGGGAAAGCAGGGAGTTGGAGGGTGAAGCTACTAAAATGTTTCACTAACATTTGTTTTCAAAAAGTTGGGTGGAGTTGTGAGTTGTGCTGTTGTGTCATACCTCAGAAGTAGAGGCCTTTACTTTCTTGGCTGATCTCTATCAGTTGGCTTTTTTCAAAGGCAGTCCAAGCTCAAATATTCCTCTGTCCAGTGTAGTCACTCCTGAGCTCCCTTTTCCCAGTCTTGAGTGCAATTGAGATATTAAACTTTTTTCTGTTCAAATGATGGAAAATAATCTTCCTCAGTATATGTCTGAAGTTGAAAGCACAGAATAAAGACGTTTTTCAAAGGCTGAGTTGTGGTTTGTATGTTAATGTAAGCAGTAGAAAACTATGCACTCAGTTAAATGCATTTCTGAGTAGACTGATCTCTGCTGTAATAGTGAGAGACCTCCAGGCAAAGAGCTTTTCTGCTTAGGGTGCTGCACTGATCTGCCTTATTGCTGTTCTAAAATGGAGAGATTTCAGTGTTATGATCAACCCTCCTTGGTGGGAAGTCGAGAGGTGTAAAAAGCACTTATGAGCATCTCAAGTAAAAACACACCAGTAATTTTTATCATAGTAAAATAGTTCTAAGCACTTATGAAAGATGTCTGAATTCCTACATAATCCTCTTCCTAAGAGTGCTACTAATTTTTTGGCTCAAGGTCCCCATATCCATGTGAATTCATAGATCATTAGCCTACACACATTAGGGCTTGGCTCTGCTGTGTATAACGAGCTGTAGGTTTTGGTGTGACTTGCCTCTAAGCACAAAGATGTGTGCAGGGAAGGTTTTAGAGCAGTGGTGCAATAACTCTGTTCTTGGTGTTTTTTTCCCTTGGTGTTGGCTGTGTGTGAGGATCTCTGTTACTTAGAACAGTTGGAAACTGTCAAAGCTGAAGGGTTTGACAGCTGTTCTTGTTAAACTCAAAATAGTTAAACATTACCTGTGTGCATAAGGTAACTCTTCTAATTAAGCTTATTATTTGAATATCAACACCTGTCTTACATATTTGGTCATAAACCCAAGAAAAATGCCTGAAGCCTTGCTTTAGCGAAGTAAAGCCTTCATGTTTTTTCCAGGTCATTTTAAAACTGTCTGAAATCATGTTTTTTTTCTTTCCTCTGGGGAAAATAGAGTACCAGGTGTGCTTACTGTAGTAATTATGTTTCTCCTGTGTCTCTTGCAGGTCTGTTTTTCACTCTATCCCTTTCCTGAGAAAGAAGGCTAAATTTTTTACAGATGCAGGGTGAATTGTGTGTTTCTTCTTTAGCTATGTTTTTCTGTAAAACAAGTCTGGTATAGACTTATCTTTCGTTTGCTTCCTAAAGTATGGCTCTCATTTTATTCCCTTTTTTTTTTTTTTTTTAAATTTTTTGGATGGGTAGTGGTGGTTCAGTTGTTTATGTCTTAAATATCTTAGCTGTTTTCACAAGGTCTAGAATCTCTTCATTTAAACCTTTTAGGGCTGCTTCTGAAAAGGATTTCTGTGGCTAGGCAAAGTTGAGAATTAGATGCACTGGGAGGAGAATAATAATAATTATTCACTCCTCTCTGTGTGTGGGGGGATGTTTTTGTTTTGCTGTTAGCATGGTTTGCCCCACAATTTTTAATGCTATTATACTTCATGCTTTTGAGAAGATGCCTTTCAAGGCCTTTCACATGACAACATAAGTGAAATTTTTAACTGCTTTCAGTTGGCTTTCTTGTAGCAGCAATAGCTGCTTATTTCAGATTCCAATTTGTCTGGTGTATAACAGTAGCTTTTTATTACTGTCTAATTGGTGTCTTGTTTCTTTTCAGAGATCGTTCACATTAATATTAGAAGCGTGGGATTGGGATAACGATACAAAAGCTGGTGAGTATGTAAAAACTGGAATTTGTATTTACTCTGTGCTGTTTGTGTGTAAATTGGGGAGGAGGAAAGTGGTATGCTGCTGCAATTAGCCATCCCTCCCAGTCAGCCTGAATGCAAACCTGCTGACTAAGTAAAGGGCTTGTACAAATCCAAACAGTGACTATCGGCTTAGGAACTGTGACTGAGTAATGCTATATAGGAAAAAGAATGAACAATAGTAAGTGAAGGCTGTAGCACATGACTCCTGATAATTAGCTTTAAAAAAAAAAGTTAGGAAATCACTGTAGCCTTTAAAAAAAAGAAGGAAAATTATCTGTACTGCAGAGTTGCACTTTAAATTCTTCTCAGTTTGTCTGTAACCATGCTGTGCAATACTTCTCATGATAAGGTAAACAATTAAGCATTCTTGCTTCCCATAAATAAACCAGGCTTTGTTTTTGATGAGTGTTCCAAATCATGATATAATTGCTTCTCTTTCTTCTCAAATACTGGAAGCTACCTTGTATTTTCAGTCTGTAATTGTTAACATTCAGTATCAGAGCAGGACTATTGATCTGAAAGAAAAGCAAAATTATTGTATAGAAACTTGAAAATCGTATAGAAGTGCTAATTGCTATATTGTTGCTAAAGAAGAACCTCAGCTTGAACCTATTTTGTAATGGTTTATAAATCTGTCTTAAAATAATCAATGCTCCTGGCATTGCTTCTGGTGTTAAGTGAACCTCAGACTTGCATTGTGGTTATTTGTGGACTATTTCATTTTGGTTGGGATCAATGCAGAGGAATATAAATGTTTGGACATTAAGATAGCAAAGGGGTTATATCCCAAGTCATTGTCAGCTTCTAATTATCGATTCCATCCTCTGCTGCTTCACTGGCCATTCTTACCAAAATACATCAAGCATAAAAACTTGGCAAAGCTAAATACTAAGGCCATGTCAGAATTTCAAGATCCTTTTTATTGAAGAGTGGGATCAGTCCCACTTGCATTTTCCTAACTTAGAGATTTTTCTAACATGCTCTATCTCCAATGGTAGACAATGTAATAATGAGTTTGGAGTTTGTTCCTGAAACCTCCTTTTGTTAGAATGAAACTTGATTTTGTCTTGTTTAACAGCTCCTTCAAACTTTTTCATTAGCCATGTTTTCTTTAAATCTCTGGTTTTGTTGCTGCAACCCTTCATTTGACTTGGTCCACATCCTCCTTGCATGGCACTTCCCAAAGCTGGATGTGGTATTCAAAATAAGATGATGTGTGCTGAGCAGAGTAAGCTTGAATCTTGAAGAGGTTTAGATATCCTCCATAGCAACAGATTGGAGAAGTCCTCTTGAATGCTTTGCTCAAAAAGTACTACATTAAGCTAATCCCTTTAAATACTTTCCAGCTTGGGAATAATTTACGTAGGGGCAGCTAGTACAGCAAATACTGAAATGAAATTTCCTAGTTCTAGGTGGCAAATCAACTCATGAGGTGGTGTAGGAGTAGGTGACATGAAGAAGCTACCCTGTGAGTCATCTGTATGAATTTAAGTGCTGGATTTTGTTTTTTATTAAGCTTCTTAATAAATAATGGCCTTGTAACTTTATTTCTTAGAGTTTGCAGAATCCTCTTGCAAAGCTGCCCTCTAAATATCCGATTTCTTTTAAATACATTTGATAAGAGGACAGTCACTTCAGGCTTATATTGAGTCTGTATTGTTCTTTTTAGTTTAACATGCTCTAACAAATCTCTACTTGCATTCATGTCACACCTTTTTTTTTTTTTTTTTTTTTAATTTAATTTTTTTTTTTGTGAACTTCAGGCCAACAGGATATAGTGTCTTCTGGAGGCCCACTGTGCCATCTCCTTAATTTTAAGTTTCCATGAACTGCAGGATTCTATAGAAGTGTCAGATTATGGTTTAGCTTTCATGAGAAACTGCTAATGTAAAGTGAACTTTCCTTTAATTTAGGCTGCCAGAGAGGTACTGCGAAGTCGTACTGTATCTGAAACTAGAAGGCTTGTCATGTGAATTTTGGAAGGCTTTCTTGGCCTGTAATTTGGCAGAAGACTAGCTAAGTGCTTGTCTTGGTTAAATGTTTCTGTAATCTGTGTACCAGTTCAGTGATAGAGATCTGTTGTTTTGCCATGCTGCAATTTACACTTGCATGTAAGATTCCTGTAAGAATTCCTTCATGCTGAATGGATTTTTTTGAGGAGAGTTTGATCTTGGCAGTGAGTCCTTCAGTAGGTTTTGCCTTGTGAATCTGTCAAGATGTAGAGACTCTTCACTTGTATTTTTGCAAGGACTACTGAGCTGCCACACAGGGGCAGATCAGTAACAATTCACATAAAAGAGAATAGGAAAGAAAATATGGCAACTTCTCCAGGAAAAAGACAAACAATGTCTGCATCCTGAAGGGGTGAAGTGACTATCTGTGGAAAGTTTAGCTCCCTATCAATCCTGAACACTGTGCTGATCTGTAGATCAGGTTACATGGATCTTCTGTTGTTACTGTAAGAAAGAGTAATCAAAGTAATTGCCAGAGTCTGTTTATAAGCTGATTAATTAGTTCCAGAGTCAGGTTTTGCTTTCCTTTAATGGGGATGAGTAAGGCTGAAGGTTAAATGTAGGTACTGTCTTCCAGCTTGGACTCTCAAGTGGGTATTAAACAAAACAGAATAGCACAAAACTCCCATCCAAAACAAACAATCTCCACACCGCGCGCCGGCGGCGG
>JAWWEU010000158.1:56860518-56982781 GCA_035583155.1 Acropternis orthonyx | reverse complement strand
AAAAACCCCAAACAAACAACCCCCCCCAACAATAAACCAAACAAACAAAAGAACAACAAAAATAAACAAAAAAAATCCCAAAACCTAGAAAGTGGAGCTTTCAGTGAACAACTTGAAGGTTCTAGAACACTTGTCATTCTTCCCTCCCTCTTTGCCCTCTCATCCTGTCTTCTTCCTTACACTCATTGGAAGCAAGGCAAGGGGGCTCAGAGCAGATCTGTGAAGTACCATCTGAAGAGCAAGTCAGCAAGGGCAAATGCTTCCCCTGTACTTACCTCAAACTATGGACTCTTGAGGCTCTTTCTGCCCCCAATTCCTTACCTGTTCTTGTGTTCTCCTCCTCTGTGCCCCAGGGCTGTCTGGGAGGTAAGCTTGTGTCAGTTTAGTGTTACCACTTGTTTGCTTTGGGAGGGTGGAGGAGGGGGAGAGGAAGCTGGCTTAGATACAAAGTCACTGTAAAGGGCCTGTTCACTGTCATCTGTCACAGCAGCTCCTGCTGCTTTCCAGGTAAGTCATTTGACTTGGCAGACTTCGAGCTGTGTAGCAGGGGTCTAACCCAGCCCTGACATTGCAAAGCAAGCTGGCATCTTCACATGTAAAGTTAACTTTTCATTTGACTATGTGTCTGCTGCAGGGATGCAGTGGTTGCCTTCCTTTTTCCCAGTGATTTGTAGGAGAGACTAGTCTGTCCTTATGGCATTTTGAAACATGCACTTGAAAAGGCTGAAGAGAACATGCTTCCTGGAACAGGCACCTCCTGTTCCTTTGGATGTGAACTTCATGTGGTACTGTCTGTGTTCTTTGCAAACAGGTACCAGCATCCCTGTGAGTGGCTTGTTGGGAATGTCTGACCTCTGCTAAAAGTTAAGGAGTTGATGAGCAGTGTTCTTATTTCTGTATCATGGCTCCCAGTTACACAGTTAAATATTCTTCAGATAAGGCTTTCTCTGAAAAATCAGATGCTCTGGGAACATTAATTAAAGAACTACCTTTTAGCCATCATCTCCTTCTGTGCAAACATCTGTTCCCCTATCTGCTTTTCTAGACAGGCCTATAGAAAGCTTCTTATTAATAAAGGAAAAAAGCTTAATTGCTTGAGAGGAGGGGGTATGTGTAAGTTTGAGTAATGAATGCTGCTTTTTTTTGTCCAATAAGCAGACAAATTCAGTCATACAGCCCTCTGCCTTTACTGAGAGCTAAAGGTAATGAGTCTGAGTCCCTACGGTGAACTTTCATGGCAAAGCCAGATGCAGGGAGCAAACTTGTCTCATCAAAACAGTTAGGCGAGAGACTGGAATATCTTCAGAAACACTTTGGTATTGTGGGGGAGGAAGAAGGAACCCTGACAAACATGTTCCTCCCTGTGATTACAGTTGTCTTGGAAAGATGCACCTTCTAGCTGGGATCAGTTTTAAATTCAAAGTAAAGCAGAATTCTCATACTTATTCTGGTACTCCAAAATTTAGTATTAGAAACTAAACAGCTTGGAGCTGATTTTCTGATGCCCTCTGTGGTTCAGGGTAAATTATTTGGCTTGCTTATTTAGGCTGTTAATCCCTGCTCGTATTGATATAAACTTGAGAAAAAAAACCTGTAAGATTCTGAATGCATTCTTTTTTCAGGGGAGCTTGTGAAGATAAAGTTTGAGTGTTCAGGGGAAAAAAAAGGCACCCTTGGGTTATTTTGCCTGTTCTTGACCCCTGGTATCAAGAGATCTATTCTGCATAGGTATATTTGCAGTAGCTGTAATGCTTGTTCCAGTTGTTTAACTGGGTCTCATGAAGCTCCATTAGCCTGAAGATGCCTGATAAGGTTTTTATTATATAAGCCACTCCTTTAATCTCAGAACCTGTTCTTCAGTCCATCTGATGCACTTGGAGGAAATGCCTTTATAGCAGCGGCTGCTGCAGCTGTTTTAAGGAGCTGATGTTGCTTTTAGCTGTAAAACAGCTCTGCAGTGCATATTTGCTATTTGTTTGAAGTTCCCTCACCATCCAATGATTCAGCATGTTTTCCTTTATAGGTTTTCAGATCAATAGTCATTGGAGGAGAATAAGACTATAAAAAAGAATGTTGACATTTGCCCAGGGAAGTGGAGTCACCATCCCTGGAGAGATTTAAAAGATGTGTAGATCTGACTTTTGAGGACAGTTTAGTGGTGGCCTTGGCAGTGCTGGGTTAATGGTTGGACTTGACGACCTTTAAGGTCTTTTCCAACCTAAAGAGCTCTATGATTCTATGTAATCATGGATCTTTTAGTGGCGACTGGTATGATAAATATCTTGTTCAGGCAAAAATAAAATGCAGGCAGCCTTTTCAGTCTTGGATGTTTCATGTCCACTCTGCTACTGACCTGTGTGCTGCTGGATGGCAGAAGAGTTTGTTATAGGAATGAGAGAGTTAAGGAACAGGGATAGACTTCAGTGTGTCTGGGCTAGCCAAGAAATGTTTTATGCAGACTAGTCCAGGCAAGCGTGACTTGTAGCCTATACATGGCAATACCACTTTTAATATTAACACAGAAGAGTTCTTAATTACTGGACTACTTTCAGTGCTTGATTAAAAGGCTGATTTTTTTAAAAAGTTCAATATTCTTTCATTTTAAGAGGAAGCATTTTTATAGAAGCAAGCTTGAAAAAAGAGATCAAGAGAACAAAATACTTTGCAGAGCAGGCTGCTTCTGTAGCTTTCCTTTAATGTTGCAATGACTGAAAATTGTCACTTGAGTCCTTTTACATGCTGAGGGGAAAATCCTGCTTTGGCAAGAGGCACAGGATACTTCTATACTGTCAGTAACTTTATAGTTGAGAAACAGTCATTCCTTTGGTTTTGTTTTCTAAACAGATAAGGTTAATGAGTTCTAGAAACTAGGTGAAATGCATTTTCTGGAAGTGGTAGCTTAATATTACTTGCTACCTGCTTGGCATGTTTTATATTATTAATTTGAACTTTTGACTTTTTCTCACTACCATTTCAGCCTCTTGCTGTGTGCAAGTTTTTGGTTCTTAATTTCTCTTAACATGCATTTTAAAGAAACTTTATTTAAAGAAAATGGGTGCTAAAGCTCTTAGCTGTCATTATTATAGCTATTTCATAAATGAAATTAATGTCAAATTAATGTATGCAAGTGAACCTTCTGTACCTTTTTCTTGTCCTTAAATAGTGTTTGGAGCTCCAGCTGTGACTTGCAGTCACCTGGAAACACTCTTGCAGTAGAATGGTACCAGATTTGAATAGTGAAACTGTTACAAAACTCATCACTGGAGTTAGTCACTGTCTGCCCTCACCCTTACTGTGCTTTGCCTATTCTCAATGTTTGCTGAAGCAATTGTATAATTTCATTGCACTGACTATATTTGTGTCTTGTCTCCTAGTATTGAAACTTCTATATTAAGAATTATGTAGACAAAGTACAAAATGGCCATTCATAAAAATGAAAATGCTTTGTGTTGGCAGTTTCCACAATCCTGTATCCTGGAATCCTCTAGTCCCCTGTGATAGATAATACTTTGTGCACATTTGGTCTCATTTAATGGAACTTGGCAGTAGCAGTGCTGCTGCTCTCTGTAAGGACAAGGCAGGATGCTTAGAGTGTATTGCAACATGGATCACAGTTATCAGTATTTTCACTGGGGATAAGCTGGATACAGAGTTGAGAAATGGCCCTTGACAATGTTGGGTTTGCTTCTTTATTTCTTTTCAAAATGTCAAATATTAACTGCACAGTGTTCTGTGAAATGCTTCTTAAAGATGTGTTGCCTTTATTGTGGAGGGAATGACAAAATGGACTAAGCTAGTTTATGTCCAGTAATGCAGGCCCACCAGAGCATTTTGTGGCATATTTGAATATATTGTGTTTTGGATTATATTTAAAATTAATAAGAACTTTAATATCTCAGCTCCTAGATTATGGAGATCTTGCAATTTTATAGGAATGAAAAGGAGGCAAAAAGAGCCTCAAATCAAGATAAAGCTGCTAGTTGTCAGCATGTGGGTGTGGTATGTTTGGCTGCCTTGAAAAATAAGCTATTTCCTATGGATTATGTTCCAGGATTTTTTAATATTTCCTTTGGGAGGCTTTTTTAAATTGGCCTTCCTGTAATGAACTTTGCAAGGCAAAGGAAAATTCAGTTGCACAGTAAATCTTTATCATCTTAAAGTTTACTTTACTTTACTATGCTTTATCTTAACCAGTTGAATACTTTTGATTGGATTCTGTATGTTCTTCTGTGCTACTGAACTTACCACCTGTTGGATTTACTTTTTTTTTTTTTTATAAAAAAGGTGAAGACTTGTTAATAGAACGAGTGGCACATGCTGGTATGATCAACCCAGAAGATCGATGGAAGACACTGCAAATTAATGGTCCTGTTGCCCATTTTGAAGTACAAATAAGAGTGAAGTGTGACGAAAATTACTACAGTGCCCTGTGCAATAAGTTTTGCGGCCCTCGAGATGACTTTGTTGGTCACTACACGTGCGATCAAAATGGAAACAAAGCCTGCATGGAAGGTTGGATGGGAGAAGAATGTAAACAAGGTAGTATGTTTCCTTTGTTTGAGATTAGCCCTAGTGTATATATATAATAGCTATAAACTGCAGTAGGTATTTCTGGGGTGTTGGTCTTATATTAATTTTAGCACATTGTCCTTTAAATACAAATGTTTGAAATAAAACATCCCCTGTGAAGAGTGGAGCACAGGATACAGGGTTGCTTCTGGTATGTTCTGTCAACACTTAAACAAATTTAGGATTCAAACCAGTGAAACATCTTTTTACTAATTGTGTTCATTCAGTGGATAGCCTTCTTTCAAAGCAAAATGATGTATTACATCCATTAATGTAAGATTTTATTGAAGTGATATCATCTGTAATTCTCTAGACTTCAATCCTGTAGAAGTGCCCTCGTAACACTGTTCTTACAAATGAAAAAGTTTTAAGTGTGAAGTATGCAAAGCTGAAAGCTTTTTGATAGCTCTTAATGTGAACAGAAATTCAAGTGTAGTCATCTCTTTTAATGTACCACTCAATCAAATCTCTTTGCCTTTTGTCTTCAGTAAGTAATTAGTACTAAAATTATTTGACATACTGTTCTTTCTGCTGAGGGCTTCTTGGTTTTGTTCTGTTTCTTTTAAATAAAAAGCTTGTTAATGATGGGGAGGGCCATTTTCAGGGCTTACCCAAGGTCATATGTATCATTTGAAGTTTGGGATAATACCAGGTTTTAAAAATAACTGCATTTGATAAATGTTTCAGTGCTGACACTCTTGCTGCAAACCTTTCTGGTTGTAGTGGGGTTGTGTTTTGTGGAATAGCTAGCTGGAAGCAACAGCTATTGGAACATGGCAGAAGACAATCTGCTTTGCACAAGGAACTGACAGGCTAAATGACAGAAGCAGTAGCTGAACAGCTCCAGGTTGCTGCTGCACGAAGGGATACATGACTGCCCAGACTGATGCCTAAATCCTTTTGTGTTTACAGCTGTGTGTAAACAAGGATGTAACTTGCTCCATGGGGGTTGCAGTGTACCTGGGGAATGCAAGTAAGTCTGCATGCTTGAGTATCTTCTGTTTAAGAGTACTGATCTCTAGTGTTTTCTGTGTATGTTGCTACTTTTAAAAGGCCTGCATTAAAATGGAGAACTTCTATGCAAGAACACATATAGAAATACATCTGAAATAGATGTCACGTGTGTAAGAACTGCATACGCTTTATACTGTTTTGTGATGCTATTCTATATTTTGCACATATAGGACTGAACAGATTTGCTTTGTGTAATTCAGAACTATGCTTCTTTCAAATGAGAAAAACATTTTGCTTTATTACTTTCAAAATCCTTTGGGGTTTTTTATCTCTGTATACTACTTGTTCCTCTCAAAAACGGCAGCTTGCTCTTTGGACTGCTAAGATCAGGGAATGGTCCCACTCCTAGAACACTCAGTGTGTATTTTGATCACCCAACTTTGTTCCAAGAAAAAAAAAGGAGTTCAGTAGTAATGGAGTTGCAGTAGCAACCCCAACCTAAACTTTCTACCCCAGGTAAATTTTTTTGGATCCCTAAATGTGCGAGATCAGAGTCTGAAATGTTCCCCTTAACTTTGTCATGCAGATTAAGTAGACTGTGACAGCAAGGGCAGTTGATTGTTTTCCTGTAAAGGTTCAGGCATTCAGTGTAGTAGGTCAAGGGGAAATGGGTGTTATTTTTACATTGGCTGTTGAAGAAATGGGACAGGTCTACTTGCAAGTTTGGGATTCAGTGTAAGTTCTGGAGTTTGTGGTCAGAGTGGTATGCATCATCATAAGAGTAGATTTACGCAGTGGTTCCTTAGTAAGCTGTGTTGAACCTGCTTGATTGGAATGATGTGAAACTGAGCTGGCTGCCAAAAGCCCTGAGAGCTGACAAATACCACTTGTGGCAAGCTGTGACAGTTTAAAGCAATTTTGCTTCATCCTTCTACTGCTAATTACTACAACTGTCAGAGAAGAGGCAGAAATAGGATGCAGATAATTTAGTTTAGCTGGGCTTAGAGCTAAGCTGGGGTTGAGGTTGCCAGTTTGTGGCTGTGGTAGGTGACATGCAGACAAGTCCCATCCTGCTGCAGAGCCTGAAGTTTCTGTCAGTGGGGTATGGCAGAAAACAAAGTAAGCCTTAAATCTTTGCACCACAGAGTGGTTTCTTACTGCCCTGAAACTTCCATGAGAGGCAACTGACTTGTTGAAGGTTTGGGGTGTTGTAGCTCTCAGATCTGACTGAAAACTTGTAAAATTTGTAAATTTGGAGTACAGTGTGTCAGTGTGTCTTTGGTTTCACTTGAGCACTGTAAAAACTCCCTTAAAATATTTCTATAAGGGCAGATATTTAAACCATGGCTTTTTTTTTTTGTAGGAAATAATATTTCTAGATAAAATTATTTGTAATCTTTCCATATCAATAAGCATTTTCCTTGAGATTTCAAGTATTGTGTGCCCCTTCTGCTGTTGGTGATTTTCCTTTTTTAGGATACAAGTAGAGATTGTGGTTGAGAGCTTGGCCAGTGTCACTTCTGCCTGAGGAAGAAACACTCCTTCTCTTGAGCCTTCCAGGAATACATTTTTCCCCTTGAGAACCTATTTTAATGAATTTTGATTCATGTAAGGGTTTGTGGAGTCCTGTAGGCTTCAAAGGAGCATCCTTGGAGCCTGTGAATATTTGCTTTTTGAATGCAAGCAGTCTTTGACTAAAGGTATAAAAGAAACAGGTTTAAGCAAACACCTTTTCTTTTTTTGTGGGGTGGAGGGAAGTGACAGGGATTGGTTCAGCTTCCTTTTTAACTTACAGCTGGTATCACAGAAAAATGAACCTGAAGGCAGAAGTTGGAGCGGATGAGGAAGGTTTAAAGAAAGGAATATGAAACCTTAGGAGATGGGGAATTGAGTGGCTTTTACCTTTCTTTAAGGTGCCTCTCAATATGTAGTCTTACACAAGCACAGCCTTTCCTTACAGCCTGTTGCTGAGGTGAAGAAACATCTGGTATTGAAGTCCAGGTGTTCCCCTGCAACCTGCCCAGCTAAATTAAGCTCACAAAAATAGCACTGCGTCTGTTTAAGGGCTCTGTCCAGATATCTCATGGATTCTGTCATTTGAAAGAAAGTACTGAGGGATCATATGCCTTGTTTCTTAACGCCTGTCTGCTGAAGCGATAGATCTGCGAGCAGCAAGTTTGAGGACAGTGATCTTTGTGTGTGGCCCCTCTATTTGCAAAACTGCAGAAAGTTTTCAGCTGCCTCTTTAATAGTGATTTGGTAGCCTGAACATGTCTTTAACTTTTATTCTGTAATAGTTACTAGACCGTATTAGAAATGTTGCTTTTAACAGAAATGGATAATACCTACTGTAGAAAAATGATGCTGAACTAAAAATAAACAAGGCTTACAGACATGACCTTTATCTTCAGTAGTACAAAGGAAGCTGTTATTTAAAAGAAACTGCTATGTTTGGTGCTATTGAATTTTAATCTAGATTTCTTCATCCTGCTTTCTGGACAGTTGCCACTGTCATTTAACAGGTGAAAACAATGTCCTTTTTAAATTCAGAAAGAAAAGGAAAATGTGAGAAAAATATGGGTATGAGATGCATGGAAATCTACTGCTGCCAACAGCTACTTAGTTGCCAAAATTTGCAGTGGCATTTGTAAATAGAGAAGATGGAAAACTGTTTCCATCTTCCAACTTGTATGAGCTTGCAGGTGACTTAGGCAGTGGCCTTAAGGCTTCAATTTAGCTCTTATAGAAAGGATCTACCCTCCATTCTTTATGTTCCAATGTAATTTAGAACTGTTCTTGGTTTAAAAGTTATACTAAAACCAGATCTTAGAAAGAGTGAAATTACCTCAGACTGTTAATAAAGGATATGCCTTTAGTTCTACTGCACACAATCTGTTGGGTGAGTTCATCTACCCGTTGTTTTGAGAAAGTTAGTGGTGAGATGTTTTTCCATTTCTTTTGTTGAGTTTTCATCAAAATGGAAAAAAATGTAGGGGTGACCTGATGTAGGAAATGATTTTCTGGTGTAGCTGGGTCTAGGCTATAGGTTTCTGTCATTGTGGAGGCAATTCAGCAGAAGTAAAAATTTCCTGAATAATGAGAAAAAAATTACATCTTTGAGGAAAGCAAAAGCAACTTATCTGAGTCTTGCAAGGATGGGAAATCGCCATCTTCTTAAAATAAAAAGAAAGCAAACCAATCTTTATCCATAGTGGATAAAGAAAATCAATAAACATTAGTCTGTAGTGACAGACCAAATGGTTTTGTTTATTGACTTCACCAGGCCAAAGTAGTAGGAAGGATTATCAAAGAAGCAACATTGCTGAGCCATGGCGTTGGTGCTCTTTGTATGTTTTTACATCACTGAAAGTACTTTGTTAAATTCCATTAAGCTGTCTAGGGGAGAATGGAGTTTGATCTAGTGGCTTGTATCTGGCTTAGGTTCAATCACCTTATGAAATTAGCAAAGTTGAATATAGAGAAGTGACAGTCTCCTTCCTTAACTGAAACTGCTGACCTGAGTATGTTTGGTACCACTCATAAACTGTCACTGGGCTTAACAGCTTAATCTTTCACTTCCTTGTTATCCAGACTGGTATGGCTTTGGTTGAGGTCCAGATATGCCTCATATCTGGCCTACATTGTCATATTCCTGCCAGGATGATGGTATTTGCAGAAGTCTTTTTACTTTTCCTGTTGCCTTTGAATGTTTAAATTTCTCATGCAAGGCAAAAAAAAAAAGGAGTCAAATCCTTAACACTCCTCAGCTTGTGTTCAGCTTCTGAAGCTATGGTAGGACCTGGGTGATGTCCTGGGTTATGCCAATCTAACTTCACACAACTCTGATAGAAAAATATCTTTAGAATGTGTGGGCTAAGTGAAATGAATTAGAAATGGGATTGTTAGTAGTACTTTAATGTGAAATTTGTGCAAGGTGAACAAAGCAAGCATGCTTTTAACAAAAAAATTGTAAATTGAGTTTTGTGTGCTTTGAACTGATTTATTCTAGAAATAATTTTGAACTGTATGTGACAAAATTTAGTTTTACAGTGTTGCTGACTTTTTTTTTTGTTTAATCATGTACTCTGTCCCACTGAAACAGTTTTCTCAAACTTTGTCCAGTGCCATGCCTTCTGTGGTCCTTGTATTCCACATCAGCCCTGTTTGCAAGGCTGATTTCTTGTGTCCAGCAGAGCGTGCAAGGGCTGTAGGCATCTCCCAAATAGTTTTGCTCCCTTAATTTGTCACTTCAAGGGCCAGAACTTCCTCAACTCTTATTCAGTACTTCCTTTACAGAGATGCTTAAGTTGCAAAATAGGCTGCAACTACCTAGATTGTTGGGTGTATTAGTGTTCTATAGGTTCTTTGTTAAATCCATAACTCGCATAGTCTTCCTATCCTTTTCAGTAGGAGGCAACCAATATCATTGTCTCATTTATGTTTTTATGGAAACTGGGTAGATAACATGGTTAACATCAACATTGGGGAACTCTGCCTAACCTTTAAAAAAATTAGATAAAACAGGCACCTGGAGTCTCGTAAACTCATCCTTTAAGTTAATGGTGATCCAGTGAGGCTTCTCAAAACAGGCTAACAAAAGGTCACAGAGAGCTGAAAAAAAGAAAATAGAATTACTGCCTCTAAAAGTGGAGGGAAAGCAAAAGGTGGGGAACTTCTACAGTTGTTCCAGAATGTAGTTATGAGAAATCTCATAATCTGCTTGGAGCAGATTGTCTGAGCAGTGTGCTCTCTGCTTTGGCATCTGACCACTTCAATTCTGGCAACACTGGACTGCCTATGGTCCCTAAAGTGCTTAAGGCTGCTGTTTTGGCCCTGCAGGAATGCACTTGGTACCAGTACTGGATATCATTTGCTGTCGCCTCTTTGGTGTAAGATATTGTCATAGCTTCAGGTTTCAAAGACCTTGTGAAATTATTACAATTGCTGTGCCTTTCATTGTATTAGGTTCTCTTGCCTGTTGTTACAGCCAGTATGCTTTTATTATTGTTTCTTATGTCCTAGTGGTAAGCCCTTTGGGTATGTTGGCAAGTGTTTCACAAGTAGACATATTAAGTCAGACAAAGAATCCCATGTTTTGTCTCTTTATTGGTCAATGAACTGAGGCATGCTCTGTGTTCACTTGCTTGAGTGGTTAGTGGGTAGGAAGGCACAGAATGTATCCTAAAGGTGGATGCTGCTCCCAGGAGAATGTGAGCGGGTGTACAGGAAGTAAAAACATGTAGTGCTTTAACTTGAGCCTACAACAGTGTAGGTAGTGCAGCTGAACTAGAGCAGTAGATCAAAGCAGCATTGAGAACCCACTACCTGTACTCAAAACACTTCAGGTTTTTAAATTTTAGACCAGCTCTAGTCTGTTCTTGTGGATTGAGTGCCTCTTTGCAGCTGGAACACATTAGGTGTGCTCCTGGCAAGTATTGTCTTAGGTTACCTTAGTTTAACCTAAAAGGAATCCAATTCCTTTGTTCCAAAACAGCTCTGTGATGTGAACCAACACAGCATCAACAGGAACGATCAGGCAGTTCACTTAAAAAGCATGTTCCTGGTGTGAACTAATGCAAATACAGGCACACCCTTAAAGCCACTTACTGTAAGTTAACTGAGCAATGTTCTGGCTAAAAAATTTTGAACCATCTCCTCTATCAACTCATTTTCAAAACTCTGAATAGTACTGCTGAGAGACACTTAGCTTTCAATAACTTCCTTTATTAGAGGAGAAAAAAATCTTGTAGAGAAGGGCTTGTGTCTTTTGGTGTGATAAGAATGCTGGGGATGAGAGGAAAAGATTAGCTTTCAGGTTATTAAATTATGTGAGTTCATTAATGAGCATATTCTCTTTTCCTGTTCACAAAATTATCTTGCTTATTTTGAAGGCAAGAAAGTACACAAATTGTTTCTGTGACAAATCCTAGTGAATGAGTACTGTACTACCTATTAACATTGAATCCAGATGCTCAGGGTTGTAGGTGTAACAGCTGGACAATATTGCTGCCTGCTCTGCAACAAGTAATCTCTTAAAAGTTTAAACAGACTTTCTTAGAGTTATTTTAAGTGAATAACTAATATAAAGCTATTGTTCTAGCCTGTGCAACACCATCCTGTTCGTGTCATTAGAAAATTTAGTGGTTTTCTATTTAAGATTGTTATTTCTCCTCCACCCCTGAATGATGCATTTTGCTTCTGCTCTTAATGTCAGTGTTCTGCCTTGTTTTCCTGTGTTTTGTGTTTTGGCCCCAGATTCCACTTGAAACATGATTGGGAGAAGCTCCCTCCAAAAATCCTGCTTAAAAAAAGATGTGTAAATGCGTCGCAATGATCTTCACTTCAGCCTTTGCAGGATGTGCAATATACCAGTAAGGTGTAACTTGTGGTATTTAAAAGCTTATACCACATTGCCTACGCCCTCCCTAAGATTTTTTTAAATTTCTTTTTAGGTCCCATAATCTGACCTAGACTGTAGAAATAGTTTTAACTTTCTTCACGTTAGTGGTTTAGGTGTATTTATGCATGAAGTGCTGACAAAGATCTGCGGATAGGTGTAGAACAGAACTTACTTAGATATTCTCTCATTCTTGTGTATTATGAGGCTTTTTTTGTAAGGTTAACCAGAGCAGATGAGCGATTGGATGAGATGTTCCCAGCTGAAATTCCTGCACAGGAGGTTCAGGACTCTCAAAGAACCAGAAGTGACTGAACCAGGAGAATAAACCATGTGTGAAGATAGTACAAAACAGCTGAGTTAAAGTTGACCATTTGAGAGCACCCAAACATTTTGCTGAGTTAGCAGATAGGCATCCTCCTTTTGGATAAGGAGGAGTGCCTCACACAAGGTGCTGAGGGACCATGGTTTACAGACCACCAGAATCTCTGTACCTTTCCACATCACTTCCATAAGTGCTATTGGAGAACTTCTAATAAAATGGAGTCTGGACAAAACTTCCAGGATGATCTAGTACCACCTGTTTTGCCAAGGAGTTCTGTTTAGACCAGATTGCTTAGGGCCTTTTTCTCTCAGTAATGTCTTTTCACATACTGCAGCATGGGATCTTCTGTACAGCTCATTCCTTCTGATTTGGAAATTCTCAGTTTCAACCTAGCTCTCACTAAATTACAACACAAATATCCTCAGAGGAAAGCAGAGACCACTGTCAGCTTTTTCCTTAATTATAACCGTTTCAGAAGAATATAGGGATAGCAGAGCTCTGTAGAAAAAAATCTGTTTCACTGGACTTCATGAGTTTAGCTTTTTAATGGCCCCAGGGAAAATAAAATAAATAAAAAAAAAAAACCACAAAAAAACCCCCAACCCCCCCAAAAAAAACAAAACAAAGCTGAACCTTCTATTTCTTTTTCCGTTCCTCACTTCCCCTTGCTCCTGTCTCTGAGGACATATGTACCTTTGAACTGTATGTAGTGATGAGTGCTTCTGTAGGTTTCCCTGATGCTAAATTTACTACTTCAAACACACTGAGATGTCCTATAGAAAGTCTTTCTCATCCTGGATTTTAGCTGTTTGAAGCCCCAAGTAACCAAATGTACACTGAGTTGGATTACTGTGGCTTTATCTGCTCGTCAATGACAAATATGTGTGGTTTTTTTCTGTTCAGTTGCAGGTTTTTTAATCTGAAGACAGAAATGTTATCTAGAATTTTTGCTAATGTTGGCTTCTGCCACCTCCCCTTCCTCCAGCCTTGTATTTGAATTCTCATTTTGTATTGCTACCAGCCTCTCATCTAGAGAAAACGAAAGCTGTGAAATGTGCCTGTAGAATTACCAGATCTCATCTGCAAGTTCTTGGTTTCGAGATAACTAACAATTGTTCTCTCCCTATTACACTCGTGTTGATTCCTAACCTAAAGGGATGCTTTGGTCTGGGAGCAGATGCCTGTACTTCAACCTCCCATCAGGAAGTTACTAAACTGTAACAATCTATTTATGGTACCTTCTTTGTACTGCTAATAACCCAGCAAGGGCTAAGATTAAGCCAGGTCTCATTTTTGTTTTGCATGTGCTGGGTTGTAAAGGCAAGTTAGAGCTGATGAAGTCAGCAGAGGGGAAGGACAAAGGAAGTAGAATCTTGATTCCAATAGGAATTTTCTTTGTCTGTTGAACAATGAGAATCTTTATGGATTCTCTATATTTGGCTTTCATATTTAGTCAGATGTGAAAAATTTAGAATTGCAATTTAGTTGATACTTGACTGAGGTAGGGGAGGGCAGGAAGAAGCCCACTATTAGTTGCACTAGCAGTTTCCTTTTGGCTTTTGCACGAGTGGTTGGTACTTGAAAAGGAGTTCTGGTGGGGTTTTTGTCTCTTTATTTTTTCCTTTCTAGATGATACTGCCTTTGTCTGTACCTTTTGGACTCGTCATAGTGGATCATTAACCTTTTTCATCCTTGTGTTTTGGCTTGATATTTTTCTCCTAAATGACAAGATAGCCATTTCTGAATTGGTTTCTCTTTATTGATTGCATTTTGCACTCAGGGAGAGCCAAGACCCATATAAACATTATCATTTTAGAAGGAAGTGGAATTAATGCTGCTCTAGCACCTGCTAATGTAGGATGCAACCAGACTTCCTGTTCAAGAGGAAATCCTAATTTACTCTTCCTTGTAAACTGAGGGCTGATCAGCTTACCACATAGTAACCTTTTGACTTGTAAACACTGTGTCCCTTTGGACTGCTTTTAGCCTCTGGAAATGATTTCCCTCAGGCTTGGTGGTAACTTTTAGCAGTAAACTTTGACTGTGTTGAATATCATGAAAATGAAGCAACTCTTTTTCTGTAGAACTAATTCTAATGCCATCAAGCATACCTACAAACTCAAGTAGGTGCTCAAGATGCCTTCAAGTTCTAGAAGGTGTCAGTACTTTTCCTTGTACTCTTAAGTACCAGTGCAATGTTAAACAAAGGATTTTGTTATCCATTGGCTACGGAGAACAAATTAAGACGTTGTGATTATTTGCTATGTGATGCAGAATTTCAGCTCTTGAAAATGCTTGTTGTTTGTGGGTGGGGAGTTGGCTCTGGCTAGAATAGTCATGGTGAATCACTGGCAGTAGTGCCAGGTTTGGCATAGATGAAGATTTGGGTTAGGGCCAGTGAAATGCTTTTTCTTATTGTTTATTACCACCCTCTGAAAAGATTTTTCTGTCCTTGAGGAGGAAGGAAGAGATCAAATTTAGCAGGAGCAGTATTTGTTTCCTCTTAGTGCTAATACAGCGAAAGAAAGCTGCATCTAAAATACTGTGTGTTCTCTAGGCTTCTGACAGCCTTGCTTGGGTGAGCAATTGAGGCCTCTGGGCTGGGTACACAGCTGAGGTTCTCCTTGGGGATCCCACTACTGTGAGGTTTTCAGTGGAGAAGCAGGTTACTGGGATTAAGAGCTCAAAGTAATTTTAGAGGTTTATATGAAAAAAATGGTCATGCAAAGATCTGCATCTAGATTCCCTCTGCACATGTAAGTAGTAGAAATTTAAATACTGTGCTGCCAGCACAACTTGTTCTGTTCCTCTGGGGTTTGATCCAGCTCACTGAAACAGTGGAAGGGGATTGATTCACAAGGAACTCCTCATTATTACTTCTTTCTTGTTTTCTCTCACTATACTCCAAAGACCTAATTTATTTTCTGTTGTTTTATATTGTTCAAATCATGTGGATAATAGAAGAGTAGTGTTAAGTCTAAAAAACATATAATTTCATTTCTGATGGTTACCCCCCCCCCGCCCCAGGCATTAGGGCTGCAGTGGTGTGCATGTGTCCAACTCCCGTTCAGTGTGTTTCTATGCATCTCTTTGTTGTTAGTATGTCTCTTAAATTCTGTATAAGAAATACTGTTTAACACACAGAACACTTCTTTTGTTGGCTCAAAAGAGCAAGCTTACTGTTTCTTGTTATTTAAAATGTGTTAAATATATATTAAGAAAAAGTGTTAGCTCATGCCCTTTTTTCTTTATTTTTATTTTTTTTTTTAATAAGTTCAGACTTTAGTACTTTTCTGTAGCATAAACAGTGACTTCTGTTACAGATTAACATAAAGATACTGGTCTCTGAAGAAATCTTGGGGGGAAAAACTTCAACTCTAAAACAAATTAATTATTGATGGGTTTTTGTTTCTGTTCTCTCTCCTCCCTTCTCCAAAGAGTACTTTTTCCATAGTGTCAGTAGGGAACACTGAGGATATAATGAAGCAAATCTGTAAAAAGGGTTTTCTTGAGAAAATTGACAAGATTGCTGCCTCTCTGGCTGCCTGGTCTTTTAAGGCTGTGACACTCTAGAGCAAAGTAGCTATTATCTTGAAATATCTCTTCATGGAAAAACACTGCTATGCTCGATGCAGTAAGCCAGGAACCTTCTTTTTGAGAAGCAGTTTCAACTTTTTTTTATCAGTCATGATTTTTATCCTGGTGTGAGATGATTATGTGGAGAAGGGACTTCTTGTGAAAGAGCAACTAATTGATGTACAGTTCTCACAACATGTAGTGTTTGGTGGTGTTTGTTGCCAGGGAGTGTAATATATTTGAGCAGGATGAGTTCCAGTAAAAATGTTCAACAGGACTAGTATGTCCCTTCTAACAGGATAAATAAAGTTTTGTTGTCTGCTGCACATTGGGCAGTTCACCTTGTTCTTGAGGATGGTAAGTGTAGTGTTCTCAATACATGTAATGCTGATAATTAAGCATCATGTTGCTAACTTATAACATGTGAACTTACATCTTAGGTGTCATTATGGTTGGCAAGGACAGTTCTGTGATGAGTGTGTCCGCTACCCAGGCTGTGCTCATGGGAGCTGTAATGAACCATGGCAGTGTAATTGTGAAACCAACTGGGGTGGCCTGCTCTGTAACAAAGGTACTTAACATTAATGTACAGGAAAAATAAGTTAAGTTGCATGATTAACTGATAATTCATTAACCCCTACTTTTCTGCTAGTGTGCCAACTACATGAGTGTTTCTGTGCCTTAATTCTTTTACGGCAGATAGTGCCTAAGCATCATAAGTATAGGAATTTTAAGACAAAAGGCTTGGAATGGTCCTGACTCTTCTAACTCATGCAGTTCTCTTCTTCATTCTTCCCTGTCCTGTGGATAGTTACCAGATGACAGGCTAGCTCATGGAATATGGGGATGATGTGGGTGAATGGATGTTCAAGTCAGAAAGGCATGTGTATATCTGACTAGGGATTGAAATGGCAGGATTTGTGTTCGCTGTTCATTGACGCTTTTCTCTGTCCAGATCTGAATTACTGTGGAAATCACCATCCCTGCCTGAACGGTGGAACCTGTATGAACACTGAACCGGATGAATATCGCTGTGCCTGCCCGGATGGCTACTCTGGAAAGAACTGCGAAATTGGTACTTTTGGATATTGCATCTATCTCTGGAAATCTGAAACTTGTTTCAGACATTCTTGTATGTTCAGTGGGGAGCATGGCAGCTCTGTCTCTCCTGTCTAGTGCCTTATGCTGGCCATTCAAAAAAATCACTCAAGACAACAGAATTGCTGCAGCAGTTTCCCTTGGATTTAGATAACACTGTGAATATTCCTTCCCTTAGATTTCATTTCCTTAATCCACACATGCAGTTGGGCTGTTGTAGTCTCATGGAAATTGGTTACATGTGCCCCTTTCCCTGTTGCCTTTCACTCTGTTACCCTTTTTCTTCTGCCTTGCTGGCAAATGTGCATTTTTTGCAAGCTGGGGTTTAAGGAGGGTGACAGCGATGCACACGTCAGTTTTAATGGTGATGTGGGGTTTTGGCACAACTTTTAGTTGGCTGAATGTACTGACTACCCCTTTGAATCAACTGAAACTCAATAATCTTTTAATATGGGACTTGCAATACATTTGGATTGATAATGCAGATTTTTACTACTATGGAAATGTGCTCATACCCTCTTAGAAGAATCACCTGGAGCAGTCTGAACAAAGTGTCTTACCTGTTCCCATTGGCAAAATGGAGGAAAGCATTTAAACTGCACTGATGACTAAGCATGGCTTTGTGACTTGAGCTCAACAGATCTGTCTTTCCAACATGAAAAACTGCTTCCGATCTCAACCACAGTGCAAAGATAGCATGTTGCTTTTTTCTATCTGTGTATGTGTTACACAAAGACCAAAATGTTCTGGGGATAATTTTGGTATTTGGAGACTTTTCTTGGTTATTCTTACTTTAGAGGTAAATGGGCAGGTGTGCAGTTTCTAGTTCTTTCCAATTTTGCTTTAAAGATTTGATGTTTGGTGAAAAATTAGAGCTTTTGATATAACTTTTTTCAGATGTAGTATTCAGTTGGGTGCTTTGTTTCTTTGTCATGATTGATTGTTAAATGCTTTTTACAAGTGTGATATTCCCAGCCTTCTCACTATGAATTTTACTATTCCTTGATAATTACAAAATTTAGATGCAAAGAACCCATGTCTTTCACTTAACTGCTTGGCCTTAAGTTCACTAAACTATTACAGAAGGTTTTCAGAGTTAATCATGGTGTTGAACTTTCATAATGTGCTATGCTGTATTAAAGATATTATCAAAACTTGAATTTTGCTTCTACTGGTAGAACATGATGCAAAGTTTAGGCTAAAAGAGATGAAATCTTGTCGTAGCTTGCCCTGAAAGCTGTGGGGAAGCACCTTGGCTCTTTAGGTGAGGAGGCAGTGAAAAAGAAGCCATACGGTTGTTGAGAGCTATTGTGATTATTAATGGTGGGTTGGTATATGAGCTGCTTCAGGTATGAGTACCTAAGGTTGCAAACAATGTAAATTCAGTTTTTAAAATAGATGACGTTGCTGAAAGAAAGGTTCCAAAATATAAGTGCCACCAACTGTAGAAAGACTTACCTACCTTCCAAAAGTTTCCTTGGCTTCTTGTAAGGGGAGACAGCATGGAGCTTGTCCCTCCTCAACCTGGTTGTTGCTTAATGCAGCTTCTGCTAGTGCTGCACCCTACATGGAGTGACAACAAGCAGCAGCACTGCCTGGAATTGCAAGCACCTCTATTCTTTACTGTTTCCAAGGAACACTATTAGAATGAAGCTAAACAGACCTCTGATACTTAAACTACTACTACTGTTCAGACCTCTGCATACAGCACATCTGTTTTGTCTCACTGAATTTAAAAGAAGTACTGGAGTGCTCTGGAGGTGGAAGGACATGACTGGAAGCAGTATGTTAATGGGGAACTCTTCCAGTTCCTGGGGTATTGAAATAGAGTGCCCTGTCTACATTTAGGGTTTCTAGTCATTAGATTGGAAGGATGATGCACTTTCAGCAAAACCCTGCTTTAGTTTCCTACTGGGAATTTTAACTCTTTGCATCTGGGAGAGGGAGGCTCCAAACTTCTGTGCTGGCACCTCTCCATTGCTCTTGCTCTTAGTCACTTTTAATCAATGCAGTTTTTAACCACAAGTTCTCCTTAATAAGTACTGACAGAGTATTTAGCAAGAATTTCTTTCCCTCTTTCTTCCCAGCGGAGCATGCTTGTGTATCTAATCCCTGTGCTAATGGTGGAATTTGTCATGAAATTTCGTCAGGCTTCAAATGTCACTGCCCATCGGGGTGGAGTGGACCAACATGTGCTATTGGTGGGTATGCATTTACTGGTGACTGACCTGTTAGGTTGGAAGGGTTGATCCAGCTAATGTGATAACCTCCTACTCTGTGGGTATGGAATTTGGTGGCAGTCTTTCACTTTACCTGTCTTTTAACAGCAAAACGTTGGTAGACTGAAAAGAGGACTGGTACTGTGCATTATTGATTTGATGCATTGAGATATAAGGGTTATCAAAAGCATAGCTGCACCATGTCCAAAGAAATGCCCTGTGGCCAAAGCTTGTTTGACAATTCCTGACTCCTCAGCCAGCCTAAAGGAAAATACAGAATGGTTTCGTTTTAAGAAATATAAATGTGAACATGAAAGATTCTCCCCTCTTAAAGCAGTAGAACAGTATATTTACTCCCTTAAGTGGTGAAGTGTCTGGTTTGGAAGACAGGGAAGTGGTTGAAATGTATTGTGGGTCTGTGTAATTGGTTTGCATGTTGCCTGTGACTTTGAACATAGGTGGTTTACTTGTTTTTAAACAGCAAGTATCCTCAAAAAACCAACCGAACAAAAAACAAACAAAGACCCCCAACCACAAAACCAAAACTGGCTGAACTTCTGGCATGATCTAGGAAAGTGACTTTCAATGAATATGCTAATCATTGGCAGATTAACTGAATCTTCTTGCTGTTTGCAAATAGAAATTTTCAGAGCTCTTCTCTAACCTAGCTCAAAGATGTGAGAAAAGCCTAAGTTAGGTTAGAAATGGTGGTCCGTTCCTAAGCTTGTTTGTACGTTCTCCTGCTTCATCTCAAAAAACCGTTTACCCCAAAGCCTTTTAAGCCAACCCTTAAGCCATGTAATGAAAGGTGCACTTTGACTTTGCAGATATTGACGAATGCGCATCTAACCCTTGTGCTCAGGGAGGGACCTGCATTGATGGTGTTAATGCATTTGAGTGCATATGTCCACAGCAGTGGATTGGAGCAACTTGTCAGCTTGGTAAGTAATTACCTTTTAAAGTTTAGAAGACCACTGGAGATTATTCCAAAATAGTGAATAATGATGTGCATTTCTGGCATGATGTTCATTGAAGAAAACATGGAATATTTGTGTTGTTATTGTTATCTTGGCTCCTCTTCAGTAGATCTTAAAGACAGAAGTTGTAGGTGAATCTAGTGCTACTTAAGCCCCAACTTAAGCTTACTTATAATGCCCCATAACTTTCTGTTGCAAAATGCAGCATTGGTGGTGGGAGCTCCTTCTTCACGGTGGCAGAACAGTGACTGAAGCTTATGGGGGCAAGAAAGGGATTTGCCCTGACTAACATGTTACCTTTTTGAGTTTTGGCAAAGGGAAGAGTAAGATAACATGCATGTGCTACTCTAGGCAAGCTTGCATTAAAAACCTGTAGTATATAAATGGTTTTAGTCCCCTACCAATGTATAATGTCAGCTTCTGATGCTTGGACTGTATGGACTCTTTGCTTGGTGCTGTGGTAATCTGTTTCTGGGTTTGTTCTTTATTCTATTCTTTATTTTCTCTTCTTTCACAGATGCTAATGAGTGTGAGGGGAAACCCTGTGTTAATGCTTACTCTTGCAAAAATCTCATTGGTGGATATTACTGTGACTGCATTCCAGGATGGACAGGAGTAAATTGTCATATCAGTTAGTATTTCTTTAGTATGTATGGTGATAGTAGGATGCTTTGTTCTGTAAAAAAGATTTTTTAATGAGTGATAGTACGCATACTTGTACAAGAAAGAAATATCTGTTGTCAGGATTTTTCTAACTTTATAGTAATGTAAATTGAAAATGCTGTTTGAAAATTTATTTTAAAAGGTAATTGGTAATAAAATGAGCTCAGGTATACTCTTATATAACTAATAAATCTCTCTACTCATTCAAACCTGTTTCTGAATGATATCATCTACTGATTCCATACTGATTCCATTTGAAATACTTCTGTGCTAAAATGTTAGATATGAAATTAACTGATATTTGACTCATTTTTAGTACATTGTAATAGAAATATAGACTGTATTTTTCTATTAAATATTTTTTAAAAATAAGAATCTCTTAAGGCATCAAGCTTCCTTGCTTTCTGTTGGAAAATCTAGAAAAACTTTTTCTGAAAACTATTTGTTCTCCATTTTTGTGTTAAACCTGTACTTTACAGCTTAGTCGTCCAGTATAAATTCTAATGCTTTGCATGTTTTGATCTATAGATATTAATGACTGTCACGGACAATGCCAGCATGGAGGGACTTGTAAGGTAACTCTTGTTTACTATGTTCCATGTTGAAAATGAATGTTATTCTGCCTAGTTATGAATTCTATAGTGTGGAATTACAGGTTGGATAAATATTAGAAGTGTAGTATTATACTTACAGACTCTTGCACCCATTTCACAAAACAATTTTACATGGTGCTACTGCTGTTCCCCAATTCAGAATACAGAAATAACTTGAATTTTTGTGTGCAAATTGTATCAATAAACAAATCCTTCTACTTTCACTCCTTATCTCCCTGCCTCTGAAGGATGAAGTGAATGGTTACCACTGCTTGTGCCCTCGTGGTTTCACAGGAAAAAACTGTGAGATAGAAACAAATGAGTGTGAAAGCAATCCCTGCCAGAACGGAGGCCGGTGCAAAGACCTGGTGAATGGATTCAGTTGCCTGTGCTCACAGGGATTCTCGGGAGTCTTCTGCGAGGTGAGGGCAGCAGAGACATTACTGCAATACTTCTCATGGATTGAATTCTTGGAAGAAATATATCTCTGGGTTTAAATGGGAGTAACCCAAGGCTGAAGCGTTACTGACTATCATAGCTGTTACCTGATACTCTGAATAAGCAAATTTGTTGTGCAGTGCTGTCATAGTAGCTGTAACACTTGAATTTGCAACCTGATAAACTACAAGTTGTTGCATGTAGGTGTTGGCCTTCCCAAGTGTTTTAAGACTGCAAGTATTCCTTAAACTTGAAATGTCTTCCTTTGCAATTATCAGAACCTGTGTCTTTTTGTTACACTAGAATGCTTTAGGTTCTCAACCTGATAACTGAAGTACATAATTGAATTACCCTTTGAGTAATCCTGCTGCTTTTGCTATGAGTGTATTAATTATTTATCAGTTATCTATATTACATATAATGCAGGTAATTAATGCAATTATTAAAGGCAGGCAGATAGGCTCTCTGATCTTTGTTTGTGATCATTTTAGGAACATGCTGTTCTAGTGCTTAAGGATTCAGATGTGAAATATTGAATTCCTAGTGATAATTCCTAAAATACTTCATGATAATGAAGATATTCCTCTTTCTAGAGAGAATGTTAGAGTTTTCAGTGTAAAATTATTTTGCAGTAAGTATGCACTTTCTGGCTTTTGCTGATAGTCAAATCTGTGTGAGTGTTATGCTTAGCAAGACATCATCAACTGGAAGCATTAGGTTAGAATTTTGTTGGATTTCCTCCAGAATATTTTGTGGAGGACATTGGAGTGATCTCTCTCAGAAGGTGTAGCAATTTTATTCTGTTATTTGTGTCATTAAAGAAGCAGTGCCCTCCTTTTATCCAAAATTAAAAAGGGCTGCAGATACCAACAGTTTAATAAAACTGGTGCAGTACCTAATAGCTCATGAACCATTTCTGCATAAGGATCATAACCTGAGTGCTCTACTCTGGGCTGATTCATACAATACTGTGTAATTAAAGTTTTAGCAAATGTGCTTGAATAATAGGGAGGAGTTGGCTGCTTGCCTTGTGTGTTGCAGGAAATATCTACCATTGATTCCAGATGCTAAAGTACCAGCTACTGAACTTGCATTGGGAAGGGGAAATTTACACTAATGGAAGGAAACAAATGGAGACATCTGATAGAGGAGATCTGAGAATCTTTCGCAGAGCTTAGCAATTTTTTTATGGCTTGCTTTTGAATGAGAGCACGAAATGGCTTTGAAAATTTTTCTATTGTAACTGGAATGGTAATGCTTCTCTGAATTAAATACTTAACACCATTTGAGTTCCTTCTGCTTTGGGTAGTTTTGTGTTTTTCTCCTATTTAGCTACTGAACTCCTTAAATTAGGTATCAGAAACCACTATTGGGCTCAATTCTGTCTGTAAAGTTGAAAGCTGCTATCTTTCTCCCAAGAGAGATGTGAAGAAGGAAAATCTGACTAGAGGGGAGAAAAGCAATCCTTAAGAACAATTTGGAGGAAAGATACTGTGATGTAAAAATACCCCTTTTGAGGATGCTTTGTGCAATTTGAGACCAATTTAGGGCATCACGAATCAGTGATTTTGTGTGTCAGTCTAAAGTAGAAAGCAGCAGAATTATTTTGCCACAGCAATGTCTATGTGTTAAAGGTTATATTATGAGAACTAGGTTTAAATTTTGCTCTTTGAATCAGATGATAAGATTTCAAAATGTACCTCATGTTTCTGTGTAAATTGGCGTGGTGATGGTATTTGTAAGAATAAGCCCCTGAGCAGCTGGGTCTAAGACCTACTTGGAGCAGGAGGTGGGGAGTAGCTGACCTCTAGAGGTCTGTTCCAAGCTGTGTGGTTTTATAATAAATTCTGTGTTAATTGAGGTGGGAGAAGAAGTTGCTCTAGAGGATGGGATTTTGTTCAGATTCTGGGTATTTGAAGTCTCTTGCTGACATAGAGCTGACAAGTGCACTGATACTTAACTTGCATTATAACACTTAGTATGTGGGTGTGAAGGACAGAGAAGTGACTTACAGCGATCCACAATAGTCACAATAAAACTTCTCCTAATGCCTTAAGTAACTCCTTGCGAAGTTATTGCAAATGTGGTGATTTAGCCTCCTGCAAAGGAGTATCCTTATAGCAATATCACAAATGCTTTGTATTAGGGTAGACTAAAGTAAGCTGAAGTTTCTCTGTTGTGCAGGATGGAATGCAATATGTATGATTCATAAACCTTCTTAAAACTTGAGGATCCTTGTACATTAGCTTCATCTGTGTCTTTGGCAAAGCAGATAATGCTGCTCACTCCTGGGAAATGAAGCAGCTGCTGCTAACTGTGGTCTCTCTTACAGATGGATATTGATTTCTGTGAACCTAACCCTTGCCAGAATGGGGCTAAATGTTATGATCTGGGAGGAGATTATTACTGTGCCTGCCCTGATGACTATGATGGAAAAAATTGCTCCCATCTTAAGGACCACTGCAAGAACAATTCTTGTAAAGGTACCTGCTGTTATCCAGAAATCTGTCATGATATATTGGCAGTACATTATAAAAAAAAAAAAAAAAAGTGGTGTTGGGAATAGAATAATGCAGAAGTGTTTTCATTGTGTTCACTTGGACTTGGTAAAATAGTGATGCTGTGAGAAGAAACATTCTTTATTTCTAAAGAGGTAGATGTTAACTTACAGTTCATATAAAATTGTGTTTTATTTTAGTTTTTGTGTAATTTTTTAAAATTAAAAACTGGTGACGCAGATCATTACTCTGATGATACACTTCTTGTTCTTAGTAATAGACAGCTGTACAATAGAAGTCTTCACTAATGCTACCCAGGAAGGAATCCGTTTCATTTCATCTAATGTTTGTGGGCCTCATGGACGGTGTATTAGTCAACCAGGAGGGAATTTTACTTGTGCCTGTGACAGAGGTTTTACTGGAACATATTGTCACGAAAGTAAGTAGGAGTTGTTCATAAATGATTTTTTTTCCTCAAAAAATTTCTTGCTGTTTGTTATGAAGCTTTACAGTATAAAATAAAGCATTAAGGTTTTAATGAAGTTGCGTAGAGCATTGTTTTGGATGTACTGTTTGAAATCCAGTTCCTTCTGGTAGCAGTTGTCTTTGTAGTGGTTCACACTTCCTCTGTGAAAGAAACTGGTTTTAGTCCAACTTGAATGTGAATATATTTGTGCCCACTACCTTTATGTACAGTCTTGGAAGTCTCTCCAATGTGAGAATCATAAAGAAGGGACTGACACATTGACAGCACAGCTTAGGAGCCATGTGTATGCTGCTCTAGGTGTTTTTTATACCCCTTGGATATATTTGCCAGGTAAACTTAATGCCCTGATTTGACTTTTTATGAGAGAATAAAGCTAGAAACCTTACCAGACTTGAGAACAGGCTTTGAGCCTTTCTTTTATAGGTGCAGATGAAGTAATAACTTTTGTGCTGCCTTTCCTAGAGATACAAGTCTACATCACTCTTCTAAGTGGGTGGAAAGAGCCTTGAGCAATAATTGTTGACTTTTTGTTGTAGATATCAATGATTGTCTTGGGAAACCTTGCAAGAATGGTGGGACATGCATCGATGAAGTTGATTCATTTAGATGTTTCTGTTCAAGTGGCTGGGAAGGAGAATTGTGTGACACAAGTGAGTACTGCGAAGTGTTGCAGGGTCAAATATAGCTTTGTTGTGACAGAGATGGTTGCTATGTAGTTAATAATGGGGTAGTTTCTCTTTTCTATAATTACAGCCTTGTTTGCAGAAGTATTTTCAGGAAGATATTTGGGTAACTGCTCTGAAAGTCTCAGTTCCTTTAATAGAATCTGATTCTTTGGTATAGCACAGGATTTATCTCTGGAGGGGAGAATTCTTTCTCATAGGGATAGGCAAAAGTGTTGGCCAAGAAGTGTACTAGCCCAGTTCATGGTTAAGTCACCTCAGAGGAAACTGTTTCTTTTTCTGGTTTGAATAAAACCCCTTCTAAAACATGATGGCAAGGGCTTGCTGAGACTTATTACAGGACATGCATCAATTAAGACGTGAAATGCAGATGGAGAAGCTTTTGGCAGCTATTGCTGTCGAAAGGGCCTTTTGTGTGGTCTAAATGAAGCTTGTTCTGGAATAATTGTTCCACCTATTAAAACATTTGTCTCAAGTGAAAAGTATTTTCTCAGAAATTCATGTTTGTATATTTATGTTTAATGTGTGTATACATACATATGTATGTATTTATGTGGTTAAGCCACCTAATGGCTTTAACTCAGTGTTTTGAAACATAAAGCAGGTGAAGGGAGCCTTAACTGTCTCATGTGGATGTTCTGTGTTGGGGCTCCTTTTCAAGACACTGTGGTCCCTACTAGAAAGCTTTTTCTGAAGTTCAGAATCCAACTGTTTGGAAAAATTAAGTTACTTTGGTGCTCTACTTAGAACCCATACAAAACGGTCTTTCTAAACTGTCAGAAAACCTTTCATAATTCATATTTTTCTGTATTAAATCAGTTTTTTCCTTGCTTACGTAAAGATAACCATGTAATAATTTAGGACCTCTTTCTTCCTAAATAGTACAGCACTTATTTTCTTTGTAGAGAAATATTTTGTATTTTCTCATGGCCTTGGCTGGGCTAGATCATCTAAGTTGAATAACTGTTTTTCTAGATTTCAATGACTGTTCTCCTAACCCATGTCACAACGGTGGCCGATGCATTGATTTGGTAAATGACTTCTATTGTGAATGTAAGAATGACTGGAAAGGCAAAACTTGTCATTCACGTAAGTGTTCTTTGCTTTGATCTTTAGACTGCCCAAAGATTTGTTTTCTTGCTTCTCGTGGGACTAGAGTTCCTGAAACTTAAAATAAAACAATTGCAGTGAAAAAATAGGCACACTTTCATTACTTCTTCCAGTTTCCCAGTCACAAAATGGAACACTTTAAAAACCATATTCTTTCATGCAGTGAAACAGTTTCATAAGAGATGTCCTTAGATTCCATTCTTTGGATTGTTTAACACAGCAATTGTGTTTCTGTGTGTTTCTGGTACTGCTGCATTTAAATATGATGTCTCTTCTCAAGTGATTTTGTGATTTAAAAGTACTTAAAATTCTGCAAGAGCAATGGAAATTAAAGCTGCTTTAATGTGATGTATAGGTGAATACCAATGTGATGCAAACACTTGCAGCAATGGTGGAACATGCTATGATGATGGAGATACATTCCGCTGCTCATGTCCCCCAGAATGGATAGGAAGCACTTGCAACACTGGTAAGCTTTCTAAATTATCTACAGGTGAAGCCAGAAGATGTAGAGAAGGAGTTAAATAAGAAACTCTTTAGTAAATAGTCACACTGTTCTAGCTGGCCAGTTCAGAGCTGTTCCAGTTGGGTGGTGACTGGAGTTAGGAGTAATTTTTTCTAGTCACCTGACATACTGATTTTTAGGAAGCTGTTCTCCTCTGGCTGCATTTATGGTCTTTTCTATGGCTTTATCCTAAGCAGTTTTAGAACACTTAGACTTGTGTCTTGATTTCTCTATTAGTCCTTAAGGGGCCCTGTGTGAGGGTTTTCATGGGAACTTAGTCCCCCACTTGGCTTGCAGAGTCATAAGGTGAATAAGTTTGTGATTGAGAGGTGTATGAACACGCATACTCAGGAAAAATGAAATGAAGTGCTTCTTCCTGGGGAATTTGCAGGGTTACTGCCTGCTGTAGGGAACTACTCTTGGTTCTTGTGGAGATTGAATGTAGTATCTGTGGTACATCTTTCTGAAAATCAAACTTCCATTAGGACCAGGAAGTTGAATGAAGGTAATTTAGTACAGTTTTTCTACTAGTTAGATATAATTGTAGCTTTTAATCAAAGCCTAAACTTTAAATATTAGTATTTTATTATGAAGAACACCTCCAGATCTGGGTAACTTGCTGCCAAAGCAATAATTTAGCAGTATTTGAAGAATGCTTACACAGATAGGGAAGAAAATAGGTAATTCTTATTTAATAAAATTTTATGGTTCAATTAAACGATTGAATTGGGAGGATGGTGAAGGTGAGAGACTATCATGCAATGTGATTATTTTTGGAGTCTTTTGACCTTCTTGTGAGTCTTGAACTGTTGGCTTAAATATTGTTTAGGACTGTGATATTGGCATATCCAGATGATGGATACTCTTTGTTTCCTGTGCTGAATAGAGACCTTTTCTGTTTTCAAAGCTAAAAACAGCAGCTGTATTCTAAACCCTTGCATGAATGGTGGAACATGTGTTGGCAGTGGAGATTCCTTTTCGTGCATCTGCAAAGAAGGATGGGAAGGACGTACATGCACACAGAGTAAGGCTTTTCTCCTTTCTTCTCCTGCATTCCCCTGGGATATTGGGAGTGTCTGGCAGAGAGTTGTTAACCGAAACAAAGCAAGTTTATAAGGTTCATGTGCCAAAATATCTGAATCATTCAGAGTGGGAGGTAGGTAAAGAAGACGATGCTCAAGTAATGAATGAAGAGTTTGTCATGCTTCTTTTTGTATCTAGTCTCTGCCAAAATAAGACTCTCAGCCTCCTGTAAAAATATAATTTTTGGAAACATGTGCAGAGCAGAAAAAATCCTCACAGAAATACTAATTTTAATAATGAAAAGTATATGGAAGGGCAGGCAGTAACATATAAGCCATTTTCTCTGAGGGTAGCAGTTAACTATTTTGACATACCCCTACAATGGATTAGTTAGGGTGGAGTAAAGCCTGCAACTTTGATTTTTACTTTCTTTTTTTTCCCCAAGGCATAACATTGGGGGAGGGAAAAATCTAAATTTCAGCTCTGTTTTCACTCTTAAGTCTACTGTTGATAATTGAACTTTCTTTGCCAGTATGGACAAAAACATTCTAATTCTGTATTATTTTTTCTTTGCTTTCCTTATCAAAGTGTCATCTAAAGTATAGTATTATGTATTAGAAAATAAATAGGGCCACTAGTTACACTAGTCTGTATTCTCTTTTTATAGACACCAATGACTGCAACCCTCATCCATGGTAAGTATGCAAATTCCAGTTCTGTACCTATTGTGAAAACAAAAGTGAGCACAGTAATATGGATTTCCACTCCAGATTAGAACTAATTCTACTCTAAAGTAATTGAAGCCAGCCTCTCTAAAATATCTTAAAGCCATTTTTTTGCTGTGCCATATCTATTCCTTGACAGCAGCAAAGACCACAGAACAATCCTGAACTGATTCATGTAGGAAGAGTATTTTAGTGTAGTCTCCATCCCAGAACTGACCAGTAAATTACAGTGATAAGAAGTGAATCAGATGTGGTAACATTTGAAGCATTTGAAATTGAGTGGAATAAAAAATGAGAAGTTGAAACCTGCTAATTTACAATAAATAATTTTAAATGTTATGTTAGATCAATTAGTATGTATAAAGATGCTTGAAAAACAAAATTAAACTTTTGGAAGATACAAGGGGAATATTTTAAATACAGAGGTTGATATTTATAGTTGAAGACAAAAAAGACCGATGTGTAGATGAAGCAAACAGTCTACTTTACCTTTTTCTTTTGTCTATTCTGATGCCATAATCTGTTTTGTGTATTAAAATAAGAACCAAACTTGCAAAAGCTTGGGCTTGCTTTGTGTTCACTTGAAATTGCTGTTCCATCTCCTTGAGTTCTGTGGATATACTTCCTCATGCATTTGTAGGATGTTGCTGTTATAACAGGTGACTTACTAAGCAATATTGTTTATCTAGCATTATCCTTTCTCTGTTGATAGGAATAAATCATCCCCTTAAACAGCAGCAGGTTTAATTAACAAAACTTAACTGGAGATGAATGAAACAATGCAGATCGTTTTTTTTAAGTAGACTTTGTATTATGAACTAACAGGGACTTTTTAATTCTGCATTGTTGAATAGCGAGAAAGTACTGTGAGTAGAGACAATGGAAATTTGCATTTGAACATGCTGCTTAAGATCTATGGTTTTTACTCCTCTTTAGACTAGTGAGTCTACCCTGAGAGCCTTGGTGTAATGATAGGTTTATTAATTTTACAGTTACAATGGAGGCATCTGTGTCGATGGGGTGAATTGGTTTCGATGTGAATGTGCACCTGGGTTTGCTGGTCCTGACTGCAGAATTAGTAAGTACCTGTGTGGGTAAAGGCCTGGATGGTTGTACCATTTCTGATGCACAAATCAGAAAGAACACCTAGTGACCCTTTTTGTGTTAGGTTAGCTGAATTCCAAATAATGAAGTAGAAGTAATCTGTTAGCCAGGTACTGATATTGAATATTGCCAAGTTATGTGCCTTTATTCATTTCATTAAATGGAGCTGAAATGGCTTGGCTTAAATTATACTCAAAGGTTTGGTTTCTCGGTATCACTGGACAATTCTGAAGGTTCTGGGGTGCTGGCTTCAAAAAGCTTAAGTTTTAAATATTTCTCTTGATAAACAACTTGTTGGTAAAGATGATGCATATCAGCAGGTGTTCCACTTAACATTAGAAACCAAAATCCACTAAGACTTTGCAAATGAAAACAAAAATATCAGAGCGCAGTGCTGGCATGTGAATAACAGAAGTATAATAAAGGTCTTTCAAAGCTAAAAAACAAATTTTTTACACTGCACTTACTCTGAGGCTAAAAATAAGGGAAACAGACTCTAAAACTGTTGAAGTGTTGTGGAAGAATCTGGTGGGAGTGGGTTATAGTTTGGTTGTGTCTGGGGGTTGTTCTGTTTTTTTTTTCTTTTTTGTTAGTTTTGTTTTGGTTTTTTAGTGGAATTTCACCATTTTGACTTGCATGGTTAGATATCTTATTTTTACTTTATTTCTACTTTGGAAGATCAGACTTTGTCTTCTGTAGCCTTGAGGCTTTTGGGCTTGGTCCTTCTACTCCACCAGTATTGGTGATGTGGTTTCAAGTTGAGACTTCATCCTCGTTCTGGCATATAGAAAATAAACCAGCAGCTCTAGTTGGAGGGCAGCTGCAGCAATTGTAGAAGCATCAGCTTAGTGATCTCTGGATACAGAACCAGGGGTGGCAGATTGTCCTGTATCTAAATCCAGACACCCAGAAAGGGATATTGAATTCTCTCTGGGTGCTCCCTTCCCCTTAAGGGTAGGATGTTACAAATACTATGCTTTTGTAATGGAACTGTAGACATTTTTCACTTGTTTGGACGGGTATAGACTGAAGGAGCAACTCTGACAAAAGTGCCTTTTATGGCTGATAGCGAAACAAAGTGGACAGTCACTTTTTTCAGCATACAGAGGCTGGAGAATCTTAAACCTACACAGCTTGAAGAGAGGATGAAAGAGTAGTTAAACCCTATTGAAGTTTAGATACTTGTGTATTTGCATAAAACTTCATCTTAGTGCACTTTTGAAGGAAGCTACAATAGAACCAAAAGCCCTTCTTATACCCATTTGATTATATTTTTATTACCTCCATGTGTAACAGTGTATCTACTGCCATTTATCGTGTTCACTTTCAAAGTCCAGTCCTTTAAGGATAGAAAATGAGCTGATACTGTGCATCGGACAAGAACTGGTGATTAAACAGTCTGTCTGAGGGGTTGGAGTGAGCATTCGTAGCCAATGCATGGAAACCTTTCAAAAGATGCTTTGGAAGAGAAAGTTTAAGGTTGAAAATGAAGTTTTTTGGTACCTCTGGCTTCTGAAGATGGTTTCTGTTGCCTTTCATAGACTGCATAAGTTAGTATTGGTCACTTCCTAGGATAATGACACCATGCCATGCATCTGAAAGCACTATGCTTCCCTGCCTTTTCCCATAGATTTCTATGGCTAATCCTCTGAATCTTTGAAGGGTGGGGGTTTTGTTTTTTTTTTTTTTTTTTTTTTTAAAGAGGTTTTTGTGCTAAGTATGTATTCACTAAATTAATCTACTCATTTATTTCAAGCTTGTTAATGTTCATCAAATGTGTATTACAAACTAAACTGTTATTCTTCTGTGTTATGGTGACTTGTATTGCAGTAAGTCACTTTTTTGAGTGTTGCTGAGCAAATTCATTGTACAGCTCTTGCACTGTGATAACTTCATGAAAGCATGTGCTTTTCTAGGAAGCCTAGACATCTGAGATTAGTGCCAGAACAGGATGTGGGACTTGTTCTATAGCTGAATGTGGAGAAGGCATTAGCACCTTCAGCTGTCCAGCACCTCTGCTCAGAGATGAGTCAGCATATGACTGCTGTTTTGATTACCAGAACTTCAATTAGGGTGCAGTTATGAGAAATCTGTTACAGGTTACTGCTGAAATGGTGGAACTGTTTAATTAGGAGACTAATTCTGAAGACAAACTGTCCTTTTGCGTTTAAGAAAGGAGGTATTGTCAAATTACTTTAGTAAATTATTACATTAGAATGTTCTAAGTCCTTGTCATTGAGTTTTGCCTATTTTCTATCTAGATATTGATGAATGCCAGTCTTCCCCTTGTGGATATGGTGCCACCTGTGTAGATGAAATAAATGGATACCGATGCACTTGTCCCCCTGGAAGAATTGGTCCAAGATGCCAAGAAGGTATTTCTATATGTGCTATCAACCTTTACTCAAAAAACAGTGGGGTACAAGATAGCTAGTGTAGAGTTTGTATACAGTAGTCTGATATGTAGGGAATGGTAGCTAGTGTTTTATTACAAAAATTTATATAGTTTTATCTTGAAGAGGTGAAGTGTCTATGTGTGGTTTTGCTCATAGTGATTGGAATTGGAAAGCCCTGCTGGCTTAAAGGGATGACTTTTCCCCATGGGAGCCGGTGGGAACAAGAGTGCAACAGCTGCCACTGCTTGGATGGCCGTATTGACTGCACCAAGGTAGGCATTTTGAGCTATTTTCTTAAATTCTTCTGACTGAAACTTATTGTTCTTCATGCACAAGTTAGTCTTTGTCTCTCCTAAATTTTCTCTGTTTAATAAAAAGTGTCTTCCTGTAAAAGTACTTATAGTTTGTCTCTATAATCATAAATTACTGTCCTGCTCTCTACCTGCTAGAACAGGCTCTCTAGAGCTCTTGTTGCAGAAAATGAAATATGAACTGAAATAGAATAATGATCCTTAAAAGGATAAATAAATTCCTCTAAGACTTTGCAAACACATTTTTAGAGCTCCTAATTTTGTAAAATATTAGTTCCAGGGTGAAGAACCTGTTGGAAGAAATTTCTTCAGTGGGTACTAATTGTCTTCATGTATTGTACTTCAGTGGGTTTATGAATTGACAGACTTCAACCTTTGCATATTTATTAAGGACTATATCCTGGTGGATGTGACTTAGGAAAAGTACAACTAACCTAAATGCAGACTGAACATGTTAGTGTATGTGCCCCAAGCCTTTCAGCCCTCCTGAGATAGTATTTCTCAGTGGGTTTGTGGTACCTGTGCTGCTTTACATCACAGCTGGAGAAGAGAGAAGGTTGGTGCTGCTGACAAGCTGTAGGGGCTAGGTGGGTGACTGCAGATGAGCACTAATAGCACTTAGAACATTTCCTCACATGGCAGTCTCCCACCTTTCACTGGAAGGACCAATTTAAAAACCAAGCTTTAGTCTTAGATTTTTATTTTTTTAGTTAAGTGCACACTGTAGGCAAAGAAATAGCTAAATATTGCACTTAGTAATTTAGGATTGCTATTTTAAATGCTTTATGGTGTTGTGATTTCAAGTTTGAGGTATCTTCAGACGATGACAGTATGTGAAGGTAACTAGAATCTCAAATGGTGGGTGCTGTAAATGCAGCTCATCTGTGTGTGTTATTTGGTTCTTTTCTGCACAAAGGAACAAATTCACTTCCTTGCTGACAATCCATGAGTTTCTAAACTAATAGCTGTATAGTATTATGTAAAATCTTAAAGGCTGTATGGAATCACAGAATATCCTGAGTTGGAAGGGACCTACAGTGATCATTGAAGTCCAGCTCCTGGAATGGAGCTGTTTGGAAAATTGCTGCACCTCAGTTATTTGTGGGTACCAGCATACTGATTTCCTTTGGGAGTGTGGTTGAAGTGGCAGTGCTTAACACCAATGTACATCACAGCTCTTACCATATTCAGCATTCTCTGGCAGGGGTCTCATTATAAATATTGAAGAAATTAATCCTTGTGGAGATATTTCTAGATTATAGAAGCCTAGATGATTAGATGAAAATAAATGCTTAAACTTCTGTATAACTCAGTCATATGGGACAAATCCAAAAACTTCTAAGGAGATTTGCCCAATCAGTGGTTTCTTGGGTTATTTTTGCAGTTTTTTTACTCTTCTGCCCATACAAAATGTTCTCATTTTGTGGAAGAGCAGCTCCATCTGCTACAACAATTACAGCAGTATCAAAATATGGATATTTCACAGTCAGCAGTAGATCATGGTCATCTCATGTGAACTGATTACTTAGATTTGATGTATAAGAGCAATTACCTGTAACAGTACTTTCTTTTTAATTTCTAGGTGTGGTGTGGAAAAAAACCTTGTCTGTTACACAAATACTGGGATAGTTCAAGTAACCAGTGTCCCATGGGTCAGGAATGCCAGGAGAAGTACATGAAATGCTTTCAGCCACCGTGCACGGACTGGGGAGAATGCAGTGCCTCTGAACCTCTGCCTGTCAATATCAAGTGTCTGCCTAATTCTGGGTACTTAGACAATGACTGTGCTAGAATTACTTTAATTTTTAACGGAGACAAAGTCCCCCAGGTGAGAATAGAATTCATAATGAAGTATGGCAATATATGTAGGGATCTATTTTATGTCACAGCATGGAAGATTACAGTTTCTAGTATGACTCCTTGCTATTATAAACTTTAAAAAATCTATTACTGGAGTTCTCTGTTGCTATGAATTGTGCTTTGTCTAAAGGGTGAGTCAAAATTAGGCTTTGCACTGGGTATTTTCTTAAGTCTTGAAGAACTATTTACATTTCAAGATGAACTCAGACTGTACCAGGATAGTCATGCATGCTCAGTTTTTCACCCTTCATTCCAAAACCGTGTTGTTCTTTCCTGCCCTTTCTTGCTGCCCTCTTTGCTGTCTTCATCAGGCCTTAGTAACTGCAAGAACTCTGAAGGTGTTTATTTTTACATACTGTTTTTAATAGAACTAAAATTATACAATTTCCTTGCTTCTAACAGGGCACTACAACAGAAAATATCTGTTCTGAAATTCGGTATTTACCAGCTACTAGGACTGTTTCTAGGGACAGGACTCTGATAATATTATGTGATCTGTCTTACTCCACCGAGAATGCAGTGGAAGTTGCTATTGTAAGTATGAGACTTGTATTAATATATATACAAAAATGTTTTCTTACTAGTTTTTGCTGGGGAAGGGTCATTTAGACTTGTTTCACTTGAATGCAGATGGTGTTATCTGTGGCTTAGTCTTGACTGCAAAGCAATTTTGTGATCTCTCAATTTCCTGTACTGCCAGATAGCTGAAAATGCAGGTTTCATTAATGACAGGAGGATACTACAACCTCCTGATAAATTAGTCTTGAGAGTAATTCAGCCCAAATTAGTGAACAGGTGCCTGCTTGTTCTGTCAGAGATCTTGGGCTGTTGACCTTCTTGGTAAGGAGATGTGGTTGCAGGTGGCTGGATTGGATCTTGTGAAGAGGTTTCTGCTGTGCATTTAGAGTATGGTTTCTTCATAATGTTCATTAAATAGGAGGTACTAAGTGATAAGTGGAAGAAAAGGTGCAAGATGAGTAGATGAAAGTAACTACTGCCCTAATGAGCTAAAGATTTGCTTCAGTGGCATTTACAGCTGAATCAGTTGATGCTTGTATATAGCTTAGATTTCAAGAAAGGGTTAATTTTCATAGTAAATGTTTATCCAGGCAGAAGCTGGACTGTCTGTCTCTACTAGTACTGTAAAGAACATGCTGAGCCATGATAGAGGGAGCAAAGTGTATGGTATAAATAGAGCAGACTGTTATTAGTCCAGGCTTCTATCTAGATAATCCCCATGTCTTGAACTGCTCCAAACTATGACTAAGTTTAGCTCCTCAGTTTAAGTAATGTGGAAGTCACTGCCTTTCCTTTGAGATAGGCTAGATTAGCAAGTAGGTGGGTAACACACCAAGTCTGACACTGCATCTACAGCTTGGGCAGAGCCAGCCATGCTATGGTAAACTTCTACAGTGCTGTTTGTAGCTACTGTCAGACAAATTCAGCCTCATGAACTCAACTAAGATCTAGCTGTAGTACATTTCCATGCTTAGGTGATTGCAATAACTTCTTGTTTTATCCCTTCACTCCCTTCAGTCTTTTGTCCCACATCGAGATGAACAAGATAATAGCCTCATACAGAATGCTGCTAATACAATAGTAAATGCGATCACTAAGCGACAGAACAGCACTGTTATGTTGGCAGTAACTGAAGTCAAAGTAGAGACCATCGTTGTTGGGAATTCATCATCAGGTAAGTCTCCCAATGCATACCTCCTGTGTGTGTGTAAGCATTTTCTGTTCCCCTGCTGTCAGTCTTCCCTTGTTCTTTACTTGTTGGAGAAAATGACAGATCAGGTTGTGTCTTTAATTGCTGTTACTAACTGAAAAGAAAGTGGCTTTAAAATCAAGATTCTTTGTGCTTGTGTGCTAGTTTAAACTTAACCTCATCCCTAATGGGATATCCCCAGATGCTCTTGTGATTTTGACTGACTTCCATCCCAGTTATCTCCAGTCTAAGCATACTTTTCACAAGATCAGGAGTTGTTCTTGTGTGCTGTTCCAATCCTTTCCAGTTCTCCTGCCTTAACCTTAAGCCTTCCTCAGCCCCTGATGCTGCTGCACTGAGGCTGTGAGAAATCAAAAATATGGGGAGGGTGAAGATGTAGTATGGTAACAATCTCTTCTGGAATGCTTATGTATTAGTAAATAGGTTTATATTTACTTTAACGAGAGTTAAAGATGTCTAATTTCTCCCAATACTTGCCCATGATAGTGTAAAACTTTGCTCTCCTTTTCAACATATGTTTCTCGCTAGTGCACAGCTGGCTTAAAATGTAATGTTCATTCCTCTTAAAGAGGATATAGTGTGATTGGAGACCTTTATCTCTGAATATTGGATCTCCAAGAGCTGTGCCAAAATAAGTGGTTGAAGATTTTGCATGCCTGTGTTCTTGCCTGAGGGAGGCAGGAGGCGGTCTTGTGGAAGACCACTGGTGGGCTCAAGTTCAACTAAACCCCAGAGTGAAAATCTTAAAATGGTAGGAGACTCTCCCAACTTTTTCCTAGACCTCCCCAACATAATCTTCTGGAAGATCTTCCACCCATAGTCCAAACAATTAGTAGGTTGCCTGGTTCCACTTTCCTTGCATTTCCCTTCTAGGGAAATGCCTTTCATCTCTTAAAGTCTTGGCAGATGTACTATTTCCTCAGCTCTCCTGAAGGAGTGTACCCCCTTTGTTCTTGTCTTGAACAGCAGTGGTGCAGATGATAAAGAATTGAGCTGAGATTCTGACATACTTCAGCCTTTGTTTTTCTGATTGCTTGTTAAATGCTAGGGAAAAAGGGATGTGGATTACTTTGCCTCCCACCTCAGTAAGATTTAGATTCTCCTAAATTAGTGGACAAACTGTTTCTCTTTTAGAACCATTTCCAGACTCCTCATTTTGATATGGATGCTCAGTATTGAGCACTGGCCCCTAGTTCTTTAAGTGGAGCTGTTCTGAAGTAAACTGTAACCTGTACATGCATAGTGTTTGATTTGGTTTGTTTATTGTTAGCCCATAGTCGTGTAAGGTAGATGGAAGCCTATCACAAAATGTGGTGTAAGTCCTATGTGTGTGTTCAGAGTCTGATTTCTGTGGGACGCTCAAGTGTCTAAGTGGAGACGATGATTTTGACACTTCATTGATTTCCTCTGTCTTAAAGAAAAAGTACTCTGAATTTGCAATCTGTATGCAGACAATTCTTTATAAGAACCTGTTATTAAGCAAACTTGGATCCATGGTAATTTGACAAAATAACAGATGTGATATCAGTGAAGGAATGCAGGCTTTGTATTCTGATCTTGGAGAAGCTGTTATGTAGAACTCCTTTTTCCTTGAAGTATGTTCCCCATTTATGGCTTAGTGTTAAATTACCTATGAAAAATAAGGAGAAAATAGCAGTTACTCCTGTAGCTACAATCCTTCCCAGACTGTTAAAATACACTTTTTAGATCCCTTGAGGCCAACCATGTTGGCAGTTTGCTCATCCCCCTTTACCAAAAGGAAATCTTTGAGAATGTGTCACATTCCACATAAGAATATACTCAGAAGACACTTGAACATTAGAGTTGAACGGCTGTGGTGTTGAAACATCAGTTGGCTTTGTACAGTCACTTGTGGGTTATTCTGTAAGTACATGTCTTAAAAATGCTGATGGAATTTGTTTGGATCAGACTTCTGAGTGATGGGTTGACAAGCATTTGTCTGCAGAGCTTGTTGAATGATCCCATGGTCTCTACCAAAAAGAAAGCACCTCATGTCTCATTGCCTCTTACCATGTGTGGATTTTTGCTTATCACGATGAATAGAAAAAGGTTGCTATTCTATCCTACCTGTAAAACTCTTGAGGAAGGGCATAAAAAAGTCCAAACCTACATAAATTTTCAGGAATGTTTTCATAGAGAAATAATCTAGGGATCTGTGGCTGGGATAACACTACAGTGAGGTTTGGATTGGAATTATGGAGAAAAGCCATTGCCTCAACTCCTTTTGTTAGTTCAATGAGGAGTGAAGACTTATCTGTAGTGACTGTATTCTGGTGTTTCATTCTGCATGAAAACTGGAGCATCCTAGGGAGTGCATGATCAATTTGGTTATGTAGCTCTAGCCTAAATGTTTTTGGAGATCATTGGTACATAAATGCCTGTAGATTTGATGGTAAAGGATTGATAGTAAATACAGGACATACAAGTGCCAGTACTTCTAGAGCAACTTAGAAGCACAGTACTCTATAGCCTGCCTCCTACTAGGAGTCATTACTGAGGTTTTCTGGGCCAATTTCCATGTAGGTGCTTGAGAAAGATGCTACTTATATAACCAGTTTGTCTTTTGGAGGGGGGGAAAAACATCTCAAATGGAGCGTTCCTCACTCATCATTAATCACAAGAAACTCTAAACTAGTAGAGGTCTTCCAGATGGACTGGTGCATTCAGGCAATTACCATTGTGCTATTAAGACACCTTAGTTTTTTTCTTCTAAAAATATCTTTAAGCAACAACCTGTAGTTAAGTAAGGGTGCTTGTCTTGCAGATGTGCTGTATATCTTGCTCTGTTAACTCAAGACTTTATTTCTCTTCATTTGTCCTCTAGACTATTTGGTTCCAATTCTTTGTGCGGTATTTAGCATTGTGTGGCTGACCTGTATAATCATCTGTGTGTGGTGGACTCGGAAGAGAAGAAAAGAGAGAGAGAGAAGCCGTCCTCCCAGAGAAGAGGGCGCCAATAACCAGTGGGCGCCTTTAAATCCCATAAGAAATCCTATAGACAGATCTTATAGTAACAAAGACATTCGTTATGAATGCAAAAACTTCATATCTCCTCAAAAAAGAACTTGTGATGCAGTAGAGGAGTATGTAGAGTATGAGGAAGAGGAGGATGAAGAGGAGGAAAGAGATGAGGAAATGGACAAATTCCTCTCTCACAAACTTGCAAAGCCTTTGCCGACAAAGGTATCTGACACATCAGAGAGCAGTCCAGTAAAGAAATCCCATCAAATAGGCAAAATGGACAACAGATCTGTAAAAAATGTGAATGCATCAAACTTTGAAGGCAGTAGAGACTAACCTGTATTTGGGACGTAGGCAGACTGTGCCTGCACTTGCTGGGGAGGGGAAAAATTGACATCTCCACTTTGCATCAAGGACTAAAAATATCTGGAGTCAAATGTTCATAGTTTCTTTATTTTGCGTAAAAAAATTAAATAAAAATAATAAATAAAATTTATTTTGTTTCTTTAGCCTTGTATAAATTATTCAATGACTGTCAGATGAAAAAATGAGTAATCTTTGATAGTTGCTATTTTTGTAAAGTTTACTTATAATACACTCGCTATGTGGCAGAGGAGAGGTTGTATTTTCAATATGTGTAAAGTTTATTACAAAAGACTGTACACTGTTTACAGAATGTATTTCTTTTTATTACTTGCTCTAATTTAATGGTGGCTTTAAAACCTCCTGGTTGAGGAAATTGTGTGAACCTTAAACTGCTTTCTTGACTTTGAATCTCTATTAATGGCAGCTCACTGCACTTGTTACGTTAGTAGCTTCTATAAGATTTTTTTTCCAAATTTGCCTTACACTCTTTGTAATAGGAACAAAAAAAAAAAATTATAGAGATCTTTCAACTGTGGTTTAAAAGTGGCCTTTTTATTTCTGTTCAATTACTTTAGAATTGCAGTATTGAAGCATGTGACAAGTGCCTTGAGATTAAACTTTTTCTATAGCAACTGTCAAAGACTGCCATATCAATATAGTAAAATTGTGAGAACTCTAGGTTCCCCAACTGACACAGTTTATTTTCTAATAGTGAAAGTGCTTTTTTGTAAATATGTACATATTAAATGAATCACTCTGTATATTTGATTTAATAAGTTAAATATTTTGGTCTTTTTTTTTACATGTCATTCCTTTTAATTTATGTTGCAGAAAAGGAGGTTCTATGGCAGTTTGTAAGACTTTTTTTTGCTATAATGTCCAGATTAGAAAATGATGTTAATACAATCAATGTTAGGAATCTGTTGGTCATTTGTATTTACATAGGAGCATAACCACTTATGTGTAAATAGATCCAGAAATGTTTGTTTATCCCCATGTTCAGCCCATCTCAAGAACACTAACGGGTGCATCTACTGTACAGTACCAACTTAGCGAGGCATTGTTATTTCTTTTGTGAATATGTTAATTACATGTGGTATTACTTTTTTTTTTTGCGTTTAAATACAGGCCTAATGAAGGGAACAATATTTTCCTCAATCTCGTTTCTGTTGTGCTTTATTCATTTTTCGCTCTAAAGGAAAAAGGCTGGCAAGCTCAGAGGATGGGAGTACCTTGTTAGAAATGGTTTTGTCATGGAAGTCTTATGCCTTTTTTTTTTTTTAAGGCTTTTATTATTGCTGTTAACTGGGCAAACTATAAGTTTATTTTATTTACTGAAGAAGCATAACACTACATACACCTAGTTACCCTACCACTGAGAGGAACGGATGTCTGAGTGTAAACTCTGGCCCTTGAACAATGTAAACATGAATGTTTTGAAACCAGTTATTTTATACAGGAATGCAGGATTTGCTTTGCAGGATCATCTGTTTTAGTACATTTTTTTGACATGTTCTTAAAAAAAAAAAACTTTCGGAAAAGAAACTATTTATTAAAGCATTTTATAATGATGTTTGTTGTAACTTTTTTACTTGTGCTAAATATTCAAAACTTATTTTGATAACCTGGTTAGAAGTTAGTTTAGAAAAGGGTACTATCCTTCTCATGTTCCCCAGTATAATCCTGAGTATTTAAACCAAAAACACTTTTTTTCCTGCTACTCTTGTAACTTTTTGTACTGTAATGCTGCTGTCTTCCATAATCTAATAAAATGATTCCCTCATTGTGTGTAAGATACTTCAGGTTGTGTTTGCTTTCTAAGTGCTTGGAGTTCAGATGTGACAAGGCTAAAGAGAGGAGGAGTGAAAGTCCTGATTTAATTCCCGGTACTTCCCGTAACCTGAGCGTACAGCCTGCACCAAGTGCCGACACTTCCTGACCCAGCTTTGGCAGCCTTGTCCTCTGCCCACGCTGCTGACAGCCTGCAAAGGAGGTGTCCCATGTGTGTGCTTTAGAGACAGAGACACCTCCAGTTCCCAAACTGGGGCTCTCCCTGTGCTGCCTCTCTGCAAAGCACAGCGGCTGCATTTAGCTGCCAGGAGCTGGGCTTGGATGATCCTTGTGGGTCCCATCCAGCTCAGGATATTCTGTGGTTTGTGTGTATGATGCGCTGTCTTCTGCAATGCTGCTTCTCTTGGCTGCTGAGTGAAAGCTTGTCTGAGCAGCACCTTTTTGGTTCCTCAGATGAGAAGAGCATGCAGGGGCCTGAGGTGTGGTATCCTTGCCAAACTGAGTTGGATTTAAAGTAATACCTTCCTCTTCTGTTCTGCAGCCATTTGTGTCATGCTCCAATTTCAGTTTAGTGGGTCTGTGCCTCTTCTTACAGTGGATTTCTATGGAATATTTTTCATAGTAAAAGATGACCTTTTATCTAAGGTGACATGGAATACAAGTTGAATTTTTTCTAGTAGCTGTAGGCCTCCAGAGAAGAATTCTAGATCCTAGCAGAGCTTTTACTCCAGTCATCATACAGCTATTTTGTTACTGCTTTCCTTGAAGTATTTGCTTGTCTTTATCTTGATGAGTTGTTTCTAAGTTAGTTCTCAAAATCAAGTTCTGTTATCTCTCTCAAAAAGAGAAATAATAGATTTATATGCACATAGAATAAGATTCTTGCTGTTCTGTCATGCAGCTGTGAGCTGGCTCACTGCTCCCCAAGGTGCTAATTCTGCTTCTTTGCAGTACTGAAATAGCACATAAAGTAATGGGGGCACAAGAATGGTCATCACCTGCTGTTCTAAACAAAGGGTTTGATACCATGTCCCGGACTGTAGAATCACTAAACCACCACTGATAAGTGTTTAACTTTCTTGTGCTCTTTGCCTCCCAAAACCAAGACTTATTTTATTCCTTCTTCATGTGATAGGTGAGTTACATACACTGAGATATGTGAAACAACATGAATAAGTTGGAGGTTGAACAAAAAGTCAGCTTTTTAACTAGAAAAAATTAACTTGCAGGTTTTATTTCTATGCTGCTCTTAAGTTACTTTTATGTCTTCTCTGCATAGCCAAAGTCACCTTACTCAGTAGTTTTGTTTCCTCTTGATTTATTTTTACAAGAAAAGTTGAACTTTTATATCTCGGCTTCTTGCTGATTCACATGTGCTAAGCATTATGGTACTGCCAAAATCATATCTGTTACAAGAGCTACATAATGAGGAAAACTAATAAATGGGCTCTTCCTCGAGATGATTTTTCTACACAATGAGTAGGTTTGGGTTCATTTTTCATCTCTGATGCTCTTTTCAAGATCTGATGTTAACCTGAAACACCTGGTGAGCTTGATTCTTCTGGCCATTTGCTGTTGTCTGGTTTGTTCTCCAGCAGGGCATGTAATTATTCCTCTTGAAATCAGACTATGCTTGGATAGAGAGTTAGTTCATACACCAAAATAACTGGCTCTTGCCCATACTTTTTCAAGAAAAACCTAAGGGTTGAAAGGCGTTTAATGACTGCCTTGAAAGCTTGCAGAGGACACTAGTTGCAAAGCTAGTTGTAGGGTAGCATGGAATTAACTTGCAGAGGAATTTGTGTTAGAGAATGTATCTGTGACTGAATTGAACTCTTGTTCTTGAGTGCTGGTGGGCTATTAATGGTCCTTTGGATGCGCCAGAGAAAGAATGAGCCTGAAGAAGAATTTTAAGAGCTTGTGAGCTGTCCTGGGGAGTTGGCATCCCTTCTGTCAGGTAGTCTAGGAGAGGGAGTGTCATTGTGAATGAGGGGGATAGAGTTTGGCTTTGCTCTTTCTCAACAGTAAAGTGAGTATTTGAGTCACTTTAAGTTGGAATTTTGCTTGTGTTTTGGAAAATTTGTGTGATGCTCAGACTTGCTGTGTTCAGTGCTGCAAAGCAGTCCCTAACTAGCCTTGTGTCGTTGTCACAGGTGGTGGAATAAAGAATCGGTATATAAAACAGTAAAGCAACAAAAAGTCCCCATGAGAACAGCACTCATTCTTGTGCATTATGTTTCTGTAGGAGTATGTGGAACTTTTTGGTTTTGCTCTGTATATATCATGCTCTGTATATTTTTTCAGTGTGACAGGGACTTAGACTAAGTGCAGAAATACCTCTTCGGCCACTGGATTGTAACCATGTGTTCACCATCAAATGTTGATAAATGAGTGTCATAGGTAATATTCTTAAGTAGGAAATCTTTTTGATTTTTTTCTACACGAATCATTGTTTGCTGGTTCATTGGGTCACCTTTTCCCTTGCAAAAGACAGATTGCATCCATCCAGAAAATCTGGATGGTTTATGTGAATCTTCTTTTTACATTGTATATACTAATTCTAGAGCAAGAAGAAACAGACAACACACAGGCCAGTGTACATTACAAATGAGCTGAACAGGGACCCACTTGTCCTGCTTTGGAGTTAACAGTCCAGTTTTTTTGCAGACATCAGCATGATTTCACAGAATCAGGGAATTATTTGGGTTGGAAGGGACCTTAAAAATGATCCATGAGTAGGGACACCATCCATTAGACCAGGTTGCTCAAAATCCTGTTCAACTTGGCCTTGAACACTTCCAAGGATGGGGCATCCATAAGTTCCCCGGGCAACCTGTTCCAATGGCTTACCACCCTCATAGTGAGGAATTTTCCCCTAATATCTAATCTAAACCTACCCTCTTCAATTTAAAGCTATTCCCCCTCGTCCTCCCACTGCATGCCCTTGCAAAAGTCCCTCTCAGCTGTCTTGGAGAGAAACTTAGATTACTTTCCACTACCTTTAGGTACTGGAAGGTGACATAAGGTCTCCATTCATCAGGCATGTAATTGTCCATGACTGAATACTATCATTTTGATGATTTTTGCAGCCAGAAACAAGTCCCATAGTTCATACATGTAACCCATTCCTCCAACTGTGTGGCTGGAGCACATCCTTCTCAAAGGATACCTTGCAATGCCTTTATGAAAGGAGTATGTAAATTGACTGGCTTAAGTGACAAAGGGCCCCATCTTTAGAAGCTCAGAGGAACTTCAGTGATTTTTCTTCCCTGACAACAAAGCTGCTTGAATTTTTTTCTAGATGGGGGGAAAAAAAATAAATATGGAAATGTTAGGCAGTGTTTAGGAGATGTTATGCTTTTGCTCATGTTGATATACTCCATCCACGTTACTCTTTATAACCATCTTAAGAGACACAGGGAATGTGTGCTTTTCTGAAAAACAGATTTATTTTTTTTCAGTGGTGGATAACACAGAAGGATCACTTTGCAGGTATAAATGTGACATCCGGTAAGGATGCAAGACCATGACTAGGGAGGCACGATGTTTTCTGACCTATGGGTTCCTAAGAAAGACTGTCGCTTTCCAATGTCCTGGGGTAGGGGTGGGGAGAGGGGAACAAACAAAAACCAAACAAATAAACCAAATGCAAATCCTTCAGCCCTGTTTGGTAGTGAGAGACTTGTTAAGTTGTAGATCTTTCTCAACTGCTATCCTTTCTTTTCTCCCACCCATCTGAAGGAGGCTTGGGTTGGAGGGGACTTCTCCCTGTGGCAGATTTGCTGTGCTGATAGGCTGTGTATAAAAGAAGGCTGAGCACGGAGCTGTGGAGCAGGTTTGAAAACTGGTGTGGCAGCGGCATACAGAAGGCCCTTTGAAGGCTTGGCCATCTGCCTGCAGGCATAACTCTGGGCATAACCCCACCTATTAATTAACGAAGCCTTACCTGTGGGTGGAAGTTTGTTCAGCCAACAGCTGTACTGATGCAGATCAAAGGTCCGTGTAGTCTGGTATACTCTGTCCTGCAGTGGCCAGTGGAAGATGCTTAGAGAAAGTGCAAGAGAACACCAAATTACAGAATGAGCCCCTCTCACACCCATCCAGCTTCTGTTGCTCAGTGGTTTAGGGCCTTCCTGAGCCAGATGTATTTGATAGGCATCTCTCCTTCATGGCATCATATTGTTTTTATGCTTTAGGTCTCCACATTGTGTGGCAAGGAGTTCCATAACTGCACCATGAATTGGGTGGAAAAGCACTTCCTTCTGTTTGTTGTGAACCTGCTCCTTGGTAAGGTGATGTGAAAACAGAAAGCAGTTGTTCCCTCTCCACCATCTCCACAACATTTGGTATTTACAGGGCAGACACTCCTCTACCCTGAAGTCTTGGGGTTCAAAGTCACAATCTCTTCTGTTTCCACTTACAGAGTTATTGTTCCAGGTCTCCAGCTGGTTTTTCTGTATGATCCCTGTGCCATTCCAAATTGTTCTCTGTCACTTCGGAGTCAGGTTGACCAAACTGATCATCTGATGTGTGGATACCCAACACAGGCCAGCACTGTTCTATACTCCCGTCAGATCCTTCCTTGATAGTCCCTGGTGGGCTGGTTACTTTCTATGGATTAGAAATTCAGGGACAGTTTGGTTCTCCTTTTGCCATGTGACTTACCTAATGCTTCCCTCTTTGGTGGTGCCTTCACTGATGCATGTCTACACTCCAAAATCCTCCATGTGTTACTTACAAGGAAGTGTAAAGGGATGGGAGAAAGGGCTATTCAGTGCTGAATCCCTAAGTCAGCCTACACAGGAGTTATGCCAACCTGTCATTGCTCTGGCCAAGATGATATACCTGACATGGACTGCCTTCCATGGGACTAAAACTCCTCCAGGTAGGGCTGGCCCCTCCACAGGGCACTGAAGACTCAACTGCTGCAGTATTTTCTTATCTCCACTTCCTAGAAGAAAATGGAAATGGTGAGTGCTGCAGCTTCTCAATGGGAAGAAAAAAATCGCTGGAGTTGAACTTTTGGGCAAGTTAAAAGGTGAGTGTGGATCAGGAGGCTCTCCTCTCTATTTCTCTTCTCCCTTTTTTTGTATTTTTTTTTAAAGAAAATGATAGCCCCCCAAACAAACAAACATGCAAACCAAAACAAAAGAAAAAACCAAACAAAAAACAGAAAAGAGTGGCAAGCTCTGCTCTCTTGAGTTATTCTTGAAGTTCTTGGCCCCTGGTGGGCTGCCAGGGTTGCCTGCTGCAAGCCTCAGCCCAGCGAGTGTCCCCAGCATGATGGCACAGGGAGAACTCTCTTGCAGGTCCCGAGGCACCACAGACACAGTGGATATGCAGGGAGGTGTTCTGACAGTCCACTGACATTGCTTTCAGTACAGATAAACCAGTGAGGTTATCTCGAGTGCAGCAATACCCTCTAAAAAAGCGAGGAGGAGAACCCTCTTTGCACCATGTCACCATGGATAAAAACCTGTTAATGAGCAGTGGTGGTGGGAGCAGAGACCCAGCACCTTCTAGGGGCATTGTGCAGCATCAGCCTGGGTGTGCAGGACCTGCAGCGCCAGGCAGTGGAGAGAGTACATGGCCGACATTTTCCAGCCTGGGTGTTTAAATTTTGCTCTATATTTAGTGCCCTAAATGAGTGCTTTGATTCACAGTGTTTCCAAGCACCTGCTGCTTCCATTGACTCTGGTGGTCTATATGGGTCCTAGCAATCCTCAAGGTTAAGCTGCTCTTTCTACATGCCTAAATTTGGGTACTTGGGTCAGGAGCTGAGGGTGCTATATTCTGCTGGGGTTTGTGTTTCTCCTGCTGTGTGTATGGTGCTAAACTGGGGGTTGTGGGCAACATGTTTTCAAAACAAGGGTGGCTTTGATTTGCCAGCTTCTGGTTCAGCTCATTTGAACAATTAATCATTTATCAGAGCAGAGAGATATTAAAACTCCTAGGAATAAAAACTGAATATAGGCTGACTGCCTCTTCCCAGCAGCAGATGCCTGACACACACACAGTGCAGCCACTGCAGGACATCCCCCTTGCAGTGGGAGCGTTTTCCATGGCCCATCCCCTGCAGACCCGGTGGAAAGGCTGAGCTTTAATGCTCAATACAACCATCCTGCTGTCAAATCCTCCAGCTGACTGTGACAGCTCAGCAGGGCACCACTACAGGCAGAGCCAGTGCTGGCCTTTTAAGGAACCCTGGTCTGAAACCAGGCATAAACACTTTTCCTTTTCATGCTCCTTTCCAGGGCAGGTAATTTATGTATCTTGGTAAGCACTGGCAACCATGTCCATGCTTCTGTCCCTTTGTAATATCCTGTTGTTGCTTTCCAGAGAAAAATACCAGCAGACATTCAAGGTTACTTCCTTGGCATGCTCTCTGTGTTTTCAGCCTGATTGTATCTGCAGTGCATAGACATTTCCTGACATGCTGTATCTCCTCTGCTCTTGCATCACAGAGCATTAACTGTGCATGCTTTGCTGCAGCAGACCTTTCCTTTCTGACCACAGCCCCAGCTATCTTTCAGAGGCTTGCTTCCAGCCGCGTTCCCTTCTTTGTTGGGACTCCCAGATTGCTCCTCAGACATTTCATTGTGCTTACTAGATCTTGGATGCTGAGGCAAGTCTTTCCCCAGAGCAGATGATGAGTGAACGTGGCACAGATCAGATGCCCACATGGGCACCAGATAGGGCAATCACCTCCCTTGCTTCAAGACAAATGACATGTCTCAAAGGTGGTCTTAAAAGGTGATTCTCATGGTGGGCTGACTGCTCCGAGGCTGCCTCCAGACACTGCTCTGGCTCTCTGCAGCACCTGGATGAGGAGCAGCCCCACGATTCTGCTGTCCCTGGTTCACTGACCTGACACTGCTTCTTTTGCCCATCTGGACACTGAGAAGGGAGAGTACAAGTTCGTTGCTCCTCCTTGCTCCAAGATGCCGTGAAATTCATTGAGGAGATCAGAACCTGGTCCCATCTCCACTGCCAGGCCCAGGCTGTGGAGGCACAGTCCAGCCCCCAGCACTGAGCCTGTATGGCGTGTGATGCTGCAGATGAAAGCTGTTGTTTGTTTACAAACTTTCCTCAATTAGAACTCATTTGCTGCTCACACACTATATTTAAAAGCTCATGTTTAAATCAGCACTGGTGATTTAGGAGTGCCTGTTTTGTTTTCTTTCCTAGATACATATGATAATTCCTCCACCTGTTAAAAATCTGTTGCTAATATTTGCTGTCAAGTTTCTCTTTAATTTTTTTTCCCTGCCAGGAGAGCCAGAGGCCTGCAAGTGTTTATTTAACTCTAGCTGTTTACTTCTCATAAATTTCCCTGCCTGTAAATCCATTTGAGATCAGGCAGGAAAAGAGCTTTGCAATCATGCTGGATTTGATCAAAACAGACAGAAAGTTTCAGCTTGGGCATTTTGGCAGCTCTGAATCTCTTCAGAGCCACTCTCTCAGTGGGGCTTTCCAACACATGGCCCCAGTGGTATGGAAGGCACAAGGTCATGTCCTGGTGCCAGTGTGTATCCCAGTGTCCTGGCCAGTGCAATTGTCCCAGGCAGTGGGGCAGCAGCATGAGCTCTGCCCCCGGGATGCTTCCCTGAGTCACCTCCATCCTCAGGGGACTGCTCCAAGCAGAGCTGTTGCAACCTCCCACTGGAGTTCGTGTGATTTTTTAGCCTTAATTGTTGCAGGTCAGCTAAGTGGGGGAAAATTGGATTTTTTAAAATTGTTTCTCAAGGTTGTTTTTAAACTTTTCTGTAATTTTCTTTCTATTCTGTTTATTCTTCATTCATTTTGTTAATTCATTGCAAACTGGTCACCTGATGTCTACATACACATTTATAAAATCTATCATTTTACAAATCTATCACATCAGATTTACCCATGGGAGGATGGCTTTAATCTTTCAAGGAAAGTTTTGTTGAGATTGCAAAACCCTTACTATAAAAACTGTGTTTGTGTGCACTTACAGCACTGCACCTTTCCATGAATGAAACATGTGAGGGCTTCTGAGCCAAATTCCAGTGTAAACTTGGGAAACTCAGGGTAAGCCCAGGATGAGAAGAGAAACTTCCTCACTGTACAGATGAACTGATCCAGCAAGCTTCAAAGGAATGGAAGCACACCCAAGATTTGGAACCTATGGCTTTGGGTTTCATCAATCATTTCTTTCATCTTAAACCTGTCCTACCACAGTCTTATTTGTAAAATTTTTCATTTTAATATTTTTCTGACCACCTACTGAATTTTTATGAAATTGAATGTTTTTAGAGACCAAGATGAATTTTCCAATGGGCTATTAAGTGGGATACAACAGAAATGTTCCAATGTATTTATCTGACTGGGGCATGGCATTTACTTCCTCCAGGCCCCTGGGCCTTCCCTATATTTCATGCCTCAGCCAAGGGCCAAGTGCCAACCCCTATTTCCAACTTCCACATCGTGGAAGTCAGGAGAATCATTCTGGATTCTCTGCAATGTGCTTGTAAAAAATTCTTTTGTTCCTTTCATAATTTTTAAAACAACTTGAATGACTTCAAGGATTCAGTCAGGAAACATAATCTTGAATAAGATAGAAATGAGAAAGTCGATTCCTGGTTGTATCTTCCATGCTATTTCCATCTCCACTGTATTTCCTCTCTCAAATTGCTTCTCTCCAGAGTCACACTCTGCCAGAGATAACTAGGTGGTGGTGAGTGAAGAAAGGAACAGTATTGTCTACAGCTTTGAACCATGAATAGCCCTTGGAAAAACAGAAGCAGAGAGAGATACAAGTTCACATTGATAAAGTGGGATGCCAAGTGACTGAGGACTTGATCCTGTTTCACTGAAGCTGGTGGTGAACTCCCACGGAAGTCACTTTTATTGCTGCTCCCAGCCCATCTTGGGTGCCATCCACCAGCAGCCCGGGCAGAGTGTGGCTGTGAGGAGTTCTGCAGAGATGGGACTGGCTTTGCTGGTGGACCCTCCTTCTGCTGCAGCTGCTGGGGCCAGGGTAACCTGCACCCAGGTGAAGCAATGTGGGTCAGCTGAGGTTCAGCATCGTGCTGATGATGTGCAGTATCTTTCAGCTTTGCACTGTTGATGGACTGAGCCCAGGCACATATTTATGTATATCAGGGCCTCATTAGCCACCAGTTCGTAAGCAAAAGCCCGAGCAGAGAGCTGCCAGCAGCCCTCACTGATGAAGACTGAGGGCCTGAGCTCTCCACTGGTATTGCAACTCATCCATCAGCAAAAGCTTCCTGACTGTATTGGTCCAAACCCTGGTACACTCCCAAGATGGCACAACAGGCTGATCCCACACTAAGTGGTCACCTCCCTAGCCCCTTACCAGACCCCCCACTGTGCCTTCACCACGTGATGGAAGAAAATGAAGCAGTTTAAGGCTATTTCAATAGCTGCCTGCTTCCCTGTTACCCTTTTGTGCCCGCTTGGTACACATGACATGAACCATTGGGCAGCCCTGCAGCACTCACCGCTGTCACCGAGACCAGTCATCAAAACCCTGCATAATGTCAGCCAGCAAAGGGAAACCACTTTATTTCAGAGCCTCTGAGGGGGATAGATGAGTAGCTGAACTGCAGCAGCCTAATGGACTTTGGAGGCGGGGGAAGCAGGATGGGACATGCAAGAATTTGCTGGGAGGTGAGTGGGGAAATGTTGTTGCAGCGATGAGGAGCGGGAGATGGAGTAACAATGGCTCCAGTTTACATTGTACTGCGCCGTGGCTGTGATCTGCTGCCAAGATCAACCCTGGAGAGAGGAACTTGAAAATAGCACGAATAGTGTGGCAAGAGAGATACCCTACAGCATATCCTGCTCTCTCAGACTTTGCCTTTGAGTCACAAGTGAAATATTGAAGCTATTGTGGTGAAGTAGGACTTAAAAATAGAAGGAAAAATTGCTCGCCCCCCCCCCCCCCCCCCATCTAAGGGGACATTAATTGTTTCTAAGTTGTGCTACTTCTAGTTTGAGTCAAGGAGCAAAACACTTCAAGGCATTGAAAGGGCTAGAAACCATGTCACTCATCAGCTGTGGTGTGAGGGCTGTCCCTTATCTCCACTGCCATAGCGATGCTGCTGCTCTGGTTACTTTCACACCACTCCAGCATTACCCTCTGTGCTCAAGATCCTTTCACAGGAGACCTGGTTAATACCACAAGTCTTAAAAAAACCTAGTGCTCAGGCTCAGGTGGGTTAGTGGTGTTTCTGGCTACACATGTGTGTGCCCTGTGAGCACGTGAAGCTGTCTTCCAGACAAAAGCTGGAAATTCTTCTCTGTCCTGCAAGAGTAACAGCCTGGAACCAAAGTGGGCTTGGGGAGTTACAAAGCTTATATTTCTTGTAGGGTTTTAACACATTTGGGGGTTTTTTTTGTTATTGCAGGGGTAGTGGGCAAGTGAGGTTGGCTGGTAAAGCTTAAGGAGTCTCTGGCTGTTCGGGGAATTGCACTTACATGAGTGTGAGATAAAGCAGACTGACACCAGATCTGCTCACAGCAATGTGGATGCTGTTTATCTACTGTATTCAGAAACAGCACTCCCCCCTGTGTTAGGCAGTGCTGTGCCACAGGATGTTGCCAGCACTAGACCTCTTAGAGGTGCCTTTCCCAGAGCACAGAACTCTCCCTCTCTGCCTCTGAGCTTCCTTGGGAGCAGAGAAGCCAGTCTGGGATGCCAGCACCACCAATATGTCCAGACAGCTGTGGATGGCTTCCCCAGACAGCTGGGGACACCCAGGGGATGTCCTACCATCCCAGACTTGCTGCCACCCTTTGACAAGCGACTGCTGCCATGCAGGGATGGGACTGCTCCCCTACAAGGAGAGTGTTGCTTTGGATAAACATAGCACATGACACTTAAGTCTGAGTTTACCAAATTCGGCCCTTTCTCCCTGGTAAACTGTGAGAACCAGCAGGGTCACAGTCTTTATGGCCAGAAGGAATGCTAAATATGGATTTACACAGATCGCTGAGCTCAATTGCTCAAACTCAGTAGCCTGTTTCACTTAAGTCCATTTTACTCTGAAGACACTGGAAGATGGAGCTCTTCTTTCTCTTTGTCTCTGGTCACCATCATAGTTCACTCGTGTTTTCCTTCTGTTTCAAAGATGCTTGTCCTTAACTATCAACCCACCTATGCCTTTGGTAATGTTGCATACTCCAGCAGCACTTAGTATTTTTACCCCTTTAAAGCATGTCTGTCAGGCTGCCCCTCAGTCCTCTTTGCTAAAATTACAGAGAGTCTCAGCTTCTTAAGAGACTGCCTCCAAGGTCTGCCCTCCTCCTCCACCTCTTACATAACACATATCCCTGGCAGTCAGCATCAGAAACCTGGTCTCCCACAAACAATTTCCAAAACTCAGGATGTTTCATTTTTCTTTGGGATCTGGAAAGGGTCCATGATCAAATGAGGTCCTTTAGGAGAAGTCTTACTGAAGACCTTCCTATGGCTGAGATCCTAACAGCTGCAGGTCCTGGGCAAGCATCCCCATGGGAGGAGGCCACCATGAACAAGGAGCTGATGGTTTCTGTGGAAGGGTGCCCAAGTGCACAACTCCTCCAGGAGCTCAGAGGAGCTACAGTGCAATGGCTCATTTCTGCAACAGATTAAATCAGCAGAAGGAAGTGAGTAAAGAACAAACAGTGGATTTAAAAAGATGGAAGGAAAAGATGGCCTCTTATCTATGTGGAACCTGACAAAATACCCTTGTGCTGTTCAGAGATGGCATGATTTGATAAAGGTGATGAAAATACAACATGGGGGAAGAGAAACAACTCAGGGCCTGATACTGCACTGGACATGGGGGCTGGCATCTCAGATGTTATCCCTGACCAGCCAGGACAGGTTTGATGATAGTGCTGTGGGGAGCATTTGGTCGTGTTTTGAATCCATCACGTGCTCAAGGAGCAGTATCGACTCTAACACTGAAGGAGGAGCAGGCCCTAAGCACTAGTGTAGGGGCTTTTCAAGTGCCCTTAAAAAAGAAAGGGAGAAGAATGCCAAGAGGACCTAAATTCTGCAGGAACAGTAGGTCACCATCTAGAATCTGGACAATCCATACCTGGCTACAGCACTGCTTTTAGGCCCCAAATCTCTGAAAGAAGGCTGGAGTGAGGCAGTTCAGGATGTAGGACCTTGACAGCCAGAACTTCTCACTGGAAAAAGGGGTTTCCTTCCCACATGTTTTTTAGCTGAACACCCAAAGGAAGTTCCCCATGTACCCTTCATTCTGTGTTCAATGAATGTGTGCAGAGTGGGCAGAAACCTTCCTCCTTGCCTCCATCCCAAGGCAAAGCCCAAGAGCTGTGCTCACTTTCACTGTGTGCCTTTGGCTTCACCTGGGGTGGAGAAGAGCCAGGAACAATGGTGGTTTGCACCAGAGACAGGGAGAAAAGCCCATTTGCTCCCTGGCCAGATAGTATCTGGCCTGGCACCTACTATGACAGAAACATTAGCAGTTAAAGGGGTCCTGGAATTCAGCCTGGCTCCAGGTTTTGGAAACATATGATCTTACCCCAGTTTTTTGAGGTCAGAAACCAGTCAAAAAGCACATTGGATCTGTCCTGTGGACCACACATCTGGAGTTGTCTTTCTGTCCAGAGAACTCACTTTCTATCTGCAGCTTCTTCCCTGAACTGGATTTAGTTCATCACAGAACAGAAATGTACCCCAGAGCCTGATAGCCCGTTAAGACCCACTTGGTATTGCCCTGTTGGGCTTTGCTCACTTGTAAAACTGTGCCTTGGAGCAATGACATGTCAATGTCCCAGAGCAATGACACAAAAGCATCCTGAAGCAATGGCATGCTAGCGTCTTGGAGCAATGACCTGCTAATGTCCTGGAGCTAACTGTAACCAAATCTTGACTTGAGCCCTGGCAATATTTATTTTACCAGAGGATCATCAAACTCACGTCTTCTCAGTTTTGGCACAGTGTGACTTCATACAAATAGGCAGAACTGCATGAGAAACTGAGCCCGTTGCATTACTATGATTATTTTATTGTTTTTCTCTTTTTATTCTTTCACAGGAGCCTCAAGGAGCTCAGTTCATCCTCCAGTTCTATTCCCTGGGCACAATTATTAATCCTCAGTGGATTGTCCTTCCTGCTACAGAAAGACCTCTCTGAATGCAGATCCTTTGCAGAGTTTTCTTTGGTTCATCAGGGCACACAAACATATGCCACAGCCTACATTTCCTATCAGAATGCACCTGAAATTCTGACAATGAGCAAAAAAAAGCCCCAACAAAGCTTTCTACCCACATATGCCAAGGAAAGCCCAAACTCGCAGTTAATAATTCCAAGGAATTCACAGGGACCTGGCTCACGTTCACCAAATTCCTTCCTGGAAATTATTAGCCTGGTTTGAAGTAAGTGTTTTCTTGACCTCTGTGCAGTGTTGCATCTCAGGTGACAATTTAGGAATCATCTGCCCACAGCTGGCTGACTCCAGCGATGAATTTTTCAGCATTTCATTCACCAATCCACACAATGATGTCACTGAAAGGGGGCATCACATCAGGTCTGCTTGGTTATCAAATAATTTCTCCTTTAAAATATAAAATCTTTGCACAGGAGTACTCACACCTTTCTACTACCCTGATGTGAATCCTTCAGGTTTCAGAAGGAATATTTCATGTCTGTTGCTTTTAATCTGGACAGCAGACCAAGAAGCTTTATCCTGTAAAGTTCATTGGATGCCACAGAGCAGCCCAAGGCTTACAAACACAAGAAACTTGTCTTTCTTATGACTAACAAATAATAAAATATTACCCATCTCAGGCAGAGGAGAGACGTGACTCAGCAAATGCTCCAGGAATGGCCTGGTTGGCATTAATCAGCTCTTGTGTCAGAGATGATGTCTGCGGTCACCTCACAAACCAAGCTCACGGCAGCAGCTCCTGCACACCTCTGAGTCAGACACAGTTTTGAAGCCTCCAGGTGCCAGGTTGCCCAAGTGACCTCAAGGTGGTTTCCCAAATGGGGAATCAAGTGCAGAGCATTAGGAGCCCGCACATCTGCAACGGGACTGGGACACCACCCAGCTGTGGAGTAAGCCAGCTGAAAGTCTCTTTCTGCAGGAGTTCACCCAAGATGGAGAAAGACACAGGAGAGGAAAATGTGCTAAAAACTTGTGGCATGAGGCCAGCTTTTAGTGCAGCTTCTTCCTTCTGCCTTCTCCCCTTGTATCCAGAGCCTAAGTTACCTGATGGAGAGTTACTGAGACGTTCTGAGGGCACCTGCTTAGTGCCTGCCCATTCACAGGAATGTTCCCGGGCTTGCTCCTTAAGTCTAAACTTGTGTTTGGGTCTGAAGCCAGCTCTAGGATACCCAGCCTGCCTTTGACCTCAGAGCATGCCCAGCAGCCCAGCTCAGCACTGCTGGTGTGGGACCAGACCCTGGCACGGCCATCACTTTCCACAAACATTGTGGTGTGCAGTCACCATGTCCACAGAAGCCCTCTAATTTTGGTGGTGCAGATGACAGAACCTGTTTGGCAAAGGGTTCCACCACCCAGGAATTTGGATCCCCTCTAATCTGATCTCCCTTGTGTGGCTGCACTGGTCCTGTGGCTGTTATCCCCTCTGCAGAGAGTCTCCTTCCTTCCAACTTGTCACCGTGCTGGACAGCCTGCAACAGGGCTTCCCAAAAGTCCTTTGACATCTCTGGGAGTGGAGTCACACCAAGAGCAGCTGAAGAAAAACACCTCTGAGTATTCTGCTTTTCAGCAGTTTTTTATGCCCACCACATTGTGTCATGAAACTGGATATCCCATGTGTCCCTCTCCAGACACCTCCTGCTTCCATTTCTGCCTGCACCTCCCCAGGGAGCGCAGCCAGGCTGTTTCCTGTCAAAGATCACCAAGCAGTAGGGTTAATACAGTCACAGATCTGCAGCACAGCCCCCTGATCCAGAGCCCAGGCCACAAACACCAAGGGACATTATGTGGATAGAACTTAGAGAAGGTGTTACCTGCAGCATCCCCCCCACCAGATGATGCTCGCAGGATTGTAGCACCCTGCTGCCTTCCACACTCCTCACACGTTTCCCAAGGAATTCTCTCTGCAATCATGTTGATGATAAGTCATGTGGATATTGATCTATTTACACCAGGGACAGGATCCCCTGCACTCCATGGATACCTGTGGCTTTTGGATATAAGAGCATCCATGTCTTGGGGTGGTTGATGCTTGGTTTTTTTCTCACAGGCTTTCCCATTCCCCACATCCCATAAGTGGCTTTCTGCCAGCTCTGCAGCTTCTCGTCCCTCCTCATGTCAGCGGCACTGGCAATGACACATTTCACAGGTCTGAGGGAGAAATGAGTAAAGCTACATGGGATGAGAATTTCCTTCGGTGGGTGGCAGGGCATTTATGTGATTTTGAATCTCAGTTTGAAATACTGGTTACAACCCTGAATGTAATAATAAAAAAATAAAATAAAAAAAGTTTGAAATCCTCTTCCAAAGGTACAAGTGGGACTTCAGATGTCTGAAGAACATTCTCCATCTATACGATCAATGCTTCCTGTTCCAGGTTTAGTCTTTTCTGAAGTGCACTGATGTTTGTAATAGAATATGCATTAAAAATCAATGAAAAGTTGTTTCAAAAAACAAAGAAAGGGAAAAAAAAAAAGAAGCTGTTAGAAAAAGCTGAGACAATATCTTGACCTTGGCAGGAAAGTGCCAGTGTAACTTTTTGCAAAGTCACTTTTGTTTGAAAGCTCCATGTTCCCACAGAAAGTTTCAATTTATTTTAAAAATGGCACTTTCTTTTCCTTTTCTTTCCTTGCCTTTTTTCTTTCTTTCCCTGACAGAAAAGCACTCAACCTGATTATTTGCAGGCAGCTGTCTAAATAAGCTATGACAAAAATGTCTTCTTGTGACACTGAAGAAGGAACAAGAGTATTTATGGTCACTGAAGTGGATGTACTTGATATCACACATTTTCCTGCTACGCTTTTCCCAGCGTATTTCCCCAAGCTGCTGGGCAGCACATGTGTCTGCTCAGGAATTTCATCCCAGGGGGTTTTCTCTCTGTCTTGGGCCCATCTGAGCATCCTGCTGCCATTTTATTCCATTCCCTCTTGTCTGTCCCAACATGAGTCAATTGCTTCTTCCCTGTCTTCTGTTGTCCTGATAACCTTCCCAGAATTGCAGCCATTTGTTCACAAAGTGTGTATTGGTGCCCATAGGCAAATTTTAAGTCCCTAAATCCCCTCTTAGATGCCTCAGTGGTGCATTGAATCTGGTTGAATAGTCTTTTAAGCAACAGACTCTCCATAAGAGCCGGGGGAGGATCACATCCCTTTCTTTCTGCTGCAGCTTGACCCCCAGGATGAACAGGAGCATCCCAGCTTGCAGCTGATTATTTTTTTAACACTTGGAGACATCTGCCTGGGAAAGTATCTGCCACCCTGAGATCCACACATGTTTGTGTGTCAGACGTAAGTAAATGGAGGGCAATTTTCCAGAAAAGTTCCTGGGCATGTGTGTGACAGCTAGAAATTGCAGGGAGGCCCTGAGGGACCAGAGGGACAAACTAAGTCCTATAAATGACCTTTCCCAAAGGAGGAAGAGGGTGAGGGTGGAAAAGAAGATGAAGGGGGGTGGCTGGAAGGCAGTGCAGCCACAGTGTCATTTCTCCTTCCATAGAGAGGAAAGGCAAATGTCATCCTTACATGAAGACGTGAGTGTGGGGAAATCCTGCATTCATTCTCAAAAATATGGCAGATCTGGTGGCTGACGCAAGCCCCACAGTTTTCTCCCCATTCCTGTGCAAACAGCTTGTCCCCTGTTCTCCACATCCCCCCGTGGATCAGCCATGATGTCAGGGCTCTGCAGTGGCTTTCCCTGCCTGCATGGCTTGTGCTCGCACACAGTGTGACAAAGGAACCTTGTAAAACTGGGAGCGAGGACAGTGTTGGGCCTTCCAACCCCTGACCCTCCAACAATTTAGTTAATGATTCTGGTTATCAGATACTCTGTCTCAGCAGTGCATCCATCACTGGGCTGACAGGGATTCAATCTTATAAGGCGAGGGAATGTGCAAACACATTCAATCCTGGCCCCGCCAGCCCCCACCATGCCTCACTCCCTAAATTCAAGAACAAACAGAGATTTTCTATCAGAGGAAGATCTGTTGTGAATTATTGTAAAATAATAGACAAGAAGGGCCTGTAGATGCTGGTAGTGCCTCAGATGCAGGACAAACTCATTAGATGCTACATAGCTCCTTGGAGTAAAAAGGAAGGAAAGCAATCAGAGAAAGCAATTAGAGAGTAATCAGGCATTGGAATGGCCTGCCCAGAGAGGTGGTGGATTCATCATCCCTGGAGGTTTTTAAACTGAGATTGGACCTGGCACTGAGTGCCATGATCTAGTAAACAGACGGGAGTTGGACGAAGGGTTGGACTCGACGATCTCTGAGGTCTTTTCCAACCCAATCGATTCTATGATTCAAAGAAATGATGGTGCTTTCCTTTCCACGACAGTCTTTACCCATTAATCAGCAATATTTTGCCTGCACTGGGTTCAATCCTGCAGCCCAAAGCTGAAGCCAGCAGCTTGCTTTGCTGAACCTAAGGCTTACACCTTGCATCTGTTCAGTGTCCCAGCTGTGCACTAAAGACTCTTGTCCCATTTGTTTTCAGCCCATGACCCTCGCTCCCTGTCCTGACCAGTTCCACTACCCCCTTTCAGTAGATTATTCTGCAATAAATCACAGCAGTCTTCACATGATGGAAAACTCCATTTCTTCTTGGATTTGGGGGAGGTCTGTAAAGATGTTGTCAGCCACAGCAGCCCCAGGGATACCAAAGGAAGGAAGGCACAATTGGTACTCTAACAGCAACAACCCAGAGTCACTTTGCCCACACTTGGACCCAACCCAAGGCTTCCCAAAGCTTGCAACTTCTGGCTCATCCCTATATTTTTGAATATCACAGTATTTTCATGGTGAGCGAAGTCTGAGACAAAACACTGAAATACTTTGCTAGGCTCATAATGTTTCTAACAGACTTGGAAAAATCTGGAGACACTTCCTCCAAAGAAAGAGGCAGTGCAGAAACGAGCCTGAACCCGGAATTTCTGAAGACCAGTCTCTCCTTCTGCTCAAATGCCATCAGAAATTCTCACTCCTGTTTCAATTTCTTGCCTCATAATGTCATGCATGCATGGAGTTAGTGGCAGAGAGGCACAGGACATCTCTCATTGTGGGAATTTTCACCCTCACAGCTCCTCCATATGGAAAAGGAGAGATCCTGAGGAACCACCATCAAACCCTGGCTGCCCGGGAAATCCAGGAGGCAACTGACCACAGAGCAGGGTGTGTATTAACCAGCATAGGGTGCATCTGTTTAGTGTAGCAATTGTTTCAAATTAGACCAGGGTTAATTAGCTGCTCCTGGTTGCTGCTGCCTGAAACAGGCCACCCTCCATGCCAAGGGTTGCAGTACAGAGCAGACCCGGCACTTGCCTTCTCTCCTGATCAGAAACCAGGTAGGAAGTGCCAGGCAGGATCTGGAGGGTTGGCAAACACCACGGTGAAGTTTATATCTTGTTTTGGACTCCTCAAGCAGTGGGAAACTTAGGCTCAGCTTTCTCAAAGCTCACTCCTGAGCAGATGACATGAGCACAGGTTGTTAGCAAGAATAAGGCAACACAGGCACCTCCTGGCCAATGGGTGCTCTCCAGAGTCAAGTGCCCAGTGCCAAAGCACTCTTCCTGGAGATCCTGATGCTCCCTGGTCAGGCTCATGGGTAGTGAAAACCCCTTTCCCTGGGGTTTACAGCATGACCAGGTGCAGCAGCATCTGTCTGCAATGCTGCTTGCAAGGGAGCAGCTGGCCCCAATCTTGGAGCCGCAAAGAGTGCACAGGTTTTCCCCTGCACTTCTCCCTTCCCTCCATGGTTTTCTGGGTTCCCCAAAGAAGCAGAACATGGCCATCAGTGCAGGGAGGATAGTCTGATCCATTTCTAGCTAGTGAGGCTGTGCCGGAGTCCCTGGTCCCACACTGGCAGCCTTAGTGCTGGCCGGGTCTCAGAGGGACATCTGTGTTAGGGAAGCCTCACTGCAGCACTGTGTGATAAGAGCAGATAAGAGAGTTCCTGCTCTGATTACAGCATGACCAAACAAGTTTCTTGATCCCGTACCTACGCCAGCCGCTCCTTAAGACAATACTGTTATCCCAGGCGGGAATGCGCAGGCAAGCAGGAGCAAACCAGAGTCGCATGCCCCGATGCCCTGTGGCAAAAAAATCAATGTGTACCCTCATCCCGTGCAGGGTGCAGGCTCAGGGTCTCAGGGCAGGGACATTTCCCAAGGAAATGTCCTGGCAGGGCATCAGGCTTGGAAAACACAGGGAGAGAGGAGTTCAGAGTTACAGTGAAAAGAGAACAGGATGTGAACCAATGCTGAAAGTATGACAAAAAGCAACTAAGTGCAGAGAAATGTTTCTCTTTGCTTAAGGGCACTTTTCAATTGGCTGCTGCAGGGGAGATGACGCTCATAGCAATGGAAATGTTCTTCGCCCTACCAGCTCTCCCCAGCTCCACCATGGATGCCATGACTGCCCCAGTGTCTGGCCCAGTATGCCCTGACTAGCCTCAAATCACCATGGCCTGACCACCTTGCCCAAAATAACCAGGCAAGGAGAAGCTCTCTGCAGATTTGCATGTGCAGTTAGGGCTTTGTTGCCTTGGCTGGAAGAGACTGGCAGACTGGCTCAAGCCTTGTCTCTGTTGTCTCAGGACAGGCAAGGTTGTTTTCTCATGGCTCTGTTTGCTCACATGGGCACTGAGATGGGAAAATGCTCATACTCAACATTAGACATGTCATTGTCATGCTGGTCTCGGTAATTTAGGGTAGTCCATGAGCTGACCCATGGGGAAAGACTTGGATGAATTGGAACCTCACCCACAGGGTTCTGGCTGCCTGATTTCCCTTGAGCCACACAGAGTTTATCACTTTTTTTCAAGCAATCTAAGGGTTTTCTGGTACTTCAGAGTGTGCTTAGCTGCTGTCCCAGCAGCAGACCAAAGCAGAGAGCTCCAGCCACACTCAGGGAGTGAAGTCATCAGGGTTATGCCAGTGGGAAACCTGGAGCACAAGTCTGATGAGAAGCAGCTGAGGAAACCGGGGTTGTTCGGTCTGGAGAAAAGGAGGCTTATTGCTCAAGGGGGACCTTATTGCTCTCTGCAACTACCTAAAAGGAGGTTGTAGACAAATGGAGGTCAGTCTCTTCTCCCAGGTAACAAGTGGCAGGATGAGAGGGCACAGCCTCGAGTTGCACCAGCAGAGGTTTGGCCTGGATAGTAGTGAAAATTTCTTTGCTGAAAGGGTGATCAAGTGTTGGAACAGGTTGCTCAGTGAAGTGGTGGAGTCTCTGTCACTGAAGGAATTTAAAAGATGTGTAGATGTGGCTGGCAGTTGGAGACAGTCTGGTGATGGGCTTGGCAGTGGTGGGTTAACAGTTGGATTCAATGATTTTAGGTTTTTCCTTTCCTTAATGATACAATGAAGCAAGGGCAAATGCAGCCAATGCAGGACCCATAGTAATTTGTGACTCAGTGTACAGCTGAAAGCAGTTTATGAACCTCTTGTTTTGGCAGGCTCAGTGTGTCTGCACTCATTTCATTTTGATGCCCAACCTGCAGTCTGGACAAACAGCATCACGTCATGCCAGGGTGTGCATTCAGCACCTGCCATCAGTACAAAGAAGCAAATAATGGCCCCGTTAGACCACAGTATTTATCAAATCCCACAAGAAAGAGCTTTCCAGCTATCTCAGAGGGATAATTTGCATTCAGAGAGCCAGTTTGCTACTTCCTGGCCTGCCTGAACAGTGCCACCCCAACGGCTCCCAAGGAACATTTTAATAGGTACCACTGGGTAAAATTTTGTAGCTGCAAGTCAGAAAGGTGACCAGAAAACACATATTCTGAAGTTATTTTTTTTTCCCCATTAAGAGTTTATTTGCATAAGTACAGAGGGATCACCAAGGGGTTCTGCTGTTCTTCAAGCTAGTTTCTGCAAGGGACTCACTCATGAGACTGAGATAGTCTCTTCCCCTCACAAGCAATGAACATGCTCTGGTAAATACTTCTGCAGGAGTCCTGGGGTGCAATAGTTGAACGATGGCTTTTTCATGAATCTTCATGGGGTGCTTATTCCTGTGAGGCCCTACTGAGTAAGCTACCCCCTTTCATCCTGAGAGTTGGGTCAATGGTTGTGGTAGACCTTCTCCTGATGTTTTGTCTCTTGGGAACTGCACCTTGGCAATGGGCTGAGAGGCCAGAAGAAAAGAAAATTGTGTCATTTGGTTAGCGCAGACCCAGAAGATGAAAAGGTGTGTGGAAATAAAACACACTAAGGATAGACTCCGGTGGTGGTAGTGATTTCTACTTTACTGAAGGACTACCTAGCGAGTCTCCTGATCTCTACTATTGCTCAGCAGATAAACACCTCTAGTGTCAGAAGCATAGCAATGGTAATTTATCATGTTTGAAGGTGCAGTAGGTCTCCCTAGATGTAATTAAATGCTCTCTAAAAGGAAGGGACTATTGCTAAGCCTTTCAGGCATGTTTACTTGACCACAGAGGGCCCTCATCAGTACTAATATATTATCACTAATGATGACAACCAACAGTTTCTTCTCCACATGAATTACAATTACACATTCTCACTTGGCTGGAGATTCCAATTATCCACAAGGAAAATTTTTCACTCATACAGGAAAAGAAATATTAGTAATATGTACAGGTTGTTCCTTCCTACCTTTTTTTTTTTTTTCCTTCATATTTTTGACTCTCTGTTTTCCACCTCTAATTTGTTTCAAATTATTTTCAGCATTATTAGATTGGTATGAAAAATTACCTACCACTTCTCTCTTTCGCCAACCCCATGTGTCTTTAGATTCTCCGCATTTTTACAGTTGACCCAGAGGCAATATTTGATCTCTCAAACCAGCCATCACAGGAGAGTTTACTGATCTTTATTTCATCACCAAACTCTTTTTCAGTATGGCATTTGACATCTGAGCTATGTATCCCTCTCACCTCAAGTTCACCTTTGCAAATGTTCCTTTTCTAATAAGCATATCTTAAGGACCACTGCCCTGGTGTCCCATACTATGTCCTACACTTAACATAAAAAAATTGCTCCATACAGTTCATAGAAGGCTGAAGTGGTTTGAAGGAAGACTGGTTATCTCAATGCAATTCAGTGGGCTGAAGGTGGCTTTTGTCCACATGTAGGAGTGATAGTGTGACAGAGCCTTCAACAGCAGAGCACCTTAGGAGGCTCTGTGAAGCAAAGGTAACAGCATCAGCTCTTACCACCATTGGAGGTGAAATGTGTTAAGGGACTAGTGTGAAGGGAGCCTCAGAATTATTCTGGCTAGACCCCAAAACAAGTGAAATAGAACAAGAAGAACGCATTAGAAAAGTCTGAAGCTGTCTGAAGGTGAAAGCCTTGGCAATCTCAGCAGCCTCTAACAGGCAGCACTGATGTCCTGAGCTGCTGGGAAGGATGGGGAGATACTGCATTATCTACACTGAAACCACTTCCCCCCAGCTCTGAGAAAGCCCAGCACCCCTGTGAACCTCATCCTGAAGTGCACAGGCCAGAGGTCAGTGGTGCCTGCTACTGCATCCCTCTGGCTGGATGGCTGGACTGCTTCTGTGAGAGGACAGAGGGCTGGTACCACCTGGGGAAACCCACCAACACCTGCTGTGGCAGACAGCACCTAGTCCATCCTCACTGTCTCTGCTAATGAAAGTCCTTCTGAACAAGATTTGTCTCCCTGTATCTGCAAGACTATCACCAGGCATATCAGGCTTGCTCTGGGGCACTGCTCCACCAATCGTCCATCCCCTGACAGATGAAGACACGAGTCTTTCTGCCTGTGACAAAGTTGTCCTCTGCTGTGACGCAGAGCCCACATCTCAGGTTCACTCTCGGAAGTAAACCTGCTCTCAGGTTGTGTGGATGCTTATTCTAGGCCTTTTCTAGTAAACCTCCTCTTTCAATTCTGTATTCCTCATAATCCCCCAAATGTTACCTATCCAAAAAATGCTTAGTCAAAATAATAAATAAATGAAAGTGCCAGTGAGCTGGCTAATAACAGTCCTCCAGGCCCCAAGGTGCACACCAGAGAGACCAGGAGGTGCTGGCAGCAGCCAAGGTACTTGTGAGACCTTGTGTCCCTTGTATAATGTACTGGCTCCTGCTTGGGATGCCCATTCATTGTGGGCAGTCTCTCTGTGAGGCAGGAGGATATTGAATTTGGTTCCTCAGTCTTGTCAGGCTGAGGGATTGTGCCTCAGGACTGCACATATACATTCACCACTCAATCACAGAGGAAGTTTCTGCTTAGAAAGAGGCCGAGGGCTACATCTCTCAGACTCAGGTGTCTGTCCCATGGACGAACTGGAGGGGAGCCAACACCAGATCCATGGCTTGTTTTACCCTACACACTATTTTGATGTATTGCAGAGAGCTCAGGCTCAACTCTAAGGGCAGAATGAGCTTTATGAGCCCCCAGCATGCCCAGCCACAGCTCCAATCCTGGCTCAACGGCAGCCCAGCATTACACCTCTCCATTTTGATGATTTTGCTGCATCCTGCTAAGTACCTGCCTATCTAACACTTTCTTGGTTAACAAATCTCTGTAAGCACTTCCCACTGTCACTCCCAGTCCCACTGGAAACTTGTCATCAATTTCAGTTAGGCAGCTGGATCTGACCCTCAGAAATCAGGGCACTGCAATCAGTAGGGTTTGTTGCCTACTAAACAGACCTGAATGTCACCCACATTCTTCTTGGAGTCTTCACTTGGCTCGAAGGTCCTGCTCCCAGCCTGTCCTAGACCCTGCCCTGCACAGCAGTCCCCTCCTTCCCACCGGGACTGGACAGAGAGCACTGGAATCTCATTCATGCATCTGCTGTTGCACCTATGCTGCCAATCCTGCCTGGGCTTTAGGAGAGGAGAACATGATCACTTTGCAGGTCTCTGGTGGAGTCACTGCACAAGCAGAGAAGACCATCTAATCCTTGCATTCCTGGAGGAAAGAAAGCCCCCTGTGAGCTAAACATAAATGGCCAACGGTGTGTGTTATTTTTAAGTCCAAAAGCCTGAAGGCAAGGTTTAAAGAAGAGTCTCGTGGATTTTATTCATGAGCTGTCTTAAGTCCCCTTGTCTCTTGCTCGGATTGCGTCAGCCAGCAGTGACATATTTTGGTGCAGGATCAGTCTCTGTCCCTGTTCTGAAGGCACTTTAAGCCTCTATACAAGGCTGGAGCAGGCAAACTGAGACACAGAGCAAATGCTGGCTTCCATCTACGTAGCTTGTCATCTGGGATTGACAGAGACCACAAAGTGGCCTCATAAAGGGATAAAGTCAAATGATATGCCTGCCTGATGTTCTGTGTTATACCCTGCCTCTCCTCCCTGGAGCCGAGGGGAGGCTCACCATGCCCTGCAGTGATGTCCCTGCCCACCAGCTGTCCCTCACCCACCAGAGGCATCAAAGCAGCCCCACTGCCACACCACCTCCTCGCTGCCACCTCAGATCTGAGGATGTGAAATCCCAGCACGTATCACAGAAGGTTGAAAAATATGTCTAAAATCATCAAGTCCAGCTGTTTACCCACCACTGCCAGGTCCATCACTAAACCTAAGCACAAGATTTACACATTTTTTGAACACTTCTATGGACAGTGACTCCCTTCACTTCCCTGGGCAGCCTGTGCCAATGCTTGACAACACTTTCAGTGAAAAATATGTTTCTAATATCCAAACTGAACGTCCCCTGGCACAGCTCAAGGCCATTTCCTCTTGTCCTGTTGCTTGTTACCCCAAAACTCTACACTATCTGCCACACTGATGTTTTCATACCCCAGCAATCACTTCTGACAGAAACACCATTTTTGTGAGGCTGTTTCAGCCAGCTGACATAACTGTAAAATAAAACCAGCCTTCATTTTTGCAATGTTTCCTACTCTAAAATGAAGATGAATATTGTTGTTACTGTGCAGACGGCTCTTGATGAAACAAGCAGCTATTCAAGCTGGGATGAAATCTGGAAGGTATGTGAGATTTTGGGGGTTTTGGAAGGAAAGGTGACTCCTGTGGACAAAGAAGACAAGTCTTTCCCCATATAGAAAGGACTGGGGCCAAAGTCAGAAACCATCATGCCACAATGTCAATGAATGAGAGAAGGTGATGGGAGGCAGACTCAGAGCTGAAGGCTGAGTGTGATTTCAGCCCATCTTTCAGGAGGTCCTCACCTGTGCATGCTCCAACATGGACTGTCATTTGATCCTGAAATCCCCAAATCCCTGGCCTGTGCACCCTGCTGCACCCATCCATGCTTCTAAGCATAAAGAAACAAAGACATATGATGTGGCAATTGCAATATGATGCATAAAATTACCACCGGTGCTTTGTTCTCGGAACATAAACCTGTTCAAATCAACTGTCGTTTTTTGTTCCTATTTAGCTTTGACTGTGACACCCTTTTGGTTACTCCTCTTTTCAGTGACCTGAAGTGCATTTTTTTTTCCCTAATCCAGATTTTTCTGTCCTGTTCTGCAACCTGAAAACTAGCTCTCCCAGACAACATATGTTAGAGAAATAAGATATACATTGCTCTACCACCCAGACCAGCTTCCAAAATTCCCTTCCCTCCTCTACTGCACCAGGCTGACACCTGTGGGGCACCTGGCATAAAAGGGACTAATCTGAAAGCAGCGTTTTCTGCATGGACAGGGGTAGGGCTGATTGTATGGACCAGTCCCTACATCTCTAGAAGGGGGAATCTGGAAGCAGCAGTGACTCATGGGTGGCAATGCAATGTTCTTCAGAAGCACTCAAGCTTTTAATCATGGCCTCATCCCTGCTGGGTGAGGGAGTTTGGGCAGACCCCAATGTCTGGACATCTTTTTCTGACTCCCTTGAAACAGAGGACTGTTCCTGATGTGGTGCAGAGAAAACAAAGGAGAGGAAATATCAGCATCAGTTTGAGGATGGAGGTGAGGGGATCTTGTGTCTGAATTTTTTAATTAGTTGGGTCATGAAAGTAAAAAAAATATCAGCTCAAAAAAGCCAAACTGATTTAATTAGCAATAAGATAATGAATGCACTGCTTTCCCAGACAGAGGAAAGGGTCTCATCTTCAACAGTTTCATTAAAATAATGACTCATACCCTCTCTTCCTCTCCCCCACCCTCATCATAGGTCCTCCCTCTCTCATGCCGACGACTGTGCTGGGATATGCCCCCGATAATCTTCTGCTATCCTGGGGGCCTGGGAGGCAGGAGGGCCATGGAAAGAATCCCAGCGTTTCCATCTGTCGAATTCCCGAGCGGCAGAAACCTGACCCTGCACAGAGCGGGGACGCGCTGCATTATTGCTGCTGTGGCAGAGCAAGCAGACTGTGCTCCTTGTCATGCATTATTAAGTGATCTCAGAGAGGGAAAGACACCGACGAGCGAGAGTGTGAGTGAACCTGAAAAGTGGAAAAGTCAGAACTATCCCCACAATAAAAAGGAATTTAAAAATAAACCCAACCCTGAGCAGCCTCAGTAGCTGGTGCCGCAGCTGCTCCCATGGGCAGAGCAGACCAGGCACAAAGACATGACAGCCATGCTGATGGTTTGCTGCAATAGCATGGAGGGGGGTTTGCATGATTTTAGTGACTGTGAAGAATGAGGCAGTAAATGTTAAAGCCTGCAATACACTTGTTTCTGTCCTAATTAGCTCACTGCTGAGGGAGTGGGAACACTTTGCAATTGGATGAGCTGCCCCAGAGCCAAACCCCACACATGTGGTGCAGTCTACGAGCCTGGCTGAGTGCTCCTGAAGTGGCACTGCTGTCACCTGAGGCTGGGGAGCACCATGGCTTGTGGAAAGCAGCTCAGCTTTAGCTCCCTTTTCAGAAAATCCCCTTGGTCCTGAAACACATGTGGAAGTGGTGGCAGGCCCCCCTGCTCCATGCAGAGCCCTGCTGTGGTCACAGCACTCATAAACCATCAGCTGAGACTCCTCTGGGACCCACATTTAGCTGTGCAGCAGTGGTCCCAGTGAAACTGCTGCACCATGAAACTGCATGGCATGACACAGAGGGAAAGAATGGGGGTGCAGGGTTTGTCCTCTGGGCCTCCATCACCCATAAAGGTGGATGTGACTTGGTGTGGAGGGAAGGGAGACCCCAGAAGTCACCTGTCTCTGCACGACTGAACACTGTCACAGCAACAGTATAGGAAGGTTTCAACCTCAACTTTGAGAACACCTGAGGGGAGAGGCCACCCACCAGTGGAGGTCCTGGACCAGCAATGTACATTTGTCCAGGTATGCAATCTCTCTTCCCTAAGACTGTTTAGTGATGTTTTTATGGATGCTTTTGCCAATTTTCCAGCCCACTGGCAACTATCCCTTATAAGGAAAAACTAGAGCATAGAGGAACTTAATGTGTTTCTGGCTGCTTTTAATGCAATTTAATAACTTTGGCAAGGAAGCAGAATCAGCCCAACTAATTCTTTGTGAAGGCCGAGCCCGTAACTGGAAAGCCTCTCTCAAACAGAGCAAAAATGGCCACTCCTGTTACTTGCAGAAGAGGCAAAATTGCAAAGGGCCAAGTATTGTGAAACGCCAGGCTCTGCAGAAGGTGATTTATAGTTACCTGCAAAGATGTGACTAAGAAGCTCTGGAATCCCAAGCTGAACAACAGCCCATTGATAAGCCCCAAGACACTGCAGGCCAAACTCTTGGCTACCCCCCAGCTGACCCCTGGCAGTGTCCTGCACTTGCCTGAAAGGCAAAGGTGTGCAGGTGAGAGGCAGCAGGAGCACAAGAGGGCACTGCTGCAGGCCAGGGGCTCCACACGCAGGGGCTGGTTTGCTTTTGTTAGCAGAGGATGGACCAAATCCATTGCTGGAGGCAAGTGGCTACATCCCTGTCAAGAGGCCGAGGGTCAGACCTTTGCTAATAGCGTTGTGGTTTTTTTTCAGGGATGTTTTCTTTCCACTTGTGCTCCCGGAAATGCAGAGGCACACAAATAGAAAAGGACAAATCAATAAGCATTTATGAGCCATGAGAAAGCATTCTTCTCGCTCAGGTAAAATCTTAGTTGTGCTCTTTATGTGGCTGGGATGATTCATTATGCTTCCCTCTCCCCCACAGGCAAGCAGAAATAAACAGGAATGCTTTCCAAATTCAGGAAGGGCTCCCTCCCTCTTTCCCTCTCTCTTTTCCTCCCTCCCTCTTTCTCTCAGTGTAAGTATACTTTTCTCTAGACAGCTCAAATAATTCTGAAAACCTGTAAATTCCTGAACCTGCTTTGTTTGCTGCAGCACAGCCTGGAATACAGGTGCATGGTCTTCCTGGCAGTGCATATGTCCCCAGTCAACAACTCATTTCCCTGTGTGCCAAATTACCCCTCCAGTCCCCTGAGCTGCACTTGTGCTGTCACTGGGGTCAGAGGCAAAACTCCCCCTGGCTCCAGCGGGAGCAACAGCACGTTCCGTCCGGCAAATCCACCCCTATCGCCATATGTTGCTTTCTCTGCCTGTTCTGTTTTCCTTTCGGCCCTATCTGCTTCATCAAAGACCGGAGCTGATGGCGGTGGCCGCGCGGGGTGTTTGCACAAAGGCGGTAATTCAAGCCCCGGCGTGAGCTGTTTTGGCAGCGTAGCCAAGGCACCGCTTCTTGCTCCGGCTGACCTCTCCGGCGGCGCCTGTCCCGGCCTCCTGGATGGATGCAGGTGGCTCTCACAACAGCCTTTTCCCCCCGCTGTGCCTTTGAAAACCCTTTTTCCTGTGACTCGCTTGGGATGGAGCAGCTCCTGTCCTGCTCAGGATGCCTGAAGGTGCTCCCACTCTGAATTATTTATAAAACCCTGCAGGGCCAAGAGGTGCTAGGTAAAGGCAGCAAATGTAACAGCACGAAGAGCAGATCCTGACAGGGGTTTGACTGGTGTAGATTTTGCTTGGGCAGGAGAGCCACGCGCTGCTCTCCATCCTGCTGCACATATCATGCCTGCAGGACCCGGCTCTCAGCACCTCATGCTGGGAACAGGCATTGCAATTCAAAGGAAATCATGACTTTTTTTGATGTTATGTCCCCATTGTATGTGAATCCTCACATGGAGGGAGATACCAAGCTCTTCTGCTCATCCTTTGCAATGGTCTTTGGCCCTTCCTTTGCAAAGGCATTTTTTTCTGAACCTGTTGCCACCTCCAAGGTTTCAGTAGTGAGTTTGCTGCTCCTGACAGACTAGCAGAAAGTGCAGGGTGAAATTCCCTTTAGCTGCACATCTCAGTTCAGTTTCTCCCTGCTAAGAGAAATTCCAGGATGGAGAACAGTCAGATCAAAGAGAGACAATCCCAGCTGAAACATGCATGATTTGCATATTCCATTAAAAAAATCAAAGGGGAGGGTGTGTAAAATATTTGTGCCCTGGAGCATATACAATGTATGCCCCAACAAGATGCTCCGTGTAGGGCTTATACTTATTTACTCTGATGCCTAATAGCAAAAAGAAAAAAAAAAAAAAAGAAAAAAAAAATGGTTTTAATTTTTCACATCTGTAATTTTAGCAGATTCTGGCTCATCTGATATGCTGACCATCTTCTTGAAAGAAGGACAGATACCCCTAAAAAGCTTGAGCTGACTTTTGGCAAAATGCTTACTTTTGAAGGTCAAACTAAACACATTCCTTGTGCAGTGGGAGGTCCCCATTGATAGAAATCTTTATCGCCTGGTTCTGCTGTTTCATTTAACATTTGGTAGACCCCAAACACAGGGGAGGTGAGTGGAGGATGCATGGATCTTTCTCTGCCATATTTTAGAATTGCACTGAGAAAAGCCAATCTGGCAAAGCCAAGTTTGTTTTAGGCTGAGGAAAGCCTGGGCTGAGAATCCAATTTTGTTGCTGGCTCTGCTGGCAGCCAGCTGGATGGCAGTGACAAGGTCACTGCTCTGTGCCACTGTTTCTCCATCTACAATAAAAAAGTTATTTGAGACCATTATTGTTAGCATTAATATTCTTGCTGTCTTTTATTACACCAGTGGTGGCTGTTAAGGCTGCGAGCCCATGTTGTCCCACCCAGGTGTCTGAGCACAGCATGGTTGATACTGTTTAGCATGGGGAGATGTGACCTGTGCTGCTTACCCTGAGTCTAAAGCCTGTGTCTTTCTTTCTACCTACCATTTCCAGCTTCAAAGTCTGCACTGAGATGCACTGCCTTCCAGCAGGAGACAAAAAGTAAAAGATGAACTGCTCAATGCTCCCCATGCAGAGGTGGATCACAGGGCTGCTCTGCTGACCCCCACCTCCAAACCCTTCCTTCCAACAGTGGGTCCAGTTTGCACATCAGCAGGCCCCTAGGGATGCAGGGAAGGCTGCAGGGCAGCACGCAGAGAGGAAAGGCAGGGGAAGATGATGAGTGCACGCCCAGATGGGAAAACACCACTGACAAGAGCAGAGCATCTCCTCCTGCCTGCGACTGCCCGAGCCCTTCTCCAGGCAGGGGCACAGCCCTTGGCTGTTCTGTGCAGAGCTATGGGCTGAAGGAGACACACTTCTCTTCTTCCCCACAGGGATTTGCTCATGGGTAAAGCCCTCCTGGTGCCAATGCTCTACACTTGCCTATAAATCCAACCTGCTGTGAGCCTTGTCCCCCAGTCCCACGGCTGCCATGCCTCCCTCCAGTCCCCCTCCACCTTGAAGGGACCAGACACTGCAGCCATGCATGGGCAAGCCCTAAGAAAGATGCAGGCTTCCTCCCACTGGGTATTCCTGGCTGTTGGCACACCACAGCAGCGCTGTATCGATTCGCTTGAAGGCGACGGCTGAGTCCCTCATAATTTATTGAGAACCAGCCTGGTGGTTTTTGCTGACTCCCACGCCTTATGTGGCTCACATTAATAGCAATTGGGTGCCAGCAACGAGTCGTTTTTAGAGAGTACAATTCCTCTCACAGAGCATCTTCCAAGAAAAAAATAATACGCAGGAAGAATGCACCTCGAGACATCAAGCGTTTTAGCGTTGGTTTGTTTGCCTTTTCCCAACAGCCTGCCTCTAAGGTACATCATTTCTGGCATCAGGTTTCCTCACGTAGAGACCATTTAAGTACTTAAGGTGCTCTCTATGTACTCAGCCAAATGTTTTGCCAAGAAACCTAGAATTTCTTTGCTTTAGAGGCATAAAATCTTCCATCTGAGTCTTAATTATAGGGTTGAATACACAATGAAACTGCTGCTAAGCCCCTACATGTATGGAATGTAACACCACTTCACTGCGCCTCACCTGAAAGACAACTTGTAAAAAAGCCACAGATGAGCAATAAACTGGAGGGACACTAATAAGAAAAAAAGAAGATATTTAAGCAAAAAAAACCCCCTCCCTCCAGTAAATAATTAGCTTTTTTTTCTGATTATGCTCCTCCTGATAAAACACGAAGAGCTCTGTCAGGAAGTGACTCTCTTTGAGCACCTACTTCCAGAAAATGTGGTTTTAGTGGTCTAGACCAGCTGCTCATGGCCAGGGGAAGGGTGGGTCTGCATTCAAACCACTCTGATCGGGGTGACGAAGTACTCTTGAGTTGTGCTTCTGGGCTGGGTGTCCCAGGGGAGGCAGAAGGAGCAAGACTTCCCCTAGAAGAAGGAAGTTCAAGAGCCATTGCTGCTAGGATATGTCCTTGGTGCTATTAATGATCTGCAGTGCTGGATTCAACAGGAAATTTGCATGGATTTCTGTGGGCTGGAGGTCAAACTGATCTACAAGGCACGTTTTGCAACTGGGCAGGGGATGAGGTATCTCTGAGGACGTGGCAAACACAGATGCTCCTTTGAGGTTGCCCTGGGTCTCTTCAGAGCACAGAAAAGCTGTGGGCAGTGCTCTCATGGCCATGCTTGGACCAGCCCGACAGTGATGGCACTGTGCCCACCCAACTCTGGCTCCCCACCACACCATTTTTGTTGCAGGGGCTGTGCCACAGCGTTTTGGTGGGATAAAGCAATGTGGATAAAAGGCACTGCTCAGCTACAGGGAAAAGGAAGGGCTGTAGGGGGTCTTCTTCCTGGGAAGGAGAGGGCACAGGATGAGCCAGGGCGGCACATGGGGTGGGAAACCCTGGAGAGGCAAGTCTGCTCCCCGTGCCACAGCAGCTGGCTTTGCCTTGTGCAGCAAAGAGCCGAATGAAGCCCCCTGGATAAATCCCTGGCATGGCTGGGTCATCTGCTCAGGGTCAGAGGCAGGAGGACAACAAACAGCAAGATAAAGTCGGTGCTGCCATTGCTTCCACAGAAATGTACACTGCATTTCTTAGCAGGGGAAGAAGCCTCATCAAAGCATACCTGAAAGGAGGCAGCATGCTTCACCCAGAGTGCACAATCTTCATTTTTAACCTGCAATTTATTTTTTTCCATAGAAATATCAAATTAGCTGCTCTAGCTGCTTTAGCTCCATCCCTAATTAAATGTTTTTCCTTTTTCCTTTTTCCAAATGGCAAATTCCTGCGAATTCAAACAAGTTGTATCACCTGGCAGAATTAATTTTTAGTCAGGACGTGCCTGTCATTCCAAACAAATTAGGTATCTGAAGGGGTGGGTCTAGCTGCATTTCTGTGCACTAACCAAACCAAGTGGTTATGATCCACACGGGGCCAAAAACGATATTCTTCAGGTGACAGTAACCCCTATGCATACCAGCACCTTGCTGAATCAAAGAGTAAACACCCATTGTACCCGGGCATATGCTGCTGTGTGTCTCTGAACCGATGTTTAATGACCTTGTCAGGGAATGTGTGTGCTGTACCCTTACATTTTTAAGAAAGTATAATGGTGCTTTTGTCTTCTGTTTTTTCCTGTGTGGCAAGTTGGAGCTAGTCTTCAAACTTAGCTGAAAAGTTTCACTTATTATTTCTGTGCAGTTCTCTTGCCAGTTCTGTGCTTTTACTTTTTATTTTTTTTAATTTTTTTCCCCTACTGCGTCTGTGTGTCTCAGCAGATATCAAACTCTCTTTTTTGGTGCTGTAGTTGTTAGTTTGCGAACCAGTTGTGTGCCTGTGCATGTGTGTATCTGCAGACTCACAGTCTCCAATCCATAGGAAAACCATACAGCAAGAGCATACACAGTCCCAAAGACCTAAAATAAACACTAATGCCCTGTTCAAAGGGCCCTGGTGTTTAGTGTGTTCTTATTCAGGAGCGAGGTTCACTAGGTGGCTGTCTTTTGACACATGCCAAAGTCCCACTGTATTGAAGACTCCACAAGATTTATAGACCCTGAGAAGACTGAAAACTCAGGATTCACAACCAAAGTGGAAAAGGCTTTCAGGAGCAAATAGGATACAGAGCGTACAAGGGGGAATGGCCTTAAGCTGAAAGAGGGCAGTTTTAGATTTGATATTAGAAATAAATTCCTCCCTGTGAGGGTGGTGAAACACTGGCACAGGTTGTCCAGAGAACCTGTGGATGCCCCATCCCCGGAAGTGTTCAAGACCAGGCTGGATGGGGCTTTGAGAAACCTGGTCTAGTGAAAGGTGTCCCTGCCCATGGCAGGGGGTTTGAAATGGGATGGTCTTTAAGGTCCCTTCCAACCCCAAACATTCGATGATTTTCTTTTTGCTGGTGTTTGCCCTGGTGTGGACATGAATGTGCAGAGCACATGTACAGCTCATCAGCCTGTCCTAAATTTACAGCTACAGACCTGGAAAGCTGCTGTTTCAGGCATCCAAACCTGCAGTTCAGCCACAGAGAGGGACACTTCATTACAGATAAAATAACAAACTGTGTGCATACACAAAGAAAGCTGATACAGAACCTTCACATAGGTTTCTTGTGGCCTGTCATTGGGTTTGGGAGGTTCAAGATAATTTTGGTGATTAGAACGTAATAGGAACTCTTCATCCAGAGTAATAAGAGAGACGTCAGGGTTTTTGATGACTTTTATCAGTGCAGCTGTTAATTTTAACCAGCTTTAGTTACTGGAGAACAACATTCATGGCACAAGAGTACGATTCATCTTATGGTGATTTAGGTGTTTACAATACGGCTTGCTGTCTTATCAGAGCTCCCTTCACAGTCATGTAACATGTTCTAAGGAAGAGTGGCTGTAATTGATTTTGAGCGCCCATTTTAGCATGAGATAAATCCTGCTTGAAGCCATTGACTCTAAAAAGACAAGAGCAGGCTAGGTGGTAACCAGCTAGATGGAGGCACTGGAACTAGAGAGATGAGTTTCACCCAAAGTACAATTTAAGTGTTGAACAGGTCTACAAGCCAACTGCTTTTCCTGCAAAATTTGTAAGAAAATTAGTCAGGGAGCTGGAGGAATTTGGCTTTAGGCAAGGAACATTATCATCTCCTGGCAGAAAGAAAAGGCACTGGGAAGTGAACAATTAGGAAAATATATGAATATTAAAATCCTAATGGCTCCTAAGGTGCCTATTAACGTTGCTAATACTTGAATGCAAAGGAAGATACACAACGGGTCTTCCTAAAGAAGATGAGAATGATGATAAAGGGAGCCTCTTTATCAGCTGATTTTTCTTCATGCCCTCTAATGCCTCTCTGGAGGCAGCATCCCACTGGAGAGCAGCTGAAGGGGAGATATCCAGAGCTCATAGTCTCAGCCATGGAGGGTTGCTCTTCTGAAACCATCTGAGAGCATGATCAAGCATGCTGAAGTGAAGGAGGGGGAATCCTGGGAAATCTCTTAAAAGGGTATGAGATTTGCTGCAATGAAGTCTCGAAGAGTCCAACTCAACTGGTTTGCCAGGAGGCTTTTTTTCCCATTGCCTGAAAGACAGATGTGCCCGAGGCAGGGAGCAATCAGAAAGGTGGGCTGAAGGAACCCTTTCTCTCCTCATTGCTTCACCGTAGAATATCCTGAGTTAGAAGGGAACCACGAGGGTCATTGAGTCCAACCCCACCATGTGCCACAAACATGGTTATGAAACACAACCATCTCTGCATCTGGCAGGAGATGAGGTGAAGGACATTAAATGGGAGGGTGAGAGCAAGGCCTTGAGAGGGAGGTTTACCCTACGGCATGCTAGGAAGGGGACTGAATTTCATCACTCATGCTTCAACTGAGTGCTTCACTCCCAAAAACCCTACTCTTCACTCTGGATCAGAAGCTGCTGTCTCCATATGCTGCAGCCCCATGCTGCCCCATAATGCAAGCCTCCCAGGAGCCCACCCAGGAGAACTATACCTTGTTCCAGGAATGGACACACAGCTGAACCCTGAGATGGGCAGGAGATGTTAGTGTGGACAGGATGTGTCCCTTCTCCCACCTGGGATGCAGGTGGTTCAGCAGCCCCCACATCCAGCTCCATGCCTGCTGGTCCCATCCCAACACTTCCCACCTTCCAGGGTTCATGAAATGCCACACACACAGTCTGAACCTGTGTGTAAGCACATGCTTTTGTATGTACTTACAGACAGAGCTTTACAGTTTTATGAATCCAGAAAGCTCCTAAATCTTTCTTTAGTGCTATAGGAGACCATTACATATAATGTCAGAGCTTTAAGGCCCTGCACAAGTGCCTCACATGAAGATAACTCTTTCCATCCCAAAGTGCTTACAATCGAAACATAAGAGCAGAGGCAACAGGTGGACACAGACAGCCAGGCTGGAGGGAAGCACACAGCAAAAAAGGAAACCCAGAAATGCAGGCAGTGCTGATGAAGCTGCACATCCCTTTATTGAGATTGGTTTTGCCCATTTCATTGCATAAAGAAATTTCACATGCTGCATTCTGTGTTGTACAGATAATGCTGGAGACAAAAACGGATCAGCCATAACTATATGCTCTAATATGGTCAAACACTGGCAGCTCATAAGTGCTTGTGTCCTGTACAGGAGATCCCAAATTAGCTATTTTTGTTTAAATGACACTTCTGCCCTTACAGCTTTTCTCACCAGCTGTCCTATGAAGGACTGTGTTCTATATCGGTTTGTTTACCTACTCTGCTGTAGGAACCGTTCCTATGACAGCTCCTATTAGAGAGAACACCTGCAAGTCTGAAACCCTGGGCTCCTTGGGCTGGAAATTAATTGTTCATCTTGATGGGCTGAAGCCTGAGCAATTTAAAATAGTGGACAAGCAAGAATTTCCAAAGAGTGGTTAGAACTGCAGGGAGCTGCATCAAAATGATGGCAGTTTCAGATAATAATTTCCAAAGTTCCCCAGCCTGTTACTTGATGAATTTGAGATGGAAGTCTGCGGTTGCCTTCTTTTGTTAACTGTCTGATGATAAGTCTTCAGGATCCCTGAGTTGCTCTAGCATTCATATAGAAAGGACATAGCCCAGACTTTACAGTAACATCACAGGGTGGGCTTTTCATTCTATTCTTCTCAGTAATCTTTTATCTATTTTAAAAAATTCTGCTCATGAAAAAGAGGTGTAAAAGGGTTACTTGCTGCTTCACACAGATCAGAATCAAAGGGCAAAGCCAAATCCAGAAAAACAAATCTCCCATTCAGACCCTTCTCCTGCACTGCTGAAATTAAACTGAGGCCCAACATGAAGTTCCAATTTTGACAGTGTTAGATGCGAAACATCCAAGACCAGACACTGTAAAAGCAATCAAAGATTGCTGCATCAGCAAAGACTCCAGCAGAGACATCTAATACTGGTGTAACCTTCTTTGGCCAATTGAAAAATGCCCATTTACTGTACCAAGGGGGCCAACCTGGGCTACAGCATCTAGCCTGGAAACGTGCCATCAAGACCTTCCCTATCTGGCAAGTGGACTGTTCTTGGGCAGTGCTTGCTAGAAGACTGGGCTTAATGTCTAGCAAAGTTGGTCCTGTCACTTCTGCAAAAGACATTTCCGTAATTTCGTAGAGTACAAAACCAGGAAATCTAATGGATTTTGTTTTGCTTTATCTGTGGGTTTTCCCACAAAGTTGAATGAAGCATGACTGCTGTGAGTGTTAGAACACTGCTAACACATCTCTAGCAAGGATGACTTGACATGAGCTTTATCAAGCACAGGTAAGAAGGAGAGCAGTCCTCCTGGGTCCCTGAGCAATGGTCAGGTTAAAAAAGCAGGGCCTTGGTGCTTTCAAGGCCGTGTTCCTCCTGCTACTTAGATGAAGACAGATTGGACATTTTACAGTGACCACCTTGCCCTGCAGCCTCACCCAGGCTTTCACATCTTGGCTGGTAACTCCTCCTTATTGGGGACTTTCTGTTCTCCCAGCCTTGAGGGCTCTCCTCCACTACCTTACTTGTCACTCCCCAAGGCTCACTAGTCCCATGGAGGGAGTAAGTAGCAAAATGAAATACCATTCATTTACAATTCTGATTTTGGCTCTCACCTGGCAGGGTTCACGACACAGCCTGCCCAGGGCTGACCTGGTGGAGGGTGATAGCAGGCTGAAGAGCAAATGAGACCTCTGCAAACAAAACCTTCTCTCTTAGAAGCACAAATCTAGGCATGTTATTTTAACATTTTGACTCTTAAAGTGATACCTCTGAGTCTCAGAAGCATGAAACACCTCAACTGAGGCTTGTCCCACAGTCCAGATTTCAAGAATGACCCAAGAGGTCCCTTCAACTCTACTCCCCCCTACAAAAGCCAACTTGGGGAAATGAGACTCAGGTTATCAGGGTCAGATCCATGTATCTGGATGTATATGGTGGCCCAGCAAGATGCTAAAGCAAACACTGGCAGACTACCCCTTGACTCGCACTGTAACACAATACAGAGCAGCTCCCAGGACTGATGCTTTGCAGTGCTGTCACCCGAGGAACCACTGGACTCTGCTGGTAAACTAATCCTTGAGGTGAGGCTGGGGGGCAAAGGGGAGAGGGGCACACTGAGGAGAATAATCCCCATCTCCTTTAAAAATTAAATGCTCTATTCTACTGCTTCAACACTGGGTAGCACTTTGCCCTGTGAAACACTGAGAAAAGCCAGGAAATTCCAAGTGTGCAAGCTGCCCAGCTCTCAGCTGGGTGCCAGGCAAAGGGGCTTGCCTGAGTCACTCTGCAGACGCAGAGAACAGGCACCATGGAGGACCACGCACCTCATAGTTCCAAGTTCCTAGCCTCAACAAGGAAAAAAACCCATCCCAGGGAGACCAAAACACAGAGAGACACCCTAGGTCATACCTCCTGCCCATGGACAGTAAGACCCTGCTTTGCTCAGACAGGTCTGTATTTTTAATTTCCAGTATTTTATTGGCACCTACACCTTGAGTGACACTTCCTCATCAGGTCTGTGACTTGGAAGCCTGTGCCACAAGCAGTTCTGGAGATCCTGCAGTCCAGAAATGACAGCCAGGGCTCAGATGGGACCAGAGCTGTACGTGTGTCCTGGGTAGCTGCCCCTCTCCAGCCTTTCACAGGCTGCCACCTCACTGAGGTTATATTTAGCGAGGCATCTGCGGTGACAGTCATTTTTCCAGTATTTAGGAAATGCTAGTGCTGTCTTCTGGTTGGCTGCCAGGTGCTACTGGGAAACATGTGTTGGGATTATTTTCAGCTCTCCCACCACCACAGTGCCCATCAATCACCCCTGTGGGTCTGCTTCAAGTCTGTCTGGACCACGGCAGCCTCACAAAGTCCTCCTGCCTTCCCAGGGCGGGGGGAGCACAAGCATGAGGGGGCTCAAGGGGGGCATGCAGATCATTTTTTAAGGAATTCCTGTCACGCCAGGCTTGGCTGAGCCGACCCAAGCCCACTGCAAAGCCTGGGGTGACGTTTAAAAAGAGTGTACCTGGACTAGGGACGTGCTTTGACTTCATGATGAAGGCTTCCTCCAAAATGGTTCCCAGGAGGAAAAGCTGAATGAAATACTCTGCTTCCTTGATGTGCTGGCTCACAGCAGGGTTTTCAGCAACTGAGATGTTGCTTCATTTCATAGAAGTTTCTCCAAACAAGCAACTCTGAGTTTGCTTTCTGCAGGGGACATCTTACTATTTAGAAAGCAAAATGCACCAAGTAGTTGCTTGTAACTAAGTGAGGCATCAGAGGCCAGCAGGTGGTTTTATAAGCATTGTTGTTATAGAATTTATATGCTCTGTTAAGCCCTTTATTTTCTTTTACACAGGATTTTTCTTTTCAATGTACTTTGACCACAGCAGCACCAAAGAAGCATGGCTTGAACAAACATTTTTGCCAGGTCTTGCTTGCACTTCCTCCCAAATTTCAAAAGCCTTTCCCCAGCATTTGCAGGATTTAGACCTGCCTCCACACCTCAGTGTCCACTGCTTACCCACTGGGGCTTTTCCTTTTGGCTCATGATGCTCATGGATTTTCCATCTCAGCCTCTCGCCTTCCTCACAGCTACACTTCCCTTCCCTACCTGCTCTCCCACACACATTTCCTTGTTATGGGCCAACTACATGCAGAGGCGACAAGTCCCTGTAGGCTGGGATGAGGACAAGTGCTCCATCCCAGATCGGGGCACTTCATCATCTTAGGAAGGCATGTGACAACAATAGCTGCCTCACCAGCATTGTTCCGTGGGCTCCTGCCTTCCATGAAAACCCTTGGGAAAACACTTTATAGTCACAGTGTTTCTGGAAAATCCACACCCTGTAAAAAGGAGGTTTCCCAGCTGGCTGAAAACAGCAAAGCCCCTTTCTCAGACCAGCATCTTCAGCAGGGACCACAGTCATGGCCTCAAGCCTTTGCTCCAAAATGTCCACTGAGATTTCTCTTTCCCCCACCAAAACTTTCTTCCACCTCTGTTGTGCCTCAATAATCTTGAAACAACATTTTAATCTTCATGTTTTGCTTGGCTGCTCAATTATTTTTTTTTCACTGGAATATATACATATATCAAGGTGCTGGTAACTGTAAAAATGTCTTGTAAATAATGCCATTAACAGCCACAAAGTGATGGCTGTGAATTAAAAATGATTTGCAGAGGAAATCTGGACACTGTTTAGAACAACTGATAAGATACAGAGTTTTGCAATAGGTATACGAGACAGAAAAAAACATAAAATTTCCCAAATACATTGCTGGTGATGGATGGATTTGTCACTGTGCCGTATCTCTTGTTCCAGATCCTGCTGTATGTGGGCTCAGGGAAGCATCTTTTTATTAAATTGCTTATAAAAGTGTTTAGGTTTCCCTGATGGGAATGCTTATCTGCATTACATATTATGGTGAAAGAAGATAGGAGATGGATTATTTGGTTGCTGGGGGTGGGGAGGTCCTGTTTGTGCCAAGAAAGACATTAGATGCAAATCCCCTGCAGCTGATGTTTTTATGATTCTAGTGGGTATGCGGAGGTCCCTTTAGGTATGCATGGTGTATGCCAATGTCACAAGCCAAACACACGGTTCTACTCCTGGCAGACATTACTGAACCACCAGTCGCTCTTCTAAAGCATCCATGCAAGTGTTGAAGCAGTGTCCACATAACCTTTCCACACCTAACACTGACTCCCACATCTCTCTTTTACTTTGTTCTTGAGAACAAATGTCACCAGACATCAGCTTTCCATTAAAGGCTCCTTCTCTGGCCAGGCAGGAAGAGGCATATTGCACAATCAGGGAGAGAAATATGAATAAAAATGGTAAATTTTCTACATGTTTGCACATCAGAGCAGCACAAATGTTCTTCCCTCAGCTTGTGGGTCAAAACTGTTGTTCAAAGTAGAAAATACCACCCAATGCAGGATGGGAAGGCATTTGGGGCCATCCAGTCCAGTCTCCCTCAATCCTGCGAGCATCACTCTCCAGTGCAGCCCCTGCACGTCCACACCACATGGTGCAGATCAAGGCTGTCCTCAACATCTAAAATGCATTTCCAGTGAAAGGCCAGAACCCCCAATGTGCCAGAGGAAGGAGCAAGAGGAAACAAGTTGTCACCACTGTCCTGGGCCCAGACAATAAGAGGGCTTTAATAGGTGGAAAGCCCCTGTTGAGCCGTCACCCACTGCCAAACCTCAGGCAGCCCAAGCCCCTCCCTAGTTATCTTTCCCCCTGGGATTTTTGCTGAACTGTCAAGAAAACAGTTTCTTATCAGTCTATTGCTGCACCTCCCCAAATGCAGAGTTTTGGCAATAGCCAGGTTTCCTCCCAGAGTTTCCAGAAATATGTGAGAAGGTCTCTGCAGTTCACGTGCACTCTCTCACAGGGTGCTGCAGTGTGCTGACAGCATCCTCACATCCCACAGTCTTGCCCTTGGTCACCTTCAAGCTGTACATGTAGCACGTGGTGAATACATTGAATGCACCTTGGACACCTTGGGCCTACTGTGCACCAGTGGTGGAGGAGGTGTCTATACAGTCAGGAAGCTCCACATGTGCTGAACCCATCAGATTTCCTGCATGGTGCTTGATCCCAGAGCCTGACACACCCAGCATAGCTAGTGTGCCCTCCCTGCACTGTGCCCTTTCTCTTGCCCATACCCACCCAGACTCCTGTGTGCTCTCAGCAGGGACAAACCCACAGCCCTGCCCTACCTGCAGAGCACTAATTGCAGGACCTTTGAAGCCAGTCTTTGAAAATCCAGGAGATGAATCCAGTTTTTGCAATAGGAGCGTTTGCTAACCCAGCCCTGTGACACAGCAGTTGCTGCATCTATGCCTGCCCCCAGCACCAGTTGCAGCAGACAACCAGTGAAAATCAGATTCTAGCAAAAAGAAATTATATCTTAAGGATTACTACAAGATGACAGACTTTTCTCCTGGAGCAGAAGGTCCCAAGATTGCCTCACTCACCCAGAGAGGGCTGCCTGCAGCCAGGGTGCATTGCTGGCGTGTAGCTTGATCATTGGCAAATTGAGTTCCTGGAAAAACTCATTGTGGGTTGAGTCTAAGAATGGGGATGCTGCTACCCAGAATGGGAAATATTTTTGATTTATTTTATTTTTAGGTTTTGGATGTTTCTCAAAGAGATGTTTAAAGTTGACATATCTTTTAGGAAGTGAGTGTGACTGACTTTATATAGGAGTAATATAAACTGTAATATGGAAATTGAACAAAATATTTTGCCTTACAGGAACTTCAAGGCTGTGTTTAAGGTAAAGTGTTCAGAGTATCTTCAGAAGTCTTTCCTCAACCAGGCACCCAGCTTACTCACAGATTCCTGGGGAAGGAAGGAGGGGCACAGGGATGTGGCAGCCTCCAAATCCCCTTCTCCCAGCCAGGGGGAGAGCACCATCCTTTTCAGCATCTCTGTGCAAAACATACATGGGCCTTGTTAGATCTCATCTTGAGCTGAAAATCTGCATTACAAATTTTCCTCTGAGCAGGTTTTCACGTGTCGCTAACAAATCCCTGGGCATATAGTCTATAATTGAAAATATTCAGCAAAAAATATAGAGTATCCTGGAGGATTTTCTCTGCTTTTCTGTGTGTCATATCTTTTGAGTCATGGCTGCTCGGTACAGGCAAAACTTGTAGAGCTGTACAGGTTTTACTACTCAGGCAGCTCTCCCTGTAGACTTCAGAGGGATTTTCACATGGGTAAAAATCCAGAATACATCCATGATGGTGAAAGAGGTGTTTAGTTGTCCAGGTTTCAAAAGGAAAAAGGGAAATCATAACCTCTTTTTTCACATTTAATGGTTATTATGTGAGATCTAATGAGCTAATTTCAGGGCAAACTGTGTGTGTGTGTGTGTGTGTGTGTGTGTATGTTGTGTGTAACCCTGGTGAGTGACTGCCCTGGAGGCTTTACATATGAAGACTTCAATCAAGATTAGTTAAAATGTAATAAATCTAAGTAGGCAGACGTAGTCTGCCTTGACTATTAATAGCTGGAGTGGGGAACTCAACAACTGCTGGTTGCTCAAAGGGCTTAAATGGATAAAATGAAACAGAAGGTATATGTTTTATTATAGGGTGTCACTGTGTTATCAGATGCGTGGAAATCATCCTTGCAATGCTACTGCACCACTAAATCTTGCATGCAGGCTGAATGAAGAGGATTATTTCCAATATCCTTTTGCTCATGCTGCTGTCACAGCTTTTCCATATTTGACTTTGGGAAGAGAAGAAAAGAGTTTGGAATATGAAGAGTCATGGCAACGCTGTGTGTTAGCACCAAATCAAATCAGTCATGGCTGATCTCATCGGTACTTCAGAAGTTACAAAGCCAGAAGAAATGGTTAAAGATCCTTTGCAGGGATCCATTGGTATTTGGGTTTATATCCATTTCAAAGGGAAGAAGATATGGATAAGGCACTTTAAGGCAGACTGACGTAAAGCATTTATGAATGTAAGAAAGTAGGCAACTTAGTCCAGTGTGCCAGAGGAAAAGTGCATTTAGAACTGGATTTTATTCTCAGTTCTAAGGAGTCTGACTCCACTTTGGACACTGCTTCTTAATCCTTGCCCACCTTTACACTCTCTTGGGCACTGGGTCTGCCAGTGGTGTGGCATGAGCACCATTACTCAACATTTCTCAACCATTCTCAACATTCTCAACCATTTCTCAACCTTTTCAAGGACTACCCCAATGTGCCCAATCTTAGCATCTGTAGGAGGTATCATAATGCATCATAATGCTAATATAATCTGTGGGTTGGCTTGAAATATTTTTAGATATGCTTCTAATATGGGTCTCTGTGTGGGTGTGCAGCTGGGATTAGCAGGTTTTCTGCAGATATTACTAGAACTGCTAGAAATGAACAATGGAAAATAGAACCTAATTTCCATTATATATTCTCCCTGCTTCCAGAAAAATGACAAAATATATTAAAATGTTGGAAGTGGGAGACATTTTTTTTTACTACAACAATACTACTTCCTGTAATAGCTGCTAGTGACTTCCAAAGTTCCCTACTTTTCTTTCATCTTCCAGATTCATAGTACTATGAAGGATGGCAAGTCAAAACACTGATAGGGAATTTTATTTTTGTTGGCACAACCTGAAATCATGTCCATCTTGATCACATTTCCCGTATAGGCCTAGGAATCTGCTTTGTACTTAGTCTTCAGAATTTGACTATACATCTACGAGTTGAACCTTTTGTCCAGTGGTCCTTCCAAATGGTGCAGCTTCCTGAAAATCTACCATAACCATGGTTACAATGGTAGCAGCCTTCTAGTACCTAAAGGGGGCTACAAGAAGGTTTAAGAGCGACGTTTTACCAGGGTGACAGGACAAGGGGGGTTGGCTTCAAACTGACAGAGGGCAGGTTTAGATTAGGAAAAAATTCTTGGCTGTGAGGGTGGAAAGACACTGGAGCAGGTTGAACAGGGAAGTTACAGATGCTTTATTCCTGGATATGGTCAAGGCCAGGTTGGATTGGACTTTGAAGAATCTTGTCTAGTGGGAGGTGTCCCCACCTTCAGCATGGGCATTGGGACAAGATGATCTTTAAGATCCCTTCCAACCCAAACCATTTTCTGATTTCTAAGGAAACCCTTTCTCAGAAAACCCATAAAGGTTACCTTGGAGAAAGGAGGTTAGTCTTGAAAGGCTGTTTGTTCACTTGAAGGACACTATCAGGTGTGCTTAATCACATGACAGAAAACTCCTGGCCTCCTAAGGTACCACTCAAAAAAAGGAGATGCAAGTAAACAACTGCTGCCCAGATGGACCATGGAGTACCATTGGTAGAGGCACTAATCTTTCCTGTGTTGCAGGACAATTCTTCCTTGGGTCTTCTCCATTCCCATCTATCGTGGTGTCTCACTGCTTGGATCAGATGGAGTTTTCATGTGATGGCCCTCCAACGTGAATATTTTCTACCTGTTTTTCCAGCTTGAAGTTTCTGCAGTAACACTGAGGTCACCCTGTCACCAGTCAGAAGTGGAGCTTGTGTATTGCATGCCCTGGAGAGAAGCTCTGGGAAGATGGAAGCATATGGGGCCATGCTCTATGCTGCAAGGACAGGGGATGGCAGGAAGAAACATCTGGACAGGCTTATCAATATAATTGCTAGTGTAAGGGCTGGTGCATCAGCCACACCATGTCATGCGTAGTCAGGAAACTTGGAACAGGATGATCCCAGAAAAGGGAAAATGGATTGTCTCTCTTACAGACTGATGGGGTAATTCTGTAGTGCCTGCACTGTGCTGGCTGACTGTCTTCTCTCTGGCCATCTGGAACCAGGGAAAGCAGCACATAACATGTGTGAAGGCAGATGATAACAGCTGAAGCTGGAAAAGAGAAGCAGAGAAAGACAGAGGAAGCTGTTTGTGCTGCCAGAATCTATTCTGCTCTATACAGGCATTTCGTTTATTTTGCAACATATATCAGAGGTTGGAAAAAAACTAGAAATGAATCCTAAAATGATGAACTTAGGAGAAATAATGGATTTTATAGTGAAAAAATTAAATTATTTAAACTATTTATATTGATCCATTAAAATGCTTGAAATTGCAACTCTCTTCCTTCTGTTTCCCCTTTTACTCTTCATTCCAAGTCCCTTTGTTCCTCACTTGTCACTCATTGTCACATAGATTCTATGATAAATCTGCATTTTCTTTCCAGCTTTCTTGCAATCATCTGTTTGCCCATGTCTCATTTCTCTTCCCGTCACTCGGGGTGCAAATCATCTGATGCAATGTTAGCCATTTGAGAGTTAGCTGCTCACTCGAGCTGGGCTTCTGGGCTCGTTTTACAGTGGGCAGAGAGAGACCCAGCTGGCAGGTTATCCCACGCTCTCTAGGAAGGGGCAAAAGGCTTAGCTTAGCTTTCACTAGACATCTAACTCTAAGACAGCAGAGAAAGAGGGTGACAAGCCCTGTCATCTGTTACTTTCCAATAACTGCATAATACTGGACTTAAAAGGACAAAAGTAAGAATAAAGCAAAGCCATGCTATTATTTGAAAGGGAAAAAAAAACAGAAAACCAAAATTCTCCACTTGTCGGAAAAGGAGATGGCTTGCTTTTTTTTTTTTTTTAATCCAAATCTTTTCACATTAATTCCAAATTTGGAACTAAAGGGCATTTAAAACAAGAAAATACAAACCAAATTTAGTAAAATTATATGTATTATTTTTCTAAGCTTCCCCAGGAGTAGTTGGATACTTTATGAAAGATGAGAGAATGTATTAAGCAAGAACAATCTCTAAGTAGCTATGAGCAGATTTGTCATTGCCCAGGGAGCAGATGTGTTCTGTGATGTGGCAGATGTTGCAATGACAACAGGGGAACCCAGCACATTTTATGTGGAAACTTGATGCATTGTCTACAAAAAAAGTAAACCAGGTATTGAATTTATCAGAAAATTATTTGCAGCTTGAAGAAAGTTCCAGTATTTTCTTTTTCCAAAGAAAAGAAAATCTGTATAACTACATTAATTGTCTCTGTTTCCACTTCCCCTGTCAGCCCCATATTATCACTTGACATCTCTTCATTTTCCCGTATTTGTCTCAATTAAAAGATCAAATGTAATTTTTCCACTGAATTTCCTTCCTGAAATTTTTAATTCCATTTTTCCAACATCCAATTAAATGTCAATCTCTCCACACATGAACACATCACTTAATAAAGCTGGGGGCGGGGAGGGGAGGGAAGAGCAAGGGAAAACATTAGATAAAAAAACCAAATAACTCACAAATGATGACTAAAGAATAAATGCTACGGATGCCATGTGGATTTTGCTACCTGAAACCTGTCTAGTTCTCTTCCACTTCCAAGGGCCTGGCTCCCTCGGCTCTGTGCACAGCTGTTTTCCTGTGCCATTGCAAGGAGGTGAACACCTGGATTTGCTCAGGGCATCCTGCTGCAGGGTGCTCCCGTGGTCCTGAGGTGTGGACTGTAGGTGGTTTGATAAGGTGTTCAAGCTCAGAATTTGGAGAACTGTCCCCTGGAGTAGTGCTCTGTTAAACAGCATCTCCCAGATTCTGGCTCACCAGCTGAGCCCCAGCCTTTGATTGCTATGAAAGGAAGAAACCTTCTTTCTTCTCACTTTTGTAGTAATTCATTAAATTGGAAATTACTTCATCTGGAAAATCGATATGTCCCTGGCTTATAGGAGCATATGAATGCTCAGGCCCTTCTGCAAACAGAGGTTTAATTTACTTCCCAGTTGCTGTAAACTGCAGTGATATTAAGTGCACCAGTGACTGCTGCAATCATGGCTGAGGTCAGACTTTACTGTTTGCAAGTTCCTGTCCAACAGAAAGGACTTTTGACCTGTGAATTTATTGGTAAGGCTATCAAAAAGAAGTGTTTTCTTCTTCTAAAAGCACTATCCTTGTGATGTAGGTGGGTTACCATTACTGCAGGCTTGTTCCCCTTGTGAGCATTCACTGAGATGCTTGGGCAGACCTGTGAAAAGAGGGATTCTGCAGGTGGGGAGACAGAAGCTCCGAGTGGCAGTGTGGCCCAAGCCAAAGCCATTGACAATCTTCCCTCCCTGGCTGTGTTGCCCTGACATCACGGTTTGCCAGAACTGGCAGTCAGGCGGTGATTACAACTCCCAGGCCACACTTTCATGATCATTTCTTCCCTAGAGAATTTCCCTTGGTGCTGATGCTGGAGTTCAGGATCCTGTACTGGTGACCAGCAGATCCAGGCAGCAGTTTTGTGAAGCGTGTTGGATCCTCCATGACTTCCTTTGTAATCTCAGCTGTCTCCAGCCACTTTCTCCCTCCCTGCTATCTACCTTTAGGTCTTTTTCCTCTCCTCTAAACTGGTAAATCGATATCTTTCTGTCTCCAAGTGCCTCTGTGCTAAAATCATGTTCATAAACTTGCAAAGGCAACTATAAAACTGCAAAAAAATGAATATATGTTAATATATTCTGTGATCATAAAACCAGAAAAGGGAGAAAAGAAAGCAGTGATTTTATCTCTGTAGAAAGAATAATTTAAGAAACATTACCAAACATAGCTATAGGACATGGCTAATGACTCCATTTCAGGTCTTAACCTCCATAGCGACCTGCCCATAAACAAGGTATTTTTTCAACCTCATGTACTTCCCAAGCTGCAAATAATTCACAGCATCAGTGATTCCAGTCTCATTTATTTGCACCAGTGTGACTTTATTTTTCAAATAAAAACCGCAGTGCCACACATTTTGCCTGCAGCTGGAATAACATGCGAGTTGTTAGCTGTTAAATTCACCCAAGGGGAGCAGCTTAAGGTAAAGCAGCATTAGCCTGGAGCACATGTCACAGCACAAGAGAACCCCTTGAAAATGAAAATAAAAATGCAAATCTGCCCTGTGCGTCGCCTGTTACACTCTGTCACCAGTTGAGCCTAGTCTCTAGGTTTTAAACATTAAGAGAACAGCCCTGTTTGATTTTTTACTCCCAGGTCGGTTCTTTAGCTCAGTGTGCAGATATTCTTCCAAATAACTCCTGTGTAATTTGAGCTATGCTACAAGATTAATCCCTTCTTGTTTTTTTTAGAGGACAACCTGATGGAAAGAGCTGCAGTTAGCAGGTGGGCTTGTGGCAAAGAAAAGAGAGCAAGAATCAATTATAGCCTTGAACGTGGCTGCTCAACTATGTATCAGATAACCACCAATTCCCTGAAAATCTGTCACTATCCAGCAGTTGCTATGCAAGGGTGAGTGTGAGGCTGCTTAGTTCATGTTCGTAATTGGGCCAGGTGGGTGATGCCTTTTAAGGAGAAGTGGCAGGAGGAATGCATTGTGACCCTGGACAAACAGCCCTGTGGTTTTTGCCAGATAGAAAATGTACGAGATGGCCCCAGAGCACAAATTTTGCCTGCAAAGGGTTTTTGCAGGGGTACCACATAGAAACTGAGCCCTGTCAGTCAGGTTGTAACGCTGTTTTGATGATATGGATATGTAGAGGATAAGGAATGGGTCTAATCTAGGAAGCGCTTGCTTTCTCCTGGACACAGCCCCCCTCTGAATACCCCCCATGCACTGTAACGTGTTTCTGGGCATTTCCAATTTCTGACTTCTTCTCCTGCTGGCAGAGACATCCTCATTTCAATACAGTCCTTAGGCACAAAATCTGATGATTGGTTTAATTGGTCAGATAAGGTTATCACAGATAAACACTTAAAATTGCTCCCTTATCTGTGGGGGATACAAAAAAAGCCCTTTCATGAGAGAAAGAGTATGCTGGTTCCACATCTCTCCTCTTCAACTGATCCATTAAAACTGGTGAAACATCTGGCTGATCCAGTCATCACACTTCTCAGATCTTCATGTTCACCAGGACAAACCATACTCCCCACTTTTACCCCCTCCTGCTGCCATCTCACCTGACAGCAGTTTTACTTGCACTGCTGGAACAGAAAATTGAAAAGAGAACTGAGAGCATGAACTTGAGACCCACCAACATTGTCAGATACAAAAATGACTTTTGGGTACAAAAAACTCACAGATCAGCTGTGCATGCACAGACTGTCCAACACCTGGGCCTCATCCAGCTTCCTGTGATGTGCATTTGCCAGGATTGCCCAGGTTTTTACACCAAGCTATCATAAAGTCTGACCATCAGCAAAGCAGTGCAAGGGTGGATGGGTTTGGAGGTGAGCAGACACATCCTCAGCCATATGAGCTCTCCTCTGGGTGGGTCAGGAGCACCAAACCTGGTGTGACTCTAGCAGCTGGACTTCCTTGGTGGTAACACAAAGCCAGATGGTACTGTAGGAGAACAAAGGGAAAGCAGCGGGTAGTTGAATGAATCAGGTGAAGAAGGGAAGGGGCAATGGGACACAGCCCTGACAAGGTAACCACAGATGAAGCTGTCCCCACAGTAGGGTCCTTCTCAAGTGCTCTGCAGACCAAAGCTTATTCACAGCTGTTCCTCAGCAAACCTTTTTATACCATGAAACTAGACCATAAAGAAGAGAAAGTCCTCCTCAGAGGTGAGAAAAAATAACAAAGGCAAAACAAACACAACAAAATAAACATATAGTTTAATGCCAAGAGACCAGTAAATTCGTAAGCATCAAGAAATTAAGCTATGTTTTCAGAAAGGACTTGAAAGATCGAAGTAATGGGAGCTCAGGGACTTGTGGTTGCCACAAGTCAAGGACTGCTCCCAGCTGTCCTCTTTATATTCCCGATCCTGAAGAGGCAGGATGTCTTTCTGCCTCAGCCGTTGCATTTTTAACTCCACGTGAGTCAAGACCCTTAGATTCCTACTTTTGAAGATGGGGTGTAGGTCCTTACATCTCTTGGTTGTGTATAAAAATACTTACCAAAAACCAGACATGGAGTTACAGGGCAGTGACTCACAACTGCCTGTTATTTACTAAATAATTTTATGGTATACTAAGCACTTATTATGTTCTTCAGTGCCCTCCCAGGGGAATTGTTGCAAACAAATTTTGGGATATGGTTTCTGTCCCAAAGCACTTATAGTCTGGACAGACAAGACAGACAAAGTGTGGAAGGATAAACAGTGGGGCACATAGGTGTTTTGCCAGAGGTCACAGCATTGAAACTGAGACTGGCTCTCCTGATGCCTCATTCCCAGTCAGATACTTTGTTCATTCAGTTCTGGCACTGTTATTCCTGGATATGGGAAACATTAACTGAAAAGTATGGCAGAACGGGATATTAGTGATAAATGGTAGGGGCTTTTACCTGAGGCCTATTTGCAGGAGTAATGTCAGAGGAACTACTCCTCAGGGTTCCCTGCTCAGTGGAAACAAGTTGGTTGTATTCAGCACTATTTTTATTTCCTCTCTTCTGCCACTGAGAAATGGTGATTTACCTGCACAGAATGGGACATTCACTGCAAGAGTGCTTGACGTAGATCCTATTGCTGTCCCATAGGTACAAGTGATATATCCATGGTATTCCAACTCATCTGTGGCAGAGCAGAGGCTGATGATGCAGGGATGTCCTCTAACAGCTGAGCAGGGGAAGAAGAATGAGTCACTTGGCTGCTCTCCTCAGCCCACAGCTTTGCAATCTTATCCTTGGTTCATCTGGTTGCAGGTTTTGAGGTGACCACTCACACTGTCCAGTGAAATCAGGGTGTTCCACACACCCATCGCATCTCCATTCCTGATCTCCTATTGCAGATGTGCCATTCAGATATTTCCCTTTTTTACCAGGAGCCTACAGTGATGTGGACTCAGAGAACTGTGAGACCTGTGGACAGAAAGGGAAGTGGAGGGGATTACATCTGCTGCCTGGAAACCTCAAAAGGGGCACTGGAAGAGCTGGAGCTATAAGCTAAATGTTAATACCTGCCTCTGAGAGCTCTCTGCTTTGTCTATAGTTGGAATATTTGTCCTTGAAGCAGCTCAGTTATGTCCCTGAGCAGGAAAAGCAGTGAGAATATTGAAGGGCACTGTAACAGCCTGCAAGCTCCAGGAAACATAAATGTGTGTATCTGAGGCTTTTGCGGTTCCTGTGACATCTTGATGGGTGTTGGAAAGGCAGACAATTTTTAGGAACAGCGAAGGATCCAGATACAAAATAAGTAAGAATTCAGACCCTTTACAAACCACTTGCATTTTAATAACATTCCTGCAGACAGGCAGCAAAGGGATTTGTGGTTGCCTCTACATAATGGGACAGCAAAGAGAGGAGTCACTGAGGGATCACAGAGCTATTCCAACTGCATGAACACGTTTCCCCTGGCATTTATTCCTGATTTCCTAAACCCACAAATGAATGTGGATGGGGAGAGGGGAGGGGAGTTCTTGTGAGAAACATGGAAGAGGAGCACCTTTGCCTAGTGGTGGCATCCAACCAGGTCTGTGAAAGGTTTCTAATCCTTGGGACTGCTTTGAAGGAATTTTGTGTGAACAGAAGTTATTTGTGCATGCAACAGGCTGCGGTGTAGGAGAGCCATCAGACTTCAGAGGAATCCAAAGACAGGGAAGGGGTCTCTCCTGAGGGACCAGAGGCACAGTGTGTAAGTGTAGGACCTCTGTGTGGGTAGAAGTAAGTTCAGTTCAAGATAAGAGGTGGATTTTGAGGCTCTTCTAACCCAAGGAGAGATAAGCTGAATCCCTCCAGTCAGTGCAGTGGTGGGAGCTCGAAATGGGAAAATCCCTGAATTGCTTTGCCCTTCAAACAACAGCCTGAACCTGCAAAATCAAAGGTTGGCCAACCCTAAGGTGAAGAGAAAAATGATAACAGTGTCCCTTTGTGCAGACCACAGCGGGTCTTCCAGATAGGTTTGTGAGTGTCTGAGCATGTACAGAAACAGGTCTAAGACCACCATAGCTGCTCAGCCATGCTCTGGGCAAGGGTGGGAGCTGAGCACCAGGTGAATCCCTCCCTGACCCTCGGAGATGAGCTCCTTCCCAAGACAGCAGGAGCAACCTGAGCAGCGGAGGAGTGGGCAGGAGCAGACCTTCCCCAGGTTTCGGGCCTTGGCAGTGAGAGACCGGCCGAGCTGATCGCCCGCCGCTGCCGCCAGCCACATGCCAGCGAGCCTGCCCAGCCTTGCAGCCCCTTTATCATTTTAATTAAGCTCTGTAAACCATGAACTGTTAGGACAGGATTCATGCCTCTGGTATTCACTCTTGGCTCCGGTGGGGACACACTCTCTGTGGCTTTTGGGTGACGGGGAAGGGCCCTGCACACTGCGATGCTGGTGGGGCACTGGTGCGTGCCTGGCAGCTCCGCAGGCATCCCGGTGCTTGATTCCTGCAGGGTTACTCAGCTGGATGGAGTACATGGTGCAGGAGGAATGGGCTCCCTCAGGGCACAGATTTGGCTCCTCTGGGTAAGATCCAAGCAATGCTCATGGCAATCCCACACACTGGTGAGGGGTGACATGGTGGCCAGGGGAGGGTCAGAGGGTCCCTTGGCAATGCAGGGGTGTGGGCTGCCTCTGCTTGGCTCTTTGCCACTGTTGCCATGCCTAGGCTCTGCCCTGACTGAACAAGGTGAAAAGTCAGGTTTTTGTAAATGTGGCACAGTGCCATGCCAAGCTTTAGATGTCCCCATCCAAGAAGAGGGGAGAGTCAAATGTGGGCTTGCTGTGGTGTGTCCTGGTGTGGTGTTGTAGCACATCCCATCGTGTTCCCCAGGCAGCCCCAATGGCCCCCAGGGAGCCCCAGCCTGGCAGGGCAGCAACGTGCCCAGGCCTAGCATGCTGGGGCACCTTTCCAGCCTCATCCGTGGTGGCCATGCCTTCCCTCCCTGCCCACACTGTCTCGAGTGCTTCCTGAAGCACCAGCAATGGTGCCAAACAGGGTGCAATCCCCAGAGGCTCTGGAAAGCTGTATGGTGTGTCCCTGAGGAGGCTCAGAGGTACAGACCCAAGGGCAACCTTACTGGTGGACACCTTGGCAGGCTGCAGCTCCAAGCTGGCTCTCCTTCGTTCCAGGATGACATGGAACCATCTTTTTTTTTTTTTTTTCCAAAGCAGCCACTTCAGCATTGCCCCTGGGTTGGAATGAGAAGGAATACTGCTCTGTGTACAGAGGACCCATCCTCCAGTAGCTCCTCAGGAGCATATTTCTTTCTATAGGTGAAAGTGTAAGGATGTTGCTTTTTTTTCCTTCTGTTTTTGAAAGCAAAAAATCTCAGTGAAAGCATTTTAGATCCAATAGTTTGAGTAAGCTTTGAATTCCTGTGGTCACAGAAAGTGGTGTCTTATGAAAACATCCATAAAAACATCAGGCCTTAATCACAAGTGCAATTTTCCCCTGGCTCCTCCAGCGGCAGCAGGCGATATGTAGCAGCGATGTCGTATGTGCTCCTGTGAGGAAGGGGAAAGTCACACCTGCAGGATGGCTCCAGGGCAAAAGGGGCAAACTCCCACCATCCACAAGCATGACAAAATTTGGAGTGGCATTCCTAGCTGAAGTTAGTGGAGCTGCTCCAGCCACTGCAGCCAAGATTACCCTTTAACCTCAAAGCAGCCTCAATAACAACATCACCTTGCTCTGTGGCACTGGGCAAAATTCAGGAATGGCAAGTGTGCCACCTTCCCTCCAGTGACACCTTCATCCCCACACAACTGAGGGTCTTTTTAGCCTCCCAGAGTTTTCAAGGTATTTTGTTTGATTTTTATTGCCAATGAAAATTTTATATTATACTTAATGTGGTGATTTGGTTCTTAGTTTTTTCCTCTTCTAGGAAACAACTTTCAACTTTTGTTGTTGTTTTAAAAGTTAAAACAATTTCTTTCCCATTGTGTTTCTCCCTTTCTCAAAAGAAATGTCATTTATAGGATATCGGCGTCTGCACCCAGAGTTTTAATTGCTTGTGGAAATTTGTCTGTCTATGTGTGCGTCAGCTGTTTTATACCAGAATCAGAAATGCATTTAAAGAAAAAAAAAAAAAAAGGTGAAAGAAAATGGAGTGTAATAAAAAGTATAGCTGAAGGGGTTTGAGAGGTATCTCCATATCAAGAAAAGTTACATCACCTGTGAAAACATCAGATATACTTTTACAGCTCTGCAGTCATTATCCTGATTAGCAGTGTTGTTATTGCCGCTGGAACAAGTGTGAGCTCAGGGCCATGGAAGCTGGAGGGCTCCAGGCCACATCCTGCACATCCTGCAGCACGCGTGATGGGGGGCCTGACCTAGACATGCAACAGAAAAAAAACTTGTACAGAAGAGGTGAAGGAGAATTTTTGTGGCTGCATTTTTGGGAGAATGTTTTTCTTGAGAAGGAGCATTTTAGAAAATTCTTTTTGTTGTTTCTGTCTCACTGCAAACACATTGGGGTAACTGGCATAAGAAATCTGGTATGTTCTTAGAAAAAAGGGAAGATTATTTATAAAGCTCTCCCCTAGGCAGGAACTCCCTGCAGCACAGAAGAGGTCTGCCCACTAGCCCATGGGAGAGGTGCACACAGAGTTCACTTTCACCTTCAGCCACCAGCAACCCCCAAAATCATCACACTATCTTCCCTCTCTCTCCGGGATCATGAAAAACGTCAGTGCTTCATTTAGAGGAATTGTTTTAGTCCCATCTGTGGCAGAGGAGAGAGGTGGACACCTGCAGGAGGTTTTGTCACCCTAAGGAGAATATTGAGAGGAACAGGCTGCATCTCCTCACATTGCTCATCAGCAATAAACAAAGGCCAGTCTGAAACAACACATTCTCTTTAAAATGGACTACTCCAGGCAGGTTGGCAGAATTAAATCTCACCAAAGGTGGGTATTTCTGTAAACAAATTCTATTAAGAAAAAGGCCAACCCCTTTTCCTAGGAAGCCACCCACTTTTTGCATGCCAGCTGCTCTGCTGCCTGGAAACTTTCCAGACAAAGTGCAAAACAATTTCTGGATGGGCTGTGAATTAATTCAGCAGCAGTTCATTTGTTTCCCTTAGCTGCATGTACCAATTGCAAATAAAGTTAACAGATGATATTTGCTACTTAGAATCGTTTATAAAACACTACAGGAATTATTTATAGCTTGCCTTCCCAGCATACATGGAGATTGGGTCTAAGGTTCGAGAAATCAAGATCTCTAGCATCTTAAACCCCCCCTTGTGAAAGTTTCATAAATCGCAATCAATGGAGAACACTGTACAGACTTGCACTATGCCAGCTGGAATCCTGGAAGACGAATTTGCCACTTCATCAGAGGAAGGAATCACACCAATTTTTACAAGGAAACGAGAGGAGCTGATGTTCATATTACTCTGCATGGGTTGGGTACTTTGTTGATCTGTGCTACTGGAGCTCTCTGTCAGCAGCATCACTACAGTTTACACCCCAGCTGGGCATCCAGATTACAAAAAATACAAAGTGTATTTATTTCAAATATCAGCATTTTACAAATAAGCCTCCAGATAAAATCCTTGTACTTCTCAGTATAGTATCTGTCTCATTTTTAGATAGAACCAAGATTCCATTTGGAGGGCAATTAGGAGACCAGTACACATACATATTCACAAGCATATGTATGGATAGAGATATAATTTTATGGCTAGCATGTTAACAGCTGAGAAACATCACAGACCCAGACTGCACTACAGGCTCCACCAACTTATCATCTGAAATGTCTCTTTTCCAGATCAATCATTTCCTCTTAAAGCACATTTAACTCCTCAGACTTCATGGTTGTGAGATAGTGCTGGATTGGATCACTTCAATTTAGTGGCATAAGAGATACAAAAAGTCAGTCTTTCCGCAGCCTCTGAAAGAGGGCAGCCGATGCCTCCAGAGGCTGTTGAACAAGCTCTGTGCTAGAAAACCCCTTTGGAAAGAAAACAACAAAACAGAAGTGCCTGTGCTATCAAGACTGTGGTTTTTTTATGGGGTCTACCAGCATTTGTGAACCTGCTGCCAAATGAGGTCTGCTCCTACAAGGAGGACTTGCAAAGGTCTGGAGCCAATGAGGGTAAACCTGGTTCACCTCATTCCTCAATCATGCCAGGAAAAGCTTGCAGATGACAGATGAGGCTACCACAAGGCCTTCAGATATTAGGCTGGAGATGGCTGCAGGCATTTCCAAAGGCATCATCTAGCAGTGAGCTCTGTGCAGTGAGCAGTGAGTACAAGGCATCCAGTACATGTAAGTGCCAGGAAGTGCCTGACATGTGGAGAATTTATGTACTCATTGTTCACATGAACATCGAGTCCCAGGGAGCCTGGACACCCAGAAACAAGTCAGACAGTGTGGGTGCTTGTGGACAAGCCATTTGTCAGTCAAACACCGCTTGGTCTGAACTGAGGGTGTCTTCAAACTGCATGGAGAACCATAACTTCTCTTTTCCTTGAGTCCTCTAAATTTGAACCAGGCTCAGTAACTGGAAGGATCAAGTGAGAGTTAAATATGTTGCTCTTGACTTCTTTCAAAATTGGACCAAACACTTGCATTCCTTGAGGGGTGTAGTGTCCAAAAGGAGAGATCTAATGACCTAATCCAAGTGAAGCCCTGGAGATACTGTTTTTGCTTCAAAGACTGAATGCAAACTTTGTACTTGTACCTTGTGCAGTTGAAGGGCTTGGCATGGGTACAGAGGTGCGAGGTACAAGGGGCACTGTTGTCTGTCTGTCAGGTGAGATGAGCCAAGGCATCCTGTTTGCCTGAGATTCCCCTCATCAGCACTGTTTTCTTTCTGCTGTTTCTCCTCCATCTGTTGAGATGCAAACACCTTTTCTCCTCTACCATCCCACTTGTCAGTGGCCTGAAGTCCCCACAGCTCTTGCAGGCTGTAAAGTTGATCCTAGCTCATGATGCTCAACCCTGTAACAGGAGTCTAATCCAATGCCACATGTGGCATTAACTGGTGATAAACAGCAACACATTTCTGGAAGAAACCTTTCTCAGTGGGAATCAGAGTTGAACAGCCTCCTCTTGGTCAGAACTTGCAGAAGTCACACAGACTGGATGTCATTTCCAGACAAAGTCTGTATAACATCCAGATATTGCAGACTGTTGATGGCTTCTAAAAGGGGTTGAAAGCATCATCACCACAACATAATTATTCATAAAATGGGCCAATTTCAACGCTCAGCACAATAGTTTTAAACAATACTTGATGAAAATATGTTCCCAAGTCTGTTGAGAGGCTGATAACATCCCTGGTTACGTTGCTCATCCTGCTGGCGTGCTCATTCCCGAACAGTCATATTAGAGGCAGATGTCACACAGGAATGTGACTCCGCTAACCATTGAGAGACACTGAACTGCTTTGTCTTCTGAAGCGGTTTCCATGGGATTATAGTGGGTAGAACAATTTAAAAATAAAAAAACCAGTAACAAACCTGAAATAATTTAATAGGATATTTCTTTAATCTTCCTTGTATGGAAGAATCCAAACGAATCAGGGGTAAGGGGACACCTCTCCCCAGGGGTAAATGGCCATGAAGTTCTAGTTCACATCCAATTGCTGTAGGACCAGGACATTTAGTGGTTGTTGGTATCTTCATAAATATACCTCCCAGGTGAAGTTGCACTCTGCTGTTCTGCCAAAAAGCAGTAGTCATTTTTTGTTTTCAGAGGGATTTTCTTATCCTAGATGAGAATATACTGATATTCTCATCACTTTAGAGAGGCTTTCAAAACCCAGGTGCAGAACTTTGGCATCAGCAGCCTCCCCAGAGCACTTTATAGCACATAAATCTTGCTCCTAGTTAATCAAACAGTGCTAGAGTGAGCCAAGGAACCATGAGAACATAAAATGCTTTCCTCCTCCCTTCCTGCTTGTTAGAGTTTGCTGCTGCTTCTTCAGAGGCAGAGCGAGCAGTTCTATTGCTTCAAGGGTGACTAACACTGGTAAGGTTGCTGCCTTTGTTGGACACAGGCATTTCCCAAGCAAAGAAGTTTTTACTTTTTATTCCCAGAACTGCCCTTGGTGGACCAGCTGCTCTCCAGCCTTCACCCTGCTCTGGAACTGCTCCTTCAACTCTCACCTGCGCTTTAACCACAATCTGAGGCCTCAGCAAGGTTGGAACTGTTGTGCAGTTGTGGTGAGGCACAACCACACCGTTTCTCCCAGCCAAAGGCTTTCCTGGGCACGTGGCTGCCTAACGCTGGAGCAGAGCAAAATGCAAAGGGCTGTAAATGGGATAAGGATGCTCCTTTTGTTGTGAATGTGCTGGTCCTCTGTGCTCCCTGGGTTGTGTACTGCAGGACAATTCAGGGTGCATTGCCTTTTGTTGATGAAGAGCTTTGTGAGTGTGAGAGAACAGATAACTCCACCGAGACTCTACTTTTCCCACCAAGGGCATCTTGGAGCAAAACCCCCTTATTGCCCAAAGTTAACACTGCAAGTGCCAGACTGATTTTCAACCAGGGATGCTCAGGCTCAAGCTGAGCCAAGTAGAGCTAAAGACTGTACCTCCAACCTCTCCAGGAGATCAGGATTAGCACATGAAGCAGGAGCTACATTTAAAGACTTGTTAAACCTCCTGCTTAACACAAGTCTTCACTTTAATCTATAATGGCATCTTGTTTTGTCTTAATGAAGTTATGCAAAAAGTTCTTAGCTGAAAAGGCCAATCCATGATTTTCTTTCTTCCCTTCAAGTTGAGATGAGAAGGACTGCCTGCGGCCTGAAAGTTTGTTTCCTTAAGGAAATGGAAAGCAAAGAACTTACTTATATTAATGCTTCATATTAAGTACCTTTGAATTTCAAGGGGTAAAAATCAGCCTTGACCTGTCTCCTCTGTCCAGAGTTTTGTAACGTTTTTCCCACTCTCCTGGCGCCAAGGTCAAGCGGTTGCACTTCTGCCTCAGTCTGCCTCAGTCTGTTTTAATTCTGGTCTCTTAGTGCTGATTTCTGTGCAAGACATGGAAGCCACACCCCAGTGTATGCTACTCCCAGCCATTAACAATCTTGTGTTAAATAAATACACAAGGATACTTCTGCATCTGGTTTTATTGGCAGCAGAAAGAGACATTATATGTCTCTGGAAATCTGATAAAACAGCGACATATAAATCCTGGATTGCAGACATGGCCAGTTTAGCTACACTGGACAGAATTTGCTGCAATGTTTAAGGCTGAGAAAAAGATTTTCCCCTTTTTCTAAGAACTGTAAACCAGAAAACTTTGAAATTAGTATTTGGCAGTATCTGCAACTTCTTACCAGAAGATAACCCCTCAAATTCAGTTTCTGCAGTCTGCCCTATTGTAGGACAGTGACTTGTCATTTGTTCTGACTTCTTTGTGGAGCACTGCACAAGCCTGTCTTTCTTTCATGAATATTTTAAAAAGCTGGATAGTTGCTTGGCAAAGGCCTGGGCTGGTGCCTGAATATTGTGCAGTCTATACCATGCTCTGCCACAAGCTTCCTGCATGACCTTGATAAGTGCCTCTGCTTCTCCCATTTCTCAATTTTCCATCGCTACAGTGAGCATTTCCCTTCTTCTGTACTTTGTCTGAAAATTCATTGAACAAGTAAATATCTCTCTCTATATTCTTCTTTATACAGGACTTACTGCAGATCTTGTTTAAGGTTTCAGATGTAGAAGCAATATGATTTAATTTAAAAAAATAAAATTCTACTGTTGTTTTGTTGATACAATACTTAAGATTATTTGAATGTTATGTGTGTATATATGTATATTCTATATTTATCCTGTTTGCAAGAGCCATTCAACTAACATCAAGTAAGGACATATAGTCAATGCTATGAGCTGGCACTTGAATAAGAGACAAGGCTAAGACGAGGGAGGAAGAGCAACACCCTCAAATCCCTTGCAAGTGAGATTTAATACTTGGAACAGGACAACCTTGCTACAGAAGAGGACTGCCAGACCTTGTCTCTGCTATGAGCTGTGTGCCCTTTCTCAGGGGTGGATTGAAATGTCTCCAGTGCCATCATCAAGAGTCCTGAAATGTGTTGATGCTCTGACTCCCCAGCAGCAGTGTTAGCACACCCCATCCAGCTGCCATCGAGTCCTGGGGACAGTGATCCCATCCTCCCTTCCCAGGCCACTGCTTGTCACCCTTTGAAAGGAAGTGGCCAGAAGCGCGTTAGGGAGGAGTGGTTCTGGCAGCATTTTTCACTGTAGGCTGTAGAGGAAAGTGAGGATGTGGAAACCTGGAGCAGGGATGAGCTGGAAGGATGAGTTTAGAGAAGAGCAAGTGGCTGAGCTGGGATCATACAGTAAAAGTGGAAGGAAACATTCTCAGTAGAGCTAAGGACAGGGCAGATGGAGATTTTGCCAAGAGTGGTGAAGGAAGATGAAAAGGAGTGGATTGGGAGAGAAAACAGGGAATTTAACTTTGGCCATTGCTGATAGTGATTTCTCACAAAGAAAAACATGAGCAACCAGGACATCAGAATTTCCCTCAGACCACAGGACATTCCTGGCCTAGAGAACCCAGAAGCATCTGGTTGTTTTTAACAGGAAAACAAAGTCTGCATCTGTTTAAAGTTTAGTCTCCATCACTGACCTTTTTAAAATTTTCAAGTGTGAGACTTCTGGCAAGAAACTTCCCTCTCTGCTACCAAAACAGAGCCACCACCTTTCTCAGCAGACAGGGCAGTCTAGTGCAGTAATAATGGAAAAGCCATTGCTGAAATACTTCATTCAGCATGTTTAAAGAGGCTTCATTGAACAAAATCAGAAAGAATAATCCTGCAAGGAATAATATTTTTATTAATTGACAAAATTTACACTATTAGTGGTAGAGCAATTCGCAGTGCATGTATATGAGCTACATTTAAGGAACATATTATCTACACATTAAAAAGTCACTCAGAGTGTTATGGAAAAAGAGTACCTACAGATAAGATTGACACAAGCAAAGCTGTGAGTACTTAACTGCTTATCTTTGCTTAAGTGTCCTCTTAGAAACACACATCTTCAGACCCATCTTAATTTACAGAGCTTAGGTATAAATGAAATTTACACCCCAGCTCTTCCATTTGATTATTTCAGATGCTGAACCTATATTCTTTTCTTAGCTCCTTGGTTGGAGTGGACATGTGTGTCTGTCAAATCTAGACCCCTTCTGAAGAGATGTTGCCAGTACTCTGGCTCATGTTTTGCCGTGGTTAAGCAGTTTCTATGCTTTGCCTTGACGAAAGTGTAGGATTTTGTCCTTTGGGGTCAATGTTGCATTTACAGTTTCTAAATGAGCCTTTGTAGCTAAATCTTAGAGATGCAATTAATTGAAGAGAAACTGTACACAGTCAAGCTTTGTCAAGTAAGAAAACATGTATTATATGTGTGCATAACAAGAATTTGAGGGCAAAATACTTCTGTCTGAGACACATAATGGGGTGAGAATGTGTGCTGGAGATGCACCATGGCCAGCTGCTGGAGTGCAATTATGTGATCTGCTCGCTTTGATGGTAAAGTTAACTTCAGATGTTCCAGTGAAATAGAAACATTCCAAACACTGTGTTTAATAGCTTAATTTTCCACTAAAATATGTGTGTCATTCTAAGATGCATTCTTGTTGAAACAACTTCCATTAGGGGCAGATATCATGACAAAGTACAATGTGGATCTTCCATGCACTCTGTGTCTCAGAGGAGAATTTTGCCAAGCTGGATCAGCTGAGAGGCACAGTGTGTCCACAAGAGAAAGATGAAAATAGCTGTGGGGTGTAATTGTCATCCTGGAGTTTGGTGGATTTGACACTTTACACCAGCAGCACTTGAGAATCAGGGAAGGTTCCTGGAGCTGAGTGTTAAGTACATGAACCTGAGCAGCATAAATGTCACGGGAATAAGGCTCCTTTGGGAACTGGTGTTTGTTCATAATCGAGTCTCCTGCCTTTGTTTAGAGACACGATTGAAGTCCATGTACTGGTACGCTCAAGTGTTATCTTTTTCCCCTTTCTCTTTCCCTTTTCTTGAGATAAGAGCATAACACAGGTTATTCTGAGCTTACAGGAAATGTCAGCGATATTAATCACTGATTAATCAGGATCTCTAACAAAGGCCCTGCTATTTTGAATATTCATATTGCCATGGCATTAGGAATGTCAGAATTGCCATTGTTCTGCAGATAATGACACATCCCAGCTCTTCCCGCTCAGCATCTCTGGGATGCAGTTCCGATGAGAGTGAACCACACTGCTTCTTCTAAAGCCCTGCCCTTGTTCTCCAGATGGGAGGCAGAGGCACAGAGACATGAAATGACTTGGCCAGATCACATGGGATCCCAAGGAGAGCCAGGAAAGGAACGCAGGTCTTCTTAATCCTGGCACAGGGAGGGAACTTTGTTTTTATAAACAAAATAATTCACATACCTGACATGAAAGGATGTATCAAGATGATGAATGTATGTGTGAATACATGTGCACCTAAATAATACACATATAAAATGTGTGAGATATATAATATTATATGTGTAACTCATTCAGGCTTGGCCAGAAAGAGCTATTGTAGTGCTGGCTGAACAAATTTATGCAAGTCAGTCACTGATGAAATTAATAAGCTTTACAATATTCAGACAAATCAAACGCTCATGGAACTGCTAGTCCCTGAACCCCAACTTAGAAAATAGGTTTTGATGGAAAAATGAGTCTTAACAGAGGGAGAAGGAGTATGAAGAGGGAGTCATCTGTTGTCCACCTCCTCACCACCAACTCAAGGTCATTCTTTGGGTTAAACCACCAGGATTAGCCTTTGGGCCAGACCTTTCTTGCACAGCTGATAGTCAGCTTGAGAAGTTTGTTGCTTTAGAAGGCTGTGGAGGTAAGCAGTGCCAGAATGGCCAAGGGATTACACAAATTCATAAACAAAAGGTGCAAGTAGGAATGTGCCCTATAATGTCACAAGTTAGAACACGGAAAATTCCAGTGCGATGTAAGGCCAAAAAGTTTTTACCATGACAGTGGTCAAATATAGCACAAGTCACCCAGAGAGGCTGTGGGATTTCCCATCCTCAGAGGTGTTCAAGGCTGGACTGGACAAGTCGCTTAGCAAATTGATCTTAGTCCAGCTCAGAACTGAACTAAGCTGTCTTCAGAGGTGCCTCCCAGCCCAAATTATTCCTTGCTTCTGTAACCAAGTTACCAACTCTTCCTTTTACTCCTCTGTTTTTTTCCTCTCCTCCCCACTGGCTCACTTTCTCCCTAACACAGCTCGTCTTGCAGGAGAATGGGTTTGCTTCCCCTCTTCTACAGGAACCCTCAGGCAGTGGCCTTTAGGATTCCCATAATACTCTCAGGTCTCGTGTCTCTTAAGGTTGATTTCTTTGCACTTCTCTCTGGAGCCTTTCCAGTTCTGGCCCCTTGAAAGAGAAATGCAGGTTTTCCTCAGGCAGCAGGTCAATGGTGCCCTCATTCAGGCAGGAATCCCTGGGATTTAACCAGCAAGGGAAAGAGCCAACCCAACCCTGCCACCAAACGGTGGTTTCCATGGCCATGGCACACCAATTTCCTAACAGTCATCGTGCTCTTGCATTTTACTTGGCTCATGTCCCCACATTGCTAGCCATGCTATGGGAAGTCTGCAGTTATCTGGTAGAAATTTTTTCTGGGCATCAAGTAAACATTAACTCCAAAAAAAAAAGGTAGCAAGCAATTTTGGCCCAGGTGGCCCGTGGTCTAACACTGTAAAAAGTGGGAATGTACTCAGTGTAAGCTGGGTTTGGTCTCTGCACAGCAAGTGCTTTGCTTAGCTGGCCTGTCAGTGCTTATTTACGTGAAAATGAAGAGGCAATGACAGCATGAGATGTATTAACAGGAAAGAAGACACTGAATTTTAAGTGCCCATACTAGAAATGGGAGGCTGTTTTAATGTTTTGTGCCTCTTCCTGCCCTGAAATATTTCAAACACTCATGTCTTGTTTGCTGAACACTCTGAACAATACACGTGTAGTTACAGTTCGATATCATAAATCACCCAAAGAACAAGCCGGTCTTTCAGAACAGAAAGGACAATTTTGAGGAAGTTTATTTTTTAAATGGCAATATTTATCCTCTTAGTACTTTAGAATGAAAAAAAGAATCTCAGCTGTTGGGCCTGAAAACCACCTGGAAATAATTAGAAAAAGCCTACAATCTGTCTTTGACATTGTGTGTTTCTGTGATGTGTGAGTGCACATGTATATCTGTGCATATATATGTATATAAAAAATCAAACAAAATTAAAGTGGGTAGGACCAAATTTCACAAACCAAGTGAAATCCAAAGCACCAATTTTATTTTAGATAAATGCACATTTTTGAGCCAGTGTGGAGATACGAACCTAAACAGGAACAGGCAGGATAAGCAGCGATGGAAGCCGAGTTTCTCCTCCAGAGGCTGTGCTGGAGTGGCTGCTTTGGCAGAGACCCCAGATGTAGCTGTGTATATACTAATGGCAAGGGCTCTGTATCTGATACAGCTATGCTGTGTCTCCTGGTAATATAAGTTGGGTCAGCAAAATAAATCCTAGAAGGCCCTACTGAATGCTGATTTTCCACCTCAGGAAGATTTCCAGAGTTTGTCTTTGTTCAGAGTGGAGTTAAAAACCTGAAACTTCAAAATTACTGTAAGGAAAACCTTTGGGGAAAAGGAGACAAAAAACCATGAGGTATTGTTCCTTGATTTAAATTAAATCTATTGATCTGGTTAATTTTGATTCTTCAATATTTCCATTTTGCACTGTATTTTATGACTACTTTCTCCCATTATGATCTGTATTACAGTAAGATGTGGTGGAAAATGCAAATTACTTTATTCTCAGGAAGCTGGAATAGGATGTTTCAATAATTTTTCTGTTCAATTTTACAAATCTTCCTGATTCTGATAGAAACAATCAGTCTTACTTCCATTGACATGTCTCTGCCTAGTCCAGTATTTAAATATTAAACATCAGAGAGCAGAAGACATACCTGGTGGCCAGCAGATCCATGTAGACAAATCCTACTTCTAAGTTAAGTAGTTTTTTTCTACTGATCAGAGCCAGCAAGTTGTCATTGTAGGGCATTGCCAAAGGATGTAACAGACACAGCACAGGCTTCTTGCGTGCTGTGTTTTTTCATTTACTCAGGTGTGTTATTTATATACATTCTATGGGATCAACTTAATTACCCAAGGAGTGATAACTCCAAGTTTTGCAAGTGGGGCTACTGAACACAGCAAGGGTTCAGCAGCTGGAATATGAAGTGGCTTCAACTTAAAGAGTTGTGTGACAGCTCACGCTGTTCCCACAGGCAGTCCAGGGAAAGGTGATGCCCTCTCACTTCACAGCAGCCTCTGTTTCTGTGTGAGTGATAAATTGGTGATGAATGTTTGCTCTCTGCCACGAAGGGAACAGAGCAAGCAATTATCGTCACTGCTCCCTTCCAAATAATAATGAAAGCATCCTCTTCATTTTCATGAACTCTTCAGTATTTGATCACCTGCTCCTCTCGAGCAAAGTGTTCTCTTCCCAGAGGCACATCACCAGATTTACTAGCCCTGCCAAGGATTTGGCTTGGCTCCAAGTCTTCTGTGCACATGGACAAATCCCTCCTTGGTACAAGGAGGTCCTGACTTGTGATGTCTCTGGTCTGAAAAGGTTTGTTATAAAACAGTTGTTCAGCAGCTCATCAGACGCAGAGGAGAAATGATGATTCTCAGTGTCACCCGTACGCTACTGTGGATCTCCAAATTCAGACTAGGAGCAAAAAAACCACAAAAAGCAAAAAACAAAAACCAACCACACCAAAACAAAAATACCCCACAAACAACAAAAAAGAAAATTAATTGAGGCTACTGTCTTTCCTGATAAACAGAACAAGAGAGAGAAGTCACATTTCTGTCCGTCACATCCATCTCCCCCTCTTTCCAGACATTGTTGTTGGTCAGTGATATTCTGAGCTTTTGAACTGGACTGGATCCAACTGTGGATCCTGCTTCAGGTTGCTGGAGGTTATTTCATGAAAGCATACATGGTTTAAACAGGATTTTTGTGCTGATACTTTCTAAGAGTGTCAACTGCTGACCTTGGTGCTTTTCTCAACCCTTTCTATACACTCCTCATGATGGCTGATCACATCAGGAAAAAAGTCAGAAACAGAGGATGGAAGCTCACAGAGGTGAGTCCACACTCATTCCCCCGGCACAGCAGACCCTGAAAAACAGTGTCTTTCTCGTCTTTGTACAGAGGATGTACAGCACTGCACCTTGGAGCTTATTTCTGTGAAGAGTTAAAGCACTTCTACTGTATTTATCTTCACTGCTCCCCTGCCTTTAGGACCCTTTCCAGCATGATGTATCATGGCCCAGGTGCAGCAATGCCCTCCCACATCGTGCACTTTGGAGGAAGATTTCCAGGCACTGTGGGAGAAGATGTTTCCCAGCAGAAGACCCATGGTGCTGCTCTGATCTTCACAGCAGACAAAGCCAGGGCTCCTCAGCGTGCTCTGACAGCAGACCTCTGGGGGTGTGATCTGCCTCTGAGCCATGACCTGCTGCAGGTTCACACAAAGGGATGGCATCTCCAGAAATCTCATGCATCCTATCTTGCTCCTGCCATAATTTATTAGGGACTGAGGTCAGGAGCCAAGCAGCTGCCGGGTGGGGGTGAAGTGCAACTCCCTGCCCTCTGCCAAAGGCCATGTTCTGCTCCTGGGGGTTTCTCCAGGCTTTCAGAGGAGGAAGGGGCTCCCATTGCTATGTGGGCACAGGAAAAAATGAGAGGAGACAAAGAACAACCAGGAAGGAGGAGGAATGAGAAGAGTACTCAGAGTCACTGAGCAAACAGACCAGTGGCATCCAGGCATGCTGCTCTTGCTTGGTTTCAACCCCGTGGCCAAAGAGCCTTGGCTCTCCCCAGCCTTGGCTGTGGTGGGGTTGGGGGAGAGAGGGAGGGGACAAAGGCAATAGTTTCGCAAGGACATAATGATCTTGAGCAATTTCTGTGCAGGTATAAACATGATTTCCTGCAGCACTGCTTGGCACATACATCTCCTCACTCAAACAGGACTGAATGCCTTTGTTGACTATGTTCGATGCAAGGAAAACTTCTGATACATTTTATTTATGAGGTGTCCTAACGTAGTGATACTTTTTGTGTGCATGAGATAGGGAGGGAATTGGTTGCCTCTCCATGGCTCCTAATTTGAATGGCTAAGGGCTGGGTTTGTAGACATGTGTGGAGGGATGTCTTAAAAGCTATACAGACCTGGGCTGTGTAACATGATCAATAAAAGTGAAGTGTCTACTAAAGAGTATGTTCACAGTTTTCCCCAGAGCTTTCCCCAGAGCTCATCTGCTTCTTTGAGATGACTAAAAGACGACAAAGGTGGTTCTGAAATCGGGAGGTGAGAGTCCAAAAGATACCAATCTTCTTGACTTCATGAAGATGTCTGAACCCTCCAATACCCTGCAGCACAGAATCCCAAGAACTGTGTGAGGAGAGGACTGATGTGACAAAGGTAGAGAGGCAGGGAGCCCTTGGCAGAGGGGTTTGGAGGACTTTTTCTCCTGACTGGTTAAAGATGCTCTCTCTAGAGCCTGAGGAGATGGCGTGTTCTTGGTCCAGGTGGATGAAACAGGCAGTAAAGTGGCAGCAGGAGGTGAAGAGGCAAAGCATGTCAGAGGGAGAGTCCTGGTACAAGGTAAAGGTCAGAAGCCAGCGAGACTAACTCTGACCACAAGGTGAGACAAATACAGAGCCCTGGTGAAGGCTCCAAGAAGTATGAAACTGGGATTCCTTGTAGATTGGGTTAGGAAATAATGGGAAAGACTAGGAAGAGATAAACCATCCAAATAGAAATCTTTGGGGCAGAATGCAGGCAAGAACTGGAGACAGTGGGATAAACCTTGAACAAGAGCGTGCATTGAGCAATGTGCTGCTCAAAAGTGAGTCATTTAAAGGCAGTTTGGGTGCATCTGCCCTGAAGTTACTTCTGTGAATGCAATGAATTATTAGATTTGCTGGCATGGGCCATTCTGAACAGGGCAGGTTACTATAGCAGTGTTTACTTTTATGTCAAACAAACTTTTCCAGTGCAAGTTACCTTGGGGACAAGCCTCCCCACTGAGCAATCACGATGTTACAGCTCAGCTCATGTTTGAGCCTTTCCTTAGTCTCCGTTCCCAGGAGGATTTGATGGAAAAAGGCTTTAATAATCACTTTAGGAAAGAAAAATGTACCTATATCTTCCTGCTGGCTTAAGTGTTGGAGCTGTATGGAGTTACTGCACAAACCAGTCCATCCAACAAACCCACAAATGGAGTTTTGGAGAAATGGATGCTTTTCCTGAAAACAGGTGGAATTTACCAATAGTTTTGGCCCTGCTAAATGCAAACACATGCTGTATAGGGATGTGGCGTAGAAGATAGATATGAAAGGTTGAAGATGATGATGAAAATATCAAAAAAGATTTTGAATTTTCTGTGTTTCATTTGTAAACACCTTCTGTTCATTCCATTCTAATCCTCTTTTCACTGTCCCCTCCTAAGTTTTTCTTAAGTGCTTAGGCAACTTGCAAAGAAATTTGCAAGGTCTAAGTGGTCTGGGGTTTCCAAAGTTATTTTTTCTTCCATCTTGCAAAAGAAAAAAAGCCAAACCTAGTAACAAGGAATATTTTATATAATGTAAGTAGTGGAAATGAAGACTGTTACGTGGTAGTCAGCCTGGAGCTGAACCCTTAGGGAGCGCTGCTTGGAGTTGAAAATGGCCATGCTCTTTAGAAAGGAGGAGAAGCAAGATATATGCATGCTTCTACTGGGCACAGTGGGAAAGGAAGCATCCAAGAATCTGGTCCCTCTCTCTGTCACACACAGGTCCATTGTATTACAACTCTTGAGTGTTTGAGTGTAATATCCACCCTGACCTGACTGTGCATGTAAAGCACGAGGCACTGGCTGGTCTATACATACTTTCCTGCAGGAAATATCAAAGTCACTTCCCCTGCAGTGTTTCTTCACCAGCTTAACTGAAGCAATGTCTGCAGTGAGGTGGTGAGGAGGAGAAGGATCTGTCTGCCACTGCAGCTGAGCACGGGCTACTCTGGCTCCCTGACGGCAAGGGCTAATTGCATCAGTTTCCTTACTGCAGAGACCTTCCTTGGCCCAGTAAGCACACAGCCTGATCCCTTTTCCCCCTGAAATATCCCAGTATCTGAGTCATCCTACCCACAGAATTCAGGGCAAAATTCAGCCCATCATATCCTGCTTTTTACTTGGAGAAAACAATGAGCAGCAGGTCTGCCAGCAGGGTCCTAATGCGCTGGGCACTCCTGTGGGCCTCCAGGAGAATCCAAGGGGATGTGGGTGACATCTGTCCAGGAATCCAAATGGCTTCTTTGGTCCATATATCTGGATGTATCACAGGATACAGGGATGCACTAGAGTTTCCAGACAGGCCTCTTTCTTTGTAACATGTCTGCTGGTGGTGGTGGGTGTTTGCAAGGCCATCACAGTCAACTCAGGGTATGATGATCCCTCTAGACTTCAGCAGGATGAACTGCAGCTTAATTTTGGCATCAACTTCATACATTTCAGCTTCCAAGTCACTTCTAACTGCGGGGCTTAATTTATTTAGAAGATGCTCTGCTTTTGCTCCACAGTTTTTAGGTAGCAAATTGGCTGATGCAAAATCCCCTTTCCCTCATTTTTTTTTTAGGTTATCACTAGTAGGAAGAGTGTGACAGGCAATAGGTACCATGGAGCTGACAGGAAGAAAAATCACCATGCAAAATGCTACTGCCCCTGAATTCACTTGAAGATTTGGAGGCATTTTAGCATCCAGGTACAAGTGTGACAGGATCTGTGTTGGACACAACACTTTGTGTCCACTTTGTTCCAGCCACAGGGACAAAAGAGAAGTTTGCTTTCCATCAGTGTCACAATGCTCTGCAAATTCTATCAACATCCTACGTCATTCAAAAATAGCAAATGTCTCCTCTTCAGAATGAGCCACAGGAAAATGTGCTTTGGAGTTATAATCCAAAGGAATTCTCCTTTGACAGAGTGACAGCTCAAATCATGTGCAGAAAGTCCAAGGTAAGGCTAGTTTTCTGTGGGTTTGGTTTGGTTTGGTTTCTTTTTTCTCCAAAGCCCAGTTTGTCTCTCTAGAGGGTATATGAGTGATAGCTAAAATCTCTTTGAGTTGTGCAGTGGAGCCCGTGGCTCCAGTAGCTGCTCAGGGATTTTGCAGCTGTTCTCCAGCAGAGGTGGGTAATAACTGTGCAGTAACACACACATATTTTCTTTCATAGTGGATGCTAATTTATGAGCTTGCTTAGAACTTTAACACTCAGTTGGTTTACTCTACACCTTTTTTTGTTATACACAGACAGCATTTCCTGAACCAGGATGGCAACTGGATATGAGGTTGCATCAAGTCCTCAGAAAGGTCTGCCACTCAGAAATTCCGCCCTAAACCCACTTGGGTCATTTGTCACAGAATATTATTAGTTCCCTCTAAAAGGCCCTCAGAGTAACAAATGGGAGGTAGAAAAGGTGATTGAAGGCTTATTTCTGGTGAGAAAGTGAAGACTGAAAACAAGGTGCTTTTCTCTGGTGCTTTCTCAGTATGTGATGAATTTGGAGGTCTGAAAAGTCCTTCTCCCATTATATTTGTCTCAGCATTACTAACGTAAGAAACCACTTATTTGCCTCAAGATAGAGGTCACATCACATGAATATCTGACAACTTCCCTGCAAGCTACAACCTTCTTAGAGACACCCTGAAAACAGATTTCATGCAACCAGCTGTCTGCCAAATAGGTGCTTGGGCACTCACCCAGAGGGATGGAAGGAAGAATCAAGGGTTTATGTGGCTCTCCCAGTGCAGCAAAAGGGAATTCCCACACAGTAGGTGGACATCCTACTCATTGGGCTGTGGCATACAGGTAGCATCCAGCCTCTACTTCCATATCCTACCCCCAATTCCAAAAACCTCTGCAACTCTGCTCCTCTTCCCTCCAAATTATCCATTTACTTTCCAGTAAAAGAAGTCTTCAAGTAGTCCCAGACGAAACAGATTATCAGGACTCAAAAAAAAAAAAAAGTTTTATTTGGTCTGGGTTTTTTTAAAGCTATATTGGTTTCCTGAAACTCACAGCAAAGCAAAAGAAAACCTCAGGTTATTTCAAGCATGGTTTAAGCAGGTGGTTGACTTCTCCTGGTTTCCAAAAGTACTTTCTACAATACTTGGAGGTAAATTCATGCCCTAGTGCTTCATTGAATGAATGCCCTCTGTTCTTCAAACAAAGGGAGCAAACAACCATGACAGCACAATATTACAGAGACGTGCTAAAGGACCTCTTCTTGGGCTCTGGCTAGAGCAGCCTTTTGGAGATTCATTTCAAAATCCAGACAAATCTCTGGAAGTTGTTCTGACATGTATTATAATAATAAATAAATAATCATGTGGCATTTTATTACACCATCAGAACTCTCTTTGCATGGGATACCAGTGGATCTGGATGCAGCCAATTCTAATTACAGATAAAAGGTTTGATGCATGAAAAGAAGTTGGTATTTACCCCCAGTTATCTGAGGAGAGATAGGGATGTGCTTCCTTTTATCATTTTCATTAAATTTCTTTTGAAATTCAAAGACTCCTTGAGTTTCTGAAGATGCAACAGTCTTTTCAACTTGCCGTCAGTGAGGTACAGGTTGTTTTCCATGATATGTTTTGCAAGTTCAGACACTGGGATCTCTCCCTCCTCCCTTGACTCCACTAGAGCATTGCATGGTGCTTGCTCATCCAGTTGCATCTTTCATGTCTCTTTGCTGAAGTTTAAACTCCTGGACTCGCATTTCACGTATTTCAGGTCTGAGACGAGGCAGCCTATATTTGTAAACTGCCTCTGACTTCGCATCACCTGACGTAAACCACTTTGAGTGAAGGAAACCTCCAGGCCTTTGGGGATTGTTAGGCAGGGATAATGCCAGCCTATTGAATGTTGGACCTACAGATACCATTTTACCCCAGAGAACCCTCTGAGGGGACAAAGAGAGGGGATGAAAAGCATTCAGGTTGACATGTTATCCCAAAGAAAGTAGCTCTCGGAAACAGGACAGAGCAGTACCTTGTCAGCTCCATAGCTGCTAGGAGTCCAGAAGACTGATATTTGTGACTCTCTTCCTCCCTCCCTCCCTCCTGGGCACTCTGAGCCCATCTTCTTTACTTGATCTTAGAATAGGTTGCTTACTTCTCCTCTTCATTTCTCCATTTGTAAATTGGGGGTGATGTGCGTAAAGCTCCTTGAAATCTTCTGCAGGGAGGTGCCACAGAATGGAAAATATTAGCTATCAGTATCCTTATTAATATTCTCCTCAACTCTGAGTGAAGTCACATAATCCTGTGTTTGGGTCATCACTATTTGTTGCTATGGAAATGTGTGTTATCAGATACTACAAATTCAGTGTCTGAGGACATTTGAGGAGGGGGAAAATCCTTCGTTTGAAGAAACACTTGTTGTCAGTGGCAGGAAACTTTGCAAAGAAGAAGGGAATTCACCTATTTCTTTTGTTCTCCAAAATTTACTGGAATGAGTCAATACACTCACCCCCTGAAAGCTGGTATCTCTTTCTTACTCGATGCACTATTCCAAAACGGCTGCACATGCTGGGTGAATTTCCTGCCGTCGTATGTGAATGCATCTGGTAGGATCATTAACACCGGAGCAGAAGACAAATGCAAAGTATGTGCTTGACCATATGGGTGAATGTGAGCTGCTTAAGACTGAGAACCGTAATAGAGATGGAAAGTCTTACGAGGGAAGATCAGTATCCCCCCATCTCTTTGGTAAGGGATTAAGGCAGTTGGCCTTGCAGGAGTATTCATAGAGCGTGAGGCCAAAGGGGACACTTAGGTCACCTAGGCCAGCCTCCTGAATGTTACAGGCCATGGTATTTCATTCTGTGAGCCCCAAGCTGAGGCCTGTAACTTATGATGAGGCTACAGCAAAGCTTTCAGCCAGACCAAAGGGGCAGATGTTCACAACTCCCTGCCCAGTTTGTTCTGGTAAATAAATGCTCTCAGCAGTAATGTACAACTGGTAAGGGTGGGTGCAGATCAAACCAAGCTTGCTACAATGGGGTTAAACACAGGAATAGATGCAATAGTTCAGTGCAACTTACATATTCAAGCTGGTGGGATTGTATCACTCTGCACCTCAGTCCCTCCTAGCTTCAAAGCTCTGCAGGAATATGCCATTTCCCTGGGAACGTGCTTACTTACCAAGTGTCTACGTAATCTTCCTTGAGTGAGTCAGAATAGGGTTTTTCGATAGCTTGCTGTTCATTTCTGTGGTTCTCTATTGTGGTTCTCTGTGTGCAAAATCTGACAATATTTTTAAATCTGTAGATGTCCAACACATCTAGGTGCTCACTGTCAGCCCTGTGCATTGAGTCTATAGGGTATAAAAATTCCTTTCTGGATTTACTCAGCATCACTTCCACTTCTAGACCTTACTGTCAAGTTTCCTGAGCAAAGTCTGCTGTAAGGGAAAACATGGTTCAGGTTTAGATAATGTCTCTATTTGAGGTATTTCCTGACCATGCTCTTACCTCATGCTTAAAGATGAAACATAAGCCCTGCCTTTATATCTCTTTGGATTTCTGTGTTGAGTGCATTCCTCATCCTTTACTGTTTTTTCATTCTATTTTCCTCCCTGCCTCACAGAAAGCTGATTTCAGGTTAAAAGCAGGCAGAAAGGTGTCTAAGACCAATAAGAGCAGGTTGACTTTTCCTAGCTGAGATCTTTATTTTCAGCTATTTGGACAGATTGTAAAAGCTTGGTAATACTTGCAGGGATGCAGCCAGTGGCAGGGAGGGTTGGCAAGGACCATTGCCTCAACACCATCTATATACTATTTTTAGAAGGTAAACACCTGCACACAGCACTAACAGAAGGCTCTTGCAGTGAGAAATGGCCAACCTATGAAAAAATGTATGCGTGCTTTTAAGTATATATATATATATATGGCTGTGCATACTTTGCCAATATTTTTCTAGGATAAATTTTTAGTCCATTTAAATGAATTTTTCTGTATTTAATGGAAAGTTCTAGTGACAGGCTTACTCTTACTAAAGAAAGGAATATATGTTGTGGGGTAATTGTATATTGTGCTCTATAAATTCCCTGTCTGCTAAGAAAGATGATACAGCTTTTATTTTGCACAAGTTTCAGGTTTACAACTCAGACAGTAAAGATCAGGCTGGGAATCTGAACAGCAGCATACTATTTCTGCATCTCTACTACCATGGTGATTTTTGCCATCAGAAATGAAACCACCAATTACAGGGCTGAATCATGAAACAAGGCAGGATATACTTTGCGTTTCCATCCAAATCAGCAGAACCTGCAAAGCTTTTGGTACTTGTAATTAATATTAACACACTCCAAGTCACAAGACATTCAGAACTGCTTAAGATGTTGCTCATCAGGAGCAGAAATGGTGAACTTAAATCTTGTTTGCAGAAAGCCATTTTTGGACACTTTCTCTTGCAAATACAGATTATTTCAGTGCCTGTGACATTGTCACTTCCTTTCAATGGCTGCCAGTATTCAGTACAAATATTGCACTCTTAGGAAAAGCGCTGGTGGGGAAAACCAGTGTCTCTTCTCCATATGTGATGGGAAAATGGAGGTGCTATGTTTTCCAGCTTGGCAAGTCGTTCTTCATGGACCTCAGCTCTTCTCTTTGCTGAAGCACAGACCACAATTCTGACCTTGCAGGATGGTTTAGCAAGAATTATACAGGCTTAATTGTTAGAGCTGTTGCAGGTAAAAACCCCTAATAGACATATAATAACAAACAACAGAGTGCCATATAATTTTAGAAATATTTAATACATCCAAATTCTGTATGTGCTAGCCACAATACATGCCACTCCTTAGTAAAACTCTACTTAACTAAAAAGCATTTAAAAATTTGCAGCTTTTTTTAATGCAATTTCTTCAGTCAAGATTTGCAAACCTGTCCGTATCACTCTTTTTCCCTCCAGGTCAACTTTTGATCATTTGGGCCCCTTGCACCAAACACTTGGCAGAAGGGGAGCGAATTCAGATGTGCTGTACTCTAATTACTTCTGTGAATACTTATCTTGGCTGTAAGGAGAGAGAAACCTCGTTAGCTTGCAGGGGAATGCTGCAAAAGGACCTCAACCACTGCAGGCAGAAAGGATGTCTACTGAAGATGTTGTAAAGGCCCAGCCTCCTCCACATCTTGTGTTTTATTACAGTCCAGAGCCTCAAGTCACAAGACATGCAGCCCTGGGCAGCTCAGGTCTGCCTCTTTGTTCTTGGAGTTACTTGTTTTTAAAACTCGCTGGGTACACATCAGATGCCAACATGAGAAACTCAGCTGGCAGCCCAGGAGTTACAAACCACATCAGCAGGACACACTTCTTTCACTCACACATCTCTGCAGAGCTCCAGACAGTTTGAGCCAAATGCAGGGTTTCTGCAAATCAGTCCTGACACTGCTCAGCTTCAGCATCAGTCATCTCCCCTTTTGATTTCTGTAAACCCCTTGACAGCAGCAAGTGCCAGGGACACAGCAGCATAAACCAAGGGACTGCCATGCACTGAGAGCAAAGACTGGGTGCTGCCAGCTGCACTGTAGGCTGTTGCTAAATGCTGCACTGCCCTTGGGTAAGGAGTTTACTCAACCAGTAGTTGATTAGGATATCTCCAGGCTACATTCAAAGGGATATAGGTTTTAGGACAAAACAACATACAGTTTTTAGTCCTGGGCTGGGCAGGAAGCGCTTAGAATCTTAGAATCATTGAAGTTGCAAAAGACCTCTAAGATCACTTAGTCCAACCACTAACCCAGCACTGCCAAGTCCACCAATTGAGTACCACATCTACACATATTTTAAATACCTCCAGGGATGGTAACCCAGTCATTTCCCTGGGCAGTCTGTTCCAATGCTCGACCACCCTTTCAGTTAAGAAATTTTTCCTAATATCCAGTCTAAACCTCTCTGTGCATAACTTGAGGCCATTTCCTCTTGTCCATTGCTTTTTACCTGGGAGAAGAGGCTGAACCCCACCTGTCTACAACCTCCTTTTAGGTAGTTGGAGAGAGCAATAATGTCCTGCCAAGCTTCCTTTTCTCTGTGCTAAAGAACCCCACCTCCATCATCAGACTTGTGCTCCAGACCCTTCCCCAGCTTTGGACATGCACACTTGGATCTAGTTTAGCAGAACTGACTGGTAAGACCCACACTCAAAAAGCACCATTACCTGACTCATTTATGGGGAGCTGTCCTGTGTGGCTGCAACATAGCAGACCTCTTCTCCTGCCCCACCTCCCTAGAAATCCTGCCCTGGCATTGCCCCATGGCTAGTTGCCATTTATCCTGGGGCTGCATGTACCAATATTTGCTGGATTAGCTTCTCCATGCAGTGGAGGAGATGCTTGCAGCACATGCTGGTGATGTGCCCCAGGTACTGCTGAATGTTTGCAGCCTGCTCCTGACTGCGTGACTTTGGTCTGCTCTCCACTTGTGTACAGGCACTCGGGGATTTTCCAGAAAAAAAACATATGCCCATTCCCTGCTCTTTGCTCCCTTTCATCGGATTCAAATGGTGCCAGGTAAAGCTTAAGGGTTTTAAGTGAGCAAAACAAAAACTATGGTGAAATGAAGCCATGAGTCTACAAGGCAAGACCAATTGCATGTTTGCTACAGATACCTGAGGGCAAAGCTTTGTTTTTAATTTACCATGGCTTCTCCAGGATGCCTCTCATTTCACACACATTTCAACCTGATCCCTTATGGCAGCTCTGAATGATGATTTTTGATCACTAGGGACATTTTCCATATCACCCAGTCCACTTGGTTTTCATCCTACAGCTCCAGCCACCATTTCCCGGACTGTTTTCCACTTGGGAGCAGTTCTCTGTCTCACCCAGCTGTGTCTGTCTGACATGCCCCTGCTCCTTCCACTCCCCTCATCTCAAAACCTCAGCCCTTTCTCCCATATCTCACTAAAGTTGCATCCTCCTCTCTGTAGGGACAAGCTCCTTTCCCAGCCCTCTCCTCCACGTCCGCATCAGCAGTGTGCTTTCCAAGCCTTTTCCTTCCGGGCTCTTTTCTTAAGCTGGACTCCCTTCTCCAACTACCCCCGCCACCTCCCCAGCTCTCCAGCACAAACCAGCACTCGCTGACTTCCTCCTCCGCGAACAGCCGCAGCAGCTTCCTCTGACCGTGGCTGTCCCAGACACTCTGGCTCCAGGGCACGCCCTCCACGTGCACAAAAACACTACACCAGGGCTTTGCTTTCTTCTTCAAAAATTCAGCTCAGCCCAGACAGCTGTGCCATTGAGGAAACACCTGTAATGCCTGTCACCCACCATGCCATTGCCGGCATGGGCACCCCAATCAGCTCCACCAGCCATCATGACCCACAGCCGTGGATGCCTCTAAGGACTGCAGTGTTTGCTCATGTCCTTATGCATCCTTGTATCCTGTCAGACCTTCCTGACAGAGGATGACTATTTTTTTTCAAATCAAATCTGCTGTTTTGTTACAATGCAGATGCCCTGTAAACCACAGGGTGCCAAAATTTGAGGTGGATCCATAGAAAACCACCCTCTTTGGGTAGAATTTTGCACAAGAGATGGGGAATATTCTGGAGTTGGTGCCTGTGGGCAAGCTTGGCCCAAGGCGTTGTAGGGTATGGGTTGGGTTATCTCTCCTGGGGAGCCTTGTTCACTCAGCTGCCCTCCCAGGTGCCATGACTCACCATCCTGCACCATCAGGTTGTGTAATGGAGGGCGAATCCCTCCCTGTAAGCAGATCCTGTTGGAACTCGCTCTGAGACAGGCTGTTCTGTGTGTGCCACCACTCTGGGCAGAGCTGCCAGGGATGGGGACAGGACCTGGCTGTGCTCAAGCAGCCTTGCCATGGCCACGCAACAGTGAGGCTGCTGTTGCCAGTGAAGTCTGAACCATCTCTGATGACCTGCGCCTGGGCTGTGCAGATGTTCACGTGATTGCCTACAAGGGATAACCAAGCTCTCGTCTTTGGTGCTTCCAGCTCCCAGGCAGATGCCTGTTTTCAGGTTGCATGAACTCAACAGACTTGGAACAAGCTGTAGCTTGGCAGAGACATCCAAAGAATATCCAGATGTTGCAGGAAGTGCTGTCAGGTTGGGTCAACCTAGGACTAATTCAGTGCTGGTAGAGGCCATGGTGTTGTTGGCCTCCAGCCTCCCAAATAGAAAGTTACTTTTAATTTCCTGGTGGCTTCTGGCCACTAGAACCACCAGGATCTCCTGTTCCCAGCTGTTTGAGTCTGAATGTCATCGGCCAAGCCTATTTTTTACTTACTTTATTTTCTGCTGTGATTTAAACTAGAGAAGTTTTGCTGATTTCCTCCTTTCTGTGCAACGGTTGTGTAATACTCCTGGCTTGGGAAAGCTGCTGTGTTCCTGTCCAAAGCAGCTGTGCTGCAGTGGCAGATTTTGGTCATCCATATTACCTAGATTGAGTGTTTGTCATCTGTCTGGACACCCTCAGGTCTGGGCGGGAATACTGCGATGATAATGAGTTGAATGCTTTGACCTTATTTGAGAATTTTACTGGGGAACACGTGCAGAACTTGGCTTGCAAGGGGTTCGGATAGTCAGCCTGTTCTTTACATTTCTGTTCACTTAAACTACATATGCTCTGGCAAATGCTACCTGAAAAGCCTGGCATAGCTGCAAGCTCTCCATATCAAGTAAACCCTGGATCTGCCTACAGGATGGGAGACTGCTCTGGGAAGTGGTGCCAACAATGTCTAGAGATGCTTTCTGTGCAGTGGGGTGACAAGAAAAGTCTAGCTCTTTCACAGAGGGATGGAAGGGGGAGTGATATGCAATCAGGAAAGCAGTCCTGTATTTGATACCAGAAAGGGTTGTGCTAGGGCAGCAAGAGGACATGAAGACACTGGAAGGTGTAAAGGAGGATCAATGAAGTGGGGCTGTAGCTGGAAGATGAGCTTTGGGATTGAGGACCAGGATTCTTTTTGCTTATCAGACAGCAGGTAGAGAAATTACTTAATCACTGCAAGTGGGTGATTCCACGTGAAAGATAACTGAACAAGAGGAACTGAAGATGCTTGGAGTCTTGCTAGTGAAGGTTCAACATGAGCAAACAACATGAAACCTGGAAAAACCAACCTTGCAGTAAGGAGTCCACTGACATCTCACCTTCCCTCCTTGTTGTATCAAGAAAGGAAATTTTCTCTGCCTGATGTGTTCTGACCCAGCTACTCGGAATACTCTTCAGTGAAATCAATATGTACCATAGGACAAGGTTGCATGGTGTGGGGAATACTCTTCCCTCTGAATCCAGCTCCTGCTGTCCCTCTTCCTGGATGTTATGGAGAAAAAGGCCAGCTGCAGTTGTTCTCAATGTGATTATCACATATGTGGCTCCATGTTTAGAATATAACACTAACAGAAGCTCATGGCTCCTGCAGGAATAGATGCATACTAAGAGTATATTTTTTGCTCATTTACCACCTCTCTCCGAAGGTATAGTACGCTTCCAGTTTCCAATATGACAGCAAAAAGGGACAGACCTGAAAACTGAAGTCTTCCTGGAAATTCACTTCTACCTGGTTGACATCTGCCTGAGGCATTGCCAGTAGACATCACATGCTATAAGAGGGTGCACACGGATAGGTTTTTCCAGAGAGAAGCAGTAGGAAGTGCATGTACATCTACAGAGCGTTGGGTGATTCAGCGGGGAGTTCCCAGAAGCAGCCAGGAAAGGATGCTGGGCTTACTGGAAGTGCCCAGGTGTCATTTCCCCCAGAGAGAGCGTGAACATAGGCAGCTGAGCTGGTGGGTCATACTCAACAAACCGTATTCACCAAACAGCTCTTTCCTGTGGACTCAGTTTGAGTAACTTGTCCCTCAGAGAAGCTGGACTTTGCAGCATGTGTAGAAAACAAGCAGCTCCTGAGTGCTAAGGGGAAAGGTCTCTCACACAGGGAAAAGAACAGACTATTTCAGTTACAATGGACCTACAATGGTCACCCTGTTCAACTGCCTGGCCACTGCAGGGCTGACCAAAAGTTAACGCATGCGGTTAAGGGCATTGTCCAAATGCATCTTTAAACACTGATAGGCTGGGGGCATTGACCACATCTGTGGAATCCCATTCCAGTGTTCGACCACCCTCTTAGTAAAGACATATTTTGTAGTGTCAAGTCTGAACTTCCCCTGGAGCAGCTTTCTCCCAGGGATCAGCACCTCCCTCTTTGCTTCCTCTCCTCAGGGAGCAGAGATTAATGACTTCACTCTTCAGCCTTCTTTTCTCCAAAATAGACAAGCCCAAAGTCCACAGCTCCTCATAGGACATTCTTTCCTGTCTTTTCACCAGCTTTGTTGCCCTCCTCAGGATGCATTCAAATGCCTTAACATCTTTCTTGAATTTACCAATGCTAAATACGGCAGGATAATCAACTCTGTTGATTGATAAATTACTGGTTGGGAAGAGGCTGAGGTGCTGCCATTCCCTCTCTCTTGTAAGATCAGGAGAGGACACTACAGAGGGGCATCATCTCTGAAAGATCTGGTGAGAATTCTAACACACATACCCGACAGCAAGTCCCCTTCTGAGATGTTATCATATTTAACAGCAAGAAACGGTCATAGAAATGAGAAACAACCAAAATATTTTATTGTCCAGGATCCCTAAATTTGTTGCCTGTTTTGTGTGCATCAAGTTTTTTATAAATCACTTATGTTCATTGTACACATTATCTGGGAACTGTTAA